>CM023408.3:11597938-12222668 GCA_004368105.4 Eucalyptus melliodora
TGAAAACTACGCTCACATTGGTCTGACCATTCAAATTTAACTTTTTTCAGAGTTAGACGGGTAAGTGGACTAGCAATCTTTGAGAACCCCTCTACAAATCGCCTATAGTAGCCGGCTAGCCCAAGAAAACTTCTCACTTCTGTAACATTTGTTGGACGATTCCACTTAACAACTACTTCAACCTTCTTTGGGTCCACTGATATGCCATCTTTCGAAATCACATGACCCAAGAATTCTATATGATCAAGCCAGAAGTCACACTTACTAAATTTGGCGTACAACTTCTTTTCATGCAAAGTCTGCAAGACAAATCTCAAGTGTTGTTTGTGTTCCTCTGAACTCTTCGAATATACTAGGATGTCATCAATGAACACCACAATAAATTTGTCTAGATATTCCCTGAACACCCTGTTCATCAAGTCCATGAAGGCAGCAGGCGCATTTGTTAATCCAAAAGGCATGACGAGAAATTCATAATGGCCATACCTTGTTTTGAAAGCAGTTTTAGGCACATCATCTATCTTTATCTTCAACTGATGATACCCAGAACAAAGGTCGATCTTGGAAAATACCTGAGCTCCCTGAAGTTGATCAAATAAATCCTCAATCCGAGGTAAATGATATTTGTTTTTGACCGTTACCTTGTTAAGCTCTCGGTAATCTATGCAAAGCCGCATACTACCATCCTTCTTTTTCACAAATAGAACAGGAGCTCCCCAAGGTGAAACACTGGGTCTAATGAAACCCTTATCCAAAAGCTCTTGTAGCTGCGTTTTCAATTCTTTTAATTCAGTGGGTGCCATCCGATATGGTGCCTTAGAGATTGGTGCTGTACCGGGCATTAATTCAATACAAAACTCAATTTCTTTATCAAGAGGCAAGCCTGGTAAATCCTCGGGAAATACACTTGGAAACTCTCTAACGACAGGAACATCTTCCAAATTTACTACAACCTTACTTGTGTCTTTTACACAAGCTAAATAACCACAACAACCTTTTCTCAAAAGTTTCCTCGCTTGCAAAGTCGAGATCACCCTTGGAGACGTGTTTTCACAACTTCCCGAAAAAGAGAATTCGGGTTGATTCACAAGTCTAAATATAACTTTCTTTGAAAAACAATCAACAATAGCACGATAGGTAGATAACCCATCCATCCTTATAATAACATCGAAATCTCGAATATTTAACTCCACTAGATCCACAGGCATTTCAACATTGTTAATCCGAATCACACATCTCTTGAACACAAGATGACCAACTAAGAAATTGCCAGTAGGAGTATCAACACACAATTCACATTCAAGAGGGTCAGGCAACACATCAAGCTTCTTTGCAAATTCAGTTGAAATGAAGGAGTGTGTAGCACCAGGATCAAATAATGCATAAGCACAATGCGAGGCAATAGAAATATTACCTGCAACCACTGCATTAGATGCTGCCGCATCCTCCTTCGTCATTGCAAAAACTTTCCCGCTTGTACTTTGTCTTTGTTGGTTCTCTTGGGGCCTACCAACAAAAGGGGTATTCCTCCGCCTGAAACACTGGTGTGCTAGGTGCCCTTGTCGCCCACATAGATTACATGATCTATTGCCAATAGGAGGATTCCTTCGTATAGGACAATCTCGCAGCATGTGTCCCGCTTTCCCACATGAGAAGCATACTCCCATTTTCCGATAACACTCACCGTGATGATAATTTCCACATGTACTACAAGGGCCTTGGTTACTTGAATTTTTGAACTGTCCTGGCCGGTTGAAGCCTCTTCGCCCTCCACTACCATCAGTATGGCTACCTTGCACATTTGTGGGCTTAAACCTTTTGGGCTGAGGTGCTCCTTGTGTGCCGTGCTTCAGAATACTTTGTTCCACCTTGATTGCTCGTTCTAGCACATCCTTATAAGTTGTTAATACGAAAGGTGCAAGTGCGGAATTAATCTCAGGTCGGAGCCCTCCTAGGAAATGGTCAGCCTTATCTTCCTCATTTGCTACTAAGTGCTCCGCAAATCTACTCAATTGATTAAAGCAGACTAAATACTCCAAAACTGTGGAGTCACCTTGAGATACATGTACAAAGTCACCCTTCATCTTTGCCTGGAATGATTTTGGGAAGAATTGAACATTGAATGCCTTTTTAAAGTCCTCCCAGGATATAATAACATCCCTACCTCCAAGACTTGGCTTCATTCCATCCCACCAAAACTCTGCTTCACCTTCTAGGTATTGGGTGGCAAATTTAACTTTCCGATCCTCGGGAACCTCTTCAACTTCAAAGATCCCATCAATCTTTTTAATCCAACGCTCAGCCGCAAGAGGATCAGCTTTCCCATCAAAAGTGGGTGGTTTCGCCCTTCTAAAATGGGCAAAAGTGCCTGAACCAGTCGCTCCATCTCCAATTAATTCTTTTGCTTGGCGATACCAATGGATCATTGCTTGTTCAAATTCAGTTGAACGGGTTGGCTCTTGATCCTCTTCTCTGACTCCGTGCAAGTCAGGACTCCTATCATAGTGGTCCTCAAGTCTCCTTCTCAAAGATGCACCTCGAGAAGCTTGAGGCAAGTCTCTAGCCTCAGGGGTAGCGACTCGTTTGCCTCTGCAACTTCTACGAAGTGAGGCAAGTGTCTTAGAGTCGGTACTCATGATCACTTGAATCTAAGAATGAAACTGCACCTTAGACTCTAGAAGACTAACGCAAAAAATAAAATCTATCACACAACCTCACAACATCCCATAACTACACCCAAAAAGATCAAAACCTAGGCTCTGATACCAAAAAATGTCACACCCCAAAACCACAAAGAATGGGAGTGACATGGCCGTCCTTCTTTACAAAGAACGCGGCCTCAAATACAACCAATAAACTGATATTAACTTATATATCAGATAAACCAACAAATTGGTTGCAACATCAGAGTTTCTATAATCCACCAAAGGAAAAAGAGATATATGTTTAAAACTCAGATGATCCAACTACTAGTAAGTATTATTTGCACCACTTCCTTGAACCATACTAAAAACAAAATAGAACTCCCCAAAAGCTCTCACCGACTACGCACTCGCTCTATTCGCCCCTAGCTGAGGAACCTGAAAAGATTAAAGGAGGAATGGGATGAGCAACCACAGCTCAGTGAGTAGTACATATCTTCTAAGCAGATCGAACAACCCCTATGCATGTATACAAATTAATACCAATTCTCATAACGCCAATTTAATATATAAAATACATATCGAATCATATAAAAGCTATTTCTCATCTTCAAAGCTTTATACTAATATGGAAAACTCATTTAAATTGCTATCAAAAGTTTAGTATCAATGGTCGAATACATTGAATAATCTCCATCAAAAACACATATCAATGGTCTATCCATTGATCAACCTTTTGCTCAATAACTAACCATGGTCACGACACAACGCCTTGTGACAAGGCGACCAAGATTCTCCCCTTGGTAAGGTCTCCACCTACAAAGCCGGTGGCTAGGCCCGTAAGGATATCCTAAACCTGGGATGCATACCCCAAAAACCCATCACCGGATTCACAGTCATATTGAGCATAAATAACCATTCTCCAATACTAGAAATCCAATCCAAAAATCAATATCTCAAACCAAACAAATAACATTTTGCAACATAGCCCATCATCCATTTTCATATTTGTTGCTCAAATCATCATAAATCTTTTCACAAATCAGTCGCAAAGCAATTTCATATATGTTTCTCCACAAACCTTGTATAACATGTTTTTCAAAGATTCACAATCAACCAAAGGGTAGCAATTGCTCGATCTGACTTTTATGTAATAAAAATGCTTTTCTCAATTCAATATATATATACTTCAAGACATGATTTTATAAAACCAAAGAAGATATAGTACCACTCACCTCATCGTCGATGACCAAACGACGAACGATACTCGTATCGTCGAATTCAAGGTCCTAACAAATAACCGAGAAAAATGTTAAAATCTAATAAAACTCTGTCTCTACTTCGAAACAACTAAATTACGCCTTAACTTTAACAAAAGGACTTCTACGCGCTAACAAATCGCATAACCAAAGCGATTTTTCAAGCCATTCGCAACACGAAATTTAAGTGCAAAACTTGATTGCGCCTTAACTTTTTCTTCCGAACTTCGATCCGAACGTACTTATATTCAATAGAGAGCCCTTGAAACATATCACAAGAATCCCAACTTGGCCATCCCAAAATCAAGCCGAAAAATGACAAAATACGGGCCCAAGGCTGCTGGACGCGTACTGTTCACTGCGCGCGGGAAATTATTTCAATCGGACAAACGAGGGCTTGATCTCTTACCAGGTGCTGTGTTATGGAGTCGAGTCGGCTTAGCGAGGCATCCGAGACGTACACGTGCCAAGATTCATTTCCTTTCTTCCCCCTTTCTCTTCTTCTTCTTCTTCTTTTCTTTCTTTTCTTTTTTGGTAGAGGACCCCTCAGCTTCTATTTAGCCGAGCCCTCTCCCCTCTCCTTTTTGTTTTACTAACTTTTCGGTTTCTTTTTAAGTTTCTTCTTTTGGGGCCCACTAACATAATATTACATTATTACATAATATTACACTCTCAACGTGAATTCGTCAGCCGTTGATGGGGGCGACTTTATCACCGATTCGCGAACTTCCATCTTTCAGGGCATAATGAAAGCTCTGGATGATGAGAAGCTAAAAGTGATTGGGGTCCACGGACCTGGCGGCGTGGGGAAGACTACGTTGTTGGAGGAAGTCAAGAAGAAACTCATGAAAGAGAATAGATCGTTCGACATGATTATCAATGTGGAAGTCTCGCAAACTCCGGACTTGAATAATATCCAAGGCCAGATCGCTGATGCCTTGAGTCTGAATCTGAAGAAAAAGCAAAGCCAACAGGGAAGAAGAGATCTTTTGTTCCAGAGATTGCAGAGTGATCCGAATGAGAAGGTTTTCATAATATTGGACGATTTGTGGACGGAACTTGATTTGAAGTCAGTCGGAATTCCTTCGGTAGACGAGAGCAGGGGATTCAAGTTGCTGGTAGCATCAAGATTTAAAGATGTCTTGGAGCAAAAGATGCATGCGGATAAAACATTTCGTCTTGAAGGTTTAAACAACGACGAAGCTTTTAGGCTATTTGAAAAGATAGTTGGCGACAACCTCAAAGACGAGGAATTGAAACCAACAGCAGCTCAAGTGGTCGAGAAGCTTGCAGGTTTGCCTCTTTTGATTATCTCCATCGCAAGCACTTTGAAATATAGCCGTGTGTCTGCATGGAAAGACGCATTGAAAAAAATAGAGGACTCAAATATAGAAACCATAGTAAAGCTGAGTTATGACCATTTGAAGAGTGAGGACGCCAAGTCCTTATTCTTGCTCTGTGGTCTTATTGGTGGGACCATTGAAGTCGAACTTCTGCTGGGACTAGACATGGGGTTGGGCTTGTTTGAGGGATTCAATAACACGGTAGAAGATTCAAGAAATAGATTGAATACTATGCTCGATTTCTGTTTGTATGTTGCAAGATGATGGTGATGACATGGAAACTGTGACCATACATGATCTTTATAGTGAGGTGGTCATCTCAACTCCATTTAGAAGTCAGAATTCCTTAATGATGAACAACAATTATGTTTCGTGGCCAAAAGAAAAGCTCGAGAAATGTTGGGCAATATGCCTTGTTAATGATTACGGTGATAGCCTTGCTGAAAAAATGCGGTGTGCGTTTCCCCTCTTGAAGATATTCATGTTGTCTCAACTAGGGTTGTTCGAGACACCTATACACCAACATGATGTGAGAGATTGCTGTGGACTAGATTTCACAAGCATGTCTTCGCTTCATACATATCACCAATTTACGTTCCTCTATTGGCATCCTCGGGAACCTCCACTCATTATACTTAGACTATTGCATTGTGGATGATGTGGCGATTCTTGGCGAGCTCAAAGCATTGCAGATTCTCAGCTTGGCAGGATCTCAAATTTCTAAGTTGCCTAAAGAAATCGGGGAACTTAAGAATTTGAGATCATTGAATCTAGATGATTGTGACTTGCTTATGATAATCGAGCCTGGTTCCTTGAAAGGCTTAGTCAACTTGGAAGAATTGTATATGAGAGGAAGCTTTAGTCAATGGACAGTCAATGATGAAATACCAGCGGGATCGTGTAACGCTAGGCTAGCTGAGTTGAAGAGCTTGAGAAAGCTAGCCTCTCTAGAAATGTCGATTTGTGATCCCATCGTACTCTTAAAGGATGATGACTTGCCATTTGGGAACCTGATCAGATTTTGGATCGACATAGGAAATGCTTACGGAAGGGAATTTCATGGTTTGAGAACCATGGAGCTCAAATTGGAAGAATGGGATATTATTCTTTCAAAGGAATGGGTTCAAAAAATTCTGCAAAAAACTCAATACTTATATTTGGACGGATTAGGAGAGTTCAAGGAGAATGCTCATGAGTTGTGCATTCAAGGATTTATGCAACTGAAGCATCTCGACATTCAGAACAGCTCCTCAATCAAGTACATCGTCAGTTCATTAAATGACATTCTCACTGCACTTACGGATTTAGAGTCTTTGTTCCTCGAAAATCTTATTAATCTGGAGAAGATATGCAATGGCCCTGTCGCACCAGATTGTTTCAGCAAATTGAAAGTTGTGCATATTGGAAAGTGCCATCAATTGAAAAATCTGTGGTTCCAGTTAGAGATGCAAAGATGGGTACGTTTGGAAAAGATTGAAATATGTGAATGTGACTCATTACAAGCCATTATCATAGATGATGCGAGAAAAGTAGAAGTTGCTGTTGATGACATGGTTGAGTTGCCTAATGTACGTCGTCTAGATTTGCGTAAGATACCAAATATGACGAACTTTTGCTGTAGAGTTGAGGGTGCTCCAATTCAGGTAACTTTTTCATTTTCTGGGTATAAGTTTCCTTAATTCTTAATCTTGCAAGCGATACCTAAATTATACTATTACGGGGGATTTAGGATAAGATGATAATGGTGTTCACCGAGCCTCAGTGCATATTGCATTAAGTTTGATTATTTGTACATCTTGAAACACAAATAAAACACACACCATACATTTTTATTATCCAACTATAGCGAGGGGAAGCCTTTTTCTACGATTTTTTTTTTCAATTTATATCAATGTTAGATAATTGCACTAATTACTTGGGCTTTAACATGGGTTTGTACTACGACAAATTTATTACTCATTTAACATTTTTAATGAGAAGAAAAAACATTGTACAGAACAAGAATGAATCTTAAATGAATGCACGAAATTCAACAATTTCAAAATGAAGAAAGTGAGAGAATAAATAAATAGAAGACAAACCAGTAGCCACGTAACAAAGAAAGTCCACATTGTTTCACTGACATGCAAGTTAGCAATTGATTCTAACACGTCATGCCAACCTCACCATGTCAACGTCGTTCTGCTTCTGTCATCCCTTTGTCTCAATTAAGTTTTTGACATTCTTAAGAGACATCAAACTCATTCACATATTTACGTTTCCTTTAATGAGTTTGATTGTGGTGCTTCATTAGGTTTCATTGCCTTGCTTGGAATCCCTAGTAATGGTTGGACTCCTTGGCCTAGAAAAGATACTCTACAGTGAACCCTCAATAAAATACAGTGGTCTAAAATCGCTAAAGATAGAAGAATCTAAATCCACATTGAGTATTCCCAAAGATTGGATACTGAAGCTGCCAAATTTGGAGTCAATGGAAATTGCGAGCTCTCCATTAGCAAAATTAGTTTTCGACCTGGAGGAGCTAAAAGTCACTGGAGAAGTCGAGATTCTCTCTCGACTAAGTACATTGGCATTATCTAAGTTGCCAAACTTGTGGCGCATGTTGAAACAAGATGTACAATTACAAGGAATATCAATATTTGGAAACTTGAAGAAGCTCTCTGTCTGTGAAACGGGGCTGTCATTTCTCTTTTCAATGTCTGTGGCTAAATGTCTTAGAGAAATTGAAGACATTAAAGTGGAAGATTGTCCCAATATGAAGACGGTGATTGTGGATGAAGAAGGAACGGATGATATTATAGAGCTACCACTATTGAAGCGACTATCTATAACGCGCTGTCCCACAGAGAAATTCTTCTCATATCCTCATGGAAAGAAAGAGTCAGTAACCACTACTTCAGATTCACTAGATGCTTATTTCGATTACTTCTTTGATCAAAAGGTACAAATCCCTTCTCTTTAGATTATACCCATAATAGCCATAGGCACATGCTTGCAAGTCAAGTAATCAAATCTCTTTGAAGATCTTTATTTGGTTTTATTAATTAAAATGCGTTCATAATTTATAACTATATTTGTTAGATAGATGCCACTAATGGAAAATTCATTCTTCCACCACATTAGATAGATTGTTGGGAATAGGCCAATTTCACAAATTTTTCATAGCTACAATTTGACGCATAGCTCTTGTGAGCAGGTTAGTTTGCCAAGCTTGGAGGAGTTAAAGCTTAAGTCAGAAGGATCCTTCAAAGGAATATGGCATAGTGAACTTATGGAAAATTCCTTCTGCAAGTTAGCCACCCTCTCTATTGGATATTGCTCTAAGCTACACAATGTCTTCCCTTCCACAATCATAGGGAGATTGCACAACCTAACAATTGTTGAGATTGAAAATTGTCCCTCTCTAGAATCATTGTTTGATTGTGGGTCCACAGAAGCAAATACTACGCAAACAACTATATTGCTCCCCAAATCAGAAGTAAAGATGGTGAGGGAAGCAGGAAAGTTGAAATGTACGGTGAAGAGTGACTCCCAAATGATTTTGGGTTTTCCTAGTCTAAAAAAAGTCCGTGTTTGCAGTTGCTGCAACCTAAGATATCTCTTCCCCACTTGTATGGCCACAACTCTAGTGAAACTTGAGAGCCTATGGATTATCAATTGCGCACAGATGAAGGAAGTGGTTCCTAAGGGGATAGCTAAAGGGGATGATGAATCATCACAACCATTGTTCAATGAGATGGTTTGCTCTATCCCTTACTATGTTCATCTATATTCTTGCATTTCATATTAGAATGAACAATCTAATAATTTGTGCTATTTATCCTCCTTTCTCACATTAAACTCGTGCAGGCTAGATTCCCCAATATAAGAAAACTACAAATTGAAGGTGCTCGGTGCAAAGAGCTATGGAACAATCAAATTCCTTATGATTCCTTTTGCAAACTAGAATTTCTTTGATTGGAGCACTGTGACAATCTCCTATGTGTTGCCCCATCTCACATGTGGAAGAGATTGCAGCTTTGTCTCGACTTCCTAGAAGTGAGATCATGCCGTTTGGTTGAGATCATATACAAAAGTGATGGGACAAATACAAAGAGTGGCAAATTGAGGAGGTTGATTTTGCATGATCTCGAAAACTTGAGGCATATTTGGCAGTCCGATGGTCTCCAAAATATCCCGTTCCCAAACTTGAGACAAATTAAGGCTATGAGGTGCTCCCGTTTGGAAATTCTTTTCACAACCTTCACGGCGAAATTTCTCGGGCAAATCGAAGAGCTAGTAGTAGAGTCATGTGAAGATATAAAACTAATTGCTGGCCATGAAGAATGTGAAGAAGCAACCGGTACGACAATCACCTTCTCCGAGTTAATTGCTCTTAGACTTTTCGAGTTGCCGAAAATCAGGAGCATCTTAGCTGAGAAATACTCTGTGGAATTCCCATCCTTGCAAGTCTTCTGTATAGTAAGCTGTGGAATGGCGCCGGACCAAGGCCTTGACGACTGGAAACACTACCAAAGGTTCAATAGTTATAAACTCGAAGAAGTATTGAAATATAGGTTTGATGACTTCTCGTTTGGGACTTCTGCAGTAGAAAATGGTGTTTGGCAATATAGAATAACGCGTCCGGTAATATGATATCATGTTTCTGGGTTATCTTGTACAGTTCCCGCAAAGTCTCTTGACTATTTCCTCCAATAATCATTGCTCTGGTTTATCTCCTGTCCCTTGGATCTAAGGCCGTGCTGAGCGAGGTCACTTGTTTATTCTGACTGAGAATGTAGAGTTGCTATCAATGCACGATTCTAATAAAATGACTGTCCATCCAGACATTGTCTCTTAACTGACAAGCATGTAAGAGTTACTAGTGAGTCCCAGTCACTTCCTCTAAATTTCTAAAGAGTCTTTCATGGACAGTAACGAATGCATTGCATCCAATTTGTATCGATATGGTGGTTCTGCATTAATAAGCAAGCAAAATATTTGAATAATTTTTCATCAAAAATGACTATCATGAATGAAATAATTCTTTTTTTATTCAAATTTAGAAACGTAAAAAATTTCTCATTCTTGCTAACTATTTACTACTTGATAGTTGGATATTTTGAGATGTGATGTTCATGATTAGTATTTTAGAAAGTTACTCTTGGTATTTTCTTGTTCATAAGGTCAATTTTACTTGTTATTAACAAGAAATTTTGCTCTAAACTCATTAGAAGTGAAGGCATTTAGTAAGCAAGCACTTCTAATATAATATATAACCAAGACGCTCTACCTATACTTTTACTCTTCTCTTGACAAAGCTCTTCAATATTTGGAAAAGAAAAAAGCCGTTCTATTAAATATGAATGCCGTTTTAATGTGCAAAAATCAATTTTACTGTTTTATTTATACCAGATTTCAGGCTCTTTCAAGAATTTCACAAAAATTGATGAACTCACATACGAGTTTACCAACTAAAGTACACATTTCATAATTTTGTCTCATGAGAAAGATCAAAACAGGTTTCTTCTCTCTCGATCGAATTCACTGGCTAACAAGGCCTCATGACGTGGCCCTCGACAGAATTCACTTGCTCTCTTCCTTTCTCTCTCTACATCTAACGATCTGAGTCGATTCTCTTCCGAGATCAAGCTCGGCGCGCTCTGCAGAGTGGGGCCAGAGCATAAACAGAGCCACCTTCGCACACGCAAAAGGAGCTCCACAAATTCTCTCTAGCCCTGGTTGAAGGGACTCGCGTCATTTTTGAGCATTCACAAGTCACTCTCTCTCAAAGATTTCTTTCGAATCCTTGCCTCTCACTTCGTTGCTGATCGTCGCCGCTTCCCGATCGCCGACAGTTCAGTCTGTAATGCTGAAGTTCTCAAACTTTGGTCGCGACTGCCTGCTTCGACGATTCCAATTTCGGATGTTGCCTCTGTTATCTCCTTACTCATATCCGATGTCAATCGCTATAGCTAATCATTCTTCATTCAACTAAACCACATTTGCTCTGTTTTCCGTTGCTTCTTATACTAAGCAGAGGCCGAGTGCTATTGTTACCGCCTGTGCGAAAACGGCTTCGACTGAGGCTGTATTGATGATTGAACTTGCACACTGCCTTTGTGATGATTTGGATGCGAATCACCTGTTTGATGAAATTTCTGAACTTAGTCAGTTTGCATTTTGATTCAAGTCTTGACCGAGAATTTCCTTCATCACTAGATTATTGATCAATTTCGGTCATATAAGCATATATGAGGTCCGTTTCTTCATTAAAAATCGTAGGCATTCAATTTTGAACTTGCTTTGGATCTGCTACAACCTGTCGATACATGCTGATTCATAACTGTTGCGGCCCTGAGATGATGTCATTTGGTCCTTGATATTGATGTTATTCCACTCAAGTAAGCATGGATGTTGACACCTAAATTTTTGCCCAAAAATATTTCATTCTAGCATATAGATTATATAGGTGTTTAATATAGTGTTTTAAATGAAAGATGTTTTTCCTATAAAAAATAATAATAATTTAAAAAAAAAGAAATCGAAAAAAAAAAAAGAGCAAGTTGAGGCCAATGATCTAAATGTGACTAGCCAAGCCCAGGAGGTCAAATTGGAATTCAAATGACAAGTTGGGGCCAAAATGCAATTTCCAAAAGTTGAGGGTCCAATTTGCAAATTTTACAAAATTTGCGCCCGAGCCCTTAAATCATCATCTTGGTCATCAATTAAGTTGAAATTGAATTTAGGCCAAGTCGAATCAATCAAATTGAACCAAAAAGACCACATTTGTATTAAATCGAGTATTTCCGGATAAGAAAATGGCCAACTTCGAGGGACCTTTTTGCAAAATTGGGTGGGCACAATTGCGAAATTTGGTCGAGATCTTAAACTAATATACATAATCTTTCTAATTGATCAAAGAACGCAGCCAAATTAGTGGATTAAAGCACTCAAATCAGCAGCCAAAACTCAGTCAACGAGTTGGTCTTAATTCGAAGTTGCTGAGTAAGCAATTTGGTGGCCCCATCATATCCTCCTTAGCCGCCCAACCAACCCGATCTTTGCACATGATGGAAGAGCGTATATATTAGTGCAAGTGAACGAAAATTGGCCAGGGATAAGCTGCTGACAGCACCGGAAAATCGCAGCAAAATCTGCACACTCAGCAGCTGCAGAATTGAAAAAATTGGCTAAAAAATTGGCTAAGTCAGAGAGTGGGTGAAGTAGCCTTGTTGATAGGCTTAGTAGATGGACAAAAGACTAACCAAAAATCCTCTAATTCATGGGATAAGATCTACGAAATGAGCTCTTTTCAGGGATGAGAGAGAGGAGACGAGGGGGAGAGGGGAGAGCTCGGGATCGTTCCCCAAAGAGGCCCTCAGAAGCAACTCCAGAAAAGCAAACCCAGAAATTCCAGATCAACCTTTTGAGAGAAAAGTGAGATTTTCACAACCCTTCGGCAAAAATTAGCCAAAACCTTCGACTAGAGAGTGAAACTTCACTCAAATATATTTCCATCCATAGGTCGCACGTCCTAAATGGAGATCGGGAAGGCTTCCTAAAGACCCCCGAAAAACACCCTCCAGGCGGGCTAGGAAACACTGAAAATTTTTCTAAGTGTTGACCCAGTTGGTCATGAGTGATGAAAAGGCAGTGTTTTGGAGAAAGTTGAGAAACAAATGAGGAAACTATTGACTTCTATCCCCAAACTAGAATACATATAGTTTGGCTTGGTGTCAATTTTTCCAACAAAAGACGTCTTGAAGTCTAATTTTAGGGGTCAACGAAAACCTTCATTGTCAGTTTTTCTTTTCTGCAGATCTCATTTCCAGTTGAAGAAGCCAACTTCCACGTGCTTCCAAAGGACAATTTCTCAGTTTCCTTGGCCAAGAACCACTTGAAAAGGAAACTAGGAAGTAAGGTAAGCATCCTAGATGTACGTATTTTCAAGTTTGAGCATGTTTTGATTATGAAAATCAAGAGGGAAACCAGCCCGGAAAACTGATTTCTGAGGTTGAAATTTTTCTAAGTATTTGAAATCTCTTCAAGAGTGTTGCATGTGGTCTTCTTGGAGAGGTCGTTTTGATGTTTTTCGGTGGGTCATTCTCTGTGATGTTTATTGCATTTGAAAGCTCATGTTACCTACTTTCACTCGGATCAAGTAATGTTTCATTTAGATCTCATATGCGATGAGTGTCAGGGCTTGAATATGGGCACGTAACCTGTTTGTTTGACTTGAGTTCAAACACAAATTTGCAAAATCAGTTCAAACCCGTGTATTTGATGATGATTTTAGCTTGGTTCTAGTGTGTTTTTAGCTATGATTTCTATCTAATCTTGTTCTTTGCATGTGGTAGTATGATCTTAATACTTTAGTTTCACATGAGATTGCTTATGAGTGGAGATTGAAGGCTGCAAACATGGCTCGAGGAGGCTATTGGGGCTAGTTTAATGCACACCAAGTGTTCGACAAAATGCCCAAACTAAGCTTCAATCTTGAAACGGTCGATTCGAGCTTGATTATCGTGATATTCATGTGCTGTGTTACTCCAGGTTAGCATAGATTGGTTTAAGGAATTATTATTATTTTTAAAAAAATAATTAAAAAAAAGAGAAAAATATGAAAATTTCAAAAATATCAAAAAATGTTAGATAGCATCAAATTAGGATATAAATGACATATATGAAATTTTCCTAAAAGGTCATTTTCCTAATTTAATGCTATTTTGGTATTTTATAACCATTTTTTGTAAATAATCCATTTTGCGTAGATTAAAACTATTTAAAGTAATTTCATGCATATAGAGTAATTTCATGCACATTTGAATTCTCATTTTGCTCATGGGGGTCCTGTCCCGGGACATGATAACAAGGCCATGTAATATTATTTGCTCGACTTGTATCGGGTTTACCTTTTCTGCTTTTATTTTCAAGTCATTTCAATTTCTTGGATGTTTACTTATGTGCCGCTTTTCATTAATTTGAGTATAAATTTCTCTTCTAAATTATGTTAGGATTAGTCTAGACATTAAAAAAAAAAAAAACTACAAAAACATTTGCATGGACACTTAGTGGTTTCATAAAAATTATAATTGGTAATCAAGAATGTGTGGCCATTTAGATAAATAACTTTCCAAGTTAGTGGTACCGCAAGGGCGCTAATAGAAACATTGGCGTAAATAAGTCCCCGTTCCTAGAAATCTCTGATTGCGTAGGAATCGAGACACCACTCCCGTGTGTCGATTGGTTTCTAGCCGACCCTAATAGGCTAGTGGCGACTCCTAGAAATATTTAGGTTGTTAATAATTGAAATATGAAATCCAACGTCATGCGATGTATGGGCTTGGGAGAGCCCGCGCCTAATTTAAGGCCATTGGTCCGCTTCTTTAGGCAAATACCCCTAAACCTTCTTCATTTTCCTCCGAACAGAAAAAAAGAGGTCGTGACAATGGGTAGTGAATTTCATGTTCCCTTGAAAGGAATTTATGTCATGAATGAAATAAATTCTACCGGAAATCGATCCTTGTATGCTGACTGTCTTAAAATCCCTGATTTAGTGTGCATTTGATTATGATTTGAGGCTAGTTTGGTTGTTGGATCGTATATGCTCATGCTAGGAAAGCATTACAGTGAATCTCATGCCAATTTGCGAGAATTGGGGTCATCACCAAACTTGAATATGTTAGAATCGAAGTATTGCATGCTGACCGCGATTGCTTTGGGTAAATTCGGTATTAATTTGCCCCTAGATTGATGCCATTTTGATCAAGTAGACTTATGAGCACTTGTAGGAAGATATGGCTTCATTTTAATGTCGATTAAGCACCAAAGGACCACAATTTGCTGTCTTTTATGCTCTGTTACAGTTATGAATGTCTGCTGGAAGTTTGTGGAATAAGCATGAATAAGATGGATAAGAGATATGGTGTGTGCAAGTTCCTTATCAATTTCACACGTTTGGATGGCAATTGCATGATTAAATTGATGTATGTATGCTTGATATTGCCATGAGAGTCTTGGCCTGATTATTGAATTAGAGAACTCCGATGTTAGCTGAACTCCGAAGCCCAGGGCATCTATTTTTTGTAATATTAAATAATTTGAAGAATACTGACTTCGTTTAAAGGTGAAATGGTAGACTAGCCAGATTTGAGGAAATCTCTCAACAAAACTGGTCACCGAGGCCCCATCAAAATACTTTTCACTAGTTCTGCTCTTCGGTCTACGAAAAGATAAAACCAATCCATTGCTCTCTCTCTCTCTCTCTCTCTCTCTCTCTATTCTCTCTCCCTCTCCTTCGACGCTTACCATTTAAGGCTTATTTATAAGAGCTATTGCTTGAACCTAATTGATCCTTTAAGTGGGTGTGCTTGTGCCAATATACTGTGCACAACACCAATTGCGACCTATTGATGCTATTGGAAATATCTTTGGGGAAGCTAGAACTCACATTTGGTTGTGAATTCCAATGTGGCAAATGAAGGCATATATCTCTCTGTCCTTTCCTTCCTTGAAGTTCGCTGGCCACTGCTATTCAGAATGATGTTTCAAAGATATGTTTCTCATTTCATTGGAATGCTCATGATAGACTGATAGTCATCTGCGTCAACAGCACTAAAGGAGCACAACAGAAGATTATCGGACAGAAGATTGTCGCCGGTAGGGGGAGGGAAGCTTGGTCACCAGCAATAATTTAGTCACCTATCCAATTCTGAGCACTGAAATGCCACAGTACTCAAACTTTGGTCATAATTGCCTGCTTCGACGATTCCATTCCTTGACGTTGCTTTTGTTATCTCCTTACTCATATCCAAGGTCAATCGCTATAGCTAATCATTCTTCATTCGACCAAACTGCATATGCTCTGTTCTCCATTGCTTTATGTATGAAGCAGAGGCTGGGAGCTGTTGCTACCGTCTATGTGAAAATGGACTGTGATTGAGTCTGCATTAATGATTTGAACATGCTGCATTTCCTTTGCAAAGATTTGGATGTGAATCGTTGCTTTACTTTTGCATTTAAGCTCCCTAGCCGAAATGTATACCACATGTTTGATGAAATTCCTGAACTAAATAAGTGCATATTTGATTCAGGTCTTGACCGAGAGTTTCATTCATAACTAGATTTTTGATCGATTTTGGTCATATCAGCCTAGTTGTGTTCTGTTTTTTCATCGAAAATTATAGGAATTCCATTTTGAACTTGCTTTGGATTAGCTGGAGCCTTGTCAATACATGCTGATTTGCAACTGTTGCTGCCCTAAGTTAATGTCCGTTGATCCTTCAATTGATGCTATTCCACTCAAGTAAGCATGTGCAGTGACATAAGATTGTGTTTTGGTGAATTTAATGTTCACTTGGAAAGATATTATGTCATGGATGAATTAAATTCTACTGGAAATCGATCCTTGGATGTTGACCATGTCTCGATATCCCATGATTTGGTGTGCATTTGATTCCAACTTGAGGCTAGTTTGGATATGGGATCATATATGTTCATGCTAGGAAAGTAATATGGTGAATCTCATGCCAATTTTGCGAGAATTATAGTCATGTGATTGCTTTGTTTAAATTCAGCATTAATTTGGTCATGGATTGATGCCATTTTGATCAAGTAGACTCATATGTGCTTGTAGGAAGATATGGCTTCAATTTCATGTTAATTTGTCATCAAACGATCATGATTTGCAGTCTCGTATGCTCTGTCACAATTCTGATTGCATGCTGGAAGTTGTGGATTGAGCACGGATTAGATGGATTTTGTCTTAGCTTGGTTGTCTTTTTTATTGCCCGTGGGCAAGTGATAACACATGTTCAAGTTCCTTGTCAATTTCACATGTGCAGATGGCGCTAGTTGGCTGTAAGTCCCACTAGAATGAAATCAAGGACTGCATGTCAAAACAGATACATATTAACAGAGGGTCTCAACTCCTAGGAGTCAACACTCACTTGTGAATATTCACATTGGCTTAATTCCTTAAAAAAGCACAAACTTTACATCGAACCCCAATTTTGACTTTAAAAAAAAAAATTTCTAGAAAAAATCAACCTCCCATTGAGTCCCAAATTTGACCCCCGTTTAATCGCCGTCCAAAATCACTGTTGAAGATCTGATGTGGCAGTTAGTTGTAAATCCATGTCAACTAACCACTCTCCAAAACAATGCTTTGTCGTTCTTAAAATCTGGGAAAAATCGAAGCAATTAGAGCTGGATTCTTCGATTCTGCAGACAAAAGTCTTCAAATTCTGCATTCGGGAACCTTCAATTCATCAAACAGACTCACGCTCGAGAGAGTTGGTTTGTTGAGCTTCTAATAAACCAATTCTGAACACTGCTGGTCTCATGATCCCAAGGACCGGTGCTTGACCAAAGACAGCATCTTCTGCAGGATCATTCTCAGTGAATCACCCGCATTCAAGGTATTTGATTGATTTTGATTCTGGTTCTTCTGAATCATGGACAGATAGCTATCTTCTTCAATGTCAAAGCTCATTTCAATTCATGGTTTTGCATCTCATGTGTTATTCTTGCTGAAAGATGCAAGCTTGATGCCCTGTTGCGGTGGGCGATTGTGTGCGGAAGAATTACATCCACATACTGTTCTCATATTTTGCCTATTGGAAAACTTAATGGAATGTTGATTCTTCCGCATTGCATTGTTTGTTGTGCATAATTAAGCATTGCTGATGCAGTTATGTGTTCGACAAACATTTTCGGAATGTATGACAGATGACAGGTAGAATGATCAGATCCTTCTTCATTCATTTGATCTATTCATTTTGTACTTTCAGCTCTGTGAAGATGAAAAGTGCCTATGAATATTGATTCTAGTCTTCTGAGCCATGGGTAAGGTGTTACTCATCCATCATTCTGCAATAGATGACCCCTTGAAATTATTGTTCTTAAACAAGGATAAACTGATGGGGCAAAGATGTCTTTTTTGCTTTCATGATTGACTTCTCCGTTGTTTAGCCAGGACTTCTTAGTCTCATCTATTGTGTAACCTTGCTTCATAAACAATCAATTGAGATGAATTAATGTGTCTATACGTGAAGTTAAGATTTGCACATGAAACTACGTTGCAACGGTTCTAACTTCAACGGCCCACATGCTTGGTTATAGCATCCAAGATGATTGAGTCTTGTTTTGTAACTCGTCGCCAATCTTCCTTACTGATGACAACTTTCTTGCTGTCAGCTTGCATCCTAGCAGTTGTTCTCATGGCCTAAAGAACCCACATCTTAGTTAAAAAAAATTCTATTTGCGGATCAGCATTGATCCTGGCAATTGAATGTAGAGACTAAAAGGGAGCATTGAAGAGAAAGAGAGCTTTTGACTATTATTAATGGAGAATGTCTACTCGAGAAATTTCGCACTATTGTTTTTTCACAAACCAACTTCAATTCTTTGAAAAATCTTTTTGCGATGTAAGACTATGTATGAACTCACTCACCTCAATTGTACTTGGGACGCAGTGCTTCGTCCACGATCTCCTGCAAATCTGTGGTTTTCATATCCAGCGGGCCTTATTGTTCAACGGTCAAGTCGAGTACATTAGTGCCACACGGGACATGCTGTGGTCCCTCGCCCGGAAGCTGGGTCGTTGGCATAGGAGGAGCGGGGTTTATAGCCGATGGCAAGCTCAGTAGCTGGGACAATCGGCGGTTCCTCGGTGCCAGACAGGCAGTTACTTTTTGTCCAGCGTGGATGCGCTTTCATGGAGAAAATGATTGCGAGATGGCTGGATAATTCTAGCATTTTGGAGGCGGTAGGGCCCAAAAGGCAATATTAGTAATAAAGATATGGTGGAGGGGGTCCACTTATTTTCAATCGAAAATCGTTTGGCCAGTTGCGGACCGGGGATTTTGCTCTTCCGTCCGACAGCACCTTGACCATCTCTTCCACGGCTACTTTGAAAGTTGCAATTCTATAAAAAAAAAAGATTCAAAGCTTGCTGAAGGATTCAGTTTCTGACTTCTTGTTATTTTACAAGCGTGGTCATAAACTACCCCTACTCTGAAGAATTTTGCCAACATACGAATGGATTAATAAATTACCAACTTCTTATCAACATTGTAAGGGATTTAGTAATATCGAAATAAATTAGATTTACCAATGTCAAAATAAATTAGCAAATTATGTATTTCAAAAAAAAAAATAGATGTGTTTTTCATAAGTTTTTAACGATGTAATTAATATACTTATGTCATATTAATTTGTAAGTAACTTCTTAGCCTAGTTGGTTAGGATCTCACCCTGAGATCCAGGAGGTAAGGAGCTCAAAGCCCCTAATATTTTTCTTGTCTCTCGATTTGAGGCGTGTGTTCAATAATGCTTTGATTCCACCTTCAAATGCACGTACTCAATTTAGGCTTACTCGAAGTGCAAAAAAAAAAAAAAAAATTAGGCTTACTCGATGTGAGGGGTGGCTTTACTCCTGGCACCCCATGAGGATCTTTTAATTTCTTTCGTTGATCAATGTGTTTCAATTTTTTATCCTAAATTATCTATTTTTCAGTATAGAATTTGTATATCATGGATGTACATGTAATATATACCTTTTAAACTAGAATTTTTATTATATCCACAATCAATACAAAATAGCCTCTATTGTAACCCTACAATATTTGTATGTGTATGCCGACTGTCCGCTTATATCAAGTTATTTAAATCTTGGAGTGCATGTGTAAGTATATTTTACCATCAAGTAAAATTATTTTTGTTTTGGGTGACTGATCGAATTAGGAGGGTTGCCTTTTTAAGAATATTTTTTTTTGTTAGTCGTAAAACAATTTGTACAAATTTGGGACTAAATATGTAATTGTGTATGGTCATGCACACATTAACGCGATGCTTTCAGGCTTTTTCAGCAATTCCTTTTGAATTTCTGTTTTACTAGGTATCATATACTTGAATAAAAAGATATTCTTTATTTGAATAATATTAGCATTCACATATATGAAGTCGTCCTGCCAATTCAATTATATATGTAATTCAAAACCTATGCACTGTCACAAGATTAATAGATAATTTTTTTTTTTTAATATCGATAGTGTCTAAAACTCTTTGAGTATCCAACTAATCTCCATACGGTGTGATGGTCCCTCCATCTCACACACATCAATAATCACCAAAGACTCACAAATGTGTGCTCGTGAGAGTGGCCGCAAGAGAATGTACAAGTGTAGTGATTCAATCACAAGGTTTGACGAGAAAGATAAACACACTCACCACTTGAATAACTTCTTGAGGTTGAAAAGATAAGTATCACTTAGTTGTCTCGGAATAAAGCTAAACTGATCTAATATAAAGCAAATCTCTTCATCTTTTCCTTATAAAAAAATTCTTCATTTCCAAAATGATAACTACCATTGTGATCGTGATTTTATACTATCTACTTTTGAAATTTTTTAAGTTGCCACACTTGACTTACGTGTGGGCCGAGCCCTTCTTCTTATTCTATATAACTCCGGGAAGGGTTGGAGAATATTTCTTCTACACTAGAAATTATTACTTATATAAATTCTAAACAATAGTCTCACATTATATATAGGTTTTACTATGCAAAAGAAAGAGTTAAGATGTAATACGCGCATCATTACGAGACCCGAAAAACTAGTTTCATTTGAAGTTTAGATTCAAATGATAAGGCATTATTACTTAGAATCTTATTTGTGTTGTTGCTCCATCCTCTAGATTGACTTACACACTAGTTTATATTCAGCAGTCACCGCAGTTTGATCCATCTTTCTATTAAAGCTGGTTTGGTCGAGCTTTGGTTCTCTTCTTACAGCAACCAATGAACTTGTCATCTAGAAATCTCAAAAAAGTCCTCTGGTACATTAAGAGAAGACGTGTTGATGTTCTCTTTATATCATGATGCTCATTGAGGAGAAGATGAAACTTCCTAGAGTTAATTGGTTAAATGGCGATCTTGTGGCAATTTTCAAAAGAAAGTCTCGTAAAAATTTACAATTTTAGAAAATGCATGTGCACTAACTTTTTTCCATAGGATTTCTATGTTAAAAAACTCCAATTAAATTCCTTAATTGTGTAAAGCAAAGTGAGTCGAGCTGGGAAAATTCAGGAAAATACGGCACTTCGGCCTTCCACCATTGCAAAAGGTCAACATTGTCCTCCTTGAATTTTTCAAACATAGTTCCTTGTTGAGATATCCATTCATCTCACTAGAAATAGACACTGAAAAGCTCAAGGCCTGCCCTTTTTTTTTGGCGGGCTGCTTGTGGCACAAGAGCACAGGTCCGAACCAGCATAGCCCATTAGCCCTCCTAACTAAAACCTATCTATTTGGGCTCATGTACACTAAGAAGAACCTCATAATATTTTCATGTAGCTGAGGATCCTTCGCTCAAATTGCTACCGACACCTTCATAGATATTTTTAGAGCTTTACTTAAGATTACTAGAAACAGGTATGTAAGGTTGAAAAGAATCAGACGAGCACATGCACTAGCCAAAGTTTGTCCCCTTTCTTGAGACAGGCTTTCACGTCACTGACTGCCCTTCCAACTCTTTCTTGGTTTTTTTCTGGACAGGGGACAACGTGTGAAACGAGAGACAGGACAGTACGGCAGAGGTCCCTGCTGGACGTGAGGTTTGACATAATAACAAGCTTTAAATTGTCATGTGATATCGTACTCCCATGTGCAGAAGAGGTCCAAGCTTTAATAATTGCGAAATTGCGAAGTGACCCACAATGGGCAAAGAGTAATTTAACTCTACCCCGGTTAAACTCTTAACCTTACTTTGTCCTGTCTTCCTCCTCCTCGTCTGCGTTTTAGAATGAGGGAGAGAGAGCAGCACAGCAGCAACAGCATCAGAGCATATAATCATATCGTGGCCTTCTTTTTTTTTGGCGATTCCATAGATGTTTTAGATAATTAGATGACATGCTGTACAACTTGCGCACATCGATGATGGGCCAAGAGATGCAGGCGATGGTCATTCCCATATTCTTGTAACTCAACATTTGCTTATAGTCTATAATAACCCGTTTGCTAGTACTAAAAATGGACTCTAACGGTATAATTGAAGCCAATGGAGTGAGCACGTCACCATCTGCCATGGAAAGAATAGGAAAAACACGGCAATTTGGCCTTCGACCATAGCAAAAGGTCTACATTGTCTTCCTCAATTTTTCAATGTAGTTGCTATCATCTTCGCCTCACTGGCAACCAACACCGAAGTGCCCAAGGCTTGCCCCTTTTCAGCCTGGGAGCATGGGTCCGGACTAGCTCAACCCGCTGGCCAACCTAATTGAGATCCAATTAGGGTTCATGTATATTCGGAGGAACCTTACAATTCTTTTCAAAGGCCAAGGATCCTTCCCTGAAGGGGTTGACAACACTTTTGTAGATTTTTTGAAGTTTCAGCTCGTCACATTCAAACATCTGTCACATGTCTCACCTCGTACTGATAGAGTCGAGAAAATGCGATAAATATTATGGGCCCCCGCTGAACTCGCCATTCAAGGGAAGAGGGCACTCATTTTTGCCTTTCCCTCTATCTCCTCCCACTTTTTGGAGGAAAATATCTAGTGGATTTACAAGAAAATCTTGCTCCACCGTCCCCTTCGGATTCCTTGAATCTTTTATGTCCTCCCCTCCTTTCACCCCATTCCTGAAACCCACTTCATTCTATGGGATGGCCCGATTCGATTTCATGTGGATCGTGCTCTCAAAAGAGAAATTGAATGTCATGGCTAATATTCTAAAATTGTTTATAAGGTCCACCATTTGATAGAATGATAGCTCCTATTACGACACTATAATAATTATACATGGAAGATTCTTATTTGATTATATTGGATTTTTTAAAAGAAGTTATCATCGATTAAAACTGTTTTAGATATGGGCGATCGACCAAATTAACAAGTTGCTTTTTTCAGAATATCTACTGTTGTTTTTCATAGAACAATTTATACGAATTTGCTATCGGATATTTAATCATACTTGGTTGTTGTGGACACCATAACTTGAAGCTGGAAAGCACAATGGGCAGAAAGAAAGGACGGTACGGTAGACTGGGTCCTCGGGCTTGAGGTTGACATAACAGGAAACTTTAATAATTGCAACCTGACCCACGATGTACCAGGCCATACTCCTCACCTGCAGCATGCGGTCGACATTAACACGAAGCTCTTAACAATTGCCAAGTGACCATAGATTGCCAAAAAGCAACTTTAACCCCACCCTAGTTAACCCTTCACTTTGTTCTGCCTTCCTCCTCATCCGTGTTTTAGAAAGAGAGAGAGAGTTAGAGAGCAACATCAGGGCAATGATCGTAGACATGTTAGGGAGGGGGAGACCCGCAAGGATTTGGGAGTTTGCAATTAGAAGCGTCGGCCTTGTGATGAATTGTTCACGTCACTTATTTTTGCAAAGAATTAATAGGAAGAGGGTCATTACGTGGAGGTTATTAGCAAAGAGAAGTCAGTGACAGAGGTGGAGAGATAGAGGGACGTGGTCAGGGTCAATCATTGAATAACGTGATACACTTAACATATTTATAATTATACACGAAGACACTTCATATCCCCTAGATCTGGTAACGAGGTGCAACCAATCAAGGAAATTTTCGAACTATTGATGTGAGGTTTTGAAAGATAAATGATGAAACCATGAAACCTTCATTTTATTCCAATGGAGTTATGTATGTAGCTCAAACCCTACACTTATTCACAAGATTAATAGATAGGCGCTTAGGATCTTTTGAGCATACGACGAATCTCCATTAGGTGTGGTAGTCCCTCCAATTCATACACACCAAATAATTACTGGAGCTTAACGTGGAGCCACATAATTTTTAATTTTGTTTATAAAAAAGTTAACATCCAAAATTTTTTATTTTAGAATAGAATGATACCGTATTAATTGATTCTATTCCAAATTAATTTCTTTTTATTTTTAAATAATTTTTAAATAATTTTTAAATAATTTTTTTACTTTTTACTTTTTACTTTTTACTTTTTTTTCCCCCTTTTTTTCCTATTCTTCATCTTCTTCTTCATCTGGCCGGTCGCCGGGCCAGCGATTGGCCAAACGAGGGTCAACGAGGTCGGCCTTCATCGGCCGAGCCTCACCGATGGCCAGGCTGGCCTCGCCCAACCTCGGCGAGGCCAGCTTGGCCACTGGCAAGGCTAGGTGAGCCTCGCCGGTGGCCAAGCGAGCCTCACCAGCAGCTGGGCGAGGCTCGTCCTCGCCCGATCTGGCGAGGCCGAGCCTCATTGGCAGCTGGGCGAGGCTCGACCTCGCCCGATCTGGCGAGGCCGAGCCTCGCCCAACTGCTGGCGAGGCTCGCCCAGCCCCGCCAGTGGCCAGGTCGACCTTGCTGAGGCTGGGCGAGGCCGGCCTGGCCACCGGCGAGGCTTGGCCTCGCCTGTGGCTGGGCTTGCCTCCGGCAACAGCGGGCGGCAGCAGACGGCGGTAGGCAATGGCGGACGGCAACCGTGATGGCGAAAGGGAAAAGCGAGGGTTCCACCGTTTTGATTCTTTTTCTAATTCTCGAACAGAGAATCAAATTTTTTTTTTATTCTCAAATCTTGTCCAAAATTGTTTCCGAGAAAAAAAAAATTACCAAACGCGATTCTCGTCCAAAACTCGATTCTAACAAAAATCGTCAAAGTTTGGTACGTTGCCAAACAGGCCTTTAACGTTCTAAATTTGGAAGCTGAGCTCCCCTTCCTTTTTCTTTTTCTTTTTTTAACCCCTGGGAAGGTTTAGTGGATATTTTTTCTATACTAGAAAATATTACTTATCTAAATTCTAACCTTAATCTCACGTCATATATGTATTATTTTTTTTTTCTCAAAACGCTAGACTAAAATTAAACGTGGCTTGAAATGAGAGGTATGATTGGCAGATATCTCGTAGGGAGGCTAAAAATACCTAAGAAGTTGAAACGAAAGAGTAGATGAAACAACAATTAAGAACATTGAAGAAACTTAATTACATTTTATGTAATAGATGAAGCAATGATCATAACAACAACTTAAAGTGGAAGAACACAAATATTTGTTTACGAAGTAGAATAATAAATGAAACCTGACAATATGATATTAGGAAGAAAATAAAAAATTTTAAATCATGCCTTAGGAAGAATGTAGGTCTCATTAATGTTTTGTGGGCCCACAGGAAAAAAAAAAAAACTTATGTTCTCTTCACTAGAGCAATCAACATGGACAGTTCAATCAATGCGTGGTTTTCTCTAATATTGTATTTTAAAAAAGGAATAAATGAATAGTTTCTTCTAAGGAGAGATGAAATGAGGTGAAAATTGTCAGAATAATTTCCACGTATTCCAATCTCGAACCAAGGGGCTTTAGTGCTTATGTTAAGCCTTAGGTTTGGGGGGAACCAAATTTGAATCGGAAAAGGACAATGATTATCCATATCTTTGTGCTTGGAGGATAAGAGAGCCGATGCGGAGTCACCCTCCCTAGGAGGGTTATCTCTTCATTTTCTCTCTTGAACTGCTCAGGTCAAATGTTAAGCCCTAGTTTGGGGGAACCAAATTTGAATCGGAAAAGGACAATGATTATCCACGTGGCATATGCATGAAGGATTTATATTACATAATTAAGTAAACTAATATTACTGGGAACCGGGTATGTAAGGTTGACAATGGTAAGACAAGCACATGCATTACGCAAGGACAAGGCAGAGAGCTTGTACCCTTTCTTGAGACGGGCTCACATGTCACTTTTGTCGGTCGGTGCAGCTTTGGCTGTGCCCTTCCAACTCTTGCTTGGATTTTTCTGGACTGGGACAACGTGTGAAAAAGCAGAAAGGACGATACGGGGGAGCTGGGTCCCTAGACGTGAGGTTTGACATAATAACAAGCTTTAAATTATTATATGACCCAGGACAATGCATCAAGCCTTAGTCCCAATCTACAGACCAGGTCGACTGAACTCGAAGCCTTAATAATTGCGGAGTGACCGACGATGGCCAAAGAGCAACTAAACTCTACCCTCGTTGAGACTCTTAACCGCCCATTGTTCTGTCTTCCTCCTCCTCGTCTGCGTCTTAGGGGGAGAGAGAGAGAGAGAGAGAGGAGAGCAACGATGGTGGAAGTGTGGTTGGTACTTGTCTAGAGAGAGAGAGAGAGAGAGAGGAGAGCAACGATGGTGGAAGTGTGGTTGGTACTTGTTAGGGAAGGAGAGACACGTGAGGCTTTGGAATTTGCAGAGAATTGTTACGTTACTCTGTAGAGAATTTGGCAAGAGGGTCATTACGTTGAAATTATTTGCAGAGAGCTCAGAGAGAGAGAATTACATCAAAAATACACTTCATATTCACTGGATCAATGAAATTGGGTAGTTTTAGAACTTTTAAAAGTGAGGTTTTGAGAAATAAATGATTAATATAATTAGTAACTTCTATAAATAAATAAATAAAATGAAAGTGTACCTTCCATGAACCTTCAATTTCTCACAATGGAGTACCTATGCACACGCACAAGATTAATAGATAAGTATGTATTAGATATCAATGAAGTTTTTTTTAACTCTTTGAACATCCTACTAATCTCTATAAGGTGGGCAGTCCCTTCATTTCACACATATCTGATAATTTTTTTATTACATTTTTTTTAATCTTTTAGTTGCCACATTTGATTGGTATTTTTATCTGAGATTATAATTGAAGTTGATTTTGGTAGCTCAATGTTCTGAGTTTGAGAGCTGAGTTCCCATTCATTTTTTTCCTAACCCCTGGGAAGGTTTTGTGAATAATTTTTTTCTATACTAGAAACTATTACTTATCTAAATTCTAAACTTAATCTCGCATTATATATGTTTCTTTCATATGAAAAAAGAACTAAGATATAAATCTTGCATAGTTATGACGCTGAAAATAGTTTTGTTAAAGATTAGATTTAAATGATAGGGTATGATTACTTATAATCTAACGGTAGAAGTTTTGGGGCATGGGCTTGAAAGAACTTTTGGTTGATGGTCGCATCATAATTAGCTTAAAAAACAGTAGGAAATTAAGCGCAACTCTCATTGATCTTATCTTTATTACATTATTTTGGGCATTATAGGAGACACGATACCTATTGACTCTCATAATGCATGAATCAATCCTCGGCAATACTCCATGCTGTTCTCAGAGGGCTTGCTGAAGTTAAGGAAACTACAAACTATTCAGTGCACATGCCTCACGAGGCTACTTAACCTATTCGTGCTTGAGGAATGTACGATCATTGGAACTATTTTATTTAGAAAGAGCTGTTGAGATTCAAGGTTTGGGGGAATCGGGATCTTTGTTGCATGTGATTCGATTGAAAGATGACCTAACCTATGCGAGTTGAAGAAGCTAAGGCCTGTTGAACTCAAAGGTTGTATTTAAGACCATGGAAGGCCGCAATAGCTTAGTTTACAAAGTACTAGGAGACCAAAGGTAGCGGATCTCTTGATAACAACTGTAGTAGCTATTGTGGTAAGAGAATACCGTGATTTGTGAGGTGGTTGTGGTAGACTTGCAATATTTTAACTAATCTTTAGGTGTCATGGGCTCTAATTCTTCATCTTAGGTATCATCTTATATGACATAGGTATGCATTAAAAACTCGAGTTATTAATAACTCGACCTATTCTAATTTGTGAGTAATACTACTTAAGTGTTAAATGATGAATCGGGATTTTGGCCTTGTTTCATCAAAGTTTAGATATTCAAAGCTGAATTATACCATGGACTGCCGACATTAAAGCAGATACATATAAATAGGGTCTCAACTATTAGAGGCCAACATCCACTCTGTACGGTCGGTAATATGGGTTAAGTATCTCAACTCAAATTGTGCTTTGCACTAACATTGTAGCTTATCTTCGCCCAGGCCCATCAATCTATAATAAGAAAGAAGTAGAGATGAGCTGCAGATGGTTTGCATAGAGAAACAAAGTGGACGAACAATACAACGTTTTCACTCTCTGCAATGGTGCATGGAGATGTATTATACAGGGGTGAGAGGTTTTTTTTCTTCTTCTTTTTTTCGCTGATAAATATATTTCTAATTTAATCCCACACCACATGTTTTTGGTATAACTATTGAATATCACAGCTACACATTGAATATGTGATATTTTTGTCATTTTTTATTATGTCCGTGGTCAATAGAAGAACGACTTCTATTGCCGCACTACACTATTTATACATGCATGCTGACTATTTAATTACATCAAGATATATATATATATATATATATATATATATATATATATATATATATATATATATATATTTTACATAGAGAGAGAATGTATGAGTAAGTATATTTTACCATTGGTTAAACTCATTTTTTATATTTTACCATCGGTTAAAATCATTTTTTTGTTTTGGCTAATCAACCGAAGGAAGAGGCAGCTTTTTTTTTTTTCAGAATATTTGCTGTTGTTATTCGTAAAATAATTGGTACGAATTTGGGACTAGATATGTAATCATTATATGGTTGTGGCCACATTAACATGGTGAAGTTAATATTAATGTTCATATATATGAAGTTTGAACGACATATAGGACAATAAGTGTATTATGTTGTCTTGACATCTAGAGTGTGAGGTTGATATAACACGAAACTTAATAATTGCCACATGAGAGACCAAAAAGCAACTTTAAGTTTACCATGGTTAGCTATTAACATCACTTTCTCTGTCTTCATTTTAATTCAGCAACACGTCTATTTTTCTGTCTATTAAATTGAAATTGTGACCGAAACTCTAGACTGAAATTGAACGTAGCCTTAAATGAGAGGTGCAATTGGCGGCAATCTCGTATAGAGGTTGACAATATTGTAGAAGTTGAAACAAAGGAATAGACGAAACAATAATTAAGAATATTGAAGAGACTTGATTACATTATACGTGAGGGATGAAGGAATAATTAAAATAATACTTTATAGTGGAAAAACACAAATATTTGATTACGAAGGAGACTGATAATGATAGGATATGGACCTGACAATACATTATTAGGAAGAAAATAAAATTTTCCAATCATGCCTTAGAAAGAATATAAATCTCACTTTACCAAATATATATATAGATCTCACCCTTACCAAAAAAAAAAAAAAAGAATATATGTCTCATTAATGTAAAGCCGATCTGACCACTTTGGATTCTCTTATTTCCCTTTGTTTCCCCTCACAAGTAAGGGAATATTTTGTGGACCCATAGGAAAAATTTTCTCTTCGGTTCTCTCCTCGAGATCAATCAACATGGGCAATATAATTAATGCATGGTTTTCTCTGATATCATACTCAAAAAGAAGAAAGAAATGAATAGTTTCTTCTAAGGAAGTAGGGGTGTACATGGTCCGAACGGGCGGTTCTCCATCTAAAATCGAGAATCGCCCGCTAAGGATCGGTTCCAAAAAATTGGAACCGAGATCCACTCATTAGTTGCATGGATTCACCCGGAAATCGAACCGCCGATCCGGTCCGGTCCAGTTCCTAGATGGATCCATAGAACCGGTCTCACAATAATAATAATAACATTTTCTAAATCCCACCACGAGAACTCTTTATATCGAGTAATGTACTAGAAACAAAAGTTACAACAACTAGAAATCAAAACATAATGTTGAGTCAATGTCATTGCCATTTCCAGATTGTTATATAACAAAAGTACAAAAATCAAAAGATAAGTCAACCATGACCACTTGAAGATAATAAATTCTACAAAAGATTAAAATAAAATTTTATCCATTAACGGTTAGGCAGTGATCTCAGTGGATTATCAACATGTTCCAATTAATGCTGTAATGGGTGTCCATATGTTAGACCAAAAACAAGAGCAAAGTTAAAGTACAAGATTTAGAAGATTGAAAAGAGAAATTTGAGAGATTAATTGACTGAACTAAAAATTATCATTTCTTTTCTTTCATAAAGGTTCAGGGAATAACTTCAATTCTATATGCTCTTCACCAGTCTTGGATGTAGAAAACATGATTGCTTTTGAAAGAGAGGTCACATAAGAAATTAAGAACAACAATCTAATCAATTAACCAACCTCTGCAGATGCTTTTTAATGTAAGAAAACTTATAGAAAGGAAAGAGGAAAAACGGATCATTTTTCTCTTATTCTAGAATCGCATTAGGAAACTTCTTCAGTCATGGAAGGAGCATCCTACATTAAGGAACAGTCACTAATCACAATAACTCATCAGCCAAAGTATAATTCAGTCTTGAACAGCGTTAGACCTTTTTCAAATAATACTCCAAAATATTGAAGATCAAGACTGGAGCACTTCAATTATTGACAAGTCACAAAGGTAATAACTACATGCAACTGTATATAAATAACACATATAACCAAATTCTCATAATCATTTCAATGTTGTCGAAAAAAATAAGTTTTGGGATGTCATATATTAGAAACTACACTAGCTTTTATATTAGGACCTCTCCATTTGGTTTGACTGGAGATTACCCACTTAATTAATTCTTTTAGTTATTCGATTTGGGTTTGTTAATTAGTATTTTTAATTTTTTAATATTAAAAATTAATATATTATTTTAATATTATTAATCCAATATGGGTGGGCGGATAGACGGATCCACTCATGAAACTAGAAATCGGACTGGTACTCATCGGTTTTCATAAATTGGAATCGAAAACCGAACCGATTCTCTTAAGAATCACTGCTTTCTAGCAGTTTTGGTTCGATTTCGAGCGGTTCGGGTGGATCCCAATTCTTTTACATATCCTATAAGGGAGAGATGAAATGTAGTGAAAATTGCCAGAATAATTTCCATACATTCCAATCTCGAGCCGAAGAGATTTATTGATTATGTTAAGCCCTAGGTTTAGGTTGCACCAACTTGGATCCAGAAAAGGACAATGATTATAAATATTCAATAATGCTCAGAGGATGTTTATTATATGGATAAGCAAATCTAGAGTACTGGGAACGGGTACGGAAAGGTTGAAAAGTACAAGACGAGTGCATTGGACAAGGACAGGCTAGAGAGCTTGTCCCCTTTCTTGAGACGGGCTCATGTGTCTCTTTTGTCGGATGGTGCAGTTTGGTTGTGCCTTCCTAGGACGAGAAAATCCGACTTGGATTTTTCTGACTAGACGATGTGCAGAAAGAGAGAGTAGGACGGAGTGGGGTCCTTGACCGTGAGGTTGACATGACAAGGAGCTTTAATAATTTCCATGTGACCTACGATGTATCAAGTCGTACCCCATTTGCAGCACGTGGTTGACGTAACACGATGCTTCAATAAATCCCAAGGGACCGATGATGGTCAAAAAGCAACTTAACTCCACCCTGGTTAACTCTTATCGTCATCTTGCGCTGTCTTCTTCCTCTCCTCCTCGTCTGCATTTTAGAGAGAGAGAGAGAAGGTGTGTTTGGTCCGTGTTATTGAGGGAGAGACCCGTAAGGATCTGGGAATCAACATGAGAAGCGTCGGCTTTGTGAATTGTTCCGTCGCTTTTGCATAGAATGAATAGGAAAGAGACAGAGGGTCATTTCGTGGAGGTTTATAGCAAAGTGACGTCAGAGAGAGAGAGAGGTGGTCCCATATAGTCCATGAAAGAGGCTGATATTATCGAATGCAAGCGACAACGTCGTTGAGTTCATGATCCCGTTAAACATAAGTATAATTAAATACAAATACACTCCATACTCAATGGATCCATTAATCAAGTGCAATTGATCAATGAAATTGGATTTTCTTAGAATTATTGAAGTGAGAAATAAATGACGAGGCATTTTCAATGAACCTTCATTTTCTCTCAATAAAGTGTTTAACACTCTTTAAATATTTGACTAATCTTCATTATTGCAGTGGTCTCTCCATTTCGCACAAACTGAATAATAACCATTGACGCACTATTTTCATATTACAAAAAATCCGTTAGTTGCCGCACTTGGAACTTTTTTTTTTATCTCAATTTCTATCGGAAGTTGAGCTTGGCAGCTTTACCGTTTTAAACTTGGGAGCTATCCTAGCGGGAAGAAACCCCAATCCCTTTTTTTTTTTAACTCTTGACAAGGTTTGGTAATTATTTTTTTGGCTAATAATCACCAAAAACCTTAAATTATATCTATTATGACATATTTATCTTTTAAAAAAAATTGTAACATAAAAAATCGCAAACTTATATCTATGTGATACATTACTGTAACACATTTATCTTAAATTTTTTTGTGACACTAAAAATCTCAAACTCGTATCTATGTGATGCATTTGTCCCATAAAAATTCCGGGATAAATGTGTCACACAAGTATAACTTCAAGATTTTTAGTGTCCCAAAAAACATATGGGGTAAATATGTCAAACGAGTACATTTTTAGTTTTTAGTATCACAAAAAAAATATTCATCTTTACCCAAAAAAAAAATCGAGATAAATATATTATAGTTGACAAAGTTTTAAATTTTTATGATTTTTTTTCCATTTCTTTTTTATACTAGAAACTATTGCTCATCTAAATTCTAACCCTGATCTCACATTATATATATATTCTTTTTTTTTTCATGTGTTAAAAGAATTAAGATGCAATCCATGGATAGTTATGGGGCTAAGAAACTAGTTTCATCAAAGTTTACAATCAAATGATGAGGCACGATCAATTAAAATTCAGCATTAGTTTTGGGTCATGGGCTTGGAAGAACATGTGGTTGATGGCCGCAGCATAATCTGTTTTACATCTTAGGAGCGATAGGGAAATTGAGTGTGACTCTTGTGAATCTTATCTTCATTACATTACTGAAGAAATTGGGCATTACCGGAGACGCAATGCCTATCAACTCTTGTTATCCATGAATCCTTGGCGGTATACTTTCCTGTCTTGGAAAGCTAGGTGAAGTTGAGGGAATTGCAAATTAGTGTTAGGTGTGAATGCCTCACGAGATTCTCAAAAATCAGCAACTTTAACTCCACCCTGGTTAACTCTTAACATCACTTCATTCTATCTTCATTCTCCTCTGCTTTTTAGAGAGAGAGAGAGAGAAGCATCAGAGCAACGATGGAGAGCCATGCAAGGATTTGGAGTTTGCAATGAGAAGGGTGAATTGTTGAGTTATATTATACAGAGGGTTGGAAAGAGGGTCATTACGTGTAGGTTAATAGCAAAGAGAGGTCCAAAGAGAGAGAGAGGTGGTCAGGCTCGACCATGGAATAGCGTTAGATCCATATAATCCCTAAAATAAGCTCACATTATCAAGTCCATGCTAAGCTAACATGGAGTCAATGATCCCCTTAACATGCATATTCACATACCAATACACTTTAAATTCACTGGTTAAGTTAATGAGGCATAATTAATCAAAGAAGTTGGCTTTTTTAGAACTGTTAATGTGAGATTCTCAAAAATAAATGACAATTATGCTTATTAATCTTTATATTAAAGGGCATCTTCCATGATCCTTTGGTATTCCAATGAGCTTATATGGATAGCCAAAACTTACGCATATTCATGAGATCAATAGATGTGTGTTTCTTAGAAATCAATGGAGTGTCTAGAATTCTTTGAACACTCAAATAATCTCCATCAAGTACGGTGATCCTTTTGTCCTTTTGTCCCACACACTTCAGTAATTACTGGAGACATAGGCCTATGCTCCTAGAGGTGGCCCTAAGAAAATGCACAAATACGGTGATTCAATCACATGCCTTGAGTGAGGAGGATCGACACAATTACCATTTGAGCAACCTCTTAAATCTAAAAAATAGGTGCCACTTAGCTTTCTTGGAAGAAGCTTAATTTTTCAGTATAAAAAATTCTTGATTTTGTGAATGATATTTGTCATTTTGATCATGGTTTTACATTACATTCTTTTGAAAATATTTTAGTTGCCGCCCTTGATTTTTTATTCTCAATTTCAATTGGAAGTTGAATTTGGCAGCTTATTTTTTAAGGAGTAAATGTAATGGAAGTCCTAAAATTTGTTATGAAAGTACAATTGAGTTATAAAAATTTCAAAAAGTTATAATCAAGTATTAAAACTTATTACAAAAGTATAATTGAGTCCTAAAACGTTTAAAAAATGCAATCAATTCTTAAAATTTGGTATGAAAGTGCAATTGAGTCCTAAAACGTTTAAAAAGTGCAATCAAATCTTAAAACTTGTCATGAAAGTGCATTCAAGTCCTAAAATTTATCATGAAAGTGTAATCAAGTCCTAAAAATTTCAAAATATGCAATCAATGGAAGGACTTGATTGGACCAATTTGATAAGTTTTGATACTCAATTGCATTTTTAAAAGTTTTATGAATTAATTGTACTTTCGTGATAAGTTTCAAAACTTAATTGCATTTTTTGAAAGTTTTATGACTTAATTGCACTTTTATGATAAATTTTAGGATTTTTAAATCACATATCACAAGTTTTACACTTGGGAGCTGAGCCCCACTTTTTTTTTTTTTTTTCCTTTTAACTCATGGGAAGGTTTGGAGAATGTTTATTCTATATTCGAAATATTTCATTAAAGTTTATATTCAAATGATGAGGCATGATTTAAAATCTAATGGTAAGAGTTATGGGTCACGAGCTTGGTAGAAGTTGAAGTTGATGGTCACGGCATAATTAGCTTAAATATTAAGATTTATATGAAAAGTGAGTACAACTCTCATGGATCTTTATCTTTTTAGGAGAGGTGCAAGTTGAAGGAACATTTCTCCCCGTGGCAGCACCATTCTAGTTTATCTACATTGAAACTTCATGTTGTCACAACACTGCCAAATATTTCAAACAAACTTGAAAACTTGTCAATTCTTATTATCGATGAATGCTCGCCACTTTCTTGTTTTGAAAGGCTTGATGAAGTTGAGGGAACTGTGAATTACTTGGTGCAAATGCATCGTATGGACATCTCATATGTAACGCTACAATCCTTGGAGCCCTCTAAATTAGAAAAACTTGTTGAGATCAAGGTTTGTGAGCATTGGGATCTTTGTTGCACCTAACAATTTCCTACTACAATTCAACTGAGAGATTACTTAATCTACGAAAGTTGAAGAAGCTTAGGTGTGTTGAACTGAAGGGTTGTCCTAAGCTAAGAAGCATGGAAAGCCGCATAAGCTAAGAAGCATGGAAAGTCACAATAGCCTAGAGTCTTTAAAATACCTGGAGACCAAAGGTTGTAGATCTCTCGAAATGTGCTACCTAAGGTTTCGAGATCGACCAAAAATGAGACAGATTAGATGTCTCTTCGAGCTACCACCTAGAAGGAGCAACTTATGAAAATTGATTCCTCGTAAGGTATTTGATGGTTGATCATAATTTGGACATTTTTTGATCAAGCAAGTTTGAATTGTACTCATGGTATGAATAGAAAGTATCAAGAGCACAAATACAATATGGTTAATGTGTATGCAACTTGGTGGAAGAGACTCATCTATAGATGTATCTATCTATTCTTGGGATTAATATTTGACAAAATTCTTGTCCTTGAATTTAATTAGTGACCGATGGTAAGAAAATTAGGTAATGATTTTTTGGTTGTGGTTGTTGCTATTGCTGTTCTTGTCACTATTAATGATCGAGATAATTGCTCAAAAAGTCATAACCTATTATATAATGGTCAACTCAGTCTTAAATTTTTCATTTATGTTGATTTAGTCTAATATCTTTTAACGATTTCTCAATGTAGTTATCTCAGTCAATTTTAAGTGGAAATCGATGGTGCGGATGTCTATTGTCTGACATGGTTAATTTTCTAATTTTTTTATTAATCTTTTAAATTGTCTATGTGTGGAACGGATGTCAAATTTAGGTCGGAAGAAAGATATTCCCGCAATCTACGAGCCTAATGATTTTAAGCTTCAAACCGAACTCTATAGAAATGACCTGACTGAGAATGAGATATAATTTGGTTCTGATGAACCGAGCAATGGAAAATGGCCCCAGTCGAGGTGGCGCATATAGTGCTAATTGCTATTGACTGCTGAGCCACAAGGATTAAGCTTACTGCAATATGTCCTCTTTAGTTGCCATATGTCATTCCTTGAGTTCCCTAGTTTCCAGATATTTACAAATATTTAGTTGAGTGGATGTCACCGGTTTTACAAAACAACTATCACATATTATAGACAACTCTAGTTATGATAACAAATCAATAGTTGCACAACTTGTTGCACGTTTTATCCAGCCTTCGAAGGTCACACAAGAAGTCGATCTCCTGTTGTATCTTATCGAGCCCAAATTCAGTGTCATAATTTATACACAATTGCCATACCACACAAACAATTACAAATTTTCAATAATAGTTGTTTGTATGGTATGACAATTTATGTAGGAGTTATGAGAAATTTGGGTTCAATAATGGAAAAAGCTTATAGACAAAATAATCAGATTCTCCCAAGGACGGGCCAAGCTTAATAGTTAAAATACCCGACCACAATACTCGAAGCAGTGTGCAAAATTGCACTGCACTGCGTGTACAGGAGATACTATTGCACATTGACTTTCCATAGTTTAAGTTCAAATACCATATTTTCTTGGAAGTTGTATTAAAATGTTATTTATAGTTCTTCATTTGACTTGTTTTGACAATTCTTCTTCGTGTGCTTCGGGTTAAGCTGAAGGTCAAACATAAGTACTTGATCATCTGGTCATATTGAAGATCAAGAAGAAGGCGACGCGGGGAACTCATCAAATTGATCGTTCGTGAGCTTCAGGTTAAGCTGAAGGTCAAACATAAGTTCATTAGTAATCATCTGGTCGTATTGAATAATCAAGAAGAAGGCATAGTGAAGACTATTAGATGCTGAATCTGAAAGGGTACCCTTTGGTGCCAATGGCAAGATGATTTTGGTGTTGCTGTCGTTATCCAATTATCTGCTAGCTTCAACTCTTGTGCAACTTGAAGACTGTAGTTAGCCATTGAATAGTGCATAACTTGATTCAAACACTCTCCAATTCTTATGCAACTTTTAATAGAAGTTAGCCGAGATGAGAATACGACTTATAATATAACTTTTGTATAGTAATTATTTGAGTATCATGATTTTTTTTTTATTAATAAGTATTATGACTTTTAAAAAAAATTCACTTGAGTAACTTAATTTTTTAAATTTTTTTTACCTAAATATCATAACTTTTAATTGATTATTTAAATTCTATAACTCCCACACTACGAGTTTCATGATAGGCAGCACTTGTAGGGAATAATAGAACAGAACACGAATTTTGCATTTCAATTGAAAACAAGGAACTCATTTTCCATTTCCCTCTATTTACTCCCACTTTTTGGAGGAAAATATCTTTGCAATGTGACCCACGATGCATCAAAGTCATACTACCCATCTGCAGAATGAATGAGACAGATATTACATGAAGCTATAATAATTGTCAAGTGACCGACGATGACCAAAAAGCAAACTTACCTACACCCTGGTTAACTCTTATCCTCATTTTGTTCTGTCTTCATCCTCCTCCGCGTTTTAAGGATAGAGAGAGAGAGAGAGAGGGCAGCATCAAAGCAACGATGATGGACGTGTCAGGGAGGGGGAGACACGTAAGGACTTGGAGTTCGGCAATGAGTAGCGTCGGCTTTGTGAATTGTTACGTAGTTAGGACACGTTTAGTAATTATTTTGTTTCAAAAAATAATTTTTGAAGAGAAATATTTTTTTTTTATTATTTTTATTCTCAAAAATAATTTCTAAGCAAAAGAATGCATTTGGTAATTTACCAAAATTTTTATTCCTCGATAGAAACACGTTTGATAAAATTCTTAGTTTTCTTTTAATATATTTTTTAATTTTTTAATTCTTTTATTATTTTTTCCTTTTTTTTCTTTTTCTTTTTTTCTTTGGCTGGTCGCCAGCCACTGCCGTGATCAACAATCGGCTGGGCGACGTTTGGCAAGCTCATCGAAGGCCAGCCTGGCCATCGGCGAGCCTCGACCTCACCTTGGCCTAGCAAGGCCCGGCCTCGCGCCAGTTGGGGAGGTCGAGCCTCGCGCGGCCATGGCAAGGCTTGGGCCGACGAGCCTTGCCATGGCTCGACGTCTTCGGGAACCAGCGATGCCCTCGTCTGGTTGATTGCTGACACCGGCCATGGTCAAGGCTGGCAATTGGCCAAAAGGAAGAAGAAGAAGAAGAAAAGAGAAGAAAAGAAAATAAAGAAAAATTGATTCTATAAATTGTTCCCAGGAATAAAAAAATACATTTTTTTGTTTCTGAAAACAAAAATTTTACCAAACACATTTCTATTATTTTTTCATTTCCTGGAATAAAAGGATAAAAAATTTTGTTGTGGGAAACATAAATCGTTTCTAACAAATAGACCCTTAACAATATAAACTTGGGAGCTGAGCCCCTCTTCCCTTTTTCCCCTTTAATTCTGGGGAAGGTTTGGTGAGCATTTCTTATATACTAGAAACTATTAATTATTTAAATTCTAACATTTATCTCACATTATACATGTTTTTTCATGTGAAAGTAGAATTAAGAAGTTGGGAATGAGAAACTACTTCTATTAAAGTTTATATATTACAATGATGAGCCATGATTAATTAAAATCCAATCATAAAAATTTTGGGTCACTGGCTTAGAATTTGTGGTCGATAGTCGAGGTATGATCAGCTTAAATATTAAGATTGATGGGAAACCGAGCGTGACTCTCGTGGATCTTATCTTCATTACGTTTTGTCAAATAAATTGGGCGCTATTAGAGACGCAATACCTATCTTCCGTCAATTGTAGGGGGTCAACATTTTCCTGTACTTTTCACATGTCAATTGTTGTACAGAGCATCTAAGTAAAGAAAGATGGGAAAATTCGGTGGAGTTGGGTCCCCCAGTGATTGATTGATAGCCTTCACGCGCATCGTACTGCCCATGCGCACCATTAGATTGACAAAACACGAAGCTTTAATAATTGCCAAGCGATCGATGAAGACCAACCAGTCTTTACATCGCTATGTCCAATCTTCCTCCTCTGCGTTTTAGAGAGAGAGTGTGTGTGTGTGGGAGAGCACGGGTCCGAATTGGCACGGCCCATTGGCCATCCTAACTAGAAAAAAGTATTGCCGACAGCTTCATAGATATTCAACCCATCTCATTCCAATATCAAATCTCATTTCCCGTCTCGCATTCACCTTATGTCCATCCTTCACTATCTTCTGTCTTTCACCGAAGGTGTCGCCGACAGCTTCGCAGATAATTTCGGAACCGCAGCCCATCAATTCGGACATCTGTAAAATTTCCCATCTCGCAATCACTCTGTGTCCTTTCATCCTTCATCGAAAATTGTTGAGGACAGCTTTGTTGACGTTTTAGGAGCCTCGACCAATCTTTATTCAGACATCTATCCACATTTCCCATAGCCCGATTCAATCCGTGTCCTCACTGTCTTCTATCCTCCACCGTAATTCAGACATCTGTCCCCTGTCGCATCTCCAAATGAGCAAGAGTCCAGAAATTGTAACATGTTATGGGCCCACTGAGCTCGTCATTTGAGGAAAAGAAAGAGTTCCATTTTGCGTTTCCCGCTATTTTCTCCCCACTTTCCGAAGGAAAATATCTTGTGGGCCTCCACAGGAAAATCTTCTCTACGGTTCTCTTCGTATTACTTGCATCTTCTACTTTCCTCACTTCTTTTCACCCAATTCCTGAAAGCCGCTTCATTCTACGGAATGGCTCCATTCGGATTTGTATACGGGTCTTGCTCTCAAAAGAAAAATCAAAATCAAGGCAGCAAACATTTGGAGTGGCTCCTCGTCCGTAAAAATCTTTCGTTTGATGGAAGCTCAAAATGTAAAACTTCTCCCACAAGTGTCATTGTCATGTCCTCATTAATAATATGTAGAGACTTTACTGTATTTGCATTAGTAGATGTTACTCCACAAAATGTCAATAATATCAGCAAGCTTCTCAACTCAGATTATGTTTTGCACTCCACATTAAAAAATGAAGTAAAGATGAGGTGTAGATTGTTTGCACAAAGAAAAAAAGTTGATGAACAAGACGCCATATTTATCCTTAGCAATGGTGCATGTAGATGATTTACATAGGAGACGAAGGTTCTTTTAATTTCTTTGTTGATAAATATCTAGTAATTTTTTTATCTTATATTATCTGTTTTTCCATATAGAAATTGCATAACATGGCCACATATGGAATATATACCTTTTTAACTAGAAATTTAATTAAGTCCATAGAATAACAAATCCTATTGTGAGACTAAAATAACTTTATGTGCATGATAATTATTTGATTATATCGGGTTATTTAAGTTTTTTAGTCATATTTATAAATATGTTTTTCCATCGGTTAAAGCAGTTTTTGTCGTTTAAAGTAGTTTTTGTTTTGGGTGATCAACTGAATGTGTTTTTTTAATGGTTAGAATGATTGACCGAATTAAGAGGTTGGTTTTTTAGAATATTTGTCGCTCTTATTACATAAAACAATTTGTACAATTTTGGGACCAAATGTATAATCATATACGGCTTGGCACATATTAAACCGAAGCTAGCCGGACAACGTTTAGATAGATAAAGAGTGAGGATGGTACAGTGGAGTGGAGTCCCTCGCGCGAGATTGAAAAGGCAAGAAGCTTTAATAATTGCTACACAATTCCACAATGTATAAAGTCATGCTGACCGTATGCATCATGAGGTTGACATAACACTATCCCTCAATAATTGCAACGTGATCCACGATGGCCAAAAAGCAGCTTAACTCCACCCTAGTTAAACTCTTAACCTCACTTTGTTTTGTCCTCCTCTTTCTCCCGTGTGTTATATATATATATATATATAGAGAGAGAGAGAGAGAGAGAGAGAGAGAGCAGCATCAGAGCAATGATCGTGGACGTGTGTGGTCGGTACATGTTAGGGAAGGAGAGAGACACTCGAGGATTTGGATTTTGCAAAGAACCGGAAAGACGGTCATTAAATTGCTAATGAGGTATAATAAATCAATGGAATCAGGTTTTCTTTAGAACTATTAACGTGAGGTTTTGAGAAATAAATGATGAGCATAATTATTAATTTCTATACAAAAGAAAAATGAAAAGGCGACTTTCATGGACCTTCAATTTCTCTCAATGGAGTTGTGTATGTAGCTCAAAGCCTATGCATGTTTAAAAGATTAATAGATTGGTGTCTCTTAGATATTAATGGAGTGCCTAGGTCTCTTTGAGCATCTCATGAATCTCCATCAAATGTGGCAGTCCCTCAATTTTATACACATCGGATTATTACTTAAGACAAACAGTTTTTATTAATATATTGGTGATAAATTTATCTTTTATATTACAGTCTTTTGAAAATGGCAAGTTGCCCCACTTGATTTTATCATTTTAGTTTCTATTCCAATGTTGGTTTTGGCAACTTAACGGTCTAAACTTGGGAGTTGAGCCTTATTTCTTTCATACAACAATTACTTGAGTATCATAATTTTTTGTCAATTAAGTGGGTGCCATGACTTTAAAAAAAAATTCATTTAAGTGTCATGGCTTTCAATTGTTCATTTAAAGACTGCAACTCCCATTGCAAGTGTCATGATGTTACCACTTTCGGGCAACTGTCTCAAAAAAGATTATAATGCTCAAGTGAATATTTTTTAGAGGTTTTAAAATATTTAAATGATCAGAAAAGATAAATTTATGATACTTAAATAAGCGTAGATGAAAATTTGTGGTGACCTCTTTTCAAAATTAGCCTTGTATAACTAGGGCATTACAGACCTCTACATGCTATGACAATACAATCACGCAAGCACTGCAATATGATTTTGGGGTCTCGACTGCCAAGCCAGCGTGTACGCCTACCAATGAGGAAGTGACGCGTGGCTCCACGATGCGGGGTGGTTCCTCTGGTTTTTCTGCACAAAATAAATTATTTTCCCTTTTCTGCCTAAAAATTTACCGTCATTTACAAATCTGCTGCTGCTTTTTTCTCTCTCCTTTCTAATGGAGTAGGCCTGCACATATTAAAAGAAAGGGTTAATACCTTAAAAAACCCCAAACTGGTACACCTGTGACAAATTTACCCCAGACTATTTTTTTGACCACCAAAAACCCCAAACTGGTACATATATGACAGATCTACCCTCCGTTAGCTTCCGTTTGATTTTTCCGTTAATTTTGCTGACGTGGTTGCTGACGTGGCAAACCATGTGGAAATTCATAAGTTTAATACCGTTAAAAACCCCAAACTGATATATTTATGACAAATTTACCCCAAACTGGTATATTTATGACAAATTTACCCCAAGCTGATATATTTACGACAAATTTACTCTAAATTAATTTTTTTGATCATAAAAAACCTAAATTGGTACACATGCGGCACATTTACCATCTTTCAATTTTCCCAAATTTGACTAAGTTGTGATGTCCAATTAATTTTATTTTCTAGATTACTCTAACATTGCCTTCATATCATTAATACTTGATTTTTTTTATTGGAATCATTATTAGAAAACTATTCAAAGGCTACCAAATGTGCACTTCATTCTTGTGCCGGGAAGAATTGAAAGATGGTAAATGTGCCGCACGTGTACCAATTTAGGTTTTTTATGATCAAAAAAATTAATTAGAGTAAATTTGTCGTAAATATATCAGCTTGGGGTAAATTTGTCATAAATATACCAGTTTGGGGTAAATTTGTCATAAATATACCAGTTTGGGGTTTTTAATGGTATTAAACTTATGAATTTCCACATGGTTTGCCACGTCAAGAACCACGTCCGGCAAAATTAACGGAAAAATCGAACAGAAGCTAATGGAGGGTAGATCTGTCACGTATGTACCAGTTTGGGGTTTTTGGTGGTCAAAAAAATAGTTTGGGGTAAATTTGTCACAGGTGTACCAGTTTGGGGTTTTTTAGGGTATTAACCCTAAAAGAAACAATGTCTCTCGTCCTTTCTTTCCTTCTCACGTGAAAATTTTGCGTGAGAATTCGCTCTCTGGCCCGAAGCAGGTTGCTCCGGCGCCGGGTGATCTTCGCTCTCTGCCCCAAAGCTCGTTGCTTCTTCGGCCTGCGTCGTTGTGTTCCTTCTCCGCCCTCTGCTTCGGTGTGTTTTCCTTGCGCAAGACGGCGAGGAATGTTCTTGCTGTAAGTCGCAAACTCCAAGCGACAAGAAGTTCCAGCTCTCTCCGATTCGGCTTCGGATCCACTACGTTCGCGGCTCATAACAGTGAGTTGATTCTTTCCCTGATTTTTGTACTCTTCTTTTCTTTTCTTTTTCTTTGCTGTTTTTGCCTCTTTTTACTTTTACATTTTTAGTTTTAGTTTCTTTTGTTGGTGGGTGATTGCACGAGCTTGGCTATCGAGTCGGCAATTTTGCCCGTGAGTGTCCGGTGTTGTGATTTTTGGGAGGTTGGTTTGTCTAGGCTAGCACTGAGTTTCAGTCCGAGGCGAAATGAATGGTTGGAAGTTTCCGCGAAACCGGGGAGATTAGCAGAAAACGAATGCTTAGTAATATTGGAGATGATGTGGAAGTATTTCGTTGAAACGAATAGTCGGCACTTGTCTGATTTTTCTGTTGTTGGCTTTTGTCTTCAAGTATTTCGGTGGAAGTAATTCGATTGGGGAGAATGGCGGATATCGTTCCGCCTCCCTCGGCATATATACATTATTAACTCTCGTTTCTCCACAGAGAAGGGGAGAAAACCAGAAAGAATTCAAAAAGGGGGAAAATGGCGGAAGTCTTTCTGGGAGTATGTTTGATTGACTCTAACAGAAAATGAAGTCGTCGGCTGTTTATTTTACTTTTAACTTTTAACTTTTTCTATTTCACTTTTTATTTTAGCGTCAATATTTGATGGTTATTTATTAATAGTGAATTCTTCGTGCTTTTGATCACAATGCATCGCGGAGGCAGGGAGAACTCAACTTTTCAGTGAACATTTCCAATTGAAGAAAATATTTTAATTTGACGAAAACTCTCAAAATCAAAAAGCGAGAAAAAAATTGTGCATACTTCTATCTACCGACTATCTGGACATACATAGCTTCGCATTCAAAATTTCACACCAACCTTCGGCGTTTCTTCGTCCACTTCCGGTTACTCTATTTTCAAGAGTTCACATGAACTTTTAAAAGCTTTAGATTTCTCCGTCAACAAATTATAGGAAAGTACGAAACTCAAGAAAAGAAGCTTAGCTTTTATGTTGACGAAGACTAGCTGATCAACTTAGACCGACATAGCTTCCATTCAAAATTTCACACCAACCTTCAGCGTTTCTTCGTTCACTTTCAATTACTCTATTTTCAACGGTTCACACGAACTTTCAAAAGCTTTAGATTTCTCTGTCAACAAATATATAATAAAGTACAAAACTCAAGAAAAGAAGCCTAGCTTTTATGTTGATGAAGACTAGCTGATCAACTTGGCTTACTTTGAGGGGCGATAAAGGATAGCCACGTAATGAATTATGTAATCAGGTATTACTATTTGGGCATTGAGGGCGTGTTTATACCCCTTTTATTCCTATAAGTAGGGGGAAATGTACATTAATCAATCCCTCCAGCTTTTCGACGGATTTGTAACAAGAGACTCGCCTGCCTCTGGATGATTATTATTGTCTCTCAGAACATGTCATTTCAACTTTAGAAAAGTTTCTTTTGACTCTTGAGGTCATTGGTTCCTTCCTTTATTGTGAAGATAAATTGGTGTGGTAGATAATGGGGAAATGTTAAAAAAGTCATGGGTGATTCCCCTAAGGAAGTCTAGGAAATGTTGTGCTAAGTTCCGAAAAGTTAGATAATGGGGAAAAGCAAGCATTGCTTGACTATATCGTTTGTCTTTCGCTGGGTGGATAATGATATTGCATCTAATCATAGAAAACAAATCCTTTTTGTGTCTTACATAAATACAAACAATGTCTTGTAACAAAATACCACGGTAAGAAATCAAAAGGCTTCATTTGATGCCTCACATGAAGTGCTTTCTTCCAAAAGTTTTAGGAGTGATGTAAAACCTATTACAGATTCCAAACAAATATATTAGCTACTCTGGTAACTAAATACTGTAAAAAGTAATGTGTTTGCGGTGGAGTAGACTTGTGATGTTAATCTTTAGGTGTCCTCTTGTACAACGTCTAGATGTATTTAAAACTCGGTTCACTCTCCAACAACTCGACTGATTTAGATTTGCGACAGATACTACTCAAGTATGGAAATGATTAATCTGGAAATTGTGATCTTAAGAATAGGCTAATCTTAGGGAAATGCTTATATTGTTTCGTCATGGTTGCCAGAATCAAAACAGATGCATAGGGTGTGCATGGAAACGTTTCTAAGAAACGTTTCCGGCACACTTTGTTCCGGGAACAAAAAGGAACAAACGCGTTTGGTTGCGTTTCTTTTTTTTTGTTTTTTTGTTTCGGAATGAAATAGAAACAAAAAAAGAAACATAAATTTTTTGTTTCTCGTTCCGAAACGTTTCTCTCTCTCTTTTTCTCTTCTCTTTTCTTTTCTTCTTTTTTTTCCTTCCTTTTTCTTTCGCCGGTTGCCGGCCTCGGCCATGGCCGGCGACCGGCCGTCGAGGCTTGGCCTCGCCTAGATCCGGCGAGGCTCGGCCTCACCGGATCTGGGCGAGCCCGAGCTCGCCCAGCCAAGCGAGGCTCGGCCTCGCCCAACCAAGCGAGGCTCGGCCGCGCCCCGATCCGGCCCGGCCGAGCCGCGCCGGGGTCGGCGACGGTCGGCCTCGCCGGATCCGGGCGAGCCCAAGCTCTCCCAGCCAAGGCGAGGTCGAGCCTCGCCCAACCACGGCGAGGCTCGGCCTCGCCGAGGGCCGCGAGCCTCGCCGTGGCCGGGCGAGGCCGGTATTGTTTCCGTCGATAGTTCAGGCTATTCAAAAAGAAAAAATAAAAAGAAAGGACAAAATAAAAAGAAAGGAAAAAATAAAATATCAAATAAAAATGTTTAAAAAATTAAAAGAAACACACAAAGAATAAAATTTACCAAACGTATTTCGCCATTTTTTATTCCGTAAAACGTTACCAAACGTGTTTTTAAAAAATTGTTCCCCTGCAGAATCAAAAAAACAACGTGCGTTACCATTTCCCATCATTGCCAAGGCTCCCAATCACTCGAGGTCAATGCTCTGTCCCGTAAAAATTCACACATTTCTTTTTTTTTTTTTTGGCACAAATCAATTTCAATACTTGAAAAATCCTTTTGCAATGTAAGACTGCGTATGAACTCACTCACCTCTAAGCATAAAGCGATGGCGACAGCTGGACAGCTGCCCGCATCGGAGGACGGGATGGCATCTTCCGGAAATTAAAAATTAATGTCACCGTACATGGGCCCAGGGGTGGGTTTATGTGTGCGTAACATAGTAAAGCTGCCTCTATTAAAGCCAGGTGCTGCTCTTTCTGATCGTCGCAACTCTAATGATCACTTCCTCCCTCTAGATTTCCATTTCCATTTGCATTTGCGCCTATTGCAACTCTTCACCTAGTCTTTCGTGGCTGTGGATTCATCCTACTGAATCTTTCCAGTCCGGTCATTTCGTCTCATTACTGGGTTCCATCAGTTCCGCCTTTCTCAGCATATATAATTTCTCAACTTCCATTTCTCCTACAAGAGAACCACAAAAGTCGAAACCGAAAAAGGAAGGGGGAGAGGGAATGGCGGAAATTGTTATTTCCGTGGCTTCCAAAGTGGCAGAGTACCTGGTGGCTCCGGTCGGTCGTCAATGCGGCTACGTGATATTCACCAACAGCTACGTTGGCCGACTTGACAAAGAACTTGAGAAGCTCGATGACGTGAGAGTTGAGGTGCAGCGTTCCGTCGATCATGCTGACAACAACATGTGGGAGATAAAAAGGGGAGTTAACAGATGGAAGAAGAATGCAGAGACCTTTGCCAACAAGGCACGCGGCATGCTGGATAACGATGGAAGAGCCAAGAAAACTTGCTTCTGCGGGTGGCTTCCCAACCCGAAGGGGCGTTATTGTCTCGGCAGGGACGCGAGGAAGACAGCCCAGGCCATCCAGGAACTCATTCCGCAGGGTAAATTCGAGAGGGTCTACTACGAGAGTGCCCCTCCGGGTCTTGTTGGCGGTGCTGCCGAAGTGAATTCATCGGCCTGTGATGGGGGCGACACTATCCAGGAACTCATTGCGCGGGGTCAATTCGAGAATCCTCTGCCGGGGCTTGTTGGCGGTGCTCCCGACGTGAATTTGTCGGCCAGTAATGGGGGGGACACTATCACCGATTCGCGAGCTTCCATCTTTCAGGACATAATGAAAGCTCTGGATGATGAGAAGCTAAAAGTGATTGGCGTCTATGGGCTTGGAGGCGTGGGGAAGACTACACTGTTGGAGGAAATCGAGAAGAAACTGTGGAAAGAGGGGAGACCGTTCCACATGATCGTCAAAGCAAAAGTATTACAGATTCCTGTCTTGAAGAATATCCAAGACGAGATCGCTGACGCCTTGAAACTGGATCTGAAGGACGTGCAAAGCGAAAGCGGCAGAGGAAATCGTCTGTTGGAGAGATTGCAGAAGGATCCGAGTGAGAAGGTTCTCATAATATTGGACGACCTATGGGAAGAACTTGATTTGAAAGCGGTCGGAATTCCTTCAGGACATACCAGCGGAAAATGCAAATTGTTGCTCACATCGAGATTTAAGCATGTGCTGGAGCAGAAAATGCGTGCCGATCAAACCTTTCTTCTTGAAGGTTTAAACAATGATGAAGCTTTCGGGCTATTTGAAAAGACGGTCGGCGACAGGCTCAAAGATGAGGAGGAATTGAGACCAATCGCGGCTCAAGTGGTAAAGAAGCTTGCGGGTTTGCCTCTTTTGATTATCTCCGTTGCAAAAACCTTGAAAGAAAGCCCTGTGTCCGCATGGAGAATCGCACAGATAGAAATAGATGAGTCAACTAAAGAAATACAAGAAACGATAGTGAAGTTGAGTTATGGCCATTTGAAGAGTGAGGACGCGAAGTGCTTATTCTTGCTCTGCGGTCTTATTGGCGGGACCATACATGTCGAACTTCTATGGGTATTAGGCATGGGGTTGGGCTTGTTTGAAAAAATTAATGAGACGATACAAAATTCAAGGGAGAGATTGAATAGTATTCTGGATAGCCTCCGTTCCATTTGTTTGTTGCAGGATGGAGGCGATGACAAGAAAAATGTGACCATACATGATCTTTACAGTGAGGTGATCATCTCAAATGCATTTAGTGATCAGAATTGCTTAATTATTAACAGTGATTATGGCTCATGGCCAAAGGAAAAGCTTGAGAAATGTTGGGCATGCTTAGTTAATGTTGGCAGTGGTAGGCTTGCTGAACTAATGTTGCGTCAGTTTCCCCACGTGAAGATACTTATGTTGTCGAGACAATACCTTAGTAAAGATTGGGACTTCACATATATGGAGGAGCTCCGAGCCCTATATCTTTGCTCCGGGTATATCAACCGTTTACCTTCCTCGATGGAAATCCTCGGGAACCTCCGGTCATTAAGCATAAATTGCTATGTAAGGGATGTGGCAAATCTTGGGAAGCTCAAGGAATTGCGGATTCTCAGCTTTGCATGGTCGGAAATTTTTAGACTGCCTAAAGAAATCGGGAAACTAACAAATTTGAGATCGTTGAATCTGAACCACTGCTACATGCTTAAGATAATCGAGCCTGGAGCCCTAAAAGGCTTAATCAACTTGGAAGAGTTACATATGAAGAAAAGCTTTGATCAGTGGATGGGCAAGCATGAAATACCCTTGGAATCGTGTGGTACTGGGCTTGTCGAGTTGAAGAACTTGACAAAGCTAGCATCTCTGGAAATATCCATTCCTAATCCCATCATACTCTTGGAGGCTGGTGACCTACCATTTGAGAACCTGGACAAATTTTGGATCAACATAGGACATGGTAAGATGGAATATGAAGGTTTGACAACCATGAATCTCAATTTGGAAGGATGCGATAGTATTCTTTCAAGAAAATGGGTTAAGAAAATTCTGCGGAAGACTCGATGCTTATATTTAAGCGAGTTGAGTGAGTTCAAAGAGAGTCCTCGTGAATTGTGCCCCCAAGAATTCCGAGAAGTGAAGTATCTCGCCATTGAAGACAGCCCCCCCAATCAAGTACATTGCCGATTCATCCAGTGGCCTCCCTCTCATTGCTTTTGGGAAGTTAGAGTCTTTTTTCCTAAAAAATCTTATTAATTTGGAGAAGATATGCCATGGCCCCATCGCACCAAAGTGCTTCAGCAAATTGAAAGTCGTGAGTGTCCACCGGTGCAACCGATTGAAATACTTGTGGTGTCTTTCAAATATGCAAAGACTTGTACGGTTGGAAAAGATTGAAGTGTGGGGATGTGACTCAATGCAATCCATTTTCACACATGATGCAGGAGAAGATATAGTTGCTACCAATAACAAAGTTGAGTTGTCTAATGTACGTCGTCTGGTATTGAATGAGTTACCTAATATGACAAGCTTTTGTACCAAAGCTGAAATCACATCAGAGGATATTCCAATCCAAGTAATTTTCTTTTTTCACTTTTTCCCTCTATCAATTTGCCCTACTAGGATGAGATGATATTGGTGTTCACTCAATGTTAGTACATATTGCATTTTAACTTTAATTATTCGTACAATTTTATTCGCATTTTGATTTACAAATGAAAAATCATCTCAAATAGAACACAGGTCATATTATAATTAGAGGGAAGCTGCTTTCCATGACTTATTATTTTATTTTTTTTTAAAAAAATTCAACAGTAGATAATCGGACCTATGACAGGGGTTTCTATTGTGACTAATTTATGATTTATTTGACATTTTTAATGAGTTGAAAAAATAGTAGTGTGCTGAATGAATGAAAGCGAGAATGAATCTTCAATTAATAAATACAATTCAATAATTTCAAAATGAAGAAAGCGACATCCAAAGATTCCATAGATGGACGGCAAGTGAGGAGCCACGTAACAAGAAAGTCCCTATAATTGTCTGCCTAACATGCAATTTGTAACTGATTCCAACATGTCATGTCAAGTTGCCAACGTCACAGTGTCAACATCACTGTGCAGTTGTGCTGCATTGGTAGCATGATAGTGGTGAAGATATCATCATGAAATTGATTTTGCTTTTTCACAGAAGAGAATTTTTTTTTTTTTTTTTGTATTTTAGCCTGAGAGTTTCACTTATTTTCTCATGAAAATAGCTTGAGTTGTAACAAACTCACCTTTAATGAGTCTCATTGTTGCACTTTGTTAGGTTTCATTGCCTCACTTGGAATCCCTGGTAATGGTTGGATTACTTGCCCCAGAAAAGATACTCTACGATGAACCCTCAATAAAATACAGTGATGTGAAATTGCTAAGGATAGAAGAGTCTAAATCCACGTTGAGTATTCCGAAAGATTGGATACTCAAGCTGCCAAATTTGGAGTCAATGAAAATTGTGGACTCTCCATCAGCAGAAGTATTTTTCGACCTGGACGAGCATAAAGTCATCGGAGAAGTCGAGATTCTCTCTCGACTAACTACACTGGAGTTATGTAAGTTGCCGAACCTGCGGTGCATGTGGAGACAAGGTGTGCAATCACAAGGAATATCGATATTTCGAAACCTGAAGGAGCTCTTAATCAACAATACAGGACTATCATTTCTCTTTCCAATGTCTGTGGCTAAATGTCTTAGAGAAGTTAAAGACATTAGAGTGAATGATTGTCCAAATATGAAGGCTGTGATCATGGATGAAGAAGGAAGAGATGAAGGGATAGATAATATTATAGAGTTCCCATTATTGAAGCTACTACATATAAGCCACTGTCCCATGGAGAAATTCTTCTCTTATCCTCATGGAAAAAAAGAGCCAATAAGCATTACTTCATATTCACAAGATGCTTATTGCGATTTCTTCTTTGATCAAAAGGTACAAATCCCTTCTTTTAAGATCACACCCATTATAGTTGCAGGCATGCAATTTGTAGGGCATGTAATAATATCTCTTTGAAGATTTTTATTTGGTTTTATTAGCTAAAATGTTTTTATAACTTATAACTACACTAGTAGAGTAAGGCCGTTAGTGAAATTTCCTTCCTCCACCGCATTAGATGGATCAATATAACGTTAGTCCAAATTGCCAAATTTTTCATAGCTATGATCTGATGCATAACTCTTATGAGCAGATAAGTTTACCAAGCTTGGAGGAGTTAATACTCAACTCAATAGGATCCTTCAAAAGGATATGGCACAGTGAGCTACCCAAAAGTTCCTTCAGCAATCCGAAATCACTAGACATAATAGAGTCTAAATGCACGTCGAGTATTCCGAAAGTCATCGAAGATGTCGAGATTCTCTCTCCGCTAACAATATTGACATTATTTCAATTGCCAAACCCGCAGTGCATGTGGAAACAAGACGGACAATTACAAGGAATATCGATATTTCAAAACTTGAACAAGCTCTCTGTCTTGAACACAGGGATGTCATTTCTCTTTCCTGTGTCTGTGGCTAAATGTCTTAGAGAAATTAGAGACATTAAAGTGGAGGACTGTCCAAACATGAAGGCGGTGATTGTGGATGAAGAAGGAAGATATGATGGGACAAATGATATTATAGAGTTCCCATTATTGGAGCAACTATCTATAACCCACTGTCCCACAGAGAAATTCTTCTCATATTCTCATGGGAAAAAAGAGTCAATAACCACTGCTTTAGATTCACAAGATACTTATTCCGATTCCTTCTTTGATCAAAAGGTATGAATCCTTTCTTTGAGTTTACGCCCATAATAGTCATAGGCATGCAATTTGTGGGGGCAAGTAATAACATTTCTTTGAAGATTATTTTATTTGGTTTTATTAGTTAGAATGTTTTTATAATTTCTAAATACACTTGTCAGAGAGTCCGTTAGTAAAAATTCCTTCCTCCACTGCATTAGATAGATCGGTACAAGATTAGGACAAATTGTCAATTTTTTCATAGCTATGATCTGATGCATAACTCTCATGAGCAGATAAGTTTACCAAGCTTGGAAAAGTTAAATCTTAAGTCAGTAGGATCGTTAGAAAGAATATGGCATGGTGAACTTCCCAAAAGTTCCTTCAACAAATTAGCCAACCTCACCCTTGAAAAGTGCTCCAACCTACTTGATGTCTTCCCTTCGACGATCATGGGGAGATTGCACAACCTCAAAACAGTCAAAGTTTCAAAGTGTCCCTCCTTGGAATCGTTGTTTGATTTTGGATCCCTTGATTCATATACAGAACAAACAATTGTGTTGCTCCTCAAATTGGAAGAAGTCAAGGTTTTAAGTTGTCCCTCCCTGGAATCGTTGTTTAATTGGGGGCCCTTTGATTCAAGTATGGAACACAAAATTGTATTGCTTCCCAAATTGGAAGAAGTGTGCGTGCATGGAGCAGAAAGGCTGAGACACGTGGTGATGAGTGATTCCCAAACGGTTTTGGGTTTTCCTAGTCTAGAACGAGTTGACATCCAAAATTGTTCTGAGTTGAGATATATCTTCCCCAATTATACAGCCACAACTCTAGAGAAACTCGAGGCCCTAGTGATTATCAAATGCAAACAAATGAAGGAAGTGGTTCCCAAGGGAGAAGGTGGTCGATCCAAGGCAGAAGTGATGAGTTTCCCTTCCTTAATTGGTTTAGGTATTTGGCGGTGCCCTAACTTTAGAGCATTCATCCAGAGTCCTACAAGTGTCGAGGGGCAGCTCAGTGAGATGATCGAAGAAAATGATGAATTGCCCCGACCGTTGTTCAATGATATGGTTTGCTCTATGCCTTATAGTGATTGTCTTTAATCTTGCATTATCACGTTTTAGAATGAACAATGTAATAATTTGTCCTACTTATCCTCCTTTCTCACATTATCGTCGTGTAGGTTAGATTTCCCAATTTACAAAACCTATGTATTGGAGGAGCCCGGTGCAAAGAGTTGTGGAACAATCAAATTTCTGATGATTCTTTTTGCAAATTGAAATCTCTTATATTGAAGGTTTGTGACAATCTCCAACATATTGCCCCATCCCATATGTGGAAGAGGCTACAGGACTGTCTGGAAACCTTAGAAGTGAAATCATGCCGTTCAATCGAGATCATATACGAAAGTGATGGGACGGTGGCAAAAAGCGGTAATTTGAGGACGCTGGATTTGCGTGATCTGGACAACTTGAGGCACATTTGGCAGTACGACAATCTCCCAAACATCCCGTTCCCAAATTTGAGATACATAAAGGCTGTGAGGTGCTCCCGTTTGGATATGCTTTTCGCCACCTTCACGGCGAAATTTCTCGGGCAAATCGAAAAGCTGGTGGTAGGGTCATGTGAAGATATGGAACTAATTGCTGGCCATGAAGAATGTGAAGAAGTGACTGGTAAGACAATCACTTTCTCTGGGTTAACTACGCTTAGACTTTACAATTTGCCAAAATTCAAGAGCTTCTTACCAGAGAAATATTCTGCGGAATTCCCGTCCTTGGATGACTCGAGTAGAACAGAGCCGGACCAAGGCAACCGAAGTGCGGAGGAAAGCGAGGGGGAAACTGAGGAGTTTGAGGGGAAAATTGAGGAGTTAGACAGTTAAATTGAGGGGGAATTTGAGGAGTTTGAAGGGGAAATTGGGGAGTTAGGCTGCGAAATTGAGGGGGAAAGTGAGGGGGAATAATTAGTCTTATGAAGTGAGCCACAAAAGTTTGTGAATGTTGCAAATGGTGTTTGGCAAAACAAAATGGACGTGTTTGGTAATGTGAGATTTTGGTTTTTTCTTTTGTATTCTCTTCTACACTTCCCTCGAAGTGTGTGACCGTTTTCTTGGCTATTCATTCCTTTGGTTTGTGTCCTGGGCTATAGTGACGGGTGGCCAGTCATTGGACCATAAATTGTGGGGTTATGTTGTATAAATTCTAATCAAGTGCATTATCATGTTTATAAATTTTCCTGTAATATTAGAAAATATGGTGCTATTATATTAAGCAATCGAAGTCGTGATGAATTACCTCACGACTATCGTCGCAAGAGGAAGAAGGAGATCAAGGAGATTGCAATCTGGGAAAGCCCATGTTCCTCCTCTCATCTCTCTCTCTCTCTCTCTCTCTCTCTCTCTCTCTCTGACAATTGATGGAGGCCGAAACAGTTTGAGTTTGAGGGACGGTATTATGATTTTGAGTTCGACGAAGGTTGAATGTGAGTTGGAATCGGTGATAACGAGGATTCCTTTGAGTGGGTTGAGTATTTGAATCTTCATGATTCTTATCTAGGTAAACTTCGCTCTGTTTCTCCTGGAGTTAGGGACTGAGTGCTTGATTCCGCCGGCGTGAAATCTGGTTGAGTTCGGGACTGTCTTGATGAACTCATTCAGGTGCCCTTTACTGAAACGTCTACCATATGTTTGATTGAATTCTTGAACGATACTAGCATGCGTATTTTGCAAGTATTCTTGCATCGTGATGATTATCTGGCAATGGCGTGCTTAAACTGAGAGTTCTCCAGGGCATATGACATTACTTTCGTTGATGTTGGTTGAACTCTCCCGGTTGTGCTCAATGCTTCCATGACTTAGAATTTGAACATTCCGTGTTGGCTTAATTTACTCAGAATTATGTTTTCCTTATCAATCTATGATTTTGTATATGGCTATCTAATATTCAAGACAATTACCATCTTTGAATTGGAAATTGTGAAATCCTTCTTCGAAGTGTGCATTGTTACTGTACTTTAGTGAATTCATGTGCAGACTTCATCCTTTGCTTGATCTCGCATGTAATTTGTTTCATATGCCTGGACGATTATGCCTTGCATTTCTCAATCCATTCAGTGATACCTCAACCCCTTCACACTGCCAAAGATATTCGGTTCATTTTTTTTGGCGAATGCATGGGCCTCTACCTCTTTGATTTTCTTCGTTTACTAAAGATTCTGAAGTTCATTCCTCAATGTCATTTGCTTGTAACTTTTCTGTAAATGGTGTGCGAGTCCCTATCATACTGACATTCGATGGCTGAGTGCATAATGAGCTGTTTATCATGGCCGAATGCTTTGCTCGATTCATTGTCCACATTGCCGATTTGTATGCATGTTCAGTTGTTGCTGAACGAGCCTCATCCATGAGAAATGACTGTAGAATGTGGCTCAATGTTGTTTTCTTGTGTTTACGTTGCTATGCATTTCAGTTTTTGCAGCATTATGTTCTTTGAAAATGTCTCCGCTAGAGCCACCCGTGGGTAATTAGAATGTGGTCTTTAGTATTTGGCCCAAGAGTTCCTGTTGTGTAAAATCAAAGTTGTTTCCAAGTTATTCGAGTCACATTAGCAATATATGTTGGATTCATGTCGACTCAATGTTGATTTTTTATAGAGTTCAATGAGTTTTTTGCATCAAATGTGGGCTAGGATTGGATTTGATAGATCTTGGTTTCATATGAGGGTTAATTTGGTAGCACATGATGGATTTCTCATCATTTTTTAGTTACTAGTCTCTATCTACCTAAATTATGCTAATGCATCGTCATTCTACTACTCGTATTTCTCAATTTTCAGTAGTTGAAATTACCTCAATACCGTGAGCCACATTGCTTTAGAATCGAATGTGACTAATTTACACGTTCGATCATGTTGTAATCGTATCAGGAAGAGTGGTGGGCAATCTGAGGATTTTGCTGCCCACCTGAGGAAATGTTTCGAAACTGGCCAAAGGACCGACTTTACCATCTTTGCTTAGAAGGATCGGACATTGCATCAGGTGGCCTCTCATTTCCTTGGACTGTGTTGGTCCTCATCTGCATAAAACCTCCAATTCTATTTGGCTATTTTGTTCACCCTCTTCATGCGTTTAGTGCTTTGTGGCTCCCTGGAGCTATCCTCTAAATCTCCCAAGTGCTCCACCCTAAGCGACATCCTATAACCATAAGCCTGCACAGCATCATTAAAACATTGTATGTCACAAGCTTAAGTTTTTGATAAATGTCGATGCACTCACTGGGTGTTCAGCTAGTACCTGCCATTAAATAGCTGTAACCACATGGAAATATGACATACTTGAACTTCATACACAATTCCATAGTTGTGCCCTTTGAATCCAAAATCAGTGGTATTAGCTAATGTGCAATTCTAATTGGGACCCACATGCTCTCTACATCATGTGGCCCTCCACAGAGTTCTCTGCCTCTCTTCTTGTCTCTCAACGTCTAATGAGCTGAGTCGCTTTCCTTTTCAGCTCAGGCTTGGCGCGCTCTACAGCAGGGGGGCAGAATAGAAACAGAGGACCTTCCAACATGGAAAAGGAGCTCAGCAAATTCTCTCTAGCCCTCAGTTATTACTTTGATCTTCATTCCCTCTTCATTGTCCTCTTTATCACCCTCCATCCACCAACAGCCGCTGCCACACCTCCATCGTTGGCCACCACAGGACATGTCACGCTGAGAAGGGGCAAGAACAAACAACGTTGATTAAAGGAACTCAGGTGATTTTTGAGCATTTATAAGGCTTGAGAAGAACAGAGGGCGAGCTTTAATTGACGCCGTAGACTGATGCTTCAACGAGGATTAGCACCGTAGACAAATGATGTGGACAAACATGAAGAGATTGTTCAGATGGAGCTGACTGAATTAGGGGTGAGCGGTTCCCGGTTCCTTACAGGCTCCGCTTGGAACCTGGAACCTACCCTCGGGTACAGGTTCCTTATTTTTTGGAACCCGGAACCTACCTGTCAGAACCAAGAACCTGAAACCTACCCTGTCACAGGTTCCGGGGTCGGTTCCAGGTTCCAACAGGTTCTTTTTCTTTTTTTCTTTCTTTTTCATTTTTAGTTTAAAAAAATGGAAGACTCATGAAAGACTCACCAACAAGAATAGGAACTGCCGAATTATGCTAACGTGAAAATTTATTGAACAGAGGATAAGTCATGTGGAAATAGCGTGTTGATTAATCAGAACAAGTTTAGTACAATGTGTAAGAGGTTATACACCAGAAAAGAGCTCATATGAACAGAGGAATAGCCTTCTCAACATTTATATGATTACCTGTCATCCATCCTTGTCTGAGCTTCAATATAAGACACGGCTGCACATGATTTAATAATGCTTTTTGTATATCTTGTGGATATTATCTTTGCTTCAGGTGTCATTTCCTGAAAATGGGCAGTAAACAAGATAGTTCTCCTTGCATGGGAAGATCAATCAATATATTTGTATATACAGGGCTAACAATTCATGATTAGTCAGCACATGAGCTATCATTTGGTGTAGTCTGGTGATGGTGGCTAATGGACATGCAATCCTCTTTACCAAAAAGAGCACAGCGAATGACGAAGATAGAACAAGAAACATACACAGATAATAGAAAAAGCCAGTCTCTCCACATCTGCCCGAAGTGAACATATATCTGCAACATAAATTCACATGTTAAGTTTGATATAGGCAGGACCATGGATTAATCACAATCAGTCTTTTCTCTGATGTCAAAGAGACAATTTTACAACTCTCAATGTCATATTACCTTCTGTTAAAGCTTTGGAAGCTTGTCAATGTGGCGCTCAACAAGGTAAACAGAAGTGCCCCTTTGGGCAGCCTCATCATCGAGTGGTGTGGAAGGGAGCAAAAAATTTGTCACATTAGTAATATCTAGGCGACTAAAATTAAAGAAAAATTCCTGGCTAAGTCTTCAAAAACCAAAAATTCAAATTGTTGAAATTGTGGGCCCTTGAACTTTTTACTCCTTAGTATGTGAATGCCAGGGTACCTTGGTGCGGAACAAAATTGAATTGAACCCCATCAACATGGAGTCAAATCGAACCATGGTCGAAAAACTGATAGCCTAAATAAAGCTTGTAAATCAAGTTACTGAGAGTTTGTTAGCGATTTTGGAGACAAAGAATCATCAAATTCAACTTTACCAAAAAAAAAAGAATCATCAAATTCAAAAATTTGAGGGGAAAATATGTGCAGAAACAAAAGGCACATGAATTATCTCTACCCAGCTCCAGGAATGACTAAAAGAGGAAATTAGGAAGGACAAAAGCAGCTAAAAGTAACTTGGCCCAAGAAAGCCTCACTCACTAGAATCAGCAAAATATTTCTGCCAAACAATGCCACAGCAAGAAGGTAATGCTAAAGGACTTGGTAAAAAGAAAGGCATCCTTGTCAAGGCAGGACCACCTCAGAAGACGGTGACACTTACTACAAAGTGAAGGACGAAATTGATAAATACTCCTTGAATATGCTTGATAACAAACAGGGTGCACCAGAGAAGTTATTATCAGAACATATACCCACAAGATAAGTAGAAGTTTCATAAGCAGCTAGTCAAGATTAAAGAAAATAAAAATCCATAGAAGGATTGGGAAGAAACAGAACCGAACCAAATGAGGTTTTGTATCCATTAATTTAAGTATTCTGACATGACATTAACTTTAACTTCTGTTTACCTGAATACAGGCCATGAACTTTCCTTTGCAAACGACTCTAGAAAAATCATTATGGTAGGATTAATCTTAAGTCACAACCATGTTAAATCTAAATATGAAGCCCCGGGGAAGCCCAACTCTAAGGATACGAACTCCAACTTCAAAATTTCCATTGGAAAGGGCTGTACAGTGTAGGGCATCATCAATATCCTTGCATCCTGCCCAAAGCAGAAGCATACATTAAACATTAAAGAGTATAATACTGCCGACTAAGTAAGGGAGTTGCTTGTTGAGGTTAATCTTCTCTTGATTCTCCTTTATATTCTCCTTATACGACCCCAACTCCAGATTCGTCCTCTGCAGCTCCTCCTGCCATCACAAAACAGAAAAACAAACGAAATCCCATCAAAACCCCCATCGATGCACGGACCTCAAATTAAGATTAAAAAGAAACCTTCGCGCACGAGCCGAAGCACAGACGAGCCTTAGCAAATCCAACCGAAGCCATCAACGTTCAGAGAGAGGGACGGACCTTGAGGATGCAAATCTCGTTGTCGAGGAGGCGAAAGCCAGCCCCAAGCTTCAAAACCCTGCGCTTTTGAATCGAGCAAAGAGCATACGACACAAATGCTCAAGAGTTAAAAAATAACGATTCAGAGATAGAGAGAGAGCTTATGGTCTCTGCCGCCGCGAACGCTGCCTCTGGTGGGATGATACATGGTTCCGACGAGGTCCTCCGAGCCGACGAAGGTGGGGATGCGATCGTCTTCTTCGCCGGCTTCTCGTAGACGAGCTTTACCCGGAGATGTAGGTCTTGTCGGAGAGGAACTGTCGCAACCTACCCTCAGGGGGAGGGAGCGGGTTTAGGGGTATTGCCTAAAAGACGAGCCTAGGGCCCATGATTGGGCGCGGGCTCTCCCAAGCCCATACCCTGCGTGACGTTAGGATTTTTCATGAATTTTGCACAAAAGGAGTCGCCACTAGCCTATTGGGGTTGGCTAGAAACCAAGTGAGGTATGGGAGCGTGCCTCACTTCCTACGCAACTAGAGAATCTAGGTTCGGGGACTTGTTTACACTAATTAACCAATTAGTGCCATTTCGGTACCTAATCTTGTTCATTTTAACAAAATGATTTTTCACAGGCATTTTGAATTGATTTTATACTTATCCACTAACATATGATGTGATCATGCGGGTGCGCAATCATTAAAGTAATAATCATAATTATCAAGATCCTAATTGCCATAAAATTAAACACATGCAATCAAACATAATTAGATATGCAAATTAAACATGCAACATAATCAATATACGAGCACATAAAGGTCTAATTACGCTAAAATGGCAATACATGGCAAGTCCTAATCAAACCCCATCATTTTTGGATTTTCGAAATTTTTAATTTAAAAAAAAAGAAATATAACTAATTTCTAATTTTTAAAATTTTATTTGGATTTTCGAAATTTTTTTAATTTTTTAAAGAAAAATAACTAATTTCTAATTTTTAAATATTTTTTTGGATTTTCGAAATTGTTTTAATTTTTTTTTAATTTTTTTAATTTTTAAATTTAATTTGTTTAAAGAAAATATTTTTAGAATTTTAAATTAATTTTTTAATTTTAAAAGGTGAACCGGGTCGGGTTCGGTTTGACTCGACCCGGTCAACGCGGATTGGAAGCAAGGCCCGACTTGGTAGGGCCTTACCTTGGCTCGGATTGGGCCCAAACAGTGGGCCTAATCAGATCTAATACTTTCTATTTAAATAAAAAAAGGAAGCCCACTACCTAAGTTAGCCCAAACCCACAAATCCAAAAATCCCTGAAAGCCCAAAAGCCTAAAAAAAACCGACCCAAATAGCTCAGAAACCCTACCCGGTTCGCGACCCGTGTCCGACCCGCTCCTTTTGGCCGAAACCTAGGGTTTCTTGGCGGCGTTGGCGGCGGCGGCAAAGGTGATTCGGACGAAAACAACGGCGGTACGACGGGCAGCGGCGTCGGCATGGCGGTGACTGGCGGAGACGCAGCTAGGAGTGACAGCGCGTGGCGAGGGCCGGTGCGGGGCTCGTTCGGCGGTGACTGGCGAGGCAGCTCGGACGGCGTTGGGTTGAGGGCGGTGATGGGTGAGTGACGGCGGTTCGTCTCCGGCTGGTTCGGCGTCGAGAGCAGCGGCGGCGGGTACTGTTGGTTCGCGAGCAGAGCGCGGCAGGTCGTCGCGGGCGGAGGCGTCAGGTCTTCGCGGCTGCAACGGGCGCAGGAGCGACGGCTTCTGACGTTGAGGCGGGGCGCGTCGGTGGGGCGAGTGCGACAACGCGATGGAGAGGCGAGTGCGGTTGTCGGGCATTGGGTGCATTCGGAGGGCTGCACGAGGAGGCATCGCTCAAAGAGGGGGGTGTTGAGTCGAGCGACGGCGGGGTCGGCGTTCCGACGCAAGAGAGCGGCGGGGTGGAGGCGGTCTGGCCGGGACGAAGGCGGCGAGCGTAGGGGCTCGGCCCCCCCAGCGACGGAGGGGCTCCCCTCTCCAACTCTCTTTTTTGGCTCTCTCTTCGTGCTCGGTCCCTCTTCCTCCCTCTGTCTGGTCTTCTCCTCTCCTTTCTCCCTTCTCTTTTTCTTTTTCTTCGAACCACCCCCCCATCTGCTAGGGTTTCACGCACGAAGAGGAAGAGAGAAAGCGGCATGGGCCGGGCCAAGGTGAGATTCGGCCCGGCCCCTTCCATGTCTCTATTTTTTCTATTTTTTTTTTTGTTGTTTTTGTTTTCTTTTTCTTTTTTTTTGTTTTGTTGTTCTTTTTTCTTTTCATCATTTTTTTAAACGACTAATTCATAATTCTGTAGACAATTAAATCCTAAATGAAAAATGGGAAAAATTAGGTGTCAACAGGAACTCATCGAGGGACTTGAGGCCCGACTCCGTGTGGAGATTCGTCGAGGGCGAGCACTGAGCACAGTGAGTAGCGTCGGGCAGAGACAGAGAGGAAGTGTGAAGTGAAAGTGGGAACTGAGACTAGGGTAAATTAATTTAGGGCTTAACCTAACCGGTTCCGGTTCTTTCGGTTCCGATTCCTATAGGAACCGAAATCGGAACCGGAACCGCCGGTTCCCAGAAAAGGGGAACTGGGAACCGGAACCGATCTCTTAAGAACCGGGAACCAAACCGGAACCTCCAGTTCGGTTCTCCGGTTCCCAATTCTACCCGGGAACCGCGCTCACCCCTAAACTGAATAGTGATGGCTATGTTCTTTTTACCGAAGGCAACGGGAAAGATAAAGTTGGAGCTTTGATTTGGGTCCCTCTTCCTTGATGGCTATGTTCTTTTTATACCATGGAAATATTTCTATGATTTGCAAGCAAGAGGAAGAGAGAGAATCAACAAATACTACACCTTTACTCAATAGCCGAATAAAAGAGTATATAGTAGCTCCACTTATAAAGCATGAGAGACATTGATAAAGCTTCGATTACCTAACCTGTGACCACCTGCTAACTGTCAACTAATATTCATAAATATACTCCAACACAGAACACAATTGAAGCAAATACTTGACGGTGTTTTTGCATGTTTTTCCAGGATGTTAGTGCATCATTTTCAAAGAAGTATCCACAACTGTCCAAGGAGGCAATACGGAATTCATACTTCTACTGTAGAGTTGTGGCAGCCTGGTCTTTTTCTGTGGTCTACCAGTCTCTCGTCCTTTATCATTTTGTGACAGCTTCTAGTTCTACTGGTCTAAATTCATCGGGAAAAATGTTCGGCCTCTGGGACGTCAGCACAATGGCATTTACCTTCATTGTTGTCACGGTCAACTTACGCCTTCTTTTGATGTGATATTCAATAACAAAATGTCTTCATATCGCTGTCAGTGGAAGCATCCTTGGGATGTTTGTTTTTATTTTCATATGTTCACTTATGAGGGTGAGTGAGTCTTCTCCCTTTCTGGGGGTTCTTTTTCTTCCCTTCACCTCATCTAGTCCTCTTTTGGATAGCAATTATTCTGATATTCGACTTACTACATGTATGCACAAGAAAGTCTCTACCATGTCTTCCACGTATTAATGAGTACAGTCTACTTCTACCTGACATTTCTTCTGGTTCCAATTGTCGCACTACTTGGTGACTTCTTATGCCAAGGTTAAGGTTTCAGACTCATATCTGGCCCAAAAAAAAAAAAAAAAACAGTCGGGCTTTTTTGTTCTTAGACACATTTCTCGTTTAGAAACAGAGAGTAACACTGTAACATAGTTCTCAAGTAAATTTGCTCATGAATAATGATTGAGAATCTGCAATTTCGCTTTTCTAAAAGTAATAAATGTCGTTTGTCATGGGAAATATAATGGAGGACCTCCTTTTTCGTTCATATAGCCTTCATCATCTTCATTGTCGATTTCGTGGGTCCTTTTTTCCCTATTTGCTCCAAGACAAGATACGGGGCTTATCATGTCCGTACTTTTCCAGTTTCTCAGATGGTCCATCATTTGGGAATTGCATCTGCGCTGCTTCTCTCTCTCTCTCTCTCTCTCTCTCTCTCTCTCTCTCTCTAACCCCTCTTCCTCCTCTCTGGGCTGAACATTGCCCGATTTCTGGAATGCGGTTACGGGATAAATCCACATATCAACTTTACTTGGTATGAGTATTTATTGGCTTGTGGGAACTTGACAGCTCGCTCATCTCAAGCTATTGATTTATGGATCCACCATATTCTATTTTGCGGATTCTGTTTATTAACAATGAGTGTTTTTTTAAGTAATTGCAATGGATACTTCCTCTGATTAGTTTTTTTTTTTTTTTCACGCACTAATTTTTCATGCACTTGGTTATAGGGTTCAAAGGTGGTTCTTCCCATATGATTATCAGATGTTACAGGAATTTCTAAGGGCACAAACCCCGCGATGAGGACGAACCCAAGACATTGCCCAGGAGCTCCGATTTACAGATATGTTTTTTAATACTGTCAAATGAAAATTTTAGACTGTTCGAGTTTCTCTATTATTGTCAGAATCACAAGCATACGATCTTTAGGATTCTCCCTTCCAAAAGTCGTACCCATCCCTAAGCGGAAGGAAAGGGAGGGATGTGATAATTCCAGACTTCTGGACTCCTTTCAGATGCCAAGAGCATCACTCGTTCCAGAGCGTTAGGAATGCTGCTTACGTTTATACTCTACGTGCATTTAAGGGCTAGTTCTAGCTAAACCGCGAAGTCTTAGGGTGCGAATGGTAACATTTCTATTCTTTTTTTTTGTTCCAGGGAACAGAAACAAAAAAAAGTGTTTCTGTTCCGAGGAACGGTTTTTGAACAAAAGAACGCGTTTAGTAACGTTTGTTCCGGGAATAAAAAATGAGTAGAAACACGTTTGGTAAATTTTATTTTTTTTATTTCTTTTAATTTTTTAATATTTTTATTTTATTTTCCATTTTTCCTTTCTTTTTTATTTCTTTCTTCTTTCGGTCGGTCGCCGGTGGCGGGCGCCCGCCCGACAGGGCCGGAAGCCTCACCCAGCCACGGCGAGGCTCGCCGGATCTGGGCGAGCCCGAGCTCGCCCAGGCAAGGCGAGGCCAAGCTCGCCCAGCCAAGGCGAGGCTCGGCCTCGCCGACGCGGGCGAGGCTCCGGCGAGGTTGCCGACCCTCGACGGCGTCGCCGGACCTCGACGGCCGGTCGCTGGCCCTCGACGGCCGGTCGCTGGCCATGGCCGAGGCCGGCGACCGGCGACCGGCGAAAGAAAAAAGAAGAAAAAGAAGAAGAAAAGAAGAAGAGAAGAAGAAGAGAGAGAAGAGAAACGTTTCTTCATTTTTGTTTCTGGAGCAAGAAACAACAATTTATTGTTTCTTTTTTTTGTTCTTATTTTGTTCCGGAACTAAAAAACAAAAAAAGAACAAACGCGTTAGGTTGCATTTCTGTTCTTTTTTTGTTCCCGGGAACAAAATCCGTACAGAAGTGTTCCAGAAACGTTTCTAAGAAACGTTTCCATGCACGCCCTTAAATGCTTTTCTGGAAACGTTTTTTTAATATCTTCCTGTTCGTTGTTTCTTGTCAAACCTTGCTTCACAAAGGAGGCTCACCTTTTATTCCCAGCCACGCTGCTCATTTCTTGTGTTTGGACTGCTTATATGGCAGCAATAAGGAGTTCCATTGCATGTTCATTAATTCTCTGGTCACTTTTTCTCTGGTCGAGTAGGAAATCTGTTAACTGTTAGGTTATTTTGGGTGCTACTCTGGGAGCCATCGCTAGATGCATCCCGAAGTTGTTTGAGGATGACAAACTGACCGTGCCTCTGTCGAAAAAGTCAGGTGGTTTCCTAGGAATTGCTAAAAGTGTGATCGTTGAAAGAACTTCATTAGTTGAAAAAGGAACATTTTCTCAGATTTTTATAACTGAGTCCAACCCTGTCCTATGATTCCCTTCCAACACAGAAGTAATTATGGACTTGGCTCGCTGCTTGCATAAGTACCAGCGGCTCTGTACTCGATCATTCCGTCTTATGTAGGGGAAAGGCAGAGGATATCTGTTGGAGCAGTATCCTATTCTATTCTGTAAGCAAAAGACGTTGCAAGAATCGCATATAATCATCTTAACGATGGACCAAATATCTCACGAGGAGCTGATGAACTTGGTCAAGTTTCTGAGACACCTTGACTGCTGGTATTGTTAGGGAAATCCCTTATGATGTTTTGAAGATGACAAAATAAATCAAAGGCTACTAACATGTTTGATGGTTGAGTAATAGACCATGCAGATGATAGAACATGTAAAGGATTTTATCAAAGTCAGAAGACGGCCATAAGACTGATCGTAACACATGTCCAAAATATATTCTGAAGATTTCCAGACTTCTGTGTCAAAGTCTGAAGACTGCCAGACTCAAGACTCAAAGTTTGAAGACTGCCAGACTTTAGTGTCAAAGTCTGTTCTACATCAGAAGTCTGTCAACTCTGACTAATTCTAGACTGAACGTGAATGATGAACCAGAAGATAGACTCTATGCTGAAGCTGAACCAGAAGACAAACTCTATGCTGAAGCTGAATTGGGTACAGACCTTAAAGCTAAATCTGTTCATAAGCAGATATGTTCAGACCTAGATTGTAAAGTCTACAGACTCAGATTGTAAAGTTTAAAGACTCAGACTTTACATCCAGATTCGATAAATCGTAACTCAAGCCCAATCATACAACGGCTAGTGATCTGGTTTGGATTCCACATCAAGATTGATTTGATTGATTCAATCTAATTGATTGACGATTGGATCTTGAAGACAAGAACTTTCTATACGAAGAAGCTTTACTTATGGAAACCAAGATTTCGTTTGTATGGGCGATCGGAATCAATTTGGGATTTTACCTTTGTCACTCAACGGCTACCAAATCTTCTAGATACAGAGCTGTCCAATGGGTATATTGGAAGACGATTCTCCGAGATGCTGTCCAACGGCTAGTTTGGAAGTGGAGGAGTATTTAAGAAGATGAAGGACCAATGAGCAAGTAAGAGACGGAGCGTAGAATTTATAATTCCAAAGTTTGAGCGACCTTCGATTATACACTTGTCTTTGGAGAGCTTAAACGTTTGTAATCATGAGAGAAATACCAAACGAGTGACTTAGTGAGATAGTGTAATCTACTACTAAGTGTTAAAACTCGAAGTTGTAATCTCTTGTTGATTGCATAGTGGAATCCAGGCAAGAAGGCTGTTATCGTGGGAGAGTGGACGTAGGCTTAGATTAAGCCGAACCACTATAAATCTTGTGTTCTTATTCTCTTCCCTGACTCCTTTGTTTGAAGTTTATTATTCCACATATACTTGCCAAGATTTATTTTATACACTTATTCACCCCCTCTAGGTGTTCGTACTAACTATATCAGGTATTCGTCCAACCGTTCTTCATTACCATTGTCATCATCATCATTCTCGAAAACCAGCTATATCCCGCGCTTTTTCAGCGAGAGCCTGGGAAAGTATGGTGGGTCTTGCAGGACTATATCTATTCCTGTCTCCTTTGAACAGCAGCTCTGTACTTGCTTTTTCAGCAAGGCTTCTCAGGCTTGAATTTTGGATATCTAATCTGGTAAAGCTGGTCTTCGCTCGTGTCGTTTAATGTCTGACGTGCATCGGATCTTCAAGCCTGAGAAGCCTTCCTTTAATGTCCTCGATTGCTGGTAGCGGAATGTTTGCCCGGTTTGCACTGTCCATAGAGACAACAACAGTGAAAATCATTCCCTCTAACCTCGCGGTTCTTCTTCAGAGCAGCATAATGAGGAACTTCCTAACAAAACCATCCAGGAATCTCACTCCCAGGGACACTCGAGTTGTGCAAATGCTTTAGAGCAACCTGAAATTTCTTATGAAAGAACACATTTAAGGTCAAAACTTTCTGCATCCATGATTGAAGATACTGAACAAAGGTGGAGAAACTGAACTAATGATCTTCATCCATCTTTTTGCTACAGTTCAAGTAGTTTTCCCAAAATGGGAGTTATGAGTGATCTTTTTCACCTTTTCAATTCTTCTCTCCCAAGAGTAAAAGCCTCAGAGATTTCAATACCCGGAGACTAGTGATGTCAACTAGATTGCTGCAATCAGTATAGTTTAGCTCCTTCAAATCAGTAGAATTCAGATGAATGGTGTAAATTTGAAATTGATTACCCTTGAGGCAGCGTAGTTCTCGGAGATGATGGCCATGGCGGCGGCCAACTCATTGAGCGCCTCCGGAAGGCTCGGTGCTATCTCTTCCCCTTGCTCGAGGCCTTCTTCGTGGTAGAGGCGATCCACGATGCAGTGGCGGGGGGGTGTTGGTTGCCGCAGCAGAAGCGAGAAGAGAACATAGCATCGTCCCCTTCGGGATTGTCCATCAGCATCTTCGCTTTTTGGCTTCTCGATTGGCCTTACTTAAGAGTCGCCGGTCTTTTGACAAAGGTGATCGTTGCAGAAATTGAAGCGTTACGTAATGATGACCAATGAGCAACGAGCACCTTGCTGACGGATTCGTGTTCCCTTGGAAAAGAGCGATTTCCACAGTATGGGTAATGTCATGTCTTAATTTTTAATTGACAAATCAAGGCATTCACATCAGTTAAAGGAAAAATTATCTAAAAACTTCTGAACTTATTGTAAGGCGACCAATTATCCTAAATTTTATACTAATTTAATTTTAAACATTTCAATGGTGATAATTTAATCTTAAATATTTTAAAAATTATAAATGTAGTTCTTTCTACTATTTTTATCATAAATTGCTAACATGATGTCTCAGTTAACGCTGACTATTCTACATGAAAAATTAATATTAATGTGGTCAATTGGGTTTAATTTTAAAAAATAAAATTTTCTTTTCTTTTCTTTTCTTTTATTTTATTTTATTGTTTTCTTCACAAGGCCAGCAAGTGTTGCCAACCATTTTGGGAAAATGGCGTTCAACTTATTACCGCCGAGAGCGCAGCAACGGGCCTTCAAATTTGTTCCCATTGAGGTGAAGACTTCTCAGGACGGCTCTTTTGCCGCATGTGAGTGACATTGTGCGAGAAAGTCCATTTTCTTGCAGGTCCAGCACTAAGAGGCCGTCGCTGATCTTCCCCATAAATTTGAGGTATTGTTCCAATGAGATTTTTACGAGAGAGGTCTAGGATTTGTAGTTCCTTCATTTCACAAAGAGAGCCATGGATTTTGCCAGTCAATTGATTGGTAGCCAGAGAGAATATGAGAACCATATTTAGGAGCGATGGAGGTTAAAGTGGCCCTTGGATCTAGTTCATATTCAGCTGGAGAACTGTTAGATTTTTCTATGGAACTTGTTTCGAGCTAGTGAGGAAGTTGTGAGAGATATTGAAATAAGACTGACTCACCTCAGACATGCCGCATCCATGACGGGATATCACCGTGGATTATGTTGCCTGGCAGGATCCATTCGACGCTGGTTGAATATCTCAAGGATGCAAGGTTCAATAACTTTGCTCCCAAAAAGACCGACTTTTTGGAGTTTTGGCAAGACATGCTCGACATTTTTGCTATTGGTCAGAGATCGAGATCTTTTAGACTTTTGAGTCTGGATAACAAGCATAGGTCTCAAAAACTTGTTAGGTTATTGGCTGAGATGCTCAGGTGAGGTTTGTAAGCTGAAAAGCCGAGGTCGGCGTGACGCCATGCAACTGATTACTACTCAGGTTAACAAGGTCTCACGAGGGTGCAGCAAGGAACTTGTCTATGTGACCGCTGAGCCCATTGTTGCTCAGGTCTACTCTCATCAAGGATGGAAGAGAGATTGAGGTTATTGGAAATGTCAAGTTGGGCAAGATTGGAAAGATTCTTATGCTTGGACTCCAAGCGGCTTGGTGGAATAGGAACTGTGAAGAGCTTATGCTAGAAACCTTGTTGAAGAAGTCGTTTCTTGTTGTCGAAGATATTGGGTACTGGACCTATGAAATTGTTGGAGAGAAGATCAAGCAGAGTGAGCCAATCCAGGTTTGACTGAGTTGGAAGAACATGCCTTCTAAGCTCATTGAATGAGAGTCCCAAACCGTTGAGTTGTGTGCTACCGAGTGACGATGGAGGAGAGCCAGTGAAATTACACTGGTTAAGCCGAAGTATTTGCAGAAAATGCAAGTCGCCTATGGACTCTATCAATGCTCTATGGAGGACAAGTCCAAGTCCAAAACCTTCAAAGAGCTGTAAAGTAACCAGAAATCTCATCGTTGCCTAATAGATTGAGACATGTCAGCTTTGGCAAAGGAAAATGTTTGTTGCCTGTGTGCCGCACAATTGACTAGAACTGAGGCTAAGGACTTTCAGAGATGGAAATAGATTTATTATTAGAGTCACATCGATGCCAAACATGTTTAGCGCATCAAAGGAACTCTTTATTATTCATTGATGCTCCTGTTCATTTCACATCATCATTTATGGCCTCTTGAATATGTGTCCTACCATAACTATACTCAAGAATAGTTGTTCCATCCATCATTGTGTTCCTTAACCTGGTTGTATTTAGATTTTTCTTTATAATGTATGTTGTTAATTTGAGTAAGTACATTTTTAAACTCAACACTCCTAACAATGAGGAAACTTATTGGTCTCGACAAAATGTACTCAGTTAAAACCTCCTTAAATTTGAACCATTTTTCGAGAGAGATATTTTTTGATATAATTAGTCAATAAAAATTAGTCGCATGAAATTTAATTATGTGACCTTTATACATGTTATGGTGACTACAGGAGGAGAACTTAATGAACTTGAGTTTTGGACATAATTAAAGACAAATGGTATTGTCAACCAAATCACTTGTCCACATATTCAAGAGCAAAATTCTATCACTTAGTTATTTTCAAACTTTCCTCTCTAGTTTGGACGCGTCTAACTCCTTAAAAAATAGCCCTTAACACCACAATAGTCAGGTGAGCCAACAATTTTGGTACTAGAACAGAAATTAATATTTTCAACCATTCGTTATAGGCTGGTCACCAGTTCCGTTATGTTTACCTTCAACTTTTTTTTTTATTAATATTAATATTCTCAACAATTTTTGGTAACCAAAAATTTTGCTGCGCAGCGCCAAGTACGATGGTATTTTTGATTCCCTGGGGCCCATCACCGATTTTCCCTTCTCCCTGGCAAACGGTTATGAGAGCAATAACCAGAAAGGACATTTTTGTCATTTTATATCGGGGCACTTTCGTCATTTGACGAGAGAAATATAGAAGGGATTTTTTGGTCTTCGTCATTTGACGAGGAAGTTCTGGATTCTAACTGATTCTTCTTCGCCTCCGTAACCTCTCCCTCCCGTCCTCCCTAGCTTCACCGCCGGCCGCCAGCTCCACCGGAAGCCACCGCCGGCCGTCCTTCCATCTCCGACCACGGAAGGCGCACGAAGGAAGGCCCACACTGTTGGAAAAAGTATCAGATTACATAAAGTAATAATAATAATTGGAAATACATTACAAAAGATCAGAAAATAAAAAGAAATGTCTGAGGCGTGCAAACACTGTCCTTAAGGATAATTCCGCCCCTCGAAGTATGAAACTCGGTGCGTAAGGCTTCAGCGGTTACCCTCCCAAGATACATTAGACCTCCTTCTATACTCCGCACTGAATATTAGAAGAAAACAAAACAACTTTTGTGTATAACCCAGCAAGGAAAAGGAAAGGAAAGATTTCAACAGAAAGAATATTCTCTTTCATTCAGTGTGTATTTTTAAGATTGTCTTGTGGGATTTTATAGACAAAATAGAGCCGTTAAAAGAGCCGTTGTAAAATAATGAATGATTTATTTAAGAAATAAACTAAATGTTATAAAACGATTGGAAATCTGTTGTATGACCGTTAAGAAACTGTTATGTGACCGTTAAAAATAATAATGGTATTCAATGCGGTCATAACTATTATCGAAGTTATTGTTATTAATATTTCAAAATATTATTGAAATATCCAACAATCCCCCACATATTTCAAAAGATTTTGAAAATAAAATTAATATGATGCTGGGTTATTGGAGTGTAATGCATCGGAACTGGTGCTTGTTAGGCTATGAACCAGCCCTAGAAAAAATGAAATATAATTCACGAAATTATTGCTGAAGTTTGAAACTTCTATGAACCAAAAATTTCTTTTATGAATTATAATTTTCATCAATCACATTGCACTCCCACAAACTTTGTTGTTCAACGCGGTTTTGCGCTAATAGGCCATGCGCGTGCTTGGTTTATTCATAAGTGCTTTAGAGATTTTCGCCAAAAATTCTCATAGGAGCGGCCCCACTCCACACTTATATAGGTGATTCCATCAAGTGTATTCTGCAGTTTAATACACCACCAATAATGGCTATGGAATTTCATTAAGAGCTTAGCTCAACCTCTTTTTCCTTGCAATTTTGCACTATTTTCACCTTAGGATGGACAATAAATTTTAATAGTGCACTAGATCAACAAATGACTTGTTATTACCCATATGAACCTAATTTATGGGATCGCCAATCACATAGGTTGGGTTACTATCATTGTTGATTTTCTTCAGTTAGCTTGTCCCATTCCCCTCGATGTATGGTCAGAGGATTGGCCAAAATCCATTTCCGACTTCATATAATCAATGGACATAATTCCATCATTAAGCAATTGCTTTATTACGTCATCCTTCAATCAAATGTGTCCATTTTTACCATTGAAAATTTTTTCATTGCAATGGTTATTGCCACTTGGCAATCACGATACTTAGACACATAAGGTGTCACTTTATTCCCAAAGAAATATCTGCTAAGAGTTTCTCAACTACTTAGCCTCATTTTCATATACGAGAGAGAAGAATTTTCTCTTTTTCTCAAGAACTTGAATAGTTCTCAATTTACCAAAAAATAGTGAATATTTTCTTCTCCTTAACCCATTGGAGCTTAGGAGGATAAGGCATTTTGTTTACACACATATGCCTGGTAGCACTTGAGTCTACCACCCATAATTTTGATTAGCCATATATTGGCATGGGAATGACCACAACAATTACTTTATCAAATCATCTGCTTCAACCAAGTCGACTTTTGGTTTAGTAGGATTGCCATTTCCCCCACAATTTCATTCGACTGCTTTTTATGTTACGACACCTCCACAAGGTGGACACATATTCATTAGTGGATTTTGTCTCATATGAATCTGAGATCCACTTAACATCACTGTATTCTTCCAATACAGTGGAAAATCCACTATGTAAAATGCCTTACTTATATCACTGTGAGGCATCCCATACACTAGGGAACATGTAGCCTTTAGCCCTGTCTTCATATCAGATTGTCAAACTATAAATCAATCTTGAAGGCATCCCTAATAATAAGAATATCAATACGAAGAGCAGAACAACCAATGGCTAGAGCCCATATCATATAAAAAAAAACATTCACCATGTCATAACAAGTAATATAGTTAACATCACATCAAACATACAAATGCGCATGTTCATGTTCGAGTAATAAAGCAAAACAATGCCAGTCACATATGTTATTTCCAAATTCATGAATTATTTTCTCAATAAAAAATAAGAAATTAATAACACACGTGCTATTGGGAAAAACCCTAAACTTCTCCTCGGAGCTCAAATGGGGTAAGAGAAAACCTCTTCATTTGCGACATGAGTGTTAGGCTTTTAGCGAGTAGTAAATAGTAACCAGATAACACCATCATAACAATGAACATGCATGATTTACAAAAATTTGATCGATGGCTTAGAACATCACGAAAACCACACCTAACTAGGATGCAATATTGCCATTTGCTCATACCACATTTAGTCACCACCATTTTTGCAATCGATTCTAGAAACTATATGATTTTTTTTTTTCTCATGTTCATATTTTGCTCCAAAGAAATGAATATATGCATTTCCTCACTAAAGCAAATCATCTGAGGTCCCACAAAGAACACTCTAGCAAGACTAAGATCTACACATACTCATGGAGAAAAAATAAAAGAAAGCCTGAGTGAAGCTTAAATGACTAAAACAGACGAACGAATTGAGCAACGGAGAGAATCCTGATCCAGTTTAAACATATACACATACTGATATTGTTCAAGAATTCCATCAAGCACACAACATACACTTCAACCGAGGTTTTTATATACAGAATTAAAGCATGAATTCACCTCAAACCAGCACAACAGAAATGTTCACAAAATACCCTTGCAAGTCTCAAATAAAATAAAACAAGATACAATACCTCTCATCTACGGATGAACCAAAGCAACTAGCAAGACCAAGCTCCATTCAGCAAATTCAAGCGTGTTAGAAACATAATTCCCCAATTACTTAGCAAAGAATTAATGTGATTTTAGAATCTATCATATCACAAAGGCATGTAAACATTTATGACCAAAAGTATATCAAACTCCACCTATATCATGGCCAAAAAGGAGGAGACATTACAACCAGCATGTGTAATTCTAATTCCAGCACATTTCAGCACGAAGATATATATTGATCAAAGTCAAGAATATCAAATTCAAATGGACGAACACTAGTAAGCAATGGGTCACTATTCCTAAACATCAACAAGACAACACTAATTAAAATTTACATTAGGTACATGTTTAACAATAAGGTGTAATTGTCAAAATCAGCTCAATTAAAGCGGATACATCACACTTGATAACAAACCACCTGGAAGATATTCATAGTTTGTCATGCTAGAACTCACCTGTTGATGTGGTGTTTGATAGCCAATGACAACTATAACCTTGATGATTCAAAATAGCAATAAGCTTTTCCACATGAAGTCTAAAGGACCACAAGTTTAGCCATCAGACTTTTGCTCGACAAGATTATTAAGCACGTTGCGTTGCTCGTTGCAACACAACCAACCACCATGTGCCAAAACATAGTCTGAGTAAATTGCTCCATTAGTCAAGAAAATTTATCTAGCAATATCACACTCTTGACTTTCCCTGTAGAAGACCATCGGCAAGACCAAATACGAGGATGATGTATGATGCTTCTTGCTGGTCTCAATGACCAACACCTTCAGAATCCTCTAAACGAGATGAGCACATTCCTATATCCTCAATAGGAGAATCAAATTGGCCACCTCGAACTCCATTAAGCAAGCCCTTGGAATCCCTAAGGGATTTATCCTTAAGATTGTTGGAAAAAGTATCAGATTACATAAAGTAATAATAATAATTGGAAATACATTACAAAAGATCAGAAAATAAAAAGAAATGTCTGAGGCGAGCAAACACTGTCCTTAAGGATAATTCCGCCCCTCGGAGTATGTAACTCGGTGCGTAAGGCTTCAGCGGCTATCCTCCCAAGATACAACAGACCTTCTTCTATACTCCGCACTGAATATTAGAATGAAACAGAACAACTTTTGTGTATAACCCAGCAAGGAAAAGGAAAGGAAAGATTTCAACAGAAAGAATATTCTCTTTCATTCAGTGTGTATTTTTAAGATTGTCTTGTGGGATTTTATAGACAAAATAGAGCCGTTAAAAGAGCCGTTGTAAAATAATGAAGGATTTATTTGAGAAATAAATTAAACGTTACAAAACAATTGGAAAGCCGTTGTATGACCGTTAAGAAACCGTTATGTGACCGTTAAAAATAATAATGGTCTTCAATGCGGTCATAACTATTATCAAAGTTATTGTTATTAATATTTCAAAATATTATTGAAATATCCAACACACACTACACGCACGGGAGAAACCAAGCTCGATCCTGGAATCGGAACTTCATTTTCGTCGATTCGAGCTTCACCAGGGGTGAATCAACGTCGATTCCAGTGTTCATGACTTCGATTGGGGATTCCAGTGTGGTCTGGCTGCAGTTCCGATCGCATGCTGTTCTGACCGCGAGGCACTCTTTCGGTTCGTTCTTTCACTTCTGTGATCGGCAGAAGGTTGCCGTAAGTTCGAACCGCATGGAAAAGGACGCCCCGGCTCAGTTGATTCCCAACCATCACTTCCGAATCTTCTCTCCACCGATTGAGCTCTTCCACTTCTTGCTCTAAATCAAGCCCAGGAGTAGTCCTAGCGTCGAAGGAATGTCCGGATACTGCTCAGGAAGTGTTCGATGAAATGACCGAAAGACTATCCGATATTTTGTCCCGTTGCTGGCCATTAGAATCAATGCTATAGCGAGGCTGTGCTCGCTGTCTGGAAGTCACTGAGCCGCCACCAAATCATCAGGTCGTCTCTTCTCCAATTAAACTTTGTTATTGTTGTCGATTTGTTATAGACTCGCCTCTCTTGATCTCCGTTCTGTTTTTTTTTTTTCGCCTTTCATTTGACTGCTCTGTCCGACCTTTGTTTGGTCGTCGTGCCAAGACACTTCTCGTCACCAAAAGCCAGAAGCGGGACTGCAACGGTAGAAGCCAAGGAGGCGCAGTCGCGATCACTTTCGATAATACCGGTTGCCTTCTTCGGACCTTCCTCTGTGTATACATTCGAGATGGCCGGAACGGTATTTACTCGGGAGGTTATACGTGCTCGCTGAGGCCATAGCTTTTCGTGTCGGCCGAAGCGTATTCTAGGATTCCATTTATAGAGAGGTTCTGTCGATATTTGGTCCTAAAGTGGTGGTGCGATCAGTTGTATTTCGCATTGCAAGTTGAATGATGAAACTCCACGAACTGGACCCCTGATTTTTTGCTGGAATGTGTTGGAATTTGCCGAATTTTTGTCGAGGTGTTGCCATAAGATTATTGTTGTAGCTTTGCTAGAATTCACTAAAAGTTTACTTGGAGTTGCCATAATTTGTTCAGAATTGTTGAAACTCGCTTGAATATGCTGGAGTCTTGCTGAAATAAGTTAGAATTTTTGTCAAAACATGCCCCCGAGTCCTTAAAGATACTTTTCTAGTTCGCCAACATGCAAGACGACATTTTAATGCCATGACTCTCATCAAGGGCGTCCCATATGTTAGACCTCAAGGATTTCCTTGGGAAAATCTATTTTTTTTTGGTAAGTCCTTGGGAAAATCTATTGATGCTGGCGAGAGAAAGAAAAACGAGTGCCATGGCAAGTGACAAAACGAGAGAGAGAGAGAGAGAGAGAGAGAGAGAGGTGGCGAAGCTGCTGGTAATTTTTGAGAGAGAGAGAGAGAGAGAGAGAGAGAGAGAGAGAGAGAGAAGGTGGCGAAGCTGCTGGTAATTTTGTTTCATGTACTCAGTAAAATCTTTAAATAGAATAGTAACTTTAAATAAATAAAGCAAGTAACTTCCTTGGCATCCTTAAGTTTCAGTGTTGGCGTTTAGGTTTTTTTTTTTCTAAATAAATTGTTTGATTTCAATTATAAGTCTTGTTTCCCTATTCGATTTTTCATCTGTTGTTGTTGGTGAAAAATTTCACGTAATTCTGGAAAAAGTTGAGGGAAAAAGTTGATCGCGCAGCTGATATCTTTATCATGTTGATTCTCCCGTTATTTTCGATGAATTTGTATAAAAATTGAATCAGAAGTGTCATCTTCTTACTCCCTTTATTTGGAGAAATCCCTTCGCACTCTTCCATCAGGTGACATGCTGCTTCGATTGCTTCCTTCATTGTTCCTCTTAGAGCATCATAATCAAACCGAGCAAAAAATGGTGCACAGACTATATAGAATTACAGAAGAATCCATCTCTATTTCCTACGACTCCATAGCACACAAAATATCTAGTGCTTTGGCGACATCCCAATTCTAACAATACCCAGAAACCATTGCATCCAGGAGCCTCTATCTCAAAATGGCGTATCATCAAACACCTGACGAGCATTACCTAAGTAATCAATTTGAGCATACGTGTGAGGCTGAGGCTTGTGGATCTGGGCTAGGTGTGAGATGGGCATGGTTTAATGGGTCGTATCGAACCGAAATGCTTGGGCGATGGGGCCAAATTTATCCTCTTTTATTCATTATCATTTTGTGCCATGGTACTTCCCACTCCAATTTCGGCTTTGATGCTCTCAGAACCCATTTTTTTACCACGTCAGTCACTCGTCTTCTCTTCGAAACTGTCTCTTTCTTTGTCTACCACAATCTACTGCGGACCTGGATTACAGAAGAAGTTTTACTTTTCAAAAGAGTGATTATTAATGAATTCACAGCCGTAATATTTCATTTGTTTATAGCTTTTGCTCATTTGCAAGCTTAAAAAAAATTGATTGATGAAATGTTTATTTTATCATAATTGTTGCATATTTCTTCTCCTCCAAGTCGATACAAATATATAAAATAATAAAAAAATTATTGTTTTAGAGCCATGTGTGGGACCTTCCTTTATAAATTGCTTATGCCAAAGGCCATCCCAATATGGGCACTAGTTAGGGCGAAATATTTAGTGGTTTCCTATCGCCGCACCTAGACCTAAGATGGGTGATGGGACCTGCCATGGCTGCACATAAAAGTTTCGTGAAGTGGAATTAAGGAAGGAAAAGCAAAGAATGACCACTAGAAACCTCACATGCGGCCTAGAACCGACTATCTAAGAGAGTGCTGAAAATTAACATGGGCAGGTCCTTTGCGGCCGGAGAATCAATGGGAAGCATGGTTGGGGTGAGTTGTTGCAAGACTGAAAGGTTAATTGATAAATTTGCGAAGGACGTGAGTGATAAGCGCAACCATAGATTGCAATTTGCAATTCTGAGAAGTGCAGCTACCTATCACTGAGTGCAAGGTCCTAAAGGCACATTATAAGCACATCCAGTTAGAAAATCAAGTGACGGACTGGATTACCAAGGCTCATTATTACAAAATCCCTCCTTGCAATTGGGTCCCTAATCTCCCGCAGGTTTTATCAAGCCTTGTTTGCTTTGAGGCTATTTAGTAATGAAAGCAGTTGGTTTCCCAGGGGAAAAAAAACCGATTAGCAAAATAATATAAATATTTTGTCATCCTCACACACGTAGCTCATGCATGATCTAATCATTGTCTTACGGCTAAATCACGTAGCTAATAACAAGGTTAATATACATAAAAAAAAAATATAAAATTATTTCCTAAATCTCTCACAAATCTTAAATTTTATATTTAAATCATTCTCATCCCAAATCATATAGATTTGACTCTAAAAATGATTCAAAATTTCCAATTATTTTTTCTCTATACATGTACAAACTTTTTTTTTCCCATACTTTTTCCCTATGATCTCTTAATAAAACCGGTCTCAAAAGATTGCATCCACGGCACTGGCCAACAAAATACGGATATTCTCTCCCTCTTCTTTGATGCTCACCAATTTCCAGGCTGTTTATAAGAGCTATAGCTTAGACCTAACTAATCCTTCAAGTGTGTGTTTCTGCAAACATACTGTGCACAGCATCATTTGCAAGCCACTCAATCATGATGCCTTTCCTTTCTCCAAGGGTCCACTGGTCACTACTATTTAGAATGATGTTTGAAAGATATGTTTCCTATTTCATTAGAATGTTGATGATAAACAGATAGTCAATTCTCGTTACTAGTTATTTTCATTCCTTTGTTTTTTGTATGTTCTAGGATTGTTTTTTGTAGTTGCAACAACTTGACATAGGCAATTGAATTGGTGACAATTGTTGACTACGCTTCACCCTGAATTCCCACCTTCTGAAATAAATATATTTTTTCATTGTAACATCCAAATGCGGACTTCATTGTTCGCATGACAGGGTATGTGGCGCATGAGATGGATGAAACGTTGATAGATTGACGAGTTCTAGGCGCAAATCGTTCCAGTCCTCATTTGTCTCTTATTGGATGTTTATTTCTGTCAAAGAATAGACGATGCCGATCCCTGTTCTATTGACATTCTGTCCATCATTTTATCGCTTCTTTCCATGGAATATGATATATCTTTTTTGATTATTTTATGAGGGGAAGATCAAGCGGTTTAATAGTGGACATTCATGATTAAAGACAATGAGTGGACGGAAGGATTAGATGAGATGAGGAGAGAGTTTTTCTCCATTTACCTCTCTGTCATGCGTCATGGATTCACCCCCTCCCTCTCATATTTTCCTTGTCTCCGTCACTATGTTATGTCTATTTGGTCATGGAATTCCATTCTTGAATCGCATTATTGTCCTTGCCTGAAATGGAAATATACAAAAGGATCGAGAAACATGTCGTGTGAAGATGCGAGAATAGATGGAGAAATGATGAAGTGATAGGGGTCGCCGTTATTGGCATTTTGGTGCGAATGAACGTATGGAAGATGTGCAAGAGCGGTTCAAAAGAAGCTTTTGAGAATCGATCTAGATTATGGACGGTTTATTTTATTTCTTAAATTTTTGCTGCAACTGGGAAACGCATTGGGATATCTCAAGATTGATTGCACTATAAATTCGTTTTGTCGCCGTTTTTGGCATTTTGGTACGAATGAAAATTCCTATCCTTACTATTTTAGCGTTTTGTTTTCTATCGCTTAAATATTTTCAACCTTTCGTCTCTCATTTAGACGTGTTTAACTTGTGAAAAAAAAAAAAGTGTGTAACTTCACAATTGTCATGCGAGCGGACTCTAAAACATTTAGAGTTGAAGTTGAAACTAAAATTACGAAGCGAAAAAGAACGCTTTGAGAAATTAAATTAAAATCGTGATCGACACTCTAGACTGAAATTGATTGTGGCTTGAAATGAGAAGTACAATCGGCAACAATCTCGTGGAGAGGTTAATGAGAGAGAGGAGTTGGTAAATCCTCAATGCTCTGTATTTTGTCATTCTTTTGTACAAAGTGTAGGCTAAGAATTCCGGTTGAGATTTCTGCGATATATCCTTCAATTTAGGATTTTTAATGATCTGTACTCATTTTGATGCTGTTGTGATAAACTTGGATTGCAATAATTGCTTTCATGTTGCAATTTGATCTCTTGTTCGAACCGATCACCATATGTTCGTTAAAATGCCGAAATGAAGTTCGTGTGCAAATTCGAGAAGCATTCTCATGTCTTAGTCTGGAATGATGGTTGTATAATACACATGTTCGATTCATTTGCAGCGTCTCTGCTTCCAGTGATTTAAGCCTATGGCTAAGACGTTGACATGCCATGACCACTTGATTGTTGTTCAAATCCATCCTCACATGCTGTCTCTGATCCTGATATATTCTTGTTAATCATTTTTCAGGATGACCAAAGCATGTCAACTTATGCCATAAGTAGCATAGTAGAATCTAGTGGTCATGAAATTGTTGGCATCTGACGAGTTATGTTCACTGGATTTGGATATTGTTTTACTCGTGAATCTGTCGGTGGACGTTGCCGATTTGTATACAGGTTCAGTTGTTGCTAAATGAGTATCAACTATCAACCATGAGAATTTATAGTAGAATGCGGCTCAATTCTGTTTTCCTGTGTTTATGTTGCTATGCATTTTGGTTTTTGCAGCATGATGTTCTTCGAAAATGTCTCCGCTGCAGCCGCCTGTGGGTAATTAGAACGTGGTCTTTAGTATTTGGTCCCAAGAGTTCCTATTGTGTAATATCAGAGTTGTTTCCAATTTATTCAAGTCATATCGTCAATTTACTTTGGATATCCATGCTGATTTTTATAGAACTTTAATGTGTTTTTTGTGTCATTTGTTGGCTAGGATTGAATTTGATAGATCTTGGTTTCATATGAGGGTTAATTTGGTAGCGCACGATGATACATCAACATGCAGATGATTTCTCGTCATTTTTTAATGTTTTAGTAGTGATTTGCTTGAATAAATAAAGGTCACGTGCCATTGTCTGAACCATAAACTACAAGTATCGGACTCGTTCTTAGTTAAATAACATGTCCCGGCTTAGTTTCTGTAATTGGCCATGACCCTGGGCCAGATTCTTTAGTTTACCAGATCATTCCGTGCTTATTTGTTATATGTTTCTCCTTGAAATTTCATTATTGGTCGTCATTTGGAGGATATCTATTTGATAGCTTAGAAATAGAATAAATCTTGGAAATGGCTCATGGGGATTCTTGTCCCGAGACTAAATAATGAGGCCATGTATATTCAACCCTAACATCATATCGGGTTTATTCTGTCGCACTTTACCTTTATTGCATTGATTATGATTGGTTACTTATTGATTGTGCACCCATGCAAGTACATCATTTAGTGGTGTATGATAATACAATAGGCAAAGATCGCATGAACAATATATTCAAAAGATTGAGAATCGGCGCTGAAAGGGTGGTCATTAGATAATTAGTGTAATTAAGCCCCCGATCTTAGACCAATAGTTTGCAAGAGTGAAGTGTACTGCTGCACTTCACTTGGCTCTTAATTGACCCTAAATAGAGTAGTGGCAATTTCAATTAAATAAAATTTCTTTAATTAATTAATTGAAACTCAAACGTCAAGATAGTTAGGATTTAAGAGAACTCACCTCGAACAAGAGCGAGCACCTTGAACAAAGGCATCACTCAATCGTTATATCCACCCCTCTAAGATTCTTTAGAGAGGGTCACAACAATTTACGAGAGGGAGCTTTCGAAAATTAGTTATGGTAATACGTGTTATGGTGACTGGAGGAGGCGGATTTAAGGGGCTTCATTTTTTGACGCGTTTTAAGACAAATGATGTCGTCAATTAAATCTCTTGTCCATGTGCTCCGAAAACCAAGTGGGGTCACCGACAATTTGCTTTAGAAAATTTGGATGCCCATGCCAATTCATTTTGGCATTCCTGTGCTTTTTTTTTTTTTTCATTATTTATTTTTACTTATCATTACAGATCTTTTTTTTTTTTCTTTTTTTAACAAAAGATCTCCATCCCCATTGCTTTAATGTTTTGTTTTCTATCGCTTAAATATCTTCAACCTTTCCTTGCAGGATAGCCACCTGCTCAGCATGTTTGCCTTCGTTCTTGTGATAATGTAGTTAATGTTGTCAATTGGTGACACGCATATGTACCTTCATCTATGTGAATGGTAAGCTTGAGTTGGAACCTTATGAACCTTCATTCTTATCGTGTTTATTCTTCAGAGATAATCTACAAACGAGAGAGAGAGAGAGAGAGAGAGAGAGAGAGAGAGAGAGAGAGAGAGAGAGAGAGAGAGAGAGTCCACCATGGTAAATGAAGGCATATAAATGAGGAATTAATGGAAAGGAACTAAATAGAGCTGATAATAAAGAAAAGGTGATAATTTTTTTATCAGAGTGAACTTCACCTCTAAGATAATATAAAAATAATGGAACTCGTGAACTTGCCGAATTTTTGTTGAGGTGGTGCCGCAAGATTATTGTAGCTTCGCCAGAATTCACTAAAAGTTTACTCGGAATTGCCGTAATTTGTTCGGAATTGTTTAAACTCGCTTAAATGTACCGGAGCGTGGCTGAAATAAGTTGAATTTTGTCAAAACATGCCCAGAATATTTAAAGATACTTTTCTAGTTCACCACATGCAACACGACATTTTTATGCCACGACTGTTCTCAAAGGCGTCCCATTTATTAGATCTCAAGGATTTTCTCGGAAAAATCTGTAATGCTGGTGAGGAGGAAAAATGGGTGCCATGGCAAGTGACTGAACGGAAAAAAGAAAAAATAAAAATAAAAAGAGATGGCTAATCTGTTGGTAATATTTTTTTTTATAACTTCAAATAAATAAAATAAGTAACTTTTACTCGGCATCCGTAAGTTTCAGTGTTCGCATTTAGTTTTTCTAAATAAATTATTGATTTCGATCAAAAATCTTGTTTTCCTATTCAACTTTTCACCTGTTGCTGTTGGTATTTCACGTAATTCTGAAAAAGGTCGATCACATGGCTGATATCTTTGTCATATTGATTTTCCCAATTTTTTTCAATGAATTTGTATACAAATCGAATCAGAAATCCCATCTCCTTACTCCCTTTATTAGGACAAATCCCTTCACAGTCTTTCCATCAAGTGACATGCTTCAGTTACTTTCTTCTATTGTTCCACTTGATGCCTCGTCAAATTGAGCCAAAAATGGTGAGTAGATCATTTTTTGCTCAGTTTGATGATGAGTGCGTTTGGGACTTGCTTTGCAAATGGACTTGGGCCACCTAAAGGCCTTTTGCCAAATATTGAGTGTCTAGGAAAGGTTTTACAAACCCCATTTGGGGAAGGCTGGTCTTCTGAAGGCTGAAAGCCAAGGCTGGTCTAGGGATGCCTTGGCTTTCAACCTTCAGGAAAGACTTCGAAGCACTATTCATCAGGCTTGCGAAACTATTCATCTTCTTCGTTGAGGCGGACGTTCGGGTTGAGCAGGGTCGTGAATGGCCAGCGATGGAGCAGAGAGAGGCTGGCGATGGTCACAACGACCTAGGTGATGGTTGTCGGTGGGTCACGCGACCTCCAGCTGTATCTGGACCGCGCGACCCTTGTCGAGACCCTCCCCTGAGGTCGTTGGGGGTCACGCGACCCCCGGTGCAGCGGCCCTCGCTGAAGGTCTCGCGAACCCCGACAAGATTGTCACCTAAGGTCGTGCGCTAGGTAGCCCTCGGGCCGCGTGACCTTCGGCGAGGGTCTCGCCGGGGGTCGAGAGACCTAGGTGAGGCCTTCGGCAAGGGCCACTGCACCGGAGGTCACACCACCCCAGCTGAGACCTCGCTGAGGTCGTCGACCACAAGCGAGCTCGCCAAGGCTGCACGACCTCAGGCAAATGTCTCACCTATGGTCGGTGACCTCGGCGAGGGTCTCACCTGGGTCGCCAATAGTCGCCCGACCGCAGGTGACCCTCGCCAAGGCCACACGACCTTAGGTGAGGGTCTCACCTGAGTTGCTGGCAGTCGCCCGACCCCAAGCGACCCTCGCCGGTGGTTTCCGGTGGCCACTTGAGGTCCGACAACCTCAGACGATGGCCGTCGGTGGTCGCTGCCCTTCACCGGCCATTTTTTTTTTTTAATAATAAAGACTTTTGTAAATATAACTTATCCAAACGCAATTTAGGCTAAAGGTATTTCACAAGGGGCTTTTAGGTTATGATTTACCAAACGCAATTTGTATTTTGAAAAACCCCTTTAACTTAAAGTCCTTTATATTTTCCCAAAGACTTTTCGCAAAAGTCTAACCAAATGAACCCTATGTAGAATTACTAAATAAACGGTGAGTAGATTATATAGAATTACTAAATAATCCATCTCTACACTCTGCAATTTCATAGCAAACAAACTATATCCAGTGCTTTAGCGACATCCCCATTCTAATACCCATAAACCATGACATTCCGTGAGCCTATATCTCAGAACGGCATATCATCATACACCTGATGAGTGCTATCTAAGTAATCATGTTAAGCATGCATATGTATCGAGGAAAAGGCAACGAATACTTCGATTCATAACTCAACTTCAGAATTGAGTAACCGAACATTTCTCCCTCCAATACATTTTCTACAAATTTAATGGTAGAAGACTGGATCGGAAGATCGAAATCCCTTTCTTACTTCCCAACTCCGATGAAATGTAATTCGATTTGGAGAGTATTGGTGGAAAAGGTGAGGAAATAGAATGTCGGAAGGGCGCCGTCATGGTTCGCCTGCAGGCTTTGTATCGCAAGGTGTGAGATGGGCATGGTTTAATGGGTCGGGCCAAACCGAAAGGCTTGGGTGATGGGGGCCAAACTAGGCCGGGGGCCAAACTAGGCCCAGTTGGACTCTCTCCTCTTATTTTTATTTACTTTTATTTATTATTGTTTTTGTATCTTTTTACTATTATTTATTTCTTATTTTTTCAGAAATATATGCTTGATGTGTTGATAAAAATTAAGATGTCAATAAGGGGTTTTGTTGAATGAAGGGAGAGAGGGAGAGAGGGAGAGAGATTATGTAATGCGCTTTACAAATAGACAAATATAATAAAGTCCTCCATTATCTTAGATAGGAGGAAGAAAAAGGTAAAAACTCAGGAGAAAATCCATTATGAGATTGTGTCTATTCCAACACTTATCGTAACAAATATTATATATTTTGGTCACTCTTATGATTGAAAAAAAAAAGTTATAAATACCTATCAAAACAAGTTGTTTTGTCGTACCCTTTAATATTGAAAAGGTTATATGGTTTTAAATATTTTGATGATAAATGTTTACAAAAAAAATATTCATTTATATGGAGATCATATTGAGGATTATGATGAGGCTCGAAAGATATTATATCTCATATATGACTTATATTTGACAAATAGTACTACCAAATGGTGTTTATCACTGCAGCAATCTCCTCCGATTCCGACGACTTTGACTTTTTATTACCATCACGTGATAGTCTTCATTGTCATCCAACGGTCCAAGACTCTTTATGCTAATCAAACTGTTGCGAGGCATGATGCATGGAAAAGGGCAATTATTGCAAGTGTAATTTTCGCAACTTCATGTAGAAGTGCTTCTTGACTTGACTTGCCTTTTTTTATTAATTAAAACAAAGAATTAGAAAAAGAAATCAGCGAGCAATAAGATGTTTCTTAGTTGGTAAACTGTACTCTCCACTAACTAATTTTATAATTTTTTTTGCTAATAAAGTTTAGATTGTGATAAAAAAGGAACCAGCGAGCAAAAATGATGCGAGGCATGATGCACGGAAAAGAGCAATTATTGCAAGCGTAATTTCTGCAACTTCATGTAGAAGTGCTTCTTGACTTGACTTGTCTTTTTTTATTAATTAAAACAAATAATTAGAAAAAGAATCAGTGAGCAATAAGATGTTCTTAGTTGGTAAACCGTACTCTCCACTAACTAATTTTATAATTTTTTTCACCAATAAAGTTTAGATTGCGATCAAAAAAGAACCAACGAGCAATAATGATGCTCCTTTGTTGGTAATCTTACTCTCCAAGTAATTTAATTTTTTTTCCGCTATAAAATTTAGATTGTGATAGCGCTTAGTCTCTTTTCAAAAGATGGATGCCCAGCTTCAATGTCTTATCCAATTTGAAGGCCCTTACTCATGCATTTTTATTGTCTAATGACAATGGTACATGGAGAAATTGTAAATCATTCTAAATTTTTTTTGGGGATGACAATAACATTCTAAACTTTTCAATTTTCTCAACTTAGTCCTAAACTTTTGTATGAAATTATAATATAGCCATTTTGGCTAATTTTCATCAGAAATTGTTGATGTTGCAAGCCACGTAGGATGGTCGACAATAACTGAATCGTACGTCAGTAATTTCTTATATAAATTGACGAGATGGACAACATTGAACTTTATGCAAATGTTTAAGACTAAGTTATCAAAATTGAAAAGTTTTTAACTGAATTACCATCTATATAATACATCTAAGATTTGTTGGGTAATTATTTTCCTATTAGGTGTATTAGCATGTAGTTGTGGAGAAGAAACTTATTTCATCAGAAAATCATAAGACAACTAGTAAATTCGTGCATAGAGTAATCTCATTACTACTTTTTAAGGTCAATCGAAGATTATATTCAGCTGTTTAAGTAAAAAAAATCTTGAGTCAGTCGATTTAGGGATATGGTCCTCAAGTTGCGCTTGATGGATGAACCATTGACTAAACAACAACTTATTGTGGCAGCATACAAGTCTTTTATGTTATTCCGAGTAATGATGATGGAATATTAAACGAACAAAAAGATATTAAAAAGGACCGAAGAAAGATGAGATACAGAACATAGGATTAAGACACGATATAGGGTCCAGGAAAAAGTAATAAGAACAAAAGCAGGAGAATATGCTTGGTTTTTCTCGAGCCAAAAAGTGAAACCATAATATTTTTTGTTTCATGTGATAAAGGTCTCGTACATGTCAAAGAATCAGAGAAAATTCCTCGAGGACATCAAGAGAAGATGCATTCATATGTCATCATGCTCGTCAAGGTGAAGACGGAACTTGGCGTCCATTAAAGTGAACCAGTGAAATGGAGATGAAAGATAATCTTAACAGAAGGTCCTGTAAAATTTACCATTCTAGAAAATAAAATTCACATCGTTTTTTAATAGGTCATACATATGCACTCATTTTTTTTTTTTTTACAATATTTGAATGGCAAAAATCCCCAATCTAATTCTTTGATTATATAAACCAAAGTGAGTCAAGTTCAGAATTTATTCTTAACTATTCAACTCAACTCGATCTCCATTAATAAGGGAGACATTCTCTTTTATATAATATCACAATTCTTGATCCTTAATATTTTGAGTTATACCTTACTTCAGCTGCCCGAATATAAATTTATGAAAGGCCACACAAATTACAGACGCATGAGAGGAAAAATCAAAATTGGGTCTTGGAGGCAAAAGAAAAGCCCCAAAAAGCTTACCAAAAAAAAATATATATATATTCTTACCAAAAAAAATGGTGCATTCTTCACTTCAAGAAAATACGTTCACGGTGTTGTCTATGTGCTTATCGCTATTTTCTAATAGACTAGCTTTTCCACATGACTTGCGGTCAAATAATATGACAAAATTCCAAAGATGCTTTTACAAGGAAAATAATACAAATTTTCGATGAGAAAATCATTTTGGCCAAAACTCGTGGTGGCACACCGTACAACAGGAGAAAGCATTAATTATTATACTAAGTGGACTCTATTATTATCCAACTTTAGTAAAACGCTCAGAGAGCCCGTCAAATCACTGGGATTGGAGTGCTTTCATCTGCATTAGAATCTGGACTCCAGCCGCAGCGGATTGCTGGAGCCAAGTGCGACTCTCGTAATTTTTAACAGGTAGGGTCTGCCAAGCTCCTTTACGGAGATGGGAACCATTCTGGATCCCCGCGATGCCCTTATCCTAGTTGACTAGACTGGGTACAGGGAAATGAAAGAAGCCTGCCCCTGGCAAAGGGGGAAGTCAATTTCAGGACAAAAGAAATGGCGGAGTGGGCCCTTTTGTTTTCAATCAATCGTGTAATCACATGGAGGCATTTGCTCTTTTGGAGATTCCGTAGATGTCGTGTAAAGATGATCAAATGAAGCCTTGCACTGCACATTGAAGCGCGGGCATCTTGCATGCATGTTTTCATGGTACGAAATGGAGCCAAGGTTTGCAGAGTCCATGCAAAAAAATACAGGTAAGTTAAGAGTTACCAAGCTTTTGATGAAAAATAACATCATATTGATAAAAGATCACAGGATCCTCGATAGAAGTACGGGGATCTTCTCAAATGTGAGAGGGAAGTTGGAAGTTTCATATATGACGATTGATGGCCGGCCTTCATTTTAGTTTGTTAAAATGGTTGTCTCTTTGGTCCATGTTTTCATCTAATAACTTAAGTTTTTAGAAGCATTACGGTAATTTCACAAAATATTCTAGATGTCCTAATTCCGATACCATGTGAAATTTTGATAAGCCTATTTCCAACTATTTTAAAATCTTAAATTGTTATATGAATGTGTTATTTATTATTTAAATATTTTAACACATAGTATATTTAAGGAAACATAATACAAAACATTTCATGACATTTTCGATTGTGGCAAAGTTCTTGACGAGGTATACCTCTTCAGATACAGTAAATCCTCCACCCCCTTAGCATCGTCAGTCCTTCCCTCCACATCTTCCTCTTCACTCTTATCTCTCAAAGATCCCCTATGCATCGATCCGGTGGGCCAACACAATTTGAGACAATGAGATAATTACTCCCTTAATTCTGGTTTTTACGCAATACGGTTAAGACATTTATAGTTCGTGAGAAAAATATTTTAGAGAACTCTAGGTACAACAATAAGTCCATGACCAAACAACTTATTACACTTTTCTATCCAGCCTTCTATGGTTACTTGAGAAACCAATCTCGTGTTGTACCATGTTGAGCCCAAATGCTGTGCGGTAATTTTTGCATGAATTGTCGTGCCATACAAACACTCAGAATTTTCAGTGATAATCATTTTTATGGCATGACAATTTGTGTAGGAGCAATGGCGAATTTGTGTTATAGAACCGAAAAAACTTATAAAGAAAGCTTTTTCATGACGAAAAAAATTAGATTCTCCTAAGGATGTGTTGGGTCTATCGGATTCCCAAAAATCGGATTTGACACTAAATCGAACCCCTAAAACGAATGCGGAAGACGAGCCCGGGAAAACACGTATCACCGATCATAAAGCACACCATGGAATCGAGCGTACTTTGTTAGCCACAGATTAAACACCGACGCCGATATGAGGAAGAGAAAACGGTCCCATTTGATCGAATGACGCGAATTGGTCTTGAAGGGAAGATGGCGTCGCCTCTTTTGCTTACTGTTCTTTTTGGAGGGGGAGAGGGAGGAAGGAACATATGTAATGTCAAAAGGTATGTTCTCCCTCTCTTTCCTCCCTTATATACGTCATTCCAAAAAACAAAGAAACGTACCCCTTCATCCATGGGCCCTAATCTTGTGGGCCGGGCTTTTAGGCCCAACATGAGCGGATATGTCAACTTAGGCCCATCACATAAAACCATCATCTCCCACTCGCACATGGTGGGCCGAACAGAATTCTCTTTACCTCTCTTCAACATTCATACCGGTGAATAATCCGTGCGACCAGCATACTTTGAGAGTTCGTTGATATACATCTATTAGGAATATATAGCAGCTCATAATGGACATCACACTCTAAGTAGATTTAGTATGCAGTACTCTAGATCGATCGATCATATTTATCTCTCTTGATCTCTTTTAAACAATGATATATATATTGCATTCACAGCTATGATTATCTCAAAGACAGTCATAATTGATCGACCAGTGAATACAAAACTACAATGTGATTCTCCAAATTCGATCTTTCTCTTCCTTCAAACTCTCAATTTCAATTCAGCTTGCTTTTTTAGAAATGTCCCATTAGATCGAATCAACTCATGACCATTGGCAACATCCTAAGATAGCAAACACTAAATAGAAATATTGAGAATAAGTAAAAGTCATGAGGGCACTAAAAATTAAGGAACTCATTTCCTCAAAAGTCTCACACTGCATAAAAGTTGAGATCAAACTTTTGCCACTCTTATTGGTCGTCTTATGCATACGTAGTATGAAATACACATTACGGTATTAACTTATTTCCCATGGAGCGTATGTCTATACTTTCAATACTGTACAGATGATAGTTCAGACATATTTAATGTCTAACTTGAGTTCACATATCTACTCATTCACAAAATTCATCAGAACTCACATCTGGCATCATAGACAGATAAAGTAAAATATGTGGGTTATTTTACTTTCGGACATAGTAGATATTATGTCCTCATCTTAACACTCAGTTAAGGCTACTTATATATTTTAAGCTTGAGCTCTCGATTATCACCTAGATAATAAGTTTAAAAACAGTCTCAACTCTATTTATCACATAGTATATAGAGGCGATTGACCGTATGAGTGGGCTAATCTTTTATCTGTCTGACATACTTTCTCAACTTAAAATAATGCATTGAGTATTAAGATGCATAAAGATCAAACAAAGATTCATAGGCATTAACAATGAAAAAACAAAAGTTCATAAATGTGAACAACTTTGGGAAATTACAATCCAGTACATCAAACTTTACGCAATCCTAGAGATTTTACATGACCACAAAACACATCTCTAGGTATTGGCTTTGTCATAGGATCTGCTACCATTCTATGCATAGATATATACTGTAAGTTCACATCCTTTCGTGCAACCATATCTTTGACAAAGTTATACTTGGTATCTATATGTTTGGTCTTGCCATGATATTTTGGATCTTTGGTGTACACTATAACTGCTTAGTTATCACAGTTAACCAATAATGGATTTGCAGCTTTCTCAATAACACCTAAATGATCCAAAAATCTCTTAAGCTAAACTCCTTCTTGTACCGCTGCTAATAATGCCACGAACTCAGCTTCCATCGTGAACAAGGCTATACACGTTTGCTTTTTACTGCTCCATGATATGACGCCATTGTTCAGTAAGAAAGTAAATCCAAAGGTAGATTTTCTTTCATCTAAATTTCCTCCCCAATCAGCATCTGAATAGCCTTTAAGTCGCAGATCCTTTCCTTGGTAATTCAACTTATAATCAGCAGTTCCCTTCAAATACCTCAGTATTTTCTTAACGGCTTTCGAATGTGCTTGACCTGGGTTGGATTGGTATCTACTCACCATTCCAACTGCAAAACATATGTTAGGTCTTGTACATATCATAGCGTACATCAAGCTCTCAACAGCACTAGCATAAGGAACATGTTTCATTTGTTCATTTTCTTGTGGAGTCTTTGGACACAGTCTATGGCTTAATCCTTCACCTTTTGCAATAGGAGTGTCTATGGGTTTACAACCTTGCATACGAAATCGTTCAAGAACCTTATTTATATATGTTTCTTGCGAAAGAGATAACGGTCTCTTCGAACGATTTCTTGAAATCTTAACTCCAAGAATGTATGCAGCCTCACCCCTATCCTTCATCTCAAAGTTGGAAGACAACCAACTCTTGACAGTATTAACAAGCTCCATATTACTTCCGGCAATTAGTATATATCAACATATAATGATATAATCACAAATTGATCCTTGGATCTTTTGATATATACACAATGATCCTCATTTATCATTGTAAAGTCATATGCCATTATGGCATTATGAAAACGTATATATTATTATCTCGATGACTGCTTAAGGCCGTATATCGATCTCAAAAGTCGACATACATTTTTTTCTTAGCCTTTCACTATGAAACTAGCAGGTTGTTCTATATATATTTATTCCTCTAATTCTCCATTGAGGAAAGTAGTCTTTACATCCATTTGATGTAACTCAAGATCCATACTAGCCACTATTATTAGAATAATGCGAATCGAGGTAAATCTCACTATAGGAGAAAATGTATCTTCATAATCAATTCCCTCCTGTTGATTATACTCTTTCGTCACAAGGCGAGCCTTATGCCTTTCTATTGAACCATCAGCCTTTCGCTTTATTTTGAGAACCCACTTGTTCCCAATAGCTTTGTGTCCTATTGAAAGATCAACCAGATCCCAGACTTGGTTTGACTTCATTGACTCCATTTCCTCTTCCATTGCATGAATCCATTTTTCCTTACTAGGGCAATTTAGAGTCTCATTAATATTTCTTGGCTCATCCTCATCTTGCAGAGCAATCATAAAAGTTTCCCCTTCAATGTCAAAACATCAACGGGAAATACTTTGGCGACTTGTTCGCCGTATGAGAGATTGTATACTTTGCACATCATTCCCCATTATGCTCCCACTTGGATTAGATAATGATGATGTCGTCTTATTATGTGGTTGTAATTGTGAATGAGTTGAATTCAATTCATCACTTCTCATATTACTCCTACTTGGACGAACTCCACTAACATCATTATCTTGATCCAAGTTTTCAAATAGGGAGTAATCTTCCCATATTTCACCATTCTTAGGAAATTCATCCTCTAAGAATGTGACATCCCGTGATTCAAATTCAGTTATACTTCCACTTTCCTGCTCACCTATGAACACATATCCTTTTGAGTGTTTGGAGTATCTTATGAAAATACTCTTCTTTCCTCTGGGACCTAATTTCCCAAACTTGTGAGATGACTCATGAGTATAGGCAGCACAACCCTATGGCTTAAGAAAACTTAAGTCCGATTTTCTACCTGTCCATAACTCATATGGAGTGGAAGTAACTGATTTGGAAGGCACTCGGTTAAGTATATATGTAGTAGTTAACAACGCATCACTCTAAAAAGTGATAGGTAAGTTAGCATGCGCCATCATGGACTTAACCATTTCCAGTAGGGTTCTGTTTCTTCTCTCCGCAATACCATTTTGTTGAGGAGTATATGGAATAGACAACTGTCTTTCTATTCCTTTTTCATCACATAATTTTATGTACTCATCAGATAAATATTCTCGACCTCGATCGGATCTCAATGCTTTTATTTTCTTGTCTAATTGATTTTCTACCAGGTTCATAAACCTTTTGAAACAACTTAATGCTTCAGATTTATGAGAAATCAAATAAACATATCCGAATCAAGTATAATCATCTATAAAAGTGATGAAATAGACAGCCACATGCCTTCCTCTCACATTCATTGGACCACATACATCAAAATGGATTAAATGTAGAGGAAAATCAGCTCTTTTACCTTTTCCAAATAATTTCCTTGTCATTTTCCCTTCAAGGCAATGCTTACATATGGGCAAATCCACTTTTTCAATGTTGCCCAACAAGCCTTCTTTGGCTAGTCTATTCATACATTATTGGCCAATATGACTAAGTCTAGCATGCCATGCATTTACATTAACATAGTCAATATCTAATACAATGAAACCATCCAGAAAATAACAACCATAGTAATTTATATCCAAAAATAAATCCACACCTCTATAATGGAAGTTCATATTAAAACATAGTTTAACCAACGCCAAAATAGACACTAAATTCTTATGAATCTCCAGAGCATACAATACATCATGTAGGAATAAAGTGCGTCCACCACGCATGTTCAATTGGCAGGTACCAATTCCTTTCACTTCAGCTCTGGAGTTGTTTCCCACATAGATCCACTTAGTTCCGGTTGGTGCTCGTCGAAATTCCACGAAAGATTCTCTATCCTTCGTTACATGGCCTGTCGCTCCTGAATCTACAGTCCACAGAGGATTAGACTCAGTTAAGAATACAGAATTCGACACAAAAGTAAAGTTCTGAAAAGTACAAGGGGTGTTTACCTTCTTTGGCTCACGACAGTTGCGAGCATAGTAACTCTTCTTGTCGCAGTTGTAACACTTCACCCTTGTAAGCTTCTTCATTCGAGGACGCTTTCCTCTTTCATGTTGGTTAAGCTTGGGTTTCTTCCCTGAAGGACCTGCTTCCTTGCCTTTTCCTTTATCAAACCAGTTAGGACGTTTGCGCTTGGAGCTCGAAGCTCCATGTAAGCTAGAACTAGCATGATAGAGTTCAGCTTCCGACTTAGCCGCCAAGAGGCGGTCCTCTTCCAGCTCAAGATGACGCACTGCATCCTCAAAGGTTTTGATATTTTCATTATGAGTCAGGTGCACCTTCATATGCTCCTAACTCTAAGGCAAGGAACGAATCACTACTTGCACTTGCTGCTCATCAGTGAGGACATGACCAGCATCTTTCAGCTCATTTATCATGTTTGACATCTTTCTAAGATGTTGCTTCATGGTCTGACCATGAGGCTTCTTATAAGAGTCAAACCTAATAGTGAGCTACCTTAGTTTGGTCACCAAAGTATGACCAAATCTTGCTGCTAATGCTTCCCACATTTCCTTGGCATTTTCAAAACACCTAAACTCTCGCATGGCGTCATTTTCCATGCTGCTTAGCAATGTGATGTGAGCAAGAGAGTTATTTCTTTTCCATGCAGCAAATGCTTTTTTATCTCTCTTGTGCTGTGCAATGTTTCCTTCTTCAGGTTCTATCATGGTCAGGTTAAGAGCTTCTAGTGCCTCTTGCTCTTCTAGCACATATTGGATTTTCATATGCCATATTTCATAGTTGTCACCATTGAGCTTTTCATCTTTATTCAGCTCGGCAACTATGCTCTTTGTGGCTGAAACCATTGATTTGAACACATCAGACATATATGCACGAATTATTAATGCCTATCATTTATGCATCCTTTTTGCACAGACCCATCATATTAATTAACAATTTCAAGTAAGGTTTTAGAATCAAAATGTCACTATGTTTCCAATCATCCTCCAAAAATCCTAACTTAAAACTATCATTAATATAATTGTCTTATGCAAAATAAATTTTATGAAGCTACAAAAACTTCTATGAATTACCCATAGTAACCAACAATAACGAAAAGCAAATAATAATTGACATACAAATAATAATAATGCTTTCACATAATACAACTAACATATCAGTTGCTACATCAACAACAATCAGGTAGTAAACATTACATAAGATGTCCACAAAGTACACTTAACAAAGATCATCCAATACATCTAACACCAAGTCAGTACACGAACTAGGAAAGATAATATTTTGTTCAATTTCTTGATCTTTTCCCTTGTAACAATCTAGTAATATTCATTTATAATATTCATCACAATTTTCTTATATGAAACAGCTCTGTTGATATCCCATATGCGATTCAACACTCCTTGCCATTCTGGTGGAAGGGTGTTCATGAAAAATCACACCATCTCAGACTGTGGCATAGGACGACCATTCCATATGACCTTTTGAATTTTCCCGTTGACTTCAGGGACGTGATCAATTAAGTCACCACTCTCCCATCGATGATTAGTCAGCTCAGTTATCAACTTAGAAAGCATTTCCTTTTGTTCATCAGTAATTGCACGAATAGGTGTGCGCAACCTCAGAAGAGGCATTGTTCTTGCAACAAATGTAGATCAAATAAGGGATCACATATAATCCACATAGACTTAATTGGGAAAAAGAAACACATTCTTTTCCTTTTTTTTTTTTTGGTCAACGGTCAACGGTCGTCGGTTAACGGGGGTCAACGGTCAACGGTCGTTAGTCCTCGGTCGGGTTGCCGGTCGCGGGACCGGTCGAACCGGTTGGGCTGGGTCGGACGAACCGACCCGACATGTGCCTCGCACATGCGAGCGACTGGTCGGATCTCAGGTCGGGTCGCGTCTCGGGTCAGGTCGATTTGCTGGTCAGGTCAGGTCGCCGGCCGGTGACCGGCCGACCAACTATCACCAGTGATGACGTCATCGATGACGTCATCCTAGTCATCACACGTCAGTTCGCCGACTGGCGCGTGTCGGTTCGCCGGCCGACGCCGTCGCACACGTGCCGGTTCGTTGACCGGCGCGTGTGGCGCACGCGCTGGCCGAGCCAGTGCTTCGAGCGCATCACACCCATGCGTAGCAGCTTCTGGCCGCGCATGTGGGCGCGTCTGGCGTCTCCCGGTGGCGTTTAACCTATCGACGGACTCATCTCGACGAGATCTTTCATCCTATGCCATCAGAAATTGATTTCGACTTACAGAAACTTGAAAAAATGGATGAACAGTGCTCGGGTGTCGGGATTTTTTGCCCCGATCCGTGTCGGCCGATTATTTTCACGAAAATTCAATCAAAAAACATGAAAATGGTGGGGAAAACATGAACTAGGGCTCTGATACCAATGTTGGGTCTATCGGATTCCCAAAAACTGGATTCGACACTAAATCGAATGCCTAAAATGAATGCGGAAGACGAGCCCGGGAAAACACGTATCACCGATCCTAAAGCACACCACGGAATCGAGCATATCTTGTTAGTCACAGATTAAACACTGACGCCGATATGAGGAAGAGAAAATGGTCCCGTTCGATCGGATGGCGCGAATTGGCCTTGAAGGGAAGATGGCGTCGCCTCTTTTGCTTACTGTTCTTTTTGGAGGGGGAGAGGGAGGAAGGAACGTACGTAATGTCAAAAGGTACGTTCTCCCTCTCTTTCCTCCCGTATATACGTCCCTCCAAAAAACAAAGAAACGTACCCCTTCATCCATGGGCCATAATCTTGTGGGCCGGGCTTTTAGGCCTAACATGGGCGGACGGGCCAACTTAGGCCCATCACATAAAACCATCAGGATTGGTAGAGCTTAATGTACCCGACACCAATACTTGAAGCATCGTGGAAAATTGCACTGCATGTGCAGAAGATATTGTTGCAGTTTGACTTTCCACATTTCAAGTTCGGTTCAAATACTATATTTTCTTGAACGTCGAATTAAAATGTTATTCTTTTTTAGTTCTCCACTGGACTTGTTTTGGCAATTCTTCTCAACGGACACGGGGAATTCATCAAATTGATCGTTCAAGAGCTTCGGAGTAAGTTGCAAGGTCATACGTAGGTTCATTACCGAGCATGGGGTCGTATTGAATGATCAAGAAGAAGGCATAGTGAAAATTATTAGATGCTGAAGTTGAAGGAGCACGTTTTGTTGTAATTTACTGGTTTGGTGGTAGTGGTAAGATGTCTTTGCCGGTGTTATTTTTAGTCAGTTATATGCTAGCTTAACTCTTATGCAACTTGAAGAGTGTCATTGGCCATTGAATAGTGCATATCTTGATTCAAATGCTTTCCAATTCTGACACAACTTCTTATAGAAGTTAGCCTAGATGAGAATAAGACAAGTGATGTAATTTTTGTGCAGCAATTATTTGAGTGTCATGATTTTTTTAAGTAATTGAGTATCATGACTTCAAAAAAAAAAATGTTCAGTTGAGTGACTTAATTTAAAAAAAAATTTCACTTTAAGTATCATAACTTTTAATTGATGATTGAAATTCTACAATTGCCATCACAAGTGCTTCTACAATTGCCATCACAAGTGCCATGATTTGTAGCATTTGTGGGGAATAGCCAGACAGAACTCGTATTTTGCATTTCAATTGAAAAGAAGGAACTCATTTTGCATTTCCCCTCGCTTTCCTCCCATTTTTTTGGAGGAAAATATCTTTGCAACGTGGCCCACGATGCATCAAACTCGTACTCCCCATTTGCAGCATGAATGAGTTTGACATAACATGAAGCTATAATAATTGTCAAGTGACCGACGATGGCCAAAAAGCAAAATTTAACTCTAGTCTCCAGCCTAGTTAACTCTTAATCTCATTGTGTTCCGTCTTCATCCTCCTCCTCTGTGTTTTTGAGAGAGAGAGAGAGAGAGAGGCATCAAAGCAACGATGGTGGCCAAAAAGGACTTGGAGTTTGGCAATGAGAAGCGTCGGCTTTTTGAATTGTCACATTACTTATCTTTACAGAGAATCTGAAAGTGTCATTACGTGCCAGGGTATTAGCAAAGAGAGATCAGATAGAGAGAGATCCATATAATCCATGAAATTGGCTGATCTTATCGAGTGCATGCAACACTGATATGTAGTTAATGAGCCCTTAACATAAACACATAATTTCTTACTAATACAGTTAATATATACTGGATCCATTGATGAGGTGTAATCAATCAAATAAAATTGGGTTTCTTTAGAACTATTGAAGTGTGGTTTTGAGAAATAAATGATTATAATTTGTAACTTCTACACAAAAAATGAAAAAGTCATCTTCCATGAACCTTCAATTTCTCTCGATGGAATTGTGCATGTAGGTCAAAACCTATGCATATTCCATTAATTGAATTAGATTAAGAAATAAAAAGGAGGAACTTGTGATGATATTTTTCCGAAGTTAGCCTTAGGCTATTGCAGACTTATTGCATGCAAGACGCTTTTACAAGGAAAATAATACCAACTCTTGAAGAGAAAAGCATTTTGGCCATCGCTGGTGGTGGCCCAATAGTACAACAGGAGAAAGCATAATTGCACTAGGTGGACTTTATATTGTCCAAATTTATTAAAGCTAATGCTTAGAGAGCTCGTGGAGTGACTGAGATTGGAGTGCATTTTTCTGAATCGAAATTTGGACTCTGGCTGCTGCAGATTTGCTAGAGCCAAGCATTGCCCTCGTAATTTTTAGCTGGCTGGACCTGAAGTCAATTTCAGTACAAAAGAAGTGGCGGAGGGGGCCCTCTTGTTTTCAATCAAGTCACATGGAGGCATTTGTTCTTTTGGAAATTCTGTAGATGTTCCGTAAAGATATTAGGACGATACGCTGAAATATGGATACAAATACATCGAAGAAATACAACTTAAAAAAGATATAACTAGAATCAAGTTATTCATTTATTAGGATATTCAAGCATGGTTCTCGTTTATTTATTTATTTATTTACAAACACACACGTATATTATTCTTTACAGTTGTATAAGTGGTTAATGATCACGTGTCAATACGATGGATTTTGCACTTCAATCTTAGCTTCTCTTACTTAGAACAACTTTAGAGGGGACGCCTGTCTTCTGATAGATGCAGCCTTACTCGAGAGATGTAAGCGCAGGCAGTTTGCATGCATTAACAAAAGTACGAAATGAAGCCAAGGTTGGTAGAGTCCATGCAAAAAAATACCGGTAAGGTAAGAGTTGCCAAGCTTCTGATGAAAGATAACATCCCATTGACCAAAGATCACGGGATCCTCAATAACAAGCACTGCGATTTTCACAAAATGTGAAAGGGAAGTTGGGACCAAATATATAATCATATATGGCTATGCACATATTAAGTTGAATCTAGACAGGACAACGTTTAGAGAGAGAGAGAGAGGATAGTACGGTGGAGCTGGGCCCTCAGTGTGAGGTTAAAAAAGCAAGAAGCTTTAATAATCGCAACATGATCCACAATGCATAAAGTCATACTGCCCGTATGCATCATGAGGTTGGGATAACACGAATCTTCAATAATTGCAACGTGATCCACGATGGCCAAAAAGCAATTAATTCCGCCCCGGTTAGCCTCTTAACCTCACTTTGTTCCGTCTCCCTTCTCCTCCTCCTTCTCCTCCTCCCCTATGTTTTATAGAGAGAGAGAGAGAGAGAGAGAGAGAGAGAGAGAGAGAGAGAGAGAGAGAGAGAGAGAGCAGCATCGGCGCAATGATTGTGGACATGTATGGTCGGTACTTGTTAGGGAAGGAGAGAGATGCAAGGATTTGGAGTTTGCAGAGAATCAGAAAGAGGGTCATTAAATTGTTGACGAGGTGTAGTCAATCAATGCAATCAGGCTATTAAAGTGAGGTTTTGAAAAATAAATGATGAGTATAATTAGTAATTTCTATAAAAAAAAATAAAATGAAAGGCCGTCTTTTATGGACCTCCAATTTCTCTTAATAGAGTTGTACATGTAGCTCAAAGCCTACGCATGTTCACAACATGAATAGATTAGTGTCTCTTAAATATTAATGGAGTGCCTAGGTCTCTTTAAGCATCTGACGAATCTCCATCAAATAGGCCATCCCTCTATTTCATACACATCGGATAATTACCAGAGATAAACAGTTTATTAGTACACTTATGATAAATTTACATGTTATATTACATTCTTTTGAAAATGGGCAAGTTGCCACACTTTATGTTTTTCATCTCAATTTTTATTCGAAGTTGGTTTTAGCAGCTTAACGATCTAAACTTGAGAGCTTAGTCCCTTGTCTTTTTTTTCTCCTTTAATTCCTAGGAAAGTTTGGTGAGAATTTCTTCTATATTAGAAAATATTAGTTATTTAAATTCTAACCTTAATCTCACATTATTCATGTTTATTCATTTGAAAAAAAAAAGTATTGAGATGTTGGGAATGAGAAACTAGTTCCATAAAAGTTTACATTCAAATGATGAGGCATGATCAATTAAAATCTAACGATAACATTTTGGGTCACCGGCTTGGAAGAACTTGTGGTTGATGGTTGTAGCATAATCAACTTAAGATTGATGGGGAAATTGAGCATGGCTCTGATGGATCTTATCTTTATTACATTTCATCAAATAAATTGGGCGTTATAGAGACGCAACACCTATCTTCTGTACAATTGATGTAGGGGGTTGATGATGTAGAACAATATGCAAATGTCTTTCTGGAAACAATGGAGCGTCATAAGAGTGGGCGGTCCCACAAATCAAAGATGATTGCGTGATCTTCAAGATTATAAATGGGTTACAATATATCTTTTCCTTAATTTGTTATAGATTTCAGATTTTCTGGTTTATCAATATCTTTTCAATTTTGTTATTAGATTTCAGTCATTTAGTTACTTTTTAGATGGCGACCTCCTTATAAATAGGCACCTAAGATATTGTAATCCGCACTTTTCTATTCAAAATAAACACCATCTTTGGAATTCTCTCCAAGCATAACTTTCTCTGCCTCATTTGGTATCAAAGTAGGTTTCTCCTGTGACGATGGTTAATAACGTTAATGACAATCTCCTTGTAGCTGAAGGCCGTAGAAACAAGCCTATTATACAAGATGAGTTCAACCAATTTGCGGAGCAAACCGAACGGAGGTTTCAAGAATTACTTGTCGCCATCCGACGTTTGTCTACCAACCCCATGCCTAGTAATCTTCTGGCTTAACATGCTCAAGTAGCTCGAGTCCCGGAAGTAGCTATGGAATGTGGGGCAAATCCTCAATAGAGGCGACAAGCCTATGTTGAGGACTCTGAAGGAGAAGAAGAATTCTTGGATCAACCTATTCGTGGAGGCCACCAGAACTGAGGATATCGACGAGACCCCGAGCAATATCAACTTAAGGTTGACCTTCTGACCTTTAATGGCACTTTGAATATTGAAGACTTTTTGGATTGGTTTTGGGAAGTTGAGAAATTTTTCGATGCCATGGAGATTGAAGAGGATTGTCAAGTAAAATTGGTGGCATACAAATTAAAGGGCGGTGCCTCAGCGTGGTGGGAGCAAACGCAATTGACTTGACGTCGACAAGGAGAAGCTCCAATCCGAACATGGAATCAGATGAAGGAAATGTTGAAGATTCGGTTCCTCCCAACCGATTATGAACAATTATTATTTCAACAATTTCAGAATTGTAAGCAGCTAAGCCGATCAGTCCAAGCTTACACGGAGGAGTTTCTCCAACTTTCCGCCCGTAACAACCTGGCTGAGTCGGAGGCATAATAGACCACCAGGTACATTAATGGTTTGTGACTTAATATTCAAGACCGTGTTTCACTACATTGTTTGTTCTCCGTTGAGGATGCTCAAGAGATGGCCCGAAAGGTCGAGATGCAATTAGAGAGAACTAGCCCCATTAATCAGGCTAACAATTATTCCGCTCGAGGATCATTTGGAAAGGGGAGAAAACTAGATGTTCTAGAATCCTCCAACCAGCAAACCAACACTATGAACCGAACTCCAGGAAGTATTACTAAGGTGCGCAAGGAACTAGTCATTGCAAACAACCGTAACGCCAATCAGAATGCCCAGAACCTGTACGCTAAGAAGCCACCAATCAAATGCTACAAGTGTAACGAATTGGAATATCGTTCAAGTGATTGTCCACAGCGGAAGATGGCCAATGTTGTTGAATACGATGATGACATATATGAAGATGACTAGATTGGTGAGGAAGAAGTGGAGGATGAAGAGGGCGAGCATGTCAATTGCATTGTTAGGCAACTATTGCTTGCTCTACGAAGAGAAGACGCGCATCGGAAGTCTTTTTCGTGCTTGTTGTACCATCAACGGCAAAGTTTGCAATGTCATCATCGACAGCGGAAGTTGTGAGAGCATAGTGTCCAAGGCTTTGGTGGACCATTTACAACTAAAAACATAGTTACATCCCTCCCCTTATACAATCAGATGGATTCGTAAATGGGCCAAACTCAAGGTGACATAAGTATGTCATTTACCTATTTCAATTGAAAAGTCCTATAAGGAAACCATAATTTGTGATGTAGTGGAGATGGATGCATGTCATGTCCTACTGGGACGACCATGGCAATACGACATTGATATCACTCATAGGGCTTGTGAGAACACATATTCTTTTGTGTGGAAAAAGACGAAGATTATTTTGAAGTCAATGAGTAACACTCCCCAAGCTCCAAAGAATTAAAGTGCATGGATTATGCTAAACATCCATAAACGTGAGGGCATGTATATGATTGTGGAGAAAGGCAATCAAGAAGCCATTATTCCCATTTCGACGGCTCTTCAGCCCTTATTGAGGGCATTCAGTGATGTTATTCCGGAGGATCTACTTGTTGGATTACCACCCTTGAGGGATATCCAACATGAGATTGATTTTCTTCCAAGAACGAGCCTCCCTAATTTGCCGCACTACCAGATGAATTCGAAGGAGAACCGGATTTTGTAAGACCAAGTAGGAGAACTTCTTCAAAAAGGCTTCTTGTGCAAAAGCATGAGCCTTTGTGCAGTACGCGCACTCCTCACTCTAAAGAAAGATGGAAGCATGTGTATGTGCATTGATAGTTGGGCAATTAATCGGATTACTGTCAAGGATCGATTCTCATTCCCTCACCTGGATGACATGCTCGATCGGCTTGTGGGATCAAAGGTCTTTACAAAGATTGATCTATGTAGCAGATATCACCAAGTACGCATCTGCCCTAGCGATGAATGGAAACGGCCTTTAAAACAAGTGAAGGTTTGTACGAATGGCTTGTCATGCCGTTTGGCCTCACGAACGCGCCTAGCACCTTCATGCGTTTGATGACTCAAGTTCTTAAAACTTTTATTGGCAAATTTGTGGTGGTCTACTTCGATGACATTCTCATATATAGTCCAGATGACCAACAGCATATGGAGCATATGGAGCATCTAAGGGACGTCTTATTGGCCTTGCATATGAACCAATTGTACATTAATTTGAAGAAGTGTAGCTTCATGACTGATCGACTCCGCTTCTTGGGGTATATTGTCGGAGCAGAAGGCCTTTAAGTTGATGTAGAAAAGGTAGCTACCATCCGCGACTGGCTAACTCCCTAGACCATTGGGGAGGCGCGTAGCTTCCATGGGCTTATGACATTTTACTGATGCTTTATTCGAAATTTCAGTTCTATTTTGGCTCCGATCACCGAGTGCTTGAAGAAAGGAAAATTTCATTGGGGTGACGAAGCAGAAGCCAGCTTTGCTCTCATCAAGGAAAAACTTTCCATGGCACCAATACTGATGCTCCCGAATTTTGAAAAGGAGTACTTTGTTGTAGTATGAGCTATCAAGTATTGGCAGCTCTATCTTTTTCAACATGAGTTTGTCCTTAACACTAACCATCAGGCACTCAAATTTATTAAGAGCCAAAGACATCTAAATCAAATGCATGGACGTTGGGTCTTCTTTTTGGAGCAATTCAATTTCATGCTTCGACACAAGGCGGGCCACTTGAACAAAGTCTCTAATGCACTTAGCTGTCGTGCTGCAACACTCGTCACCATGCGCACTGACGTTGTGGGCTTTGAGCACCTTTGTGCTCTTTATGCTAATGATGAAGATTTTCAGGAAATTTGGGAGAAATGTTCTACGACAGGTTCTCACGGCGACATGATCGTTCAAGACAAATTTTTATTCTTTGGCAATAGGTTGTGCATTCCTCGAAGCTCTTTGCGGGAACAACTTATTCGAGAGCTACATGGTGGCTCCCTTGGAGGACGTTGTGGGTGAGATAAAACTGTTGCCCTAGTTGAGGAGCGGTATTATTGGCCTTAATTGAAATGGGACGTTGGACGATTTGTGAAAAAGTGTTACATTTGTCAAACTGCGAAAGGCCATTCTCATAACACTGGACTTTACACCCCTTTACCTATTCCTTCTAGACCTTGGATAGACATTTCAATGGATTTCGTGTTGGGGCTTCCCCGAACCCAACGAGGTATGGATTCTGTTTTTGTGGTAGTGGACAGGTTTACAAAGATGGCGCACTTTATCCCTTGCAAGAAGACTTCTGATGCTTCTCATGTAGCGAGTTTATTTTTTTGAGAAGTAGTTCATTTGCACGGTGTTCCAAAAACTATCACCTCTGATCGTGATACCAAATTCCTTAGTCATTTTTGGAGGACCCTATGGCGTTTATTTGGGACGGATTTGTAGTATAGCAGCTCCTTTCATCCTCAAACTGATGGTCAAACTGAAGTTGTCAATTGTACTATGGCGGATATTATTCAGTGTCTTTGTAGTGACATGCCAAAGCAATGGGACTGATATCTTCCTCCTGCTGAGTTTGCTTTTAACAACACTGTCAACCGTTCCACAGGGAAGTCTCCGTTTGAGGTTATCTACGAGCGAACGCCACAACATACACTGGATCTCGTGCCTTTGCCCAAAGTCCCAGGATATAGTGTTACGGCTGAAAACTTAGCAAGAAAATTACAAGAGATACAAGAGGGTGTGAAGCAATAGCTAGAAGCTTCTACGACTGTTTATAAAGCTGCTGCAGATAAACATCGTCGCCTCAAGGTATTTGCTGAGGGTGATGAAGTGATGGTCTACCTCCGTAAGGAATGCTTTCCTGTTGGTACATATAACAACCTGAAGCACAAGAAAGTTGGTCCCTGTCAAATCGTGAAGAAAATCAATGACAATGCCTATGTTGTTGATCTTCCTGGTGACCTCAACATCTCCCCGACATTCAATGTAGCGGACCTATTTGAGTATCATCCTCCAGATACTCCTCTTTATCCTAATCATAACTCGGGGTCGAGTTCTTCTGAAGTAGAGGAGACTGATGTAGAACAATATGCAAATGCCTTTCTGGAAACAATGGAGCGTTATAAGAGTGGGCGGTCCCACAAATCAAAGAGGATTGCGTGATCTTCAACATTACAAATGGGTTACAATATATCTTTCCCTTAATTTGTTATTAGATTTCAGATTTTCTAGTTTATCAATATCTTTTCAATTTTGTTATTAGATTTCAGTTATTTGATTATTATCTAGATGGCGACCTCCTTATAAATAGACGCCTAAGATATTGTAATTCACACTTCTTTATTCAAAATAAACACAATTTTTTGGAATTCTTTCCAAGTTTCGCTTTCTCTGCGTCAGTTGAACATCTTCATATGCTTTTCACATGTCAATTGTCGTACAGAGCATCTAAGTAAAAGCAAAGACAGATGGCATGGTTCGGTGGAGTTGGGTAGGAGCCTTCACGTAAATAAAGTCGTACCGCCCATGCGCACCCTCAGGTTGAATAACACAAGCTTTAATAATTGCCAAGCGACCGACGATGGCCGAACAGCAAACTTTAACTCCACCCTGGTTAACTCTTAACATCACTTCGTTCTATCTTCCTCCTTTGCGTTTTAGAGAGAGAGAGAGAGAGAGAGAGAGAGAGAGAGAGAGAGAGAGAGAGCATTAGAGCAACGATGGTGGACGTGTTGTTGGCAAATGTTAGGGAGGGAGATGCACGTACGGATTTGGAGTTTGCAATGAGAAGCGTGAATTATTTCATTATTTTTGCAGAGAATTGAAAAGATGGTCATTATGGGGAGATTATTAGCAGAGAGAGGTCACAGAGGAGTCAGACTCAACCATTAATTAGCGTGAGATCCACATAATCCCTGAAATAAGCTCACGTTATCAAGTCCATGCCACGCTAACATGGAGTCAATGATCCCCTTAACATGCATATTTACATACAAATACACTTTACATTAACCGATACAGTTAATGAGGTGTAATTAATCAATGAATGATTGATGGGACCTGGACGTGATTGATGGTTGATGACGGTGATGATGGCAGACAGCTAAACAATTCTCGCACTCCGCAGACGGTGGAGTCGAAAAGGCAATTTTAGTCCACAAAGAAATGGAGGGGTGGGGCCCACTTGTTTTAAATCAGTGTCCTTAAGGTCAAGCATAATCAAATGGAGATACGATTAGATGACATCTCTGTATAGCCCACGCGAGGGTCATCTGTGGGAACATCAATATAGTAAGTAACGCCACATATGTTATCCACGCTTCGTGCCACCTGTTTCTGACCACCATTGGATCGTCTAAATGATTTCTTCCTCGCTCTAGAAGCCCCTCTCTTTCACCTGATCTTCTGCGGCTCTTCTCTTTGTTGGAACCGCCGTGTGCGCATCGTATTGAATCTTTCCTCTTCTTCAGTCATTGGGGTTTCCGGGTTCCATCAGTTTCGCCTGCCTCGGAATATAAAAATTCTTAACTCTCGTTTCTCCACGAAGAAGGAAAGAAAGCCAGAAAGGTAGAAGAAGTCGAAACGGGGGGAAATGGAGGAGATTGCTCTGTGCGGAGCTTCCGAAGTGGCAAAGTGCCTGGTGGCTCCGATCGGTCGGCACTGCGGCTACGTAATGTCCTCCGACCGCTACGTTCGCCAACTTAATGATGAAGTCAAGAACCTGGGTGACACGAGGGATGAGGTGCAGCATTCCATCGATGAAGCTCGAAACAACATGAAGCCGATCAAACCCAGGGTCGAGAGATGGGTGAACGACGTGGAGACCGTCGCTAATGAGGCGCGTGACGTGCTGGATTACGACGGAAGAGCTAAGAAAACTTGCTTCTATGGGTGGCTTCCCAACCCAAAGGCGCGATATCATCTCGGCAAAAAGGCGAGCAGGACGGTCAAGGACATCCAGGCACTCATTGCAGGGGGTCAATTCGAGAAGGTTGACTTCGAGAATCCTCCGCCAGGGCTTGTTGGCGGTGCTCTCGACGTGAATTCGTTGGCCGGTGATGGGGGCGACTTTATCACCGATTCGCGAGCTTCCATCTTTCAGGGCATAATGAAAGCTCTGAATGATGAGAAGGTGAAAGTGGTTGGGGTCTACGGGCCTGGCGGCGTGGGGAAGACTACGTTGTTGGAGATAATCGAGAAGAAACTCAGGAAAGAGGGAAGACCGTTCCGCATGATCGTCAAAGCGGAAGTCTCGCGGACTCCGGATTTAAATAATATCCAAGGCCAGATTGCTGACGCCTTGAGTCTGAATCTGAAGGACAAGGAAAGCCAACAGGGAAGAAGAGATCTTCTGTTTCAGAGATTGCAGAGGGATCCAAATGAGAAGGTTCTCATAATATTGGACGATCTGTGGGGAGCACTTGATTTGAAGATGGTTGGAATTCCTCTGGGAGATGAGAGCAGGAACTGCAAATTGTTGCTTACTTCGAGAGATAAAAGTGTGCTGGAGCAAAAGCTGCATGCCGAACAAACATTTCGTCTTGAAGGTTTAAGCGACAAAGAAGCTTGCATGCTATTTGCAAAGATAGTCCGCGACAAGCTCAAAGACAACGAGGAATTGATACTAAAGGCGGTTGAAGTGGTAATGAAGCTTGCAGGTTTGCCTCTTTTGATTACCTCCGTTGCAAGTACCTTAAGATGTAGCGATGTGTCCACATGGGAGAACATGATAATAAAAATAGAAGACCCAAATATTGAGAGAATAGTGAAGTGGAGTTACGACCATTTGGAGAGTGAGGACGCCAAATGCTTATTCAAGCTTTGTGGTCTTATTGGTGGGACCATTCAAGTCGAATGTCTACTGGGAATAGGCATGGGTTTGGGCTTGTTTGAGGGATTCAACAACACAGTACAAGATTCAAGGAATAGATTGAATAAGCTGCTCGATAAACTCCGTTCCACTTGTCTGTTGCTGGATGGTGGCGACGACAAGGAAAATGTGACCATACATGATCTTTACAGCGAGGTGGTCGTCTCAACTACATTTAGTGGTCAGCATTCCTTAATGATGAACAGCAATTATGGCTCATGGCCCAAGGAAAAGCTTGAGAAATGTTGGGCAATACGCCAAGTTGATGTTGATAGTGATAGGCTTGCTAAACTAATGCGGTGTGTGTTTCCTGAATTGAAGATACTCATGTTGTCTCAACCGGAAAATTGGAAGGGGAGACCTGCACACAGACATGATCAGGAAGATTGCTGTAGACTAGATTTCACATACATGAAGGAGCTCCGAGTCCTATATCTCCGCTCCATGCATATCACCACTTTACCTTCCTCGATTGGAATCCTCGGGAACCTTTGCTCGGTATATTTAGACCATTGCAAGGTGGGAGATGTGGCAAATCTTGGCAAGCTCAAAGCATTGCAGTTTCTTAGCTTCGTAGGATCTAAAATTTCTAGGCTGCCTAAAGATATCGGGGAACTGACGAATCTGAGATCGTTAAATCTAAGCCACTGCTACTCGCTTAAGATAATCGAGCCTGGAGCTCTAAAAGGTTTAATCAACTTGGAAGAGTTACATATGAAGGGAAGCTTTAATCGATGGATGGGCAAGGATGAAATACCATCGAAATTGTGTAATGTTAGGCTTGCCGAGCTGAAGAGCTTGAGAAAGATAGCCTCTCTAGAAATATCGATCCGTGATCCCACCATACTCTTGGAGGATGATGACCTGCCATTTGGGAACCTGAGCAAATTTTGGATCAAGATAGGAATTGTTTGTATCACCTTTAATCCAATAGGAAATGTTGATGGGAGAGAATTTGAAGATTCGAGAACTATGAAGCTCAATTTGGAAGGTTGTGATAGTATTCTTTCAAGAAAATGGATTCAGCAAATTCTACAGAAGACTCAGTACTTATATTTATGCAAGTTGAGTGGGTTCAAAAAGAGCGCTCACGAGTTGTGCACCCAAGGATTCCAAGAAGTGAAGTACCTCAAAATTGAAGACAGCCCCTCAATCAAGTACATTGCCAATTCATTTCATGGCCTCCCCCTCACTGCTTTTAGGAAGTTAGAGTCATTGTTCCTTGAAAATCTTATTAATTTGGAGAAGATATGCCATGGCCCCATCGGACCAGAGTGTTTCAGCAAATTGAAAGTCGTGAGTGTCAAACATTGCGACCGATTGAAATACTTGTGGTATCTTTCAGATATACAAAGACTCGTACAGCTGGAAGAGATCGAAGTGTGTAAATGTAACTCATTGCAATCCATTGTCACACATGATGCGGGAGAAGATATTGTTTCTACCAATAACAGAGTTGACTTGCCTAATGTACACCGTCTGATATTGCGAGAGTTAACAAATATGACAAGCTTTTGCAGCAAAGCTGAAAGGACATTAGAGGATAGTCCAATCCAGGTAATTTTTTTCATTTTTTCTCTTAGTCAATTTGTCCTATTAGGATGTGATGATACTGGTGTTCACTCAATAGTAGTACATACTGCATTTAACTTTGATTATTTGTACAATTGGATTCGCATTTTGATTTACAAATAAAAAAAATCCTCTCAAATAGAACACAAACCACATTATAACTAGAGGGAAGCCTCTTTCCACGACTAATTTTTTTTCAAAAATTTTTTCAACGGTAGATAATTGCACTGATAACTTGGGTTTCTATTGTGACTAATTCATTATTTATTTAACATTCTTAATGAGTTGAAAAAATACTAGTGTGCTGAACGAATGAAAGTGAGAATGAATCTTGAATGAATAAATAAAATTGAATAATTTCAAAATGAAGAAAGCGATATCTGGAGATTCAATAAATGTATGGCGAGTGAGGAGCCACGTAACAAAGAAATCCCCACGATTCATGTCCCGCCTAACATTCAATTTGCAACTGATTCCAACATGTCATGCCAAGTTGCCAACGTCACGGTATCAACATCACCGTGCAGTTTGCTGCATTGATAGAATGATAATGGTGGGGATATCCTCAGGAAAATGATTTCGCTTTTCACGGAAGAGAAATTCTTTTTTTGTTTTTTTGTTTTTTTCATTTTAGCTCGAGAGTTTCACTTATTTTCTCTTGAAAATAGCTTTACTTGTAACAAACTCACCTTTAATGAGTTTCATTGTGGCGCTTTGTTAGGTTTCATTGCCTCGCTTGGAATCCCTAGTAATGGTTGGACTCCTTGGCCTAGAAAAGATACTCTACGGTGAACCCTCAATAAAATACAATGGTCTGAAATCGCTAAAGATAGAAGAATCTAAATCCACGTTGAGTATTCCGAAAGATTGGATACTAAAGCTGCCAAATTTGGAGTCAATGGAAATTGTGGGCTCTCCATCATCAGAAGTAGTTTTCGACCTGGAGGAGCTAAAAGTCACTGGAGAAGTTGAGATTCTCTCTTGGCTAAGTACATTGGAGTTATCTAAGCTGCCAAACTTGCGGTGCGTGTGGAAACAAGATGTACGATTGCAAGGAATATCGATATTTCGGAACTTGAAGAAGCTCTCTATCAACGATACGGGGCTGTCATTTCTCTTTCCGGTGTCTATGACTAAATATCTTAGAGAAATTAGAGACATTGAAGTGGAGGATTGTCCAAATATGAAGGCAGTGATTGTGGATGAAGAAGGAAGAGATGAAGAGATGGATGATATTATAGAGTTCCCATTATTGGAACGACTATCTATAAGCCGTTGTCCCATGGAGAAATTCTTCTCATATTCTCACGGAAAAAAAGAGTTAATAACCACCACTTCAGATTCACAAGATACTTATTTCGATTTCTTCATTGATCAAAAGGTACAAATCTTTTCTTTTGAGATTACGCCCATAATAGTCATAGGCACATGATTTATGGGGCAAATAATAATATTTCTTTGAAGATTTTTTATTTGGTTTTATTAGTTAAAATGTTTTTCTAATTTATAACTATAGTTGTTGTCAGAGTAAGGCCGTTAGTGATAATTCCTTGCTCCACCGTATTAGATAGATCTATATTAGTCCAAATTGTCAAATTATTCATAGCTATGATCTAATGCATAACTCTTATGAGCAGATAAGTTTACCAAGCTTGGAGAAGTTAATACTCTACTCGGTAGGATCCTTCAACAAATTAGCCAACCTCACCCTGAAACAAGATGTACAATTAGAAGGAATATCAATATTTCGGAACTTAGAGAAGCTCTATGTCTATAATACGGGGCTATCATTTCTCTTTTCAGTGTCTGTGGCTAAATGTCTTAGAGAAATTAGAGACATTACAGTGGAGGACTGTCCAAATATGAAGGCGGTGATTGTGGATGAAGAAGGACGAAGAGATGAAGGGACAGTTGATATTATAGAGTTCCCACTATTGAATCGACTAACTATAAGCTGCTGTCCCACAGAGAAATTCTTCTCATATCCTCACGGAAAAACAGAGTCAATAACCACTACTTCAGATTCACAAGATACTTATTCTAATTCCTTCTTTGATCAAAAGGTACGAATCCCTTCTCTCGAGATTATACCCATACTAGTCATAAGCACACACTTTGTGGCTCTTTGAAGAATTTTTTTATTTGGTTTTAATGTGTTCATTATGTACAACTACATTTGTCAAAGTAAGGCCACTAGTGAAAATTCATTCTTCCGTTGCATCAAATGGATCGTTAAGATTAGGCCAAATTGTTAGATGTTTCATAGCTATGATCTAACGCATAACTCTCATGAGCAGGTTAGTTTACCAAGCTTGGAGCATTTAGGCCTTTGCTCAGTAGGATCCTTCAAAAGGATATGGCACGATGAACTTCCCAAAAGTTCTTTTTGCGAATTAGCCACCCTCACCCTTGAAAATTGTTTTGGGCTACTCATCGTCTTCCCTTCGACAATCACACGGAGATTGCACAACCTGAAAGAAGTCAAAGTTTCAAACTTGAAATGCTTGGAATCATTATTTGACTGTGGATCCTTTGGTTCAAATATGGAAAGAAAACTTGTGTTGCTCCCAAAATTGGAAAGAGTGGAGGTGAGAGGAGCAGGAAGGCTCAAACACATGGTGAAGAGCGACTCTCATATGGTTTTGGGTTTTCCTAGTCTAACAAAAGTCGAGGTTGAAAATTGTTCCGAGCTAACATATCTTTTCCCCAATTATACGGCCACAACTTTAGGGAAACTTGAGGGCTTGCAGATTAGCGAATGCGAACGTATGAAGGAAGTGGTTCCCAAGGAAGAAGGGGATCAATCAAAGTCGGAAGTGATTAGTTTCCCTTGCTTAAGTGACTTATCACTTCAGAAGCTTGATGACTTGATTTGTTTCAGCTCAGGATGTTCTTCGTATGATTTTGCCTCCTTAAGAAGTCTAAGAATTGAGGGGTGCCATAACTTTGGAGCGTTCATCCCAAGTCCTACAAGTGTCGAGAGGCCATTAAGCAAGATGGCGGGAGAGGACGATGAATTGCCACAAACCTTGTTCAATGAGATGGTTCGCTCTATCCCTTATTATGATCGTTCATATTCTTACATTTCATGTTTTAGATCAAACAATGTAATAAATCTGTCCTACTTATCCTCCTTTTCTCACATTATCCTCATGTAGGTTACATTTCCCAATATAAGAAGTCTAGAAATTGAAGGCCCTCAGTGCAAAGAGCTATGGAACAATCAAATTCCCACCGATTCCTTTTGGAAATTGAAATATCTTGATTTGGAGTGCTGTGACAATCTCCAACGTATTGCCCCATCCCATATGTGGAAGAGGCTACAGTGTTGTCTTGAGAATCTAAAAGTGATTTCATGCTGTTCGATCGAGATAATATACGAAGGTGATGGGATGGATATAGAGGGTGGTGAATTGAGGTCATTGGTTTTGCGTGATCTCAAGAATTTGAGGCACATTTGGCAGTCCAACAATCTCCCAAACGTCCCGTTCCCAAACTTGAGAGACATAGAGACTGTGAGGTGCCCCCGTTTGGAAATGGTTTTCACTACCTTCACAGTGAAATTTCTCCGGCAAATCAAAGAGCTAATGGTGGAGTCATGTGAAGATATGAAACAAATTGCTGGCCATGAAAAAGCAGAAGAAGCAACCGGCACAACAATCACCTTCTCTGAGCTAACTGTTCTTGGACTTCTCGAGTTGCCGAAATTCAAGAGCTTCTTACCTGAGAGATACTCTCTGAAATTCCCGTGCCCTGAGAACTGCCCATCCTTGCGAGACTTGAGTATAGTAAGTTGTGGAGCAGAGCCAGACCAAGCCCTTGGTGACTGGGAAGGCCACCAACAAGCACGACAACTACTCATGTCCTTCTGCCAATTGATCTGTAAATAGACTCGGATGATTTTTGAAGATCCATAAGTCAACTCTCTCGGTGATTTCAAATTGAATCCTTTTCCTCTCACTTCGTTGCTGATTGTCACTGCTTCTTGATCGCCACCAGCAGTTTCGCCACCGTGAAGGTGTGTAATGCCGAAGTGCTCTTGAAACTCAGTCATTTGCTTTGACAATGCCATTCTTGGACGTTGCTTCTGTTATCTCATTACTTATAACCGATGTCAATTGCTGTAGCTGATCGTACTTCATTCACCAAAACCACGTGCTCTGTTTTCCAATGCTTTATAAATGAAGCGGAGGCTGGGATCTATTCCTACCGTTTGTGAAAATTGGCTCTAATTGAGGCTGATGATTTGAAGCGGTGCTCCTCAGCCGAAATGTATACCTCTTGTTTGATGAAATTCTTGAACTAAATTAGTGCGTATTTTGATTCAGGTATTGACCAAGAATTTCCTTCATTACTAGATTGTTGATCTATTCTACAACAACAAGTAGATCTATTTATAGCTCAATATGTCGGTGCTACAACGATGATGCGATTACTAATCATTCATTGATTGCAATGGGAAACTTATTAAAGACACTTGCCTCTGAGTTGCTCTGATTCTGCTCCAGTCATCACAGCTTGAAACCCCAGCTTAATGGTCGTGCTACCTGCACAAATTCTCTTTTTTGCTTCCGCCAAACTGAAATACGAGTATCAAATGTCATCTCAACTTTGCAATGTAGATCATGCCATGGTTGCCTTGGGACATAGATCTCATGATGAGGAAATAATATATCCATGTTATTACAATGCTAAATGTAAACACTAGCTTAATTACCACGAACGTAGGGTTGCTGCGAGGAAAGAGGAAACGTTCGAGAAAGAAGAGAGCGTGACCTGAGGGAGAAGAAGTGTAGGGGAAAAGGAAAAAATTGGGAAAAATACTAAAAAGGAAAAAAATTAGAAAGGAATTTAAAAATTAGAAAATCAAAGAAAATCAATAAAACTATTTATAAAAAATTTAGTTTTAATCAGACGCAGGTCAGGTCAGCTATTACGATAGAATTTTTTATTCCCTAGGGTCCACCAACGATTTTCCTTCTCCCTCGAATTCGGTTACGATAGCAATAACCAGAAGGACATTTTCGTCGTTTTAAATCAGGGCACTTTCGTCATTTGACGAGGAAGTTCTCGATTCCGCTTCGCGTCCGTAGCCTCTCCCATCCTCCCTAGCTTCACCGCCGGCCGCCAGCTCCACGGGAAGCCACCGCCGGCCGCCCGTCTCCGACCACGGCAGACGCACGAAGAAGGGACACAATACGCGCACGGGAGAAACAAAGCGCGAACCTGGAATCCAAAGTTCATTGTCGTTGATTCGAGGTTCGCCAGAGGTGAATCGACGTCGATTCCAGTGTTCATGACTTCGATTGCGGGTTCCAGTGTCGTCTGGTTGCAGTTCCGATCGCGTGCTATTCTGAACGCGAGGGGCTCCTTCGATTCGTTCTTGCGCTTCAGTGATCGGTGGAAGCTTGCGGTAGGTTCGAATCCCATGGAAAAGGACGCTCGGGCTCAGTTGACTCCCAACCGTCACTTTCGAATCTTCTCTCTACCGACTGAGCTCTTCCACTTCATACTCTAAATCAAGCCCAAGAGTCGTCCTCGCGTCGAATGAATGTACGGATACTGCTCAGGAAGTGTTCGATGAAACGACCGAAAGACCCCATCCGTTATTCTGTCCCGTTGCTGGCCATTAGAATCGATGCTATAACGAGGCTGTGCTCGCTGTCTGGAAAGTCGCTGAGTCGTCATATCGAGCTCGTGCCGTCCTAGCCACCAAATCATCAGGTCATCTCTTCTCCAATTAAACTTCGTTATTGGTGTCAGATTTGTTCTAAACTCGCCTCTCTTGATCTCTGTTCTGTTTTTCCTCTGTGTACACATTCGAGATTTCGGCCTTTCACTTGACGCATTTGTCAGGAGGTTCGTGTGCTTGCCGCGGATCGTGATTGCTTTCGATTCGATAATACCGGTTGCCTTTATCGGACCTTCCTCTGTGTATTGAAAGGTTCGGTCGATATTTGGTCCTAACCATAGTGGTGGTTCTAGATTAATTGTCTTCTTCGCTTGCAAGTCGGATCATGAAATTGTCTTTCGCATTGCAAGTCAGATCATGAAATTCCACGAACTGGACCCTTGATTGTTTGCTGGAATGAGGTGGAATTTGCCGAATTTTTGTCGAGGTGTTGCCGGAAGATTATTGTAGCTTTGCTAGAATTCACTAGAATTTTACTTAGAGTCGCTGTAATTTGTTCGGAATTGTTGAAACTCGCTTGAATATACCGGAATTTTGTTGAAATAAGTTGGAATTTTGTCAAAACATGCCCGGAGTCTTTAAAGATACTTTTCTAGTTCACCAACATGCAAGATGACATTTTTATGCCACGGCTCTCATCAAGGGCGTCCCATCTGTTAGACCTCGAGGATTTTCTCAGGAAAATCTGTTAATATCGGTGAGGAGGAAAAATGGGTGCCATGGCAAGTGACAAAACGCCAAAAAAAAAAAAAAGGTGGCGAAGCTGTTGGTAAATTCTTTTTTTTTTTTCAAGTCCTTGGTAAAATCTTGAATAAAATAGTAACTTTAAATAAATAAAGTAAGTATCTTCTGCTCGGCATCCATAAATTTCAATGTTCGAGTTTAGTTTTTTCTAAATAAATTGTTGATTCAATTAGAAGTCTTGTTTCCCTATTCGATTTTTACCTTTTGCTGTTGGTGAAAAATTTCACGCAATTCTGGAAAAAAAAAAAAATCAATCACATGGTTGATATCTTTATCATGTTTATTTTCCCAATTATTTTTGATTAATTTGCATAAAAATCAAATAAGAAATCTCATCTACTTACTCCCTTTTTTTTTGGAGATATCCCTTCACGCTCTTCCATTAGGTGATATGTTGCTTCAATTGCATCATCAAACTGAACAAAAATTACTTCTCCTCCATAAATTCATTTTGACAAAAATATATAAAATAATACAACAATTATGTCTTAGACCAGCGTGTGGGATCTTCCAGTCATTAGTTAGGAAAAAAATATTTAGTGGTTTCTTATCGCCACATCTAGACTTAAGATGGGTGGTGGAATCGAGGAAGGAAAAGGAAAGTGTTGGGAATAACGGATCCCCGAAAACTGGATTCGACACCGAATCGAACCCCTAAATCAAGCGGAAAACGAAGCCCAGGAAAACAAGCATCACCGATCGTAAAGCACACCACAGATTCGAGCGTACCTTGTTAGCCACAGATTAAACACCAAAGGCTGAAGAAGAGGAAGAAATTCTGGCACCGTTCGATCCGATGACGACTTAAAGGGAAGGAAAGCGCGCCGTATGCTTACTGCCTTTTCTTCTTGGGAGAGAGAGCGTGAGAAGAGAAAAGACGTACGTTATGTTCCAAAAAACATTATCTTCTCTCTCTCTCTCTCTCCTCCCTTTTATACCTTCCCCCTCCACGGGCCCTATTCCCGTGGGCCGGGCCTTTTTGGGCCCAACTTGAGCGGATGGGCCTTAAGCCCATCTCATAAATCCATCATCTCCCACTCGCACATGGTGGTGCAAAACCAACATGGGCGGACAGGCCCTACTCAGCCCCATCAGAGAAAAATCCATCATAGACTCTCACTTAACATGATGGGCCGAACAGAATCCTTTTTTCCTCTCTTCAACATTCATACCGGTGAATAATCCGTGCGACCGGCATACTTTGAGAGCTCGTTGCTATACATCTGTTAGGAATATATAGCAGCTCATAATGGGCATCACATCCTGAGTAGATTTAGTATGCAGTACCCTAGATCGATCGATCACATTTATATCTCTCTTGATCTCTTTTAAATAATGATATATATATTGTATTCACAATTATGATTATCACAAAGACAGTCATAATTGGTTAACCGGTGAATACAAAACTACAATGTGATTCTCCAAAATCGATCTTCCTCTTTCCTTCAAACTCTCAATTTCAGTCCAGCTTGCTTTTCTAGAAATGCCCCATTAGATCGAATCACTCATGACCATTGGTAACATCCTAAGATAGCAAACACTAAATAGAAATCTTGAGAATAAGTAAGAGTCATGAGGGGACAAAAAAATTGAGGAACTCTTTTCCTCAAGAGTCTCACACGACATAAAAGTTGAGATCAAACTTTTGCCACTCTTATTGGTCGTCTCATGCATACGTAGTATGAAATACGTATTACGGTATTTAACTCCTTTCCCATGGAGCGTATGTCTACACTTTCAATACCGTACAGATGATAGTTCAGACATACCCAATGTCTAACTTGAGTTCACGTATCTACTCATTCACAAAATTCATCAGAACTCACATCTAGCATCTTAGACAGATACAGTAAAATATGTGGGGTATTTTACTTTCGGACATCTTTAGTATTATGTCCTCATCTTAACACTCAGTTAAGGCGACATACGTATTTTAAGCTTGAGCTCTCGATTATCACCTAGATAATAAGCTTAAAAATAGTCTCATCTCCATTTATCACACAGTAAACAGAGGCGATTACCCGTGTGAGTGGGCTAATCTTATATCTGTCCGACATACTTCTCAACTTAAAATAATGCACTGAGCATTAAGATGCATAAAGATCAAATAAAGATTCATAGGCATTAATGATGAAAACACAAATTCATCAAATTGTGAACACTTAGGGAAATTACAATATTCAGTACATCAGCTTCTACGCAACCCTAGAGATTTCATATGGCCACAAAACACATCTCTAGGTATTGGTTTTGTCATAGGATCTGCTACCATTCTATGCGTAGTATGTACTCTTAGTTCACATCTTTTCGTGCAATTATATCCTTGACAAAATTATACTTGGTATCTATATGTTTGGTCTTGCCATGATATTTTGGATCTTTGGTGTACGCTTTTGCTACTTGGCTATCACAGTTAACCAATAACAAATCTGCAGCACTTCCAATAACACCTAAATGATCCAATAATCTCTTAACCCAAACATCTTCTTATACTGATGCTGATAATGCCACGAAATCAGTTTCCATCGTGGACAAGGCTATACACTTTTGTTTCTTACAGCTCCAACATATGGTGCCATTATTCGGTAAGAAAACAAACCCAGAGGTAGATTTCCTTTCATTTAAATCTCCTCCCCAATCAGAATCAGGATAGCCTTAGAGTCGCAGATCCTTTCCTTTATAACTCAACGTATAATCAGCAATCCCCTTTAGATACCTCAGTATTCTCTTAACGGCTTTCCATTGTGCTGGACCTGGATTGGATTGGTATCTGCCCACCATTCCAATTACAAAACATATGACAGGTCTTGTACACATCATAGTGTATATCAAGCTTCCAACAGCACTAGCATAAGGAACATGTTTCCTTTATTCCTTCTCTTGTGGAGTCCCTGGACACAGTCTATGGCTCAATCCTTCACCTTTTGCAATAGGAGTGTCTATGGGTTTACAATCTTGAAATCTTAACTCCAAGAATATATGTAACCTCACCCATATCATTCATCTCAAAATTGGAAGACAACCAACTTTTGATAGTATTGACAAACTCCATATTATTTCTGGCAATTAGTATATCATCAACATATAATGATATGATCACAAATTGATAATTGGATATTTTGATATATACACAATGATCATCATCTATCATTGTAAAGTCATATGCCATTATGGTATTATGAAAACGTATATATCATTGTCTCGATGACTGCTTGAAGCCATATATCGATCTCAAAAGTCGACATACCTTACCTTCTTGGCCTTCCACTATAAAACCAGCAGGTTGTTCCATATATAGTTTTTCCTCTAGTTCTCCATTGAGGAAAGCAGTCTTTACATCCATTTGATGTAACTCAAGATCCATACTTGCCATTATTGCCAGAATAATGCGAATCGAGGTAAATCTCACTACAGGAGAAAATATATCTTCATAATCAATTTCTTCCTGTTGATTATACCCCTTCGCCACAAGGCGAGCCTTATGCCTTTCTATCTAGCCATCAGCCTTTCGCTTTATTTTGAGAACCCAGTTGTTCCCAATAACTCTACGTCCTTTTGGAAAATCAATCAATTCCCAAACATGGTTTGACTTCACTGACTCCATTTCCTCTTTCATTGCATGAATCCATTTTTCCTTATTAGGGCAATTTAGAGCCTTATTAATATTTCTTGGCTCATCCTCATCTTGTGGAGCAACCATAAAAGTTTCCCTTTCAATGTCAAAACATTGACGGGGAATACTTTGGCGACTTGTTCACCGTATGGGAGATTGTACACTTAGCACATCATTCCCCATCATGCTCCCACTTGGATTAGGTGATGATGATGTTGTCACATCAGATGGTTGTAATTGAGAATGAGTTGAATTCAATTCATCACATCTCATATTACTCCCACTTGGACGAACTCCACTGACATCATTATCTTGATCCAAGGTTTCAAATAGGGAACAATCTTCCCTTATTTCGCCCTTCTTAGGAAATTCATCCACTAAGGATGTGACATCCCGTGATTCAAATTCAGTTATACTCCCACTTTCCTGCTCACCTATGAACACATACCCTTTCGAGTGTTCGCAATATCTCATGAAAATACTATTATTTCCTTTGGGACCCAATTTCCCAAAATTGTGAGAGGACTCATAAATATAGGCAGCACAACCCCATGGCTTAAGAAAACTTAAGTCTGGTTTTCTAACTGTCCATAACTCATATGAAGTGGAAATAATTGATTTGGAAGGCACCTGGTTAAGTATATAGGCGGCAGTTAACAACGCATCACTCAAAAAAAAAGTGATAGGTAAGTTAGCATGCGCCATCATAGACCTAACCATTTCCAGTAGGGTTCTGTTTCTTCTCTCTGCAACACCATTTTGTTGAGGAGTATACGGAATAGACAACTGTCTTTCTATTCCTTTTTCATCACATAATTTTCTGAACTCATCAGATAAATATTATCGACCTCGATCGAATCTAAATACTTTTATTTTCTTGTCTAATTGATTTTCTGCCAGGTTCATAAACCTTCTGAAACAACTTATGCTTCAGATTTATGAGAAATCAAATAGACATATTCAACTCGAGTATAATCATCTATAAAAAGTGATGAAATAAACAGCCCATTGCCTTCCTCTCACATTCATTGAACCACAGACGTCCAAATGGATTAAATATAGAGGAAATTCAGCTCTTTTACCTTTTCCAAATGGTTTCATTGTCATTTTCCCTATTATGCAATGCTCACTTATGGACAAATCGACTTTTTCAATATTGCCCAACAAGTCCTCTTTGACTAGTCTATTCATATGTTGTTGGCCCATATGACCAAGTCTAGCATGCCACATAATCACATCATTATCATATAAGGTAGAAGACGTGAAACAAGGGAATAACATATTGACATCACCACAGTCAACATTTAGTACAATAAAACCATTCAGTAAGTGACCACAACCATAGTAGTTTGTATCTAAACACAAATCTACACCTTTATTATGGAAGTTCAAAACCAAGCTTAACCAACACTAAGACAGACACTAAATTTCAACGAATCTCCAGAGCATATTGAACATCAAGATGCGTCCACCATGCATGTTCAATTGGCAGGTGCCAATCTCTTTAACTCAGCTCTAGAGTTGTTTCTCATATGGATCCACTCAGTTCCAGTTGGTATTCGTCAGAATTCCACGAAGGATTCTCTATCATTCCCTCTATGGTCTGTCGCTTCTGAATCTACAGTCCACAAAGGATTAGATTCAGCCAATAATCTTGAACTTGACACGTAAGCAAAGTTCTCAAATGTACAAGAGGTGTTGACCTTTTTCGGCTCACAACAGTTGCAAGCATAGTGACATTTCTTGTCACAATAGTAACACCTCGCCCTTGACATTTTCTTCACTTGAGGACGTTTTCCTCTCTTGTGTTGGTTAACTCTTGATTTCTTGCAATAAGGACTTGATCATTTGCATTCCCACATATTGAACGAATCAATACGTTTGCGCTCAGAGCACAAAGCCCTTTCTGAGCTAGAACCAGCATTGCAAATATCCGTTTTCCGCTCAAATGCCGTTATGCGGTCCTCTACTAGCTCAAGGTAGCGCATGGCATCCTTAAGATCTTCCATAACATGGTCAAGAGCTTCTAGTGCTTCTTACTTTTCCAGCATATATTGAATCTTCTTATTCAATATTTCACAATTGTTACCGTTCATATCAGCAATCACGTTCTTAGTTACTGAACCATCGTTCTGAACACATCAGACATCCATGCACAAATAATTAATGCCTATCATTTATGCATCCCTATTTGCATAGACCCATCATATTAATAAATAATTTCAAGTAAGGCTTCAGAATCAAAAGGTCACTATGTTTCCAATCATCCTCCAAAAATCCTAACTCAAAACTATCATTAATATGATTGTCATATGCAAAATCAATTCTATGAAGTTACAAAAACTTATATTACTACCCACAGCTAATTACCCACAGCAACCAGCAATAACAGAAAGCAAATAAAATCTAATATCCAATAAAATAACAATGCTTTCACATGATACGACTAACATATCAGTTGTTACATCAACAACAATCAGGTAGTAAACATTACATAATTAATCAAAGAAATAAATAGGGAATGTCCCTTCTAATCTATCAGTCAAAACATCTGAGAAAACTGAAGGCACATTTGCCAACCATGGAAAAACTTTTGGAGAGCTTTCATGTCGCCACCAAGGCGCATTCACTCGGCGCCATGTGGCGCTCAATCTAAGGGTTGAAGTTTTGGCCAACTCAATCCTATAGTACTCTCTTACAAAAGCTTCCACTAGCTTCCTATAATCCGGGACCACGTTGACCTCCCATAGCCGATCAAACACTGCTTGCCATTCAGGTGGAAGAGTGTTTATCAAAGCCGGCACCTTCTCAAAGTCCGGCATAAGATAACCATGCCAGATGATTTCCTGTATCATCTTATTGACCTTGACCACATGTGATACTAAATCACCGTCATGCCACCGATAATTAGCTAAATCTGACATCAGCCTATTTAAGTCTTGCATTTCCCTCGTCCCTTATCGGGCTTGCAGGTATCCGTGCATAACTCATTATAGTTCCTGCAACAAATGTAGAACTAAAATGGATCACTTATAATCCATAATTAAACATAAGGGAAAATACATAATTTTCCAAAATTCATGCAATAAATGCAGAATTAAAAAATGGATTACTTATAACCCACATAGGCATAACTGAAAAAGAAAACAAATTCCTTTTTTTTTTGTTTTTTTTTTTTTTCGGGTCAACGGTCATTGGTCAGTCAAAGGTCAACGGTCGGTCAACGGTCAACGGTCGTCGGTCAACGGGTCAACGGGTCAACGGGTCAACGGGTCGGGTCAACGGGCGCGCGGGTCGGAGGACCGGTCGGACCGGACGGACCGGTCGGGCCGGTCGGACCGCTCAGGCGGACCGACCGCACGTGCCTCGCGCGTGCGGGGGATGACGTCACGCAGACGTCATCCGGCACGTGCCGGGCGCGTCCCTGCGTCCGCGAGTTGGGTCGGGTCGCCGGTCAGGTCAGGTCATCGGCCGGTGACCGATCGGCCAACCGTCGTTGGCGATGACGTCATCCGTACGGTTACCGACAGTTGGATGACGTCACGCTGACGTCATCACATGACGTCAGCACGCGTCGGTCCGTGGACCGGCGCGTGCCGGTTCGCCGGCCGCCGGCGCGCACGTGCCGGTTCGTCACCGGCGCGTGTGGCGCACGCGCTGGCGAAGCCAGCGCTTCCAGGCGCGTCGCGCCCACGCGCAGCGCCTTCCGGCAGCGCGTGTGGGCGCGTGCGGCGGCTCCAGGTGGCGGTCGACACATCGCTGGACTCGTCTCGACGTCGCGCTTTCACCCAGTGCCTTCAGAATTCGTTTTCGACTTACGAAAACTCAGAAAAATGGCCGAACAGCGCTCGGGTGTCGGGATTTTTGCCCCGATTCGTACGGCCGAGAATTTCTTCGCGAAAATTCAATCAAAAAACATCAAATTGATCGGGAAAACGTGAACTAGGGCTCTGATACCAATGTTGGGAATAACGGATCCCCGAAAATCGGATTCGACACCGAATCGAACCCCTAAATCAAGCGGAAGATGAAGCCCAGGAAAACACGCATCACCGATCGTAAAGCACACCACAGATTCGAGCGTACCTTGTTAGCCACAGATTAAACACCAAACGCTGAAGAAGAGGAAGAAATTCTGGCCCCGTTCGATCCGATGACGACTTAAAGGGAAGGAAAGCGCGCCGTATGCTTACTGCCTTTTCTTCTTGGGAGAGAGAGCGTGAGAAGAGAAAAGACGTACGTTATGTTCCAAAAAACATTATCTTCTCTCTCTCTCTCTCCTCCCCTTTTATACCTTCCCCCTCCACGGGCCTATTTCCCGTGGCCGGGCCTTTTTGGGCCCAACTTGAGCGGATGGGCCTTAGGCCCATCTCATAAATCCATCAGAAAGAATGACGGCAAGAAACTTCACGTGTGCCTTGGAACCAACCATCTAAGAGAATGCTGAAAATTAACGTAGGCGGGTCCTTTGCGGTCGGAGATTCAGTGGGAAGTATAGTTGGAATGTGTTGTGACAAGACCGAGAGGTTAATTGATAAATTCAAAGGAGTTGAGCAATAAGTGCAATCATAGATCGCGAGTTGCCATCTTAGGAAGTGCAACCATTTTCACCGATTGCAATCTCCTAAAGGCACATTATAAGCACATTTGGATAGCAAATCAAGTGACGCACTGAATTAACAAGGCTCATTGTTGCAAAATCCTTCCTTGCAATTGGGTCCCTCATCTTCCACGAGTTTTATCTGACCTTGTTTGCTTGGAGGCAAATTGGTCATGTAATTCTGGTATCACTTCAAGTAATGAAAGCAGTTAGTTTCCGACAAACCGAAAAACTAACAATTGGCAAAATAATCTAAATATTTCGTCATTCGCACACACATGGCTCATGATCTAGTCATTGTCTAACGGCTAAATCACGTAGCTAATAACAAGTTCAATATACATAATTATAATATTATTTTCTAAATCTCTCACAGATTCTAAATTTTTATGTTTAAATCATCCTCATCCCAAATCATTTACATTTGACTCTAAAAATGATCTTAATTTTCCAATTGTTTTCCCTATACATTTACATCTTTTTTTTTCCTCACTTTTTCCCCCTAATCTCTCAACAAAACCTGTCTAAGAAGATTGAGTGGATAATACTTGCCATCAAAAAACCAATATTCTCTTCCTCTCCTTCGACGCTCACCAATTTCCAGGCTTTATTTATAAGAGCTATAGCTTAGACCTAACTGATCCTTCAATTGTGTGTGTTTTTGCCAATATATTGTGCACAACACCAATTGCGAGTTGCTCAATCATGATGTCCTTTCCTTCCTCGGAGTGTCCACTAATCACTACTATTTAGAATGATGTTTCAAAGATACATTTTTTGTTTCATTAGAATTTTCATGATAAACATATAGTTTATTGTTGTTACTGATTATTTTTGCCCTTTTGTTTTTAGTATATTCTACGATTGTTTTTTGGAATCGCAATAACTTGACATAGAGGATAATACTTACTCTAGGCAATCGAATTGGTGACAATTGTCAACTACGCTTGATTCTTGAATTTTCACTTTGTGAAAAAGTTATATTTTTCATTGTAATATCCAAGTGCGGACTTTATCGTTGGCATATGGTGCACGAGATGGATAAAACGTTGATAGATTGACGAGTTCTAGGCGCAAATTGTTCCAGTCCTTATATGTCTCTTATTGCATGTTTATTTCTATCAAAGTAGAGATGATGCCGATCCCTATTCCATTGACATTATATCCATGACGTTATCGCTTCTTTCCATGGCGTATGATATATCCTTTTTAATTATTATTTTTTTTTTTTGGGGGTGGGGGGAATGATTAAGCGCTTTGATAATGAACATTTATGATTAAAGACAACGAGGGGATGGAAAGATTAGATGAGATAAGGAGAGAGGTTTATCCGTTTAACCTCTCTTTGTCATGCGTCACCAATTCACCCCCTCCCTCTCATATTTTCCTTGTCTCCGTCATTATGTATGTCTCTTTGGTCATGGAAGTTCATTCTCAAATCGCATTATCGTCCTCGCCCAAAATGAAAATATACAAAAGGATCTAGAAACACGTCTTATGAAGAAATGAGAGTAAATGGAGAAATGGTCCAAGTGATAGGGGTCTCGTTATTGGCATTATGGTGCGAATGAACTTATGGAAGAAGTACAAACACTGTTATCAGCATTTTGGTGTGAATGTACTTGAGGGGGCTCCCGAAGTTGCCAATCATCGGGAACTAGTCATTGATAATGTTGCTGGACATAATCTTGGCCACTGGTATCTCCATGATTCCAATGAGCTCGACCCCAAACACGTCATTTTCCATTACATAGAACACCACCTTCACGACTGGTGTGCCTTGGGAATATAGTACCGCTCGTCCCACAGGGCGTTCTTGTAGTTTGGGATCATCCTAGTCCGGCCAACCGTGGCTCCGTTGGGCATACATAGGGGGCACCTCCTTGAGGAGTAGGCGGCGGGGCAAGGGCGCAAGATGGCCCCAGCATGGAGTAGCACTGCCTTATTCTCTCTGAGCGCAGGTCCATGTTTAGGAGGGATTTGGCCTCCATTTTAAAAATGTCCAATTTTTATTTTTTTTTTAATCGGTTTTATTCTATTCATACTCTAATTTTTACTCTTAGACTATTGTCTTGTTTCATAACAGGATATGAAAATCGAAACTCATATCTGAAACTAAATTGTCGCCATGCGAGAAAATTGGTCCCTACTGTAATGTCGTAAATTTTAATCCATTGGATGCATCAGCTAATTGCTTGTTATTCTCACCCGCACTTTCAATTTTTTTAGTTGGAACATCTTTCAGCCGAGCATGACTTTTCTGGTCAATTTCCTTCTCGTGTCAAATGGCGACCTGATTAATTTAATGGACTCGAGTTTTGGGCACATTTGAAAACAAGTGGCATCGTCAATCAAGTCACACGTCCGAGTACTCCAAAACAAAATGGGGCCACTAACAATTTGCATTTCAAAATTTGGATGTCCATGCTCATTCATTTTGGCATACTCCTGCTATTATTTACTAATTTATTTATTTATTTTATTAATAATCACAAACCCTTTTTATGATATTTTCCTTTTTTTAAAATTCGTTCTGTCAAAAAAAGAAAACTTCATATTCTAATAATAAGAATATGGTTAACTTAAATTTGAGGTAACTTGTCAATTTCAAATTCATGAAATATATTCTCCAATCACATTAATTGACTAAGACACAAATCACAACTCGTCAATCTCAATTCTATCACGAACTTTTTTCATCTAAAAAAATCATACTTTCACTATAGTCCCAAATCTATTCTCGCATCCAATAGTCACTACTAGTTTTTTTCAAAATTATAATTATTAGGGCCAGTTATATGTTTAATACCAGAACACATGTCTTCATCATCATCCTTACCTTCATATGAAATAATAGGAGCTTTTTGATATCAATAATTTTGAGGAAATTGGTAGCGATTGTTAGATGCGGAGCATTTTTGGGACTAGAGTAAAAATTTGTGATTATTTTTTAGATGACAAAATTCAGGGTAAAAATTGAGATCATACTCAAAATTGTTTTTTGAGGGAATTAAGCTTTATGAAAAGACTTGATAACTAAGACACTCTTCTTGCTCTATCAAGCAACAATGATCTATTCTTCCTTTTAAAGAAAAACAACTAGAGATTTTCGTCCACTTCCCTTACGTTGCCGCCTCCTCGTTATATGAACTGCTTTGTATATACAATGGCCCATCTTTTTTAGGTAAAATTTTCCGTCCTTGAAAAAAGAGTATTTATATACGATAAAACCATCATTAATTAAAATATTTTTTTTAGAGAACTTCTTGTTAGACACAATATTAAAGTTACATATTGTCATCATCTGCACTCATCAAGCAAAAAATCTTGTTCAAATAACCATTTAAGTTCATATAGAATATTCTAAGAACACTTTTCACAAAATTTTGAATTCAAGATTTGTAATTTTTGACTTATTAATGATTACAATACACATTATTTTGACTCCATATTTCATGGGTGAATCTCGTCCTCCCTCGATCTAAATCCCGACAACATCACTGAACAGGTCCAAAATCGATTTTGTTCTCGCACATTGTCTTTTTTATTGGGGAAGACTTAAAGGACAGAGACAAGGCTGGCTCATGTAGGCCCGTGAAGATTTTGTCGGCCCATTTCTTGCGAGGGTATTCACTATCCTAGTCCATAGACATTATAGAACCATCTGGTCATTTTATTCGCACGTTTTTTTTTCCTTAATTAACTCTATGTAATCTTAATTTGTCTAATCGAATTATTCTACTTTTAAATAAATCATACAATAATCATGTCCATGGAACACCAAATTCAGGCCAAATACACTGATGTGGCCATTAGGCAATGCTTGATTTATAACAAGGGTAAAACGCAGTCATCTTAGACTCCTACATGGCTGCTACTGTGGAAAAATTTAGCCAACGTTGATAGTGTCAAAGTACGATGTGGATGAAATTTAGTCAATACGGATGCTCATATTGGAAAAATTACTATATGATGTCATGTCAATAACTGCATGATAATTTTGCAAACGAAATTTAATATATTTAGCATTTATTCTTCTGAGTTTAGTCTGGAAATGTCCGTTTTGACCGGTTGGCTTTTCCAAGTAACACGTCCTTTTCTCTAAAACATTACACGTGATATACACTTAATATTTTTGACAAACATTATGTCACTCAAATGTCAGATTATTTCATGTCTAATGCCATTTTCAAATAGGTCCAAAAACCATTCTCCAAGAACCAGCCCATTTGCTCGGACAGTCCATATGATCAATTAGGTCAGATCAATGTCCTCTTCACTGCTCTAGTTTATTCAACATTGATCATAAGCTTCCACAGAGGAAGCTTGGCAGCCCGAACATAAGTCCATGAAAAGCCACGTTTAGTCACACAAGTTACTGATGCATGAGAGGAATAATCAAAATTGGGTTTTGGGAGCAAAAGAAAAGCGCCAAAAAAGAAAGAAAGAAAGAAAAAAGAGATATTTTCCAAGAAAAACGATGGTGTATTTTTTTACTTTATGAAAATTTATTGATGGTGTTGCCTACGTGCTTATCACTTTTTCGTGAAGTTTAGCTTTTCATACGTTAATATTGACATGAATTTATCACTTTTTTTTATAAAAAAAAATGCCTCTATTTTCTTCCATAAAAATATGTACAATAATGCAAAATCAATTCTATAACGAGTATCTATCTAGCTCAGCAAATTCTATAACGTTTTTCTCGACGGGATTGTCTCGTTAAAAGGAAAAAAAAAAACCCAACGCGGCGCCCTCCACGAAAGAAAGAGTCCGTGAACTCTCTTTATTGTGTGGACATAAATTGATGGTTTATTGAAATGGGCCAAACTTATTTATGGACTAAATTGAGTGAATTGGGCTTGTCTGAAAAAAATTCTCTCATGGGCCAGTTACGGATTCGGGCCAGATTCATAAATCCAAAAAGGGTCGATATGGTGGTTCTAATGGATTCAGATTTTTATTTATTATGTTTTGTTACAAAAATACATATTTGATTTATTGGAAAATATTTAGGCGTGATAAAGTATTCTTAAAAGTGCAGTTGCAATCCATGTGTAAGTGCAACAAGTCAAGTCATAACAGGAAAAAGAAAAAAAAAAGTCATAACAGCGAATCCTGTTTCCAACTTTAGAATCTGGTCTTGGTACAAAAAATCACGGTAGAAAGGTAAAATTGCACTAAAGGAAAATCCTTTGCAACTCAGTCTTAATTTATTTTATTGTTAGCGTTTCACACCACATTGAATTTATAAAATATAAGTAACCTATCCTCTTGAAACGAAAAGGAAACTCATATTTAAGATAGGTTCAAGCTGCTGGTAATCAAATAATTCAGATTCTGATTATCTAATCAACTAACAATAACTTAGAGCTTAAATGAGACGTGGCTTTTCAAGAAATATGGACCTTTGGCTCTTTGTCATAACCACAACTAATTTATATTTTAAAAGAAACTATAAAAACAAATCCAAACGTGGACGAATGACGTAGCAATGGCGGCTTCCGATGAGAACAACCCAATCTTTTAAAATGGGCTTATTTGCTTTCATTGTTGGTCGAAAGAAACTCCCTCCTAATGGGAAACGTATATTAAATGTTGATTATAAGCTTCCATAGAGGATGATAATGCCGGACAACTCTGGCATTTTGCAGGCGGTGGGCCCGACGGCAATTTTAGCACGAAAAGTTGGTGGAGTGGACTCGCTTGATTTTAATCAGAGGGGTACAGGTTTCGGAGATTTTATTTTTATATATGAGGCTATCACCATTCTGTATGACTAAATTCATTAACTTTTATTATATAGATAAAATCAACATCAATGATTTCTAAATATACGATTACTATACAGTCACGCGTGTCTATGCATGATTACTCCATTTTCATATTTCTCACCTACTGATTGCTGCGTCCAACGCGGAAATAAGAATCCTTTTTTAACATGAGATTATGAAAAGTCAAAACAACAAGTGAGGTGAATTGGCTATATTTCTTAGTCATCACATAAACAAACAAAAGGAGAAACTTAAGGAGATGTAATCCTACTTGATGACACTTAAACAGCGTCCTAGGCAGCTGGCCTACGGAAGTATGTTCTTATCATCTTCTAATGAGAAATCCCGTCGAGATTCATCCAACAGAAGCTAGGTCAGCCTAGCCAGCACGATCGTCCACCATGAGTGTTTTTAAATAGCCGTGGTGGTTAAATGAAAGTGACAAAGCAGCACTCCACTAAGGAATCTATGTTTGAAAAATGATGAATTCCCGTGAGGTTATTTTGTGCCTTGGCCTAGTATAAGGGGCGAGGGAGAGCATTAATTTCCAAAAAGCTTTAGCATGACATTCCCGTGTAAAGAGGGTGAAAACTAAATAAGCTTTCAAAGGCATAAGAAGTACTCAATTCATAGCCTAACCATGTTTTGGCTCACCTTGGTGCCAATTTCTAGTCAGTTTAATTGATTTATCCAAATTTGGTTTAACTGCATCGTCCCTATTGAGGGAAAACCCATAGATGCTCGCGTAACTTTAGTTAGTTCAGAGGACAAGTCTACTTTTCATGTGAGAGAGAGAGAGAGAGGGGAGGCAAAATCACTATCCAGTTTGATCGGAGCCAGCATAAGAAGATAAGAGATGGTAGTAATATAGTTTAGTTAAGATAAAGTGAGTCCTAATTAACCACACAAAGTACATTTATCTAATTGAATTTTACTCTTTATTTTGGGAGAATTACCAAAAAATTCCTAAACCTATTGTAATTATGCCAATTTAGTTCTAAACTCTTTTTTTTTTGTCAATTTAGTCCTAAACCTTTTACAATTGTGCCAGTTTAGTCCATCCAGCCAAAATTAGCTAGCCGGTGTTGACGTGGACATCGTCCGTTTGGTAAAAGCTGACATGGCAATTTTTTAATATTTTTTTGAATTTTTAAATATTTTTTTTAGAATTTTAGAATTCTTTTTTTTTTTTTTTTCACCTTCTCCTTCCTATGGCCTGTCGACGCCAACCAAAGGCGAGGGCCGGCAAGGCCGACCTCACCGTCGCTGGGTGAGGCCCCACCAGATCTGGCGAGGCTTGGTCGCACCCAACCATGGCAAGAGCCATGCTCGTTGGCATTGAGAAGGTCGACCCTCGCCATGGCTAGGTGGGGCTGAGCCTCGCCAGATCCAAGGCGAGGGTCGACCTCATTGGTGGCTTGTGAGACTCCTCACCCAAGGATGGCAAGGCTCGACCTCACCGTCGCTAGGTGAGGCTCGCCTTCGCCAATGGCCAGCAGGGACGAGCCTCACCACTGGTCGGCAAGGCTAACCTCGCCAGCTGACCAGAGGAAGGAGAATGTGAAAAAAAAAAAAAGAATTAAAAAATTCAAAAAAATATTTAAAAAATTGAAAAAAAAAAGTAAAAAAATTGCCATGTCAGCTTTCACCAGATGACCGGCGTCCACGTTAACGCTAACCAGCTAATTTTGGCTGGATGAACTAAACTGGTATAATTGTAAAAGGTTTATGACTAAATTGGCAAAAAAAACAAATGATGACTAAATTGTCACAATTATAATAGGTTTATGATTTTTTTGAGAATTCTCCCCTTTATTTTAGCATCTATATTTGGATTATAAATATCAGTACCGAATTAATGTTCGCACAGAATCATAATCATGATGCATCATGGAGGCCGAGAGAGCTCAACTTTTAAGTCAATGTTTGTACTTTAAAAAAGATCCATACTATCTCTTACTTCCGTCCCATTGCGACGAAAACTCTTAATCGAAAAGCAAGGAAAAGTCATGCATCTTCGTGCAAACTATCTGGACGTACATAGCTTAACTTGTTTCTTCGTCTACTTTTGATGGCTCTATTTTCAACAGTTCCCCTGAATATTCTAAAGCTTTATATGTCTCTGTTAACAAATATATCATGCGACAGCTAAACATTTATAACAAATATTAAACTCAAGGGAAGAAACCTGACTTTTATGCTGATGAAGACTAACTTTTATATTGACGAAAATGCATCATGGGTCTGCATGTAGTTTCGACATAACCACGTATGAACTACGCGATCAGGTATTGCGGCCTCGAAGGTGTGTATAGCTGCTTCTCTTTTTCCTTTTTTTCATTTTTTCTTAAAAAAAAAAAAAAAGGTAGGGAACATGTACTTTGATTAAGCCCTCCAGCTTTTTAGTAGACTTACGTTTACAAGAGACTTGCCTCTAAACGACTATTGCAGCCTCTTGGAACATGTCGTTTCGAGAAGTTATGGGCGGTAATGATGGGCTCATGACCTACATCTTAAAAAGGGACAGTCACAAGTTTTGATTGATATTACAAAAGATATATGTACAAATTTATAAAAACCATTCATTAACAAATCTTCAATACTCACTAAAATTCTACATTTATTGGTTAGACAAAATTTAAGAGTTATAACTAGGTATTTTTTTTTATTCACAAAAAAGGGTTTTCTTTTTAGAATCAAATATAATGGAGAAAATTTCAAATAAGAGCCTAAAGTGCCTTCATTTCCCCAAATAAGGGCTTGAAGTGGATTTTATTTTAAATGAGAGCTTGAAGTGCTATTATTTTCTCAAATAAAAATTTAAAATGAATCTTGTTTCAAATAATGGTCTTAAGTATGTCTATTTCAAATAAAAATTGACTTTTCAATTTGTCAAGGGCCCAATGCCCAACCGGCCATCAGTGATCCTAGAAAGGGTTGGGCGAGGGTCACCCTCGCTTGATCTAGCAAGGGCCACCCTCGTCGGCCATTGGCAAGGGCTGGCCAAGGCTTACCAGCCCTCGTCAACTGCAGGTGAGGTCACCCTCCCTTGCTTAGGGCCAATAAGGACTTGGTGGCCGTCCCTCGCTAGTGGTTGACAAAGGTCGTTGAGCCCTCATCTGTGGCTGACAAAGGCTAGTAGGCCTTGTTGGCCTTTAGAAGTAATTGATGAGTCTAGTAGAGCCATCATTGACCCTTATTAGTAGCCAGCAAGGGTCACCGAGTCTTGGCTAGCTGCTATTGACCCTTGCTGGAAAAAAAAAGAAAGTGAAAAAAAAAGAAAGAAAAGAAAATAATAAAAAATAATTTTAGAGTAAAATTGTAATTGGATGAAAATGCCCCCGATTGGTCGAAATATTTAGCTGGCCGATGACCAGTAAAGTCAAGCCCTTATTTGAAACAACTATGGCTACTTTAGGCCCATATTTGAAACTATTGTTGCCACTTTATGCCCTTATTTGAAACAATCATGGCTACTTTAGACTCTTATTTAAGAAAATAAGATCACTTCAAGCCCTTATTTGGAATTTTCCCAAATATAATGTAATAGCTATATATAAACAACACCATGGGCTAATCAAGAGACATCGTTGTACACAAATTAAATAGTAGTTTTAAGGGTAGACTAAGACTAAGCCAATAATTGATCAATCAATTAAAGAAAGTAGAATAATGCCAATTTATCTTCTAGTGAGACATGGTTGTACACATATTAAATAGTAAGAACAGCTACATCACGGGCTTATCGTCATTTTCTTTATTACATTGGCCAAGGTCTACTTTCATAAAGAGTAAATGACATTGATTAATCTCATTGTTTATTTTAACTTTTGTGTTTAGTTTTATCTTATAAAACATGTCATTTTTTCATGGCCCAAGCCAAATGCTTGCTTTGGCTCTTGAGGTCATCGGTTCATATCCTTCTTATAAAAACAAACCAATGTGGATAGACACGTCGAAGAAGTTACGGATGATTATCCCAAGGAAGCCCAGGAAATGTTGATGATAAGTTTCCAGAAGTTAGATTATGAGGACAAACAAGTATTTCTGGATTGTGTTGTTTAGGTTTCGCAGGATGGGTTATGATATTGCATCTAATTATGGGAAAAGGATATGTTGTTTAGGTTTGCAGGGTGGATTATGATATTGCATCTAATTATGGAAAACAAATCCTTTTCGTGTCTTGAATTAATAAAAACTATGTTTGGTATTTTAGAAAACGAAGGTGCAGTCCATGTGAAATGCCACAATTAAGTAAAGAAAATACGATCGAAATATAAAATTGCACTTACCAAAAATTCATAGCATGTTGCTCTACATTCAAAATGCCTAACCTAGTCTTTATTCATTTCACTGTTAACTTTTCCCACCTCACTAAAATGATTAAATATACGTAATGTGCCCTCTTGAATTAGAAAGGGAATCTCAATTGTAGGATAGGGCCAAGCTGGTAGCGATTAATAATTTAGATTCTAATTATTTTAACCAAATAACAATTACTTTAGAGCTTACATAAAACATTGCTTTTCAACAAACTGTGGAACGTCCACATTGCCTCGTTGTCATCGTGACAACTGAACCACATTTTAGAAAGAAATTAAAAAGAAAACAAATTCAAATGTGGACGAATGACATAGTGATGGGGGCTTCTGGTGAGAGCAACACAATCTTTGAAATTGGGTTTATTTCTTTCATTGTTCGTCGAAGGAAACTTCCTCAGAACCAGTCAAAAGCAAAATCTTTGAAAATGGGTTTATTTTCTTTCGTCGCCGGTGGAAGTAAACTTCCTCCTAAGGGGATAAGATATTTTTTGGGGAATATCTTTTTAAGAGAAGATTACTACCCATACATGGAGTTAATTAACCATTTGATTTCTGTGGTCATTAATCAACTAATCATCCAAACGGAGGAGGCACATCAGGATTTGGCACCCTAAATCAGACTTGCTATTTTATTGTACATTTCTCCATACTTTATAAAGGAGTTATTCTCTTTTATTTAACCCAGTAAACTATCCTGATCATACACGCAAATTTATTTAATACGTGCACAGTTATTCACGGTTTATATGACTGCGATCCCATTATAATGACTTCCTCCATGGACCATTTTGCTGATAATAATTCAACGTATGTGGACGTGTCGAAACAAAGGTGAACCACCAAAGGAAAGCTAATGAATTATCAGGTTTACTCTTAGCGTGGACTCTCCCAAATCTATACCAATTGTAACTTTAGAGTTTTAATTTTATCAATTAAACATGCACTTAATTTGCTCAAGAGTCTCCACCGATTTATTATGCGTCAATTAGAAATTCAAATAAAATGTGGGAAAACATTTTACTTCTACAGACAAGATATATCATTGGTACAGGGACATAGTTATGCTAAATAAATATAAGGGATAATACCCTAAAAAACCCCAAACTGATACACTTGTGACAAATTTACCCCAAACTATTTTTTTGACCACCAAAAACACAAACCTGGTATATTTTTGACAAATTTATCCTAAACTGGTACACTTGTGACAAATTTACCCTATGTTAGTTTTCGTTAAATTTTATTCTCAAATTATTAAGTTAAATGACACGTGACAGTTAACCAGTATATCTATTTAGGATTTTACGTTCCGTTTGTCATAGTTTACAATTTTTATGACTTTTTTGTGGTATTAATCCAATTTAGCATAGGGTATATTTGTCACAAATTTACCAGTTTAGGGTTTTTTACAGTCGAATAAATTAGTTTGGGGTAAATTTGTCATAAATGTACCAGTTTAGGGTTCTTTTATAATCAGTCGGGGTAAATTTGTCACAAGTTTACCAGTTTGGGTTTTTTCATAGTCGAAAAAATAGTTTTGGGTAAATTTGTCACAAATGTACCAGTTTGGGGTTTTTTAAGGTATTATCCCTAAATATAATGCCCTTTATGTATCTTTTATCTTTATTTAAAAATTAATTTGCAAGCAGCCTTTGATCAGTTTTAATTTGGGTAAGGCCAAGTGAGGGCCGCGATCCTAGCCAATGGCTGGCAAGGGCTTCACGGCCCTTGCCTAGTGGCTGTTGAGCTTCAACAACCCTTGTTAGCATCTGTTATTGGTTGTGTCACGTAAAACGATTAACGTCAATGTTAGTGATTTCAGGTTAAAATTGACCAAATGAATTATATTGGCAAATTATCAAAATGTTTATAACTAAATTAGTCAAATTGAAAGGTTTATGATTAAATTGCACAAGTGCTACACATTTATGCTTTTTTTGCTAATTATCCCTACTAAAATACGTGTGCCCAAACAAGAATATAACACTCAATAATCAAAGTTTATAAATAAAATACTAGAAAAGGGCAAAACCATAATGCATTTAGCAAAGCATTACATTATGATAGTACCCTGATTGTTCTGCAACATGTTAATTGGAAAAAAAAAAAAAGTTTGCATGACCTAAACATGATTTTTAAATGCAATGACAATTAATCCTTTTTGGGTTTTCCCTTTTAATAAATACAATCTTAATCTAAGTTACGTCTACAAGATTTCTAATTTAAGCTAATGAAATGTGACGTGAATTATTTAGATGCAATCTATTGCAAACTAATCATAATGACAAGTAAGAGAATCATGAATTAATTTAGTATTATATGCAATTTGATTTATTATGACATGAATTATTTGGATGTGATTATTAATAATGACATGTAGTGTATGACAAGGACTGATGAAATTAGTTCCATGTGGATTGTGCATGAGATACTTTTGAGATTTTTTGAAAGTCAAATTACGAAACTAGCTAAAGTGTATGATGACCAACTTTAACTAGGAGATAATTTATATTAAATTCTAATTTAAATTAGGTAATTTCCTAACTACTAAATGATTCCTACTGCACCAAAGATGGTGATATATCATCTAAACATATCCCCTTTTGCATTTAAAAATAAAAATAAAAACATAGTTTGGTATTCTAAAAAAAGGAGTTGCAATCCACGCGAAGGTGCAACGGTCAAGTTAAAACTATGAATTCTGTGTCCAAAACTTTAGAAGCTGAACTTCGTCCAAAAAATACGATAGAAAAATTAAATTGCACATAAGAAAAATCCTCACCTTGTTGATTACATTCAATTTGCATGACCTAGTCTTAATTAATTTTATTGCCAGCATTTTCCACGAATTTATAACATATACGTCAGTTCTCATCTTGAATCATAAAAGGAATCTCAATTTTTAAGATAGGGCCAAGCTGATGGCGATCAATAATGCAGGTTCTGATTATTTTAATCAAATAATAATAGCTTAGAGCTTAAATAAGACGCTACTTTTCAACAATTATTGACTTTCCACGTCGGCTTCTTGTCATCGTTACAACTAAACTATATTTTGGAAAAGATTACAAAACAAATTCAAACGCGGACGAATGATATAGTGATGGCGACTTCCTGTGAGAGTAACCCAATCTTTTGAAAATGGACTAATTTTCCTTCATTGCTGGTTGAAGGATATATTAAACATTGATGATATGCTTCCGCAGAGGATGATAATGCTAGACAGCTCTCGCATTTTGCAGGTTATGGAGCCCAAAGGCAATTTCAATGCAAAGAAATGGTGGAGTGGGCTAGCTTGTTCTTAATCAGCGGATATTGAATAGAAATATTTTTGAGGTGGGCTATCTCCACCCTCATATGTCAATCCATTTCTTTTTACTAGATAGACAAAATCGGTCATATTGGTATCTAGACTTGCACAGGTTCTCTAAATGGGACCATAACTTTGTTGAGGAGGATAATTTTGCCGAGCATCCTGCTTCACAGATCCCTGATAATTATAATGGGGGGCTCCCTTGTCCGTTTGGTACTTGACCTTCCTGCCGATTATAGTTTCGATTGCGGTCACGCATTCTCCCTCCTGGCTTCCCATACTGAACTGGTTTGGTCTATGCATGATTACTCAATTTTCATACTTCTCCATACTGATTGTTACGTGTAACACGGAAATAACGATCCTTTTCGAACGCCAGAATATGAAAATGCGAAACAAGAAGTAAGCTGAATTGAAGCATCACGTAAGCAAATTAAAGAAGACAATTAAGGAGATCCAATCCTATTTGATGACAGCTAAACAGTGTCATAAGCGCCGGCCAACGGAAGTATGTGATTATCGTCTTCTAACGAGACGGTCTGTCTGAGATTTATCTGACGGAAGCCAGCGCAGCTTGGCCGGCGGGGTCGTCCTTTGTGAATTTTTAAGTAGGCTTGTTGGTCATATGGAAATGATGAAGCAGCACTCCACTACGGCATCTATGTTTGGAAAAGGATGGATTCCCATTAGATTCTCCTGTACCTTGGCCAACAATAAGGGAGAAAATCACTCACGTGAGAGTTTTCTCGGGTTTTTTGTTTGTCCTAGTTTGCTGCTGAAGTTTGTTTTGTCTCTCACCTGACGTGAAATTGGACGAATTTGTCAGAACGGTTCAGCATTGACAGAGCACCGTTGAGCGAGGTTTTCATTTCATCATTGACTCGAGTATAATTTGAGTTAGTCTTCTACATTATCACTTCGCAATTTCCACCAATGGGGAATTGTGTTCACGTGTAGCTTGGAGAATAGCAGAGGGAACTGCGATGTTTCAATAGGCTTTTCCTTCGTGCCCCAAAAAAATAAAATGCCACTCACAAGTTATATCTGACGTGAATATAAAATGCTGAGGTTTGATTGGTTTTGCTCTACACTGCTCAATCATTTCGTAATGACGGGTTCGGGAATATATCATTGATGAGATAATTTCCATATAATCAGCAAAATAGAATTACAATCACTTACACTCGTTCATAAATATTTTTTTCTCAACATGTTGATCCACATTCAAAATGCATGATCTAATCTTTAGAATTTTGGTGTTAACGTTACCACTGCACTAAAATTAAAAAGATACATGATTTCTCCTCTTGTATTAAAATGGGAATCTCAATAATGCAGATTCTGATTATTTTAATTAAATAACAATAGCTCGAAGCTTAAATAAGACAGTTATCTTCAACATACTATCGATCTTACATGTTGGGCTCTTTGTCATCGCTACAGCTCAAATACAAATATAAAATAAAAATATTAAGAAATGCAGACAAATGATGTAGTGATGGTGGCTACTGGTGAGAGCACCACGATCTTTACAATGGCTTTATTTCATATCTTGCTGGGTGAAGGAAACTTCCTCCAAACGGGAAGTGTAAATTAAACGTTGATGATAAGCTTTCACAAAGGGTGATATTGCGGGACAGCTGAACAACTCTCACATTTTATAGGTGGTGGGGCTCAAAGGCAATTTTGGTACAAAGAAATAGTGGAGTGGGGTCACTTATTTTTGTAGCTCAAAATAGTATTTCAGAGACATTTTTTTAGATGGGGCTACCTCCACTCTTCTATGACTAAATCCATTAACTTTTACCAGATGGACAAAGTTGGCCTTATTGGTTTCGAGATTTGCAACTTTTCCACTTAGAAAACAGGTCGAGACTATCTTTATACTTTCGACCCATTTTAACGGGAACTCTCAATCGAAAAGTGGGGGAAAATCACGCGTCCGTCTGCAAACCATTTGGATGTAAATAGCTTAGCTTTTGTCTTCATCTACTGTCGATGACTCTATTTTCAACAGTTCCCACGAACATTAATGATCCCCTTAACATGCATATTCACATACCTGTACACTTGAAATTCACTGGTTAAGTTAATGAGGTGTAATTAATCAATGAAGTTGGGTTTTTTAGAATTGTTAATGTGAGATTCTCATAAATAAATGACAATGATGCTTATTAATCTTTATAAAATTAAATTAAAGGGCATCTTCCGTGATCCTTTGGTATTCTAATGAGGTTATATGGATAGCTCAAAACTTACGCATATTCAGGAGATTAATAGATATGTGTCTCTTAGAAATCAATGGAGTGTCTAGAATTCTTTGAACACTCAAACAATCTTCATCAAGTATGGTGATCCTTTTGTCCCACACACATCGGTAATTACTGGAGACACAACCCTATGCTCCCAGAGGTGGCCCTAAGAAAATGTACAAATATGGTGATTCAATCACATGCCTTGAGTGAGGAGCATTGACACAATTACCGCTCGAGCAACCTCTTAGATTTAAAAAATAGGTGCCACTTAGTTTTCTTGGAAGAAAGCTTAATTTTTCCTTATAAAAAATTATTGATTCCGTAAATGTTATCTGTCATTTTGATCATGGTTTTACCTTACATTCTTTTGAAAATATTTTAGTTTCTGCCCTTGATTGTTTATTCTCAATTTCAATTGGAAGTTAAATTTGGTAGCTTAATTTTTTAAGGAGTAAATGCAATGGAAATTCTAAAACTTGTCATGAAAGTGCAATTGAATTTTAAAATTTTTAAAAAGTTGTAATCAAGTTTTAAAACTTATCACGAAAGTGCAATCGAGTTCTAAAACGTTCAAAAAATGTAATCAAGTCAAAAAACTTGTCACGGAAGTGCATTCAAGTCTTAAAACTTATCACGAAAGTGTAATCAAGTCCTAAAAATTTCAAAATATGCAATCAATGAAAGGACTTGATTTAATCAATTTAATAAGTTTTCAGACTCAATTGTACTTTTAAAATTTTTAGGAATTAATTATACTTTCATAACAAGTTTCAGGACTTAATTACACTTTTTGAAAGTTTTACGACTTAATTGCATTTTCGTTATAATTTTTATGACTTTTAATGCACATATCCCAAGTTTTAAACTTGGGAGGTGAGCCCCACTTCTTCTTCTTCTTCCTTTTCTTTTAACTCATGGGAAGGTTTGGAGAATATTTCTTCTATATTCGAAATATTTCATTAAGGTTTATATTCAAATGATGAGGCATGATTAACTAAAATCTAATGGTAAAAGTTATGAGTCACGAGCTTGGTAGAAGTTGAAGTTGATGATCAAGGCATAATTAGCTTAGATATTAAGATTTATATGGAAATTGAGTACAACTCTCGTGGATCTTATCTTTTCAGGAGAGGTGCAAGTTGGAGGAACATTTCTCCCCATGGCAGCACCATTCTAGTTTGTCGACATTGAAACTCCGTGTTGTTGCAACACTGCCACATATTTTAAACAAACCTGAAAACTTGTCAACTCTTATTATCGATGAGTGCTCGCCACTTTCCTATTTTGAAAGGCTTGATGAAGTTGAGGGAATTGTGAATTACTAGGTGCAAATGCCTCATATGGACACCTCCTATGTCCCGCTACAATCCTTGGAGCCCTCTCAATTAGAAAGACTTGTTGAGATTCAAGGTTTGCAGGCATTGGGATCTTTGTTGCACCTTCCTACTGCGATTCAATTGAGAGATTACCTAATCTACGCAAGTTGAAGAAGCTTAATTGAGTTGAACTAAAGGGTTTTCCTGAGCTAAGAGCCATGTAAAGTTGCAATAGCCTAGAGTCTTTAGAGTACTTGGAGACCAAAGGTTGTAGATCTCTCGAAATGTGCTGCCCAAGGTTTCGAGATCGACCAAAAAAGAGATGGATTAGATGTCTCTTGGAGCTACCACCTAGAAGGTGCAATTTATGAAAATTGATTCCTCGTAAGGTATCTCATCAATTTGATGGTTGATCATAATTTGGACACTTTATAATCAAGCAAGTCTGAATTGTATTCATGATATGAACAGAAAGTATCAAAAGCACAAGTACAATATGGTTAATGTGTATGCAACTTAGTGGAAGAGATTCATCTATAGATGTATCTATCTATTCTTGAGATTAATATTTGACAACATGCTTGTCCTTGAATTTAATTAGTGACTGATGGTAAGAAAATTAGGTAGTGGTTCTTTGGTGGTGGTTGTTGTTGTTGTCATTATTAATAATCAAGATAATTGCTCAAAAAGTCATAACCTATTATTGGATGGTGAATTTAGTATTAAACCTTTCATTTATGTCGATTCAGTCTAAAATCTTTAAATGATTTCTCAATGTAGTTATTTCAGTCAATTTTAATTGAAAATCGATGATGTGGATGTTTACTGTCTGACGTGGTTAATTTTCTAATTTTTTATTAATCTTTTAAATTGTCTATGTGTGGAACCGATGTCAAATTTAGGTGGGAAGAAAGATATTCTCCCATAATCTACAACATTGAGCCTAATGATTTTAAGCTTCAGACCGAACTCTATAGAAATGACCTAACTGAGAGTGAGATACAATTTGGTTTTGATGAAGCAAAGCAGTGGAAAGTGACCCCAATCGAGGTGGTGCCTCAAAAGCTTTTAAACTTTTCTAGTGTTTATTGCTATTGAGTGTTAAGCCACGAGGTTTAAATTTACTGCAATATGACCTCTTAGTTATGCTGTGTGTTTACCTGAGTTCCATATTTTCCAGAAATTTACGAGTATTCATTTGAGGGGATGTCACCCCGTTTTCCAAAGCAACAATCATATAGTATAGACAACTCTAGTTATGATAACAAGTCAATAGTTGCACAACTTGTTGCACGTTTTATCCAGCCTTCGAAGGTCACACAAGAAGTCGATCTCCTGTTGTATCTTATCGAGCCCAAATTCAGTGTCATAATTTATACACAATTGCCATACCACACAAACAATTACAAATTTTCAATAATGGTTGTTTGTATGGTATCACAATTTATGTAGGAGTTATGAGAAATTTGGGTTCAATAATGCAAAAAGCTTATAGACAAAATAATCAGATTCTCCCAAGGACGGGCCAAGCTTAATAGTTAAAATACCCGACCACAATACTCGAAGCAGTGTGCAAAATTGCACTGCACTGCGTGTACAGGAGATATTATTGCACATTGACTTTTCATATTTTAAGTTCAAATACCATATTTTCTTGGAAGTTGTATTAAAATGTTATTTTATAGTTCTTCATTGACTTGTTTTGACAATTCTTCTAGACAGACAACCCGGCGAAAACTCATCAAATTGATCGTGAGTGAGCTTCGAGTTGAGCTGAAGGTCAAACATAGGTTCATTACCAATCATCTGGTCGTATTGGATGATCAAGAAGAAGGCATAGTGAAAACTATTAGATGCCGAAATTGAACGGGTATGCTTTGTTGTAATATAAAGCATTGGTGGCAAGGGCAAGATGATTTTGGTGTTGCTATCTTTAGCCAATTATCTGCTAGTTTCAACTCTTGTGCAACTTGAAGAATGTAGTTGGCCATTGAATAGTGCATATCTTGATTCAAAGACTCTCCAATTCTTATGCAACTTCTAATAGAAGTTAGCCGAGATGAGAATACAACCAGCGATGTAACTTTTGTATGGCAATTATTTGAGTGTCATGTTTTTTTTTTTTTATTAATAAGTATTATAACTTTTTAAAAAAATTCACTTGAGTAACTTAATTTTTTAAATTTTTTTACCTAAATATCATAACTTTTAATTGATTATTTAAAGTCTACGACTCCCACACCACGAGTGCCATGATATGTAGCACCTGTGGGCAATAGTTGGACAGGACTGGAATTTTGCATTTCTATTGAAAACAAGTAATTCATTGTGCATTTCCCTCCATTCCTCCCACTTTTTGGAGGAAAATATCTTTTGCAACGTGACCCGCGATGCATAGAAGTCGTACTGCCCATCTGCTGCATGAATGATTTTGACATATCATGAAGCTATAATAATTGTCAAGTGACCGACGATAGCCGAATAGCAAACTTAACTACACCCTGGTTACTCTTATCCTCATTTTGTTCTGTCTTCATCCTCCTCCGCGTTTTAAGGATAGAGAGAGAGAGGGCAGCATCAAAGCAACGATGATGGACGTGTCAGGGAGGGGAAGACACGTAAGGACTTGGAGTTCGCCAATGAGTAGCGTCGGCTTTGTGAATTGTTACGTAGTTAGGACATGTTTAGTAATTATTTGTTTCGAAAATTATTTTTTGAAGAGAAATATTTTTTATTTATTTTTATTCTCAATAACAATTTCTAAGTAAAAGAATGCGTTTGGTAATTTATCAAAATTTTTATTCCTAAGATAGAAATACGTTTGATAAAATTCTTAGATTTTTTTATATTTCTTTTAATTTTTTAATTCTTTTATTATTTTTTCCTTTTTTCCTTTTTCTTTTTCTTTTTCTCTTTGGCTTGTCGCCAGCCACCGCCGTGATCGACAATCGGCTAGGCGACGTTTGGCGAGCTCGTCGAAGGCTAGCCTGGCCATCGGCGAGCCTCGGCCTCACCTTGGCCTAGCGAGGCCCAGCCTTGCGCTGGTTGGGGAGGCCGAGCCTCGCGCAGCCATGGCGAGGCTTGGGCTGACGAGCCTCGCAGTGGCTCGGCGTTTTCGAGGGCCAGCGATGCCCTCATCTGGTTGGTTGCAAGCACCGGCCATGGTCAAGGCTGGCAATTGGCCAAAAGGAAGAAAAAGAAGAAAAGAGAAGAAAAAAGAAAATAAAAAAAAATTAATTCTAGAAATTATTTCTAGGAATAAAAAAAATTGATTTTTTTGTTTTTGAGAACAAAAATTTTTCCAAACACATTTCTATTATTTTTTCATTCCCTATAATAAAAGAATAAAAAATTTTGTTGTGGGAAATAGAAATTGTCTCTAACAAACAGACCCTTAACAATATAAACTTGGGAGTTGAGCCCCTCTTCCCTTTTTCTCCTTTAATTCTGGGGAAGGTTTGGTGAGCATTTCTTCTGTACTAGAAACTATTAACTATTTAAATTCTAACCTTAATCTCACATTATACATATTTTTTCATGTGAAATAGAATTAAGAAGTTGGGAATGAGAAACTACTTCGATTAAAGTTTATATATTACAATGATGAGCCATGATTAATTAACATTCAACGATAAAAATTTTGGGTCACTGGCTTAGAATTTGTGGTCGATAGTCGAGGTATGATCAGCTTAAATATTAAGATTGATGGGGAAACTGGGCGCGGCTCTCGTGGATCTTCTCTTCGTTACGTTTTGTTGAATAAATTGGGCGCTATTAGAGACGCAATACCTATCTTCGGTCAATTGTAGGGGGCTCAACATTTTCCTGTACTTTTCACATGTCAATTGTTGTACAGAGCATCTAAGGGTGCGAATGGTAACGTTTCTGTTCTTTTTTTGTTCCAGGGAACAGAAACAAAAAAAAGTGTTTATGTTCCGGGGGACAATTTTTGAACAAGAGTACGTGTTTGGTAACGTTTGGTCCGGGAATAAAAAATGAATAGAAACACGTTTGGTAAATTTTATTCTTTTTTGTTTCTTTTAATTTTTTAAATATTTTTATTTTATTTTTCATTTTTTCCTTTATTTTTTATTTTTTCTTTTTTCGGCTGGTCCCCGGCCTCCAGCGACCGGCCGACGGGGCCGGCAGCCTCGCCCAGCCACGGCGAGGCTCGCCGGCCCTCGGGGAGGCTCGGCCTCGCCCAGATCCGGCGAGGCCGAGCATCGCGGCCCCCAGCGAGGCCGAGCCTTGCCCGCGCCGGCGACGCCGAGCCTCACCTTGGCTGGGCGAGCTCGGGCTTGCCCAGATTTGGCGAGGTCGAGCCTCGCTCGGGGCCGGCGACACTCGGTCTCGCCGGATCTGGGTGAGGCCGAGTCTCGACGGCCGGTCGCCGGCCATGGCCGAGGCTGGCGACCGGCGAAAGAAAAAAGAAGAAAAAAAAGAAGAAGAAAAGAAGAAGAGAAGAAGAAGAAAGAGAAGAAACGTTTCTTCATTTTTGTTTCTGGAACAAGAAATAACAAATTATTGTTTCTTTTTTCTATTCTTATTTTGTTCCGGAAACAAAAAACAAAAAAAAGAACAGAAACGCAATAAAACACGTTTCTGTTCTTTTTTTGTTCCCGAGAACAAAATCCGTACAGAAGGGTTCCGAAAACGTTTCTTAGAAACGTTTCCATGCACGCTCTAAATAAAGAAAGATGGGAAAATTCTGACGGAGTTGGGTCCCCCAGTGATTGATTGATAGCCTTCACGCGCGTCGTACTGCCCATGCGCACCATTAGATTGACAAAACACGAAGTTTTAATAATTGCCAAGCGACCGATGAAGACCAACCAGCAACGTAATCTCCACCGTGGTTAACTCTTTACATCGCCGTGTTCAATCTTCCTCCTCTGCGTTAGAGAGAGAGTGTGTGTTGGGGGGGGGGGGCACGGGTTCGAACTGGCACGGCCCATTGGCCATCCTAACTAGAAAAAAGTGTTGCAGACAGCTTCGTAGATATTCAACCCATCTCATTCCAACGTCAAATCACATTTCCCATCTCGCATTCACCTTATGTCCATCCTTCACTATCTTTCACCGAAAGTGTCGCCGACAGCTTCGCAGATAATTTCGAAACCTCAGCCCATCAATTCGGACATCTGTAAAATTTCCCACCTCACAATAACTTGTGTCCTTTCATCCTTCACCGAAAATTGTTGGGGACAGCTTTGTTGACGTTTTAGGAGCCTCGACCAATCTTCATTCAGACATCTATCCACAATTTCCATCCCCCGATTCAATCCGCGTTCGCACTGTCTTCTATCCTCCACCATAATTCAGACATCTGTCCCCTGTCGCATCTCCAAATGACCAAGAGTCCAGAAAATGCAACATGTTATGGGCCCACTGAGCTCGTCATTTGAGGAAAAGAAAGAGCTCCATTTTGCGTTTCCCGCTACTTTCTCCCCACTTTCCGGAAGGAAAATATCTTGTGGCCCCCACAGGAAAATCTTTCTCTACGGTTCTCTTCGTATTCCCTGCATCTTCTACTTTTTTTTTCTTTTTTTTTTGGTAAAGTCCTGCATCTTCTACTTTCCTCACTTCTTTTCACCCAATTCCTGAAAGCCGCTTCATTCTACGGAATGGCTCCATTCGGATTTGTATACGGGTCTTTTTTTTTATGACCCGGGGACTCCTGAACAACCGACAGCCGACGGGATAAATTTAGAGTGAACTGAGTCATCACCACAGATCCAGCTGCGGGTGAATCGTGCAATAGGGACGTGGGGTTTCAAACCTCTCCCCCCTCAATAGAGAGAAAGCACGAAATCATTGCGGCCACCGCGGGCGATAATTTTGTATATGGGTCTTGCTCTCAAAAGAAAAATCAAAATCAAGGCAGCAAACATTTGGAGTGGCTCCTCGTCCGTAAAAATCTTTCGTTTGATGGGAAACTCAAAATGTAAAACTTCTCCCACAAGTGTCATGTCCTCATTAATAATATGTATATTGGCTGTAGTTGCATTAGTAGATGTTACTCAACAAAATGTCAATAATATCAACAAGCTTCTCAACTCAGATTATGTTTTGCACTCCGCATGAAGCAAAGATGAGGTGTAGATGGTTTGCACAAAGAAAAAAAGTGGATGAACAAGGCGACATATTTATCCTCAGCAATGGTGCACGTAGATGATTTACATAGGAGACATAGGTTCTTTTAATTTCTTTGTTGATCAATATTTAGTAATTTTTTTTTATCTTATATTATCTGTTTTTCCATATAGAAATTGCATAACATGGCTACATATGGAACATATACATTTTTAACTATAAATTTAATTAGGTCCATAGAATAACAAATCCTGTTGCGAGACTAAAATAGCTTTATGTGCATGATAATTATTTGATTATATCGTGTTATTTAAGTTTTTTGGTCATATTTATAAAGATGTTTTTCCATCGTTTAAAGCAGTTTTTGTTTTGGGTGATCAACCAAATGTGTGTTTTTTTTTTTTTTTTAATGGTTAGAATGATTGACCGAATTAAGAGGTTGGTTTTTTAGAATATCTATCGCTCTTATTACATAAAACAATTTGTACGATTTTGAGACCAAACGTATAATCATATACGGCTTTGCAAATATTAAATCGAAGCTAGCTAGGACAACGTTTAGATAGATAAAGAGAGAGGATGGTACAGTGGAGTGGGGTCCCTCGGTGTGAGGTTGAAAAGGCAAGAAGCTTTAATAATTGCTACGCAATTCCACAATGTGTAAAGTCATGCCGGCCGTATCCATCACGAGGTTGACAAAACACAAACCCTCAATAATTGCAACGGGATCCACGATGGCCAAAAAGGAGCTTAACTCCACCCCAGTTAAAGTCTTAACCTCACTTTGTTTTGTCCTCCTCCTCCTCCCCTGTGTTTTAGAGAGAGAGAGAGAGAGAGAGAGAGAGAGCAGCATCAGAGCAATGATCATGGACGTGTGTGGTCGGTACATGTTAGGGAAGGAGAGAGACTCAAGGATTTGGATTTTGCAGAGAACCAGAAAGAGGGTCATTAAATTGCTAACGAGGTATGATAAATCAATGGAATTAGGTTTTCTTTAAAACTATTAAAGTGAGGTTTTGAGAAATAAATAACGAGCATAATCAGCAATTTCTATACAAAAGAAAAATGAAAAGGCAACTTTCATGGACCTTCAATTTCTCTCAATGGAGTTGTGTATGTAGCTCAAAGCCTATGCATGTTTAAAAGATTAATAAATTGGTGTTTCTTAGATATTAATTGAGTCCCTAGATCTCTTGAATCTCCATCAAATGCGGTGGTCCCTCGATTTTATACACATCGAATTATTACTTAAGACAAACAGTTTTTATTAATATATTGGTCATAAATCTATCTTTTATATTACATTCTTTTGAAAATGGCAAGTTGCCACACTTGATTTTATCATCTTAGTTTCTATTCGAATGTTGGTTTTGGCAACTTAACGGTCTAAACTTGGGAGTTGAGCCTTATTTCTTTCATACAACAATTACTTGAGTATCATAATTTTTTGTCAATTAAGTGGGTGCCATGACATAAAAAAAAATTCATTTAAGTGTCATGGCTTTCAATTATTCATTTAAAGACTGCAACTCCCATCGCAAGTGTCATGATGTTATCACTTTTGGGCAACATCTTCAAAAAGGTTATAATGCTCAAGTGAATGTTTTTTAGAGGTTTTAAAATATTTAAATGATCACAAAAAATAAATTTATGATACTTAAATAAGCGTAGATGAAAATTTGTGGTGACCTCTTTTCAAAATTAGCCTTGTATAACTAGGGCATTACAGACCTCTACATGCTTTGACAATACAATCGCGCAAGCACTGCAATATGATTTTGGGGTCTCGACTGCCAAGCCAGCGTGTACGCCGACCAATGAGGAAGTGACGCGTGGCTCCACGATGCGGTTTGGTTCCTCTGGTTTTTCTGCACAAAATAAATTATTTTCCCTTTTCTGCTTAAAAATTTACAGTCATTTACAAATCTGCCGCTGCTTTTTTCTCTCTCCTTTCTAATGGAGTAGGCCTGCACATATTAAAAGGAGCATTGTCTCTCGTCCTTTCTTTCCTTCTCACGTGAAAATTTTGCGTGAGAATTCGCTCTCTGGCCCGAAGCAGGTTGCTCCTCCCCCTTGCTCCGGCGCCGGGTGATCTTCCCTCTCTGCCCCAAAGCTCGTTGCTTCTTCGGCCTGCGTCGTTGTGTTCCTTCTCCGCCCTGCTCCGGTGTAGTTTCCCTGTGCAAGACGGCCCGGAATGTTCTTGCTGTAAGTCGCAGCCTCCAAGCGACAAGAAGTTCCAGCTCTCTCCGGTTCGGCTTCGGATCTTCTACGTTCGCAGCTCATAACAGTGAGTTGATTCTTTCCCTAATTTTTGTACTCTTCTTTTCTTTTCTTTTCTTTTTGCTGTTTTTGCCTTTTTTTTAGTTTAAGTTTCTTTTGTTGGTGGGTGATTGGACGAGCTTGGCTATCGAGTCGGCAATTTTGCCCGTGAGTGTCCGGTGTTGTGATTTTTGGGAGGTTGGTTTGTCTAGGCTAGCACTGAGTTTCAGTCCGAGGCGAAACGAATGGTTGGAAGTTTCCGCGAAACCGGGGAGATTAGCAGAAAACGAATGCTTAGTAATATTGGAGATGATGTGGAAGTATTTCGTTGAAACGAATAGTCGGCACTTGTCTGATTTTTCTGTTGTTGGCTTTTGTCTTCAAGTATTTCGGTGGAAGTAATTCGATTGGGGAAAATGGCGGATATTGTTCCGCCTCCCTCGGCATATATACATTCTTAACTCTCGTTTCTCCACAGAGAAGGGAAGAAAACCAGAAAGAATTCAAAAAGGGGGAAAATGGCGGAAGTCGTTCTTTCCACAGTGGCAGGGTGCCTGGTGGCTCCGGTCAATCGTCTTTGCGGCTATGTGATATCCTACGAAGGTGACGTTAGCGAACTTAAGGCCAAAGTTGCGGAGTTGGGCGTTGCGAAGCAAAATGTGAAGGATTCCATCAATTATGCTCAAAACAACGCGAAGCCTATCAGAGCCTATGTCAATGAATGGGTGGAAGATGTAGAGAAGGACACCGAGGAGGCGCGCCGTGTTCTCGATGACAAAGCTAAGATAACTTGCTTCTGCGGGTGGCTTCCCAACCTGAAGGTGCGATATCGTCTCGGCAGGGAGGCGAGGAGGAAAGCTGAACGCATCCGGGGACTCATTAATCGGACTCCATCCGGGAAGGTCTACGACGATCCTCCTCCAGGGCGCGTTGATGGCACTTCCGACGTGATTTCCTCGGCCGGTGATCGAGGTGACACTAACTTCGATTCTCGAGCTTCCATCTTAGAGGACATAATGAATGCTCTGGGTGACGAGAAGCACAAAGTGATTGGGATCTACGGGGAGGGTGGTGTGGGGAAGACTACGCTGTTGGAGCAAGTCGAGAAGAAACTCAGGAATGAGAAGAGATTGTTCAACATGATCGTCAGCGCAAAAGTTTCGCAGACTCCGGACTTGAATGATATCCAAGGCCAGATTGCTGACGCCTTGAAACTGGATCTGAAGGACAAGCAGAGCCAACGGGGAAGAAGAGATCTTCTGTTAAAGAGATTACAGAAGGATTCGAGTGAGAAGATTCTCATAATAGTGGACGATCTGTGGAAAGAATTTGATCTGAAGGAGGAGGTCGGAATTCCTTCAAAAGACAAGAGCGAGGGATGCAAATTGCTGCTAACATCGAGATTTAAAGATGTTTTGGAGAAAATGAAGTGTGACACTCCCATATTTCATCTCACAGGTTTAAAGGATGATGAAGCTTTTGAGCTATTTGAAAAGACAGTTGGCGACAAGCTCAAAGATGACGGGGATTTGAAAGCAATAGCGCACCAAGTGGTCAACAAGCTTGCAGGTTTGCCTCTTTTGATTATCTCTGTTGCAAGCACTTTGAAACATAGCAATGTGCATACATGGAGAACCATGTTGATAAAAATAGAGGAGCCGAATGTGGAAACCATAGTGAAGTTGAGTTACGACCATTTGAAGAGTGAGGACGCCAAGACCTTATTCTTGCTCTGCGGTCTTATTGGCGGGACCATTCAAGTCGAAACTCTGCTGGGTCTAGGCATGGGTTTGGGCTTGTTTGAGGAATGCAGAAGGACGATGCAAGATTCGAGGGATAGATTGAATACTATACTCGATGAACTCCGTTCCGCTTGTTTGTTGCTGGATGGTGGTGATGACAAGAACAATGTGACCGTTCATGATCTTTACAGCGAGGCAGTCGTCTCAACTCCCTTTAGAGGTCAGAATTCCTTAATGATGAATAGCAAATATGGCTTGTGGCGAAAGGAAAAGCTTGAGAAATGTTGGGCAATATGCCAAGTTAATGAAGGCAGAGATGGGCTCGATAAACTAATGGAGTGTCAGTTTGCCGACTTGAAGATACTCATGTTGTCTCAACGAACAAAGCGGTACAGGAGTCCAGAACACCTACCTAATATGGGAGATCACTTGGGACTACTAGATTTCACATGCATGAAGGAGCTTCGAGTCCTGTATCTTTGCTCTATGCGTATCACCGGTTTACATTCCTCGATTAGAATCCTTGGGAACCTCCGGTCTTTATACTTCAAAAGTTGCAATGTGGATGATGTGGCAATTCTCGGTAATCTCAAAGCATTACAGATTCTCAGCTTCGTGGACTCCACAATTTCAAGGCTGCCTAAAGAAATCGGGGAACTAACGAATTTGAGATTGTTGAATCTATACCACTGCTTCTGGCTTAAGATTATTGAGCCCGATGCCCTAAAAAGCTTAACCAACTTAGAAGAGTTACATATGATGGACAGCTTTGATCAATGGATGGGCAAAAATGAAAAACCATCAGAATTGTTTAATGCTGGGCTTGTCGAGTTGAGAAGCATGACAAAGCTAAATTCTCTAGAAATATCAATTCGTGATCCCATCATACTCTTGGAGGTCGATGACCTGCCACTTGAGAACTTGACTAGGTTTTGGATCAACATAGGAAATGTTAACAAATGGACATTTAAACTTCCTCAGAACTTGAGATTTGGGATCAACATAGGAAATGTTGGTGGAAGGGATTTTAAAGGTTTGAAAACCATGATGATCAAATTGGAAGGGGACGATAGTATTCTTTCAAAAACGTGGATTCAGAAAACTCTCCAAAAAACTCAATACTTGTGTTTGGATGGATTAGGAGAGTTCAAGAATGCTCATGAGTTGTGCATTCGAGGATTTCCGCAATTGAAGCATCTCAACATTCAGAACAGCCCATCAATAAAGTATATTGCCAATTCGTCCAATAGTGCTTTTACGATTTTAGAGTCTTTGGTCCTCAATTATCTTATCAATTTGGAGAAGATATTCCACAGCCATATCGCCACAAATTACTTCAGCAAACTAAAAGCTGTGAGAGTCGAAAAGTGCAACAGATTGAAGTACTTGTGGTGTCTTTCTCAAATGCAAAATCCTGTACAATTAGAAGAGATTACAATATGGACATGTGGCTCAATGCGAGCCATTGCAAGAAAAGATATAGTCTCTACCAATTACAGAGTTGACTTGCCTTACCTACGTTGCCTGTGTTTGGTTAAGTTATCGCATGTGACGAGTTTTTGCACAGGAGCTGAAACGACATCAGAGGGTGCTCCAATTCAGGTAACTTCATTTTCTCCTCATGTCAGTTTGTCACATTGAGAGGGTATAAGTTTCATTCACAAACTACACATTTTTATTTACATTCAACTATAGGTCGAGGGAAGCCTCTTTCTACGACTGCTTTTTTATTTCTATTATTTTTTTCAATTTTAAATAATTGCACTAATTAATTGGGCTCAAGGTTTTCTAATATGACTAATTTATTACTCATATAACATTTCTAATGAGTAGAAGAAACAATGTATTGAACGAATGAACCTTCAAAGAATGAACGAAATAAAATAATTTCAAAATGAATAAAGCAACCTCCAAGATTCAAAGAATGAACGAAATAAAATAATTTCAAAATGAATAAAGCAACCTCCAAAGATTAAATTAATAGAAGGTGAACGAAGAGCCACGTAACAAAGAAAGTCCACATAATTCATGTCCCAACTTCATGCAAGTTGGAACTGATTCCAACACATCATGCCAAAATAACCGTGTCAACGTAAGCTATGTTGGGGATATTTTGGAGATATTCCTTCTCCATTTTTTCAGGCAGGACGGAAGATCTTAAGCTTTCGCTCTCCATTCAATTGAGTTTTAAATATTTTATATTGATCGATTAAGTTTTCGACATTTTTAAAAGCAATAAGCCCATTCATACACTTTGGGTCCATTCATATTCTTTCAGGTGGGGGTTGTGGATGAAGGAGGAGGAGATGAAGGGACAGAGTTAATAACCACTACTTCAGATTTACAGAATACTTATTCAGATTCCTTCTTCGACAGAAAGGTAAACATCCCTTCTCTTGAGATTTTACCCACAATAGCCATTGATACTCGGCTTGCTAGGGCAGGTAATAACATCTCTTTGAAGATTGTCATTTGGTTTTATTTGTTAAAATGTGTTCACAGTTTATAACTACATTTGTTAGTGAATATTAATTCTTCCACTGCATTAGATTGGCAGTTAGGAGTAGGCCAAATTGTCAAATTTTTCACAACTATAATCTGATGCATAATTCTTATGAGCAGGTTAGTTTACCAAGCTTGGAGAAGTTAAAGCTTGACTCAGTGGGATCCTTCAAAAGGATATGGCACGATGAACTTTCTAGAAGTTCCTTTTGCAAATTAGCCACCATCACTGTCGAGAATTGCTCTAGCCTACTCCACATCTTCCCTTCGACAAACATAGGGAGATTGCACAAGTTGGAAAGTGTTGAGGTTTTAAACTGTCCATCCTTGAAATCTTTGTTTGATTTTGGGTCCCTAGATTCAAATACGGAACAAAATGCGGTATTGCTCCCTGAATTGGTAAGGATCTACGTTAAAAGTTGTCCCTCCCTGGAATCATTGTTTAATTGTGGGTCCCTTGACTCAAATGCGGAGCACAAAATTATATTGCTCCCCAAATTGGAGCAAGTGACGATGAGTGGAGCAAAAAAGCTAAGGCACATGGTCACGAGCCACTCCCAAATAGTTTTGGGTTTTCCTAGTCTTAAAACCGTCAATGTTGAGAAATGCTCTTACCTGAGATATCTCTTCCCCAAATATATGGCCACAACTCTGATGAAACTTGAGTGGCTAATAATTAGTAAATGCAAACAAATGAAGGAAGTGATTCTCGAGAAAGAAGTTGGTCGATCGGAGGTAGAAGTGATGAGTTTCCCTTGCTTGAGTACATTAAAACTTAAGAAGCTGGAAAACCTGATTAGTTTCGGTTCGAGAAGTGTCGAGAGGCAGCTAGGCGAGATAGTCGAAGAAAATGATGAATCGCCACAATCGTTATTCAATGAGATGGTTTGTTCTATTCTTTACTGTCATCATTCGTATTCTCTCATTATCATGTTTTATAATGAAGAATGTAATAAATTTGTCCAACTTATCCTCCTTTCTCACATTATCCTTGTGCAGGACACATTTCCCAATATGAGAAATCTAGAAATTGAAGGCGTTCCATGCAAAGAGCTATGGGACAATCATGTTCCCGTCGATTCCATTGTTTGTTCCCACCAATTCCTTTTAGAATATGTTAAGGTTAAAAATTGTCCATCCTTGAAATCGTTGTTTGATTTTGGATCCCTAGATTCAAATATGGAACAAAACGCGGTTATGCTCCCTAAATTGGTATGGATCGACATTGAAAGCTGTCCCTCCCTGGAATCGTTTTTTAATTGTGGGTCCTTTGCTTCAAATGCGGAGCACAAAATTATATTGCTTCCCAAATTGGAGGAAGTGATGGTGAGTGGAGCAAAAAAGCTGAGACACGTGGTCATGAGCCACTCGCAAATGGTTTTGAAATTTCCTAGTCTTAGATTTGTCAGTGTTGAGAATTGCTCTGACCTGAGATATCTCTTCCCCAAATATACGGCCACAACTCTGATGAAACTTGAGTGGCTAACAATTAGTAAATGTGAACAGATGACAAAAGTGATTCTCGAGAAAGAAACTAGTCGATCAGAAGCAGAAGTGATGAGTTTCCCTTGCTTGAGTACATTAAAACTTAAGGAGCTGGAAAACCTGATTAGTTTCAGTTCAGGAAGTGTCGAGAGGCAGCTAGGCGAGATAGTCGAAGAAAATGATGAATCGCCACAATCGCTATTCAACGAGGTGGTTCGTTTTATTCTTTACTATCATCATTCGTATTCTCGCATTATCAATTTTTATAATGAAGAATGTAATAAATTTGTCCAACTTATCCTCCTTTCTCACATTATCCTTGTGCAGGTCACATTTCCCAATATGAGATATTTAGAAATTAAAGGCATTCCATGCAAAGAGCTATGGAACAATCATGTTCCCGCCGATTCCATTATTTGTTCCCACCGATTCCTTTTGGAAAATGTCAAGGTTAAAAACTGTCCATCCTTGAAATCATTGTTTGATTTTGGGTCCTTACATTCAAATACAGAACAAAACGCGGTATTGCTCCCTAAATTGGTATGGATCGACATCGAAAGCTGTCCCTCTCTAGAATCGTTGTTTAATTGTGGGTCCTTTGCTTCAAATGCGGAACACAAAATTATATTGCTCCCCAAATTGGAGCAAGTGAGGGTGAGCGGAGCCAAAAAGTTGAGACATGTGGTCATGAGCCACTCCCAAATAGTTTTGGGTTTTCCTAGTCTTAAAACTGTCAAAGTTGAGAATTGCTCTAACTTGAGATATCTCTTCCCCAAATATACGGCCACAACTCTGATGAAACTTGAGTTGTTAAACATTAGTAAATGTGAACAGATGAAGGAAGTGATTCTCGAGAAAGAAACTTGTCGATTAGAAGCAGAAGTGATGAGTTTCCCTTGCTTGAGTACATTAAAACTTAAGGAGCTGGAAAACCTGATTAGTTTCAGTTCAGGAAGTGTCGAGAGGCAGCTAGGTGAGATAGTCGAAGAAAATGATGAATCTCCACAACCACTATTCAACGAGATGGTTCGTTCTATTCTTTACTGTGATCATTCGTATTCTCGCATTATCAACTTTTATAATGAAGAATGTAATAAATTTGTCCAACTTATCCTCTTTTCTCACATTATCCTTTTGTAGGTCACATTTCCCAATATGGGAGATGTAGAAATTGAAGGCGTTCCATGCAAAGAGCTATGGAACAATCATGTTCCCGTCGATTCCATTGTTTGTTCCCACCGATTCCTTTTGGAATATGTCAAGGTTAAAAATTGTCCATCCTTGAAATCATTGTTTGATTTTGGGTCCTTACATTCAAATACGGAACAAAACGTGGTATTGCTCCCTAAATTGGTATGGATCGACATTGAAAGCTGTCCCTCCCTGGAATCATTGTTTAATTGTGGGTCCTTTGCTTCAAATGCGGAACGCAAAATTATATTGCTCCCTAAATTGGAGCAAGTGAGGGTGAGCGAAGCAAAAAAGCTGAGACACATGGTCACGAGCCACTCCCAAATAGTTTTGGGTTTTCCTAGTCTTAAAACTGTCAGTGTTGAGAATTGCTTTGACCTGAGATATCTCTTCCCCAAATATACGGCCACAACTCTGATGAAACTTGAGCGGTTAACAATTAGTAAATGCGAACAGATGAAGGAAGTGATTCTCGAGAAAGAAACTGGTCAATTAGAAGCAGAAGTGATGAGTTTCCCTTGCTTGAGTACATTAAAACTTGTGGAGCTCGACAACCTTATTGGTTTTGGTTCAGGAAGTGTCGAGAGGCAGCTAGGCAAGACAACCAAAGAAAATGATGAATTGCCACAACCGTTGTTCAATGAGATGGTTCGTTCTATTCTTTACTCTAATCATTCATATTCTCGCATTATCATGTCTTATAATGAAGAATGGAATAAATTTGTCCAATGTATCCTCTTTTCTCACATTATCCTTGTGCAGGTCACATTTCCCAATATGGTATATTTAGAAATTGAAGGCGTTCCATGCAAAGAGCTATGGAACAATCATGTTCTCGCCGATTCCATTGTTTGTCCCCATCGACTCCTTTTGGAAAATGTCAAGGTTAAAAATTGTCCATCCTTGAAATCATTGTTTGATTTTGGGTCCTTACATTCAAATACGGAACAAAACGCGATATTGCTCCCTAAATTGGTATGGATCGACATTGAAAGCTGTCCCTCCCTGGAATTGTTGTTTAATTGTGGGTCCCTTGATTCAAATGTGGAGCCTAAAACTATATTGCTCCCCAAATTGGAGTACGTGAGTGTGAGTGGAGCAAAAAAGCTGAGACACGTGGTCATGAGCCACTCCCAAATAGTTTTGGGTTTTCCTAGTCTTAAAACTATCCATGTTGAGAATTGTTCTGACTTGAGATATCTCTTCCCCAAATATACGGCCACAACTTTGATGAAACTTGAGTGGCTAAAAATTAGTAAATGCGAACAGATGAAGGAAGTGATTCTTGAGAAAGAAGCTGGTCGATTAGAGGCAAAAGTGATGAGTTTCCCTTGCTTGAGTACATTAAGACTTAAGGAGCTCGACAACCTTATTGGTTTTGGTTCAGGAAGTGTCGAGAGGCAGCTAAGCGAGACAACTGAAGAAAATGATGAATTGCCACAACCGCTGTTCAATGAGATGGTTTGTTCTATTCTTTACTATGATCATTCATATTCTTGCATTATCATGTTTGATGATGAAGAATGTAATAAATTTGTTATACTTGTCCTCCTTTCTCACATTATCCTCGTGCAGGTTACATTTCCTAATATAACAAAACTGAAAATTGATGGCATTGAGTGCAAAGAGCTATGGAACAATCAAATTCCCACCGATTCCTTTCAGAAGTTGGAATCTCTTGAATTGAGCAACTGTGATAGTCTCCAACGTATTGCCACTTCTTATATGTGGAAGAAGCTGCAGCGCTATCTCAAGAAACTCAAAGTGATTTCATGCCATTCGATTGAGATCATATACGAAGGTGATGGGACGGATACAGAGAGTGGTGAATTGAGGAGGTTGGTTTTGCGTGATCTCGAAAACTTGAGGTGCATTTGGCAGTCCGACAGTCTCCCAAACATCCCGTTCCCAAATTTGAGAGACGTAGAGGTCATGAGGTGCCCCCATTTGGAAATGCTTTTCCCTACCTTCACTGCGAAATTTCTCGGGCAAATCGAAGAGCTGGTGGTGGAGTCATGTGAAGATATGGAACTAATTGCTGGTCATGAAAAATGGGAAGAAGCGACCGGCACCACAATCACCTTCTCCGAGTTAACTGCTCTTAGACTTTTCAAGTTGCCGAAATTCAGGAGCTTCTTACCTGAGAAATACTCTCTGAAATTCCCGTGCTCCGAGGACTTCCCATCCTTGCAAGTCTTGAGTATAGAAAGCTGTGGAGCAGAGCCGGACCAAGTCCTTGGTGACTGGCGTTGCCACAAAACAAAATGAGAACGTTGCAGTGTACTCAAAAAATTCAAAAGAATCAAGGTATTCCTTCAATATTTCATCGCTTTGGTTTGGCTTTATATTCCTTAGAATCGAAAATCAGTTTGTATCAGCTAAGACACAATTCTCAGTGGGACCTACACACACTATACATCACCTGGCCCTCTCTCTTCCTTTCTCTCTCTCTAGCTCTCTTCCTTACTCTCTTTAGCTAACAATCCATCGATTCCCTTTTATCCATCCACCAATAGAGAGTCCATTTTTAGCCACCACATGACATGGCATGTTGAGAAGGGACAAAGAACAGAGAGCATTGATCGAAGGCTCTCGGTGATTTTGATTGAATTCTTTCCTCTCACTTCACTGATGTTCGTCACTGCTTCCCGATCACCACTTGTTCCGCTGCCGCGAAGAAGTTCTGTAATGTCAGAGTCCTCGAACTTCAGTCACGACTGCCTACTTCAACTATTCCATCCCTTGATGTTGCTTCTATTATTTCTTTACTCATATCTGATCTCAATCGCTATAGCTAATCATTCTCTATTCAACTAAACCATATATGCTTTGCTTTCCATTCCTATTGCTACTGTCTGTGTGCAAATCGACTGTGATTGAAGGGTTGTATTAATGGTTTGAAGCAGTGCTCCTTGGTGAAAATTAATGTATGCAACATTTTTGATGAAATTCTTGAACTTAGTTGGTGTGTATTTTCATTCAGTTCTTGACTGAGAATTCCCTTCATTGCTAGATTGTTGATCTATTTTGGTCATGTAAGCGTATTTGGGTTGTGTTTCTTCATCAAAAAAATCATAGGTATTCAATTTCGAACTTGTTTTGAATCTGTTGGAACCTTGTCGATACATGCTGATTCGCCACTATTGCGGCTCTTAGCTGATGTCGATTGGTCCTTGATTTTATGCTATGCCTCTCAAGTAAGCATGTGCAGTGATATAGGACTGTCTTATGGTGAATTTCATGTATGTCATGAATGAATGAAATTCTACTGGAAATTGATCCATGTATGTTGACGCTGTCTTGATATCCCTGATTAGGTGTGCTTTTGATTCCAGCTTGAGGATAGTTTGGTTATGGGATCATATATGTTCATGCAAGGAAAGTAATAGGGTGAATCTCATACCATTTAGCGAGAATTGGGTTCATCTCTGAACTTGAATATGCTAGAATGAAGTATTGCATGCTGACCATGATTGTTTTGTTTAAATTTGGCACTAATTTGGTCTTGAATTGATGTCATTTTGATCAAGTAGACTCATATGCACTTATAGGGAGATATGGCTTCTATTATGTCAATTAGTCATCAAAAGATCATGATTTGTGGTCTTTATGTTCTGTTACAATTTTGAACATGTGTCGGAATTTTTGTCTTAGTTTGGTTGCTTTCTTTATTGCTTGCGGATAAGTGATATGCATGTGCATGTGCATGTTTAAATTAATGAGAAGTGTGCTTGATATTGCCATGAGAGTCTTCGCTTGATAAATAATTTAGAGGACTATGTTAATTGAAGTTTAATTCCATAATTCTTGCGATTCCAAAGCAAACCCTCTACTGGTACACATATTTTGAAGGTGATCTAGTAGACTAGCCAGATATGAGGAAATCTTTCAACGAAGCTGGTTAATGAGGCCCCTCGAAATATTGCATGTATGGCACTTGCCAACAAAGTACATGTATTCTTCCCCTCTCCTTCAACGCTCATCATTCAAGGCTTATTTACAAGAACTATTGCTTAATTCTAATTGATCCTTCAAGTGAGTGTGTTTGTGCCAACATACTGTGCGCAACACCAATTGCAGCCTACTCATTCATGATGTCCTCTCCTTCATCAGAGTGTTCTGGTCACTGCTGTTCCAAATGATGTTTCAAAGATACAATTTTTGTTTTCCTCCCTCCCCCATGGAATTCGCAAAACCATGTCACCAACACTACAAGTAACCCTTGGAATCCATTAGGACTCTGCCCATATTGTGACATCCCAGATTTTCAACTCTGTTTTCTACTGAATAAATTGGGCATTTCATTGATGTGCCTATAGGGCTGTTCTTAGAGCTGATTACTCTCGAGATAACTAGACTATCTGGGGAAGCCATTAAGGAATTTTAAGACAATAGACTTGAGAATTTGACTAGGAATTGGCTTCTCGACCGTGTTCATCTTTAAAGGCCATTGCGGCATTATTAAAAATCGAGTTAAAAATCGATTTGAGATCAGAGATAGGTTGGTTCGACTGAGATGTGTGACTAATCGTAGGTGACACCACTAAATTGGAAATTCTCGTTGGCCAACACTAGACTGATTTTCTTATTGTTTTGGTACCTTATGTCCATATTTAAATTCTCGAGATTTTCACAACAATTGAGAGTCGCAATGAGTCGAATGGGTTCATTGTGGCTCGAAGAAAATCGACCACAAGTCATTTACACAAAAAAGAAAAAAATTCTGAAATTACCTGGTAACTTAGGTCACGCTAAAATCGCGCCAAGTTAAAATTAACCGTGAATTTGAGTCCGATTTCAGAAATTGAAGAGTCTGTTATGTCACAATGAATTCTAGGAGTATCGACTCAGTCTCAAAAGATTTTTCTGCAACCCAAGACTTTTTGGAAAAAAGTCGTCCTAGGGCCGTTTTTGTCCAGAAAAAGCCCGAGATCTTTTTTGATCATGCAATTGGGATGCATGAGAGATCAATTGGTGAGGAAAAATACCAATTTGATAATTGAGGTATCAATTGAATTTGTGAGGGCCAAATGAGATTAGATTGAGTGAGAAATGGTGTCTAATTGAGGGAGAAGACTTGCAAATTCGTATGCCCCCTTGCCTAGCTCATTTTGGACCATTTCAAGTGTCCTAAGGTGTGCCTTGGTGGCTAAAGGAGAGCCATGGAAGGTGTGGGTGGTGTAGGTTGGTCAAGGGGACACATGAGAGGAAAAACAAGGCAAATGGACCCCTTGTTCCCTATTGTCTTCCTCCCTCTCCCTCAGCTGCTACCGACACTCCTTCCTCCTCCTCTCTTGTTGTTGTTCGACCACCATAGCAATCAAAGAAGCCACCGGAAGCAGCAACGCCACCGCTATTCGCCATTTGCGCGCCTCGCTGCCCGCACGCATATGCCTGCCTTGCCGCGCCTCACGCTGTCGTTCTAGCCTGCCCATCGGGCCAGCTGCTGTCTCGTGATCTGTGGAGCCAAGTCGAAGCTCCTGCCGCCGCCTTGAACCGCCCTCCCAACCGTCGAAGCCTCACCGGCCTACTGTTGTTCTCACCTCACCAAACAACTTTGTTTTTCTCTGTTTTGCAGCTCAAAACAGAGAGGAATTTTATGGGTTTCCAACCACCATCTAGGCCTGTTTTGGAGGTGTTATGGGCCTCGAACCCTAGGCCCACTTTAGAGAAAGTCGACCCCCATTGCATTCTCGATATTTTGAACTAGACGATCGTAAACAAGTGAGTTTAACTCACTAATCATTAATTAGTAAGTTAATGATGCTTATGGATTGATTATATTTAGTTAAGTGTGATTAGGTGGATCGATTAAAGTAAAATAATTAAATTAGGGATTTACCTATACATGTTAGGCAAATGGTTAGTGTAATTAGCGAGTATATAGACTCTAATATTTATTGAATGAGTCTCGGAATTTTTCCGGGTTTGTTTCAGCATCCAATTAAGTATTACAGGCCTAAGTTGGATTTTTAGTATTTATTTAATAATTTTCGTAATTAATTAATTAATTAATTACTTTTCAAAAATTAGACCAGGATAGTCGGTGATCGAAATTTTATGCTGATTATCATGGTACAATCTGTTTATTTATTCGAGCCCTAATTTGTGCTGAATTGATTTAATTGTGATTTTATGATTTATTCATAAATTAATTAATTTATGTAATTAATTGAAAAATAACCAGGCGTCGGTTGATAGTGCCAAAAATATTTTGGTGGACTATAGAAAATGGTGGGATTTGTGGAAAGGAAATTATAATATTTTGGCTAAGGTCGACCGTGTACCCACATACGGCTATTTTATTGGAATTAGATGTATGTTTGAAATGGTATATTATATCAGCCTGTAGGCTTTGATATGTCAGCTTAGTAGAGAGCAGTATGCCGCTATAATATATCAGCCTACAGACAATATGACAGCTTAATAGAGAATAGTATACCTTATCAGCTTAGATTGAGCATCGTCGGTATACTATATCAACCCACGGGCAATATGGCAGCTTAGATAGAGAGCAGTATATCTGACCATTTTAGAAGAGAGCTATACTATCTATTTATCAGCTTAGTAGAGAGCAATCCTGATGCGAGCGGACTTAATAGAAAGCATGAGATGAGCCGATTAAGAAAGGGTCGTGGTGATATGTAATCGACTAGGTCAATTGATCAATGTTCGATTTGAGGTTATGAATTGATTGATTGATGTGAATTGTGTATCTTTGAGATATACTAACTTGCAGGAAGGAACTGAGGCCAAGGTAAATCCTCTGACTCATGTTATGCTTACGCAGCTCTTGGGACATATTGGCCTTCTAATCGAGTCTTAAAAGGGTAGAACTCGCTGAGACGTAGTCTCACCCCATTGTGGGATAACATTTCAAGCCCTTAAATGGCAGCACCTCCACCTCCTCGTCCTCCTATGCATTTTGGCATCCTTGAGGAGATCACCGAGATAGGGTATTATTTCCCAATACACCCTCACCCTAAAGGACTAGAGTACGTTTTGGTAAAGTCCAATGTCTGGGTTGACATGGGTAAGGATGACCTGGTACCCCATTAGTATCGATCATAGTATCGTCACTACCATGATGGGCGAAGAGAGGGTCCCATCCCGGAAGGTGATGTGCCTTTGTACATTTTGGAGGCAGCATTCGGGAAGGGGACTGCAGATCCCAAGGATGGGGCAGCGGTCGATACCAAAGACCCTAAGCTCAAGGGTGATACTGATACTCCTGTGTACTCGGTCGAGGACGCTAATTGGAGCGAAGAGGAAGGAGAGATTGTTGAGTAGGAGGAGAAGCTGGAGGAGGAGCCTGAGGACGAACCATTTGATGAGCCTGAGGATGAACCCGAGGCGAAACTTGAAGAGGAGGAGCCCGAAGAAGAAGAGCCTGAAGAGGGAGAATCTAAAGAAGGTTCTAAGGAAGACTTGGAAGAGATGGATCCCAGGGATGATCTGGAGCATGTCCCAGATGAGGACTGAGATCCCAGTCTGTTTTACAAACCCTAGGTTGTGATCTGATGTTTGATAAATCAAACTTTTGTGAATAGTATTGTAATATATACTATGAGGTTGTGTGTATAAAAGTGTGGTATGTTTTTTCATGTTGGAAAAATATGGTCATACTTTTTTATCTCATTATTTTATTATTTGAGGATTATTTTTTTTTATGCTTCCGCTTGCGCATTAAAAATGAAAGGGTCGGCGATGCGTCCTGGGACGTCGCTATAAATCGACCAAGTGAGAGATGAGCCCGCATTCGAGGATCGGGGCGTGACGCATATGTTCCACCAAGAGTAGGTCCCTAGCTCCAATTGTCTCTTTATAAACTATTCTGCAATAGAGGTGCATAGCTCCATTTATCTCCTTGCAATGGGTCTCTTTGTTGATGAAAAAGTTGATGAAATTATGACCGTGCTTATTGGAGGTCCCCTGATTTGCAAAAGTTGAATCTTTTCCCTCTAAGAAGTTTATGGCATAAATCTCGAATGGAAAACAATTAGCCCATAAGAACTTGATGAATCATATATATTTATCTTAACGTTCACACCCTAACATCAACTCATCCGAAGCATTTTATACAACAATAGCATCGTGTGTCCTTTCCACAACTTGCTCATGAATGCTCATTAGTAGAGAGTATCCATTTGTATCACAACTTTGTCCTGCTCATGAATGCTCATTCTACTCGTATTTCTCAATTTCAGCTGCTCAAAACACTGCAAGTTAAAATCACTTGAAATTTTTGTTATATATCATCGCATTTGCACACCCTCATAATCGAATGTCACTAAGGCTCCGTTCGTTTCACGAAAAATATCATGTTTCCGGAAAACATTTTCCTGAAAGTTATTTTCCAGGAAAATGACTCTATTTTCCGGTGTTCGGTTAAAATCTAAAATTTGAGTGGAAAATATTTTCCACTGTTCGTTAGCTCAAACATTTTCCTGAAAAAAATTATCAAAAATTGAATTTTAATATTTTTAATTGACCAAAAAATTTATTTTATTTATTTATATATTTTTTTAAAATGATTTTTTAGTTATTTATATTTTTAAAATAGAATTTTTTTATTATTTTTTTTCCTTCCTCCTTCCTCCTCCTTCTTCCTCCCGATTCCTCTCGAGCAGCTTCGTCCGCGTCGCCTCCTTCCTCCTCCTTCTTCCTCCTCGTTCCGCCGCTGCCGCCTCCTTCCGGCCTGAAGATGGCCGGTTGCCCAGCGGCCGACCAAGACCTGGTGGCCACTCCGGCGAGCTCGAGGCTCGGCCGAGCTCGCCGGATTTGGCGACAGAGCTCGAGCTTTCCTGGATCCGGCGAGCTCGAGGCTCGGCCGATCTCACTCGAGCTCGCCGGATCTGGTGACAGATCTCCCCGCGAGCCTCCCGGCGCCGCCGCGGAGCTCCCTCTTGAGCCGGATCCTCCCGAGAGGCTTCGAGCCGCCGGGGAAGCGGAGCGCGGCGGTCGCGGTGGCGCCCTGACCGGAGCAGGCGGGCAGGAGCGGCCAGGGAGGGCGGAGGCTGGTCTCGGAGAAGGACATCGTTGAAGCCGATTTCGCAACAAGGAGAGCAAGAGAGAGAGAACAAGAACAGAAGGAAGAGAAGAGGCGAGGCTTGGAAAATGTTTTCCTCTTTTCAAAGGAGGAAAACATTTTCCAAGCTGCAAAGAAGGAATTTTCCGGTCAACGGAAAATGTTTTCCGTTGACCGTGATTTTCCGCCCACCCGAACACCGGAAAATCCGGAAAATATTTTCCTAGAAGTTATTTTCCGCGAAACGAACGGAGCCTAAATTTACATAGTGGGTCATGTCATGAGAGCATCAGGAAGAGTGGTGGGCGATCCAAGGATTTTGCCACTCACATCAGGAAACGTTTCGAAACCGGCCGAAGGACCAACTTTACCGTCTTTGCTCACATGGGTGGGATACTGCATCAGGTGGCCTCTCATTTCCTTGGAATTTTGTTGGTCCTCATCCACAAAAGCTTTCCAATTCTCTTTGGCTATTTTGTTCACCCTCTTTACACATTCAATGCTTTGAGGTTCCCTGAAGTTGTCCTCTAGATCTCCCAAGTGCTCCGCCAAAAGTGACATCCTATAATCGTAAACCTACATAGCGTAAGTCAACATAATTATACAAAAGCTTAAGTTTTTGAATGAATGTCGCCGCACTCGCTTGGGCATACGCTTTGTATATGCTATTCAGATGAGAGGCTAATTTGATGTAACTAACCTGGCCACACGGATGCCTCTTTTTCCCGGCCCAAGTGTGACGCGGCTGATAAGCTCCCATTGCAATTTCAGCCAGAGATCTTTGGTTGATATTTGCCGATCCCATGATCACATACTCATTATCTACTATCATTCCTGGCATGCACATATATCATGAATCTGCAAAAACTTTTGAACCGACGCCTACATGGATAGAAACAACAGCACGCTTCAACCAAAAGTCTTTTTACCACTCATGCTCTTGATGACTTTTTTTCGTTTTGCTTTTTCAACGGATAAATCAAAGGAAGAATCCATGAAAAGAGTATAGACATATAGCACGTCATTATTTTTGGATTGTTGATTCATTGCTTGGGATGAAGACTGTGAGGAGGACAAGGGCTCTCGCTTGCCTTGGCAGTAGAAGTTCAAGTAATCTAAGGGATGGTACTTGTGTGACAACCCGGAAAAAGCCTGGGTGATAATTTTGTACATCATCGTCATGGTTTGTCCGTGTCCACATTATCAATACACATACGAGAATAGTGGATGTTAATCTTTTGACATCATCATATCTCCTGGAGAAAAATACTGAAATAATTGAAATAGGGTCCCTTTAAGTAGCTCGGCTTGGTCTGCTTGGATCACGTCGTTTTCTGCTTAATTCCGTTCGTCATGTTATTTAGTTTCGATTTGCTTGGACATTATCGATTTACATGTGTCATCACTATTTCTTTACAAGATGAAAGAGTTTATCCTTGATCTGACCTGCTAGAAGAGAATTTCCTGCACTGCAGCACCAGTAGGGACACCCTTCGGCCACATCGGTATCACTACATACACACAGAAGCGCTCATCTGCACTGATCTTGCTTGCGATCTTCAATGCCAACTCCATCAGCACTAAATTATTTGCAGCTGCATGCCAAAACCAAATCAAGCATTGGTTGCCACCAAAAATTGAACTCAAGAAATTAGATAGGCTGAAACAAAACTAGAAAAATGGAGGAAAAATATGCATTTAAAAATTTCGGAGAGTCGGTCTCAGAAATATAAGATATTGAATCAGAATGCAGTCTTAATGTCTTATACAGTGAGTTCTAGCGATTAATAGCTAATACACAATCCCCAAAGGGAGCCAAATCTCTACACTCTTTACTGGAGGCGTTGTTGCTCGCTCTAAGTCAGTCAAAATGAATAGAAATAGGCATCTTATACCTGCATTTTTGTATGGTGGCCAACGATAGCAAGAGCTGAGAAAATATTGGTTTTCAATGTAAATGAAGTGTTGTGCCGATCTAATTGCTTTCACGTATGCTGTGTGAATACTCTTGTCTACTTGCAAGTTCTTTCCACTGATAAGATTCCGCAACCATAAAGAGATTGAAAGAAGCAACATTATCAATGTGGAATTCAATCTCTCCTCAAAAACACTAAAGACCCTGCATAAAAAGGAAGAGTGACTTTCTAATGTAAGAACACTTTTCAAGTTATACACATATGACAGCCAATTGCAAATCTACCAGCATGGTATTCGCAACTAAAACTTACTTGCATTGCAGCTTCTTCAATGCTCTTCGGGAATCCCTTTACAGAACCAGAATCAATCGACCTAAAGACCTATGCCAATAAAAAATAAAATGAAAGGCGGCTGTCACACTTCATTTGTTTACAATTGAAGTCCCTTGAAAATGGTAATTAATTTTAAGTAAATTCTCCCAACCTGCACATGCCAATTTTGTGACATCCTGAATTTCGACTCCATCCCGAATATATGAAATGGGCATCTCGTCGACGCGCCTATGGTTCTTTTTCTCTAAGCTGATCATTCATGAGTTAACAAATCTATTGGGTGAAGCCGTTAAGGGATATAACCGCGGTAAAATCCCTAAAAGCTACCCGGTAGGTCAGATCGGACTAAAATCGCGTTCGATCAATTTTAATCACGAAATTGAATTCGGTTTTGGGAATTGGACATTCAAGCATGTCACGGTTCATTTATAGGATGTTGTCTTGTCTTTCGGAGAAATTCCATCGAGACCAGAATCTTACGGAAAATTTATTCGGATGTTGCGGAAAAATAACGGAAATTCAAATGGGCTAAGTTGATGGATCCAAAACGAGCCTTTGAGTGTCGGGGACTTATAGAAAATTGTTCGAGATTTTTCTTCATCAATATTGGACATCAAATTTGAGAATTTATTGAAGAAATGGAAGACCAAAATGTGAAATTCGGAATTGGAAAAGGGCAGCATTTTTTTGGGCATCAAAATGGGTTTAATTGTGAAGATAATACAAGAAAGTATTGAGAGACATTAAGATAAGTTTGAGGGTTAATTGGGGGACCAAGCATTTAAGGAATGTGATAAGCCTTATTGACTTCCCCTCCTTTTCTCTTAGCTGGCTTCATACGCACGCCTCCCCCCACCGTCTTCTTCTTCGCTCGAACCCTCCTCTCTATTGGCTTCAGCTTGGCTTTCATTTTCCTTTCCGTCGATCAGCCAACCCATGCCTGCTTCTCCACCATTTCTTGTCCCACCGGTCAACTATTCTCTCCAACAAAACCCACGGTTGACCGAAGCCCCACGCCCTCGGTCCACGAATTCTCCTCCACCCACTCTCTCTCTCACAGCCGCATAAGCCCCATCTCTCTCTCAATTGTTTCTCTTCGAATTTTCTGCCCTCTCTCACGCCTCACTATCTTCAATGGCTGAAGCTTGCTGCGATTTGGGCCGAGCTTGTTGCTGCTGAAAGCTGGGCCGAAGACATGTAGCTGGAGAAGACCGAAGCTGCTGGAGGTTGCTGGCTTCTTGTGGCTTGGAGAAGTGAACGAAGAAGCAGCTGGATGAAGGCTTCGTTGGATTGCTGGCCGAGCCGTGGGGATGCGGGACGTCAACGATGGGGCTTCCTTGACAAGCGGTTGACCGAACCAAGAAGCAGCAAGGAGCTGCTGGCGACACACGGACAAAGATGTTGGAGTTGATCGAACAAGCAGCAAAGTCAGTCGCTTCGTTGGCATTGCGGGACTAAATTTGATTTTTAATATTTATTTATTTAATTTTCGAAATTAATTATTTAATTATTTATTTTTTCGGAAATTCAACCGGGATGGCCAGTGACAGGAATTTTTTGCTGATGATCGTGGTGCAGTCCGTTTATTTATTTAAGCTTTATTTGGTGCTAAATTGATTTATGAGTGATTTTAGGATTTATTCCTAAATTGAATAACCTTTAGTTATTAATTGAAAAATAACCGGGCATTGGTTGACAGTGCCAAAAATATTTTGGTGGACTACAAAAAATGATGGGATTTATAGAAAGGAAATTATTCTATTTTGGCTAAAGTCGATCGTGTACCTACACATGATATTTTATCAAGTGTCTTTGATACCAAGAAATTAGTGCAAGATATTATAAAATTGAGGAATTTAATTACGAAGTGCAATATCGTTGGCAGCGGTTGAATGGTCGTGGGATGTTGTGGGTTAAGTTAATTAAACCATCAAAGTATGGCCGTGCCCACTAAGCCGTGATTCAGCATTACCACCAAAATAGGAAACGGCAGTATCGAGTGGGATCGTAAAGCCACTAAATATGGAAAGTGTCGAGTGAGACCGTAAAGCAACTAAATATTGAAAGTTGTCGAGTGGGACCGTAAAGTCACTAAATATTGAAAGTTGTCGAGTGGAACCGTAAAGCCACTAAATATTGAAAGTTGTCGAGTGGGGCCGTGATTTCCAGATATACTTAAGTTGTGTCCTAAGAACCGTGATTCGTAATTGGGAATTGAGTATAAATAATTGAAATGACTGAAAGTGATTTTGTTGATATGTAATCGACTAAATTGATTGATCAACGCTTGATCTAGTGCTGTGAATTGGTTGTTTGATTAATGTTATATATGAGGCATTTGTGTATAACCTTAAATTGCAGGTTGGAACTAAGGCCAAGGTAAGTTCTCTGACTTGTGCTATGCTTAGCCAACCTGGTGGTGTATCGGTTTACTAATTAAGTCTTAGGGGGTAGAACTTACTAAGACGTGGTTTCAATGGTTATTGTATAACCATTTCAGGCCCGTAGATGAGCCTGAGGAGGAAGAACCAGAAGAGAATGATAAGCCAGAAAAAGAGGAAGAGCTTGAAGGAAACGAACCTAGTGAAGAAGAATCAGAGGAGGATCCTAATGATCCTGAGTACAATCCGGATGAGGATTGAGATCCCATCCTCTTTTGTGAACCCTATATATGTGTGGATAGAGTGACACCAGAAAGTTATGATCAGTCTTGTGAAGTACTCTGAGTTATACTCTGTATAAAAGTATGGTTGTGAATTTTAATATGAAAAATATGGCTCTGCTTTTTTATCCCATTGTTTTTATTATCTGAGGATTTATAATTGCTTTCGCATGTGCAATATAAATGAAAGGGTCGGCGATACATAATCCTGTAATATCGCATTTTAAAATCGACCAAGTAGAAGGATGGATGCGTTCCCGAGGATAGGGGCGTGACAAATTTTCCGGGTCATCTTTGTCCCTGACTTGTACTATTTTGTCGCCATCAGGGCTTGTCGAGGAACAAAGTATCCATGAAATCTTGTCAAGCCTTAAGAGAGCATTCTCGTACCAACGCCTAACATTTTTCGGCGTAAACTCACGCCACTTTGTCGCCTTTCTCCATCTCTATGCAAGATTCTTCAATTTGTGTATGCAACTTGTCCCTCAACTTTGCAATGTAGATCATGCCACGGTTGCCTTGGGACATTGACAGTGGACTACACTCATCACAAAAAGCACTTAATTCTCATGATCAGGAAATAACATATACATGTTATTACAATGCTAAAGGTAAACATTAGCATATTACCGTGAATGTGGGGTTGCGAATGTTATTCTTAAAGACGGTATCAAGATCGCTATGGAGTTTGTGCTCTGAAGAGTCATATCAGCCATCGCATAAGTTTAGCCCACGAATGAATGATGTTATTTTGCAGTTGTTTCTCGAGGCTTGAGTATCAAAAACCACGCACTTTTGGTGGTGCGGGTACAGGGTCCCCACCACTTGGACCACGGAAGATCCATACGCCAACAAATCAAACCAAACATTTTCGTAGATTTATCTCAAATTTCAATCGAATGGGTAGCCTTTGCAATATTGTAAAATTCTCTTTTAGAACTATCCTAAATTCTTGTGATTAGGTTAGAAAACACATGTCGCGACCTCTTTTTTTCGACGCCTGATCAGGGGCGGGCGCCTTGCGAAGGCTAATGGTTTGGCTAAATTTATTAGGCCTGGACTCTCTTAAGTCCAGCAATTCACGACTTTAATAGTCCAAGTTTTTTAACATGTAAGTTAGTTTTAAAACGGAGTTGCCACTAATCGATTTGGGGTGGGTCAATTAGAAACCCAAACGAAGTATCGGGAGAAATACTCTCTCCTGTGCAACTAGAGAAATTATGATCGGGGACTTGATTACACTAATTAATCACTAATGTCCTTTCGGTACCTAATCTTGTTTAAACCCTAAGGCTTTTCGGATTTTTGAGGGATTTTCCATTCATTTGTGGGAAGGAAAAACATTTTATGGGTCTTTTTCTATTTTTTGGATATAAAAGGGACTTTTTGGATTTTTTGGTATTTTTTAGAAAATACAAGTCTTTTTGGCATTTTTTTTGGCATTTTTTTGAATATTATTTACTTATTTTATTTTTTATTACAATATTATTTATATTAAAATAATATAAAAAAAGAACCGGGTTGGATTCTCGGGTTGGGGCTGACCCAGGTCATCGAACCGCGACCCGGACGTGGGCCCAACTTGGATTTTTTTATTGTTTTTCTTTTTAAATGTAAAAGCCCAAACCCACTTTGGCCCATTTTTATAAAAACCTCAGCTCGAAGGCTACTCGGCCCACGCGCACAAGCCCGTCTCAGGCAGAAACCCTACTCGGTTCAAACCCATGCTCGACCCGGCTCATGGAACCCTATCCGGCCACGGCTCGGGTCCGACCCCACGACCTAGGGTCGCGACCAGAAAAATTAGGAACCCTAAGGTTCCCGATTCGCAACGCCGAGGAGGAGAAGGTAGAGGCGTCGTGGCGACGACAACAACGACAGCAGCAACGAGGAGGGGAAGGTTGAGGCGTCGCAGTGGCGACGACAGCGACAATAGCAACGAGGACTAGACGATGGGGGGGTTGCGATGGCGATGGCGACGGCGACAGCAGCAGTACGTTACCTGTCTATGAACGACAGCTTGCACGGCGAACGGTAGCGACGCCGATGACGGCGGAGTGTGCTCGAGCTCTCCTCTCTCCCTTCAATCTGGATCTCCTGAAGTCTCTCGGGGGAAGCTTAAATGTTCGTAGCTTCGATCTCTCTCCTTTCTCTCTTCAATTTGGGCTTGCAAGCGTCGAGCCTCCCCTGAAGTCTCTCAGGGGAAGCTTGAATGCTCGCAGCTTCGATCTCTCTCCTTTCTCTCTTCGATCTAGGCTTGTGAGCATCGAGCCTCCCCTGAAGTCTCTCGGGGGAAGCTTGAATGCTCGTAGCTTCGATCTCTCTCCTCTCTCTGCTCTCGAGTTTCCCGAAGTGTCTTAAGGGATCTCTGAGCTTTGCTGGCTTCCTTTCTCTCCTCTGTGTGTGTTTTCCGACGAAGGTGGAGGGCCTATTTATAGGCGAGGGGGTGACCGGTCGACGGAGCTTTGACTGCTGATCCCCACGCACTGAACGGCCTTCGCTGACCGAACCGGCGTCCCATCCGCCACCTGTCCGCCAGCTGCCCCCCCCCCCCCCCCACGCGTGTTGCCGTCCGTCCACTTATCCGGCGTCGCGCCCTCTGCGAGTGTGCAAAGGCGGACAGAGGATGAAGATGACCGAAGAGGGCCAGGCTGGAGGAGGAAAATGGGTTGTAGGGGCCCAAGCGGAGGGGAAAGAGAGGGAGAGAAAAATGGGCTGCTTTTTTGTTTTATTTTTGTTTTTGTTTTTATTGATCGATTTTTTTGGTTGTTTTTGTTATTTATTATTTAAAATAAGGAAAAATATAGAAGCTAAAGCCTAATTAAAAACCTAATTGAAATTTAGGTGTCAACAGCTACCCTTTTTTGAAGGTGAGTTCGCAGAGGTTGCATTCAAAAACAAATTGATACCTAAATTTTGTCTGTTCATATGCAGTGGATTATATTTTATTTGGGACCTATCATCCTATGCAGAAAATGAGCAATATAACATTACACATATTAAGACAGATAAGAAGATACCTGTAGTTACTTACCGGGAGTGAGTGAAATAGGGTGTGAACCCCGAGTTTGGCAAGTATCAAGGCGTCATCTTACCTGGTGATATGAGGAGGTTGCTTCTCCAGGACCCGAACCATTCTTTGGTCGCCTGTTAGAGCAATTAGTGGTTTACTCGACCTTTCTTGTGGGATGCGCCATCCTTTATTAGAGCATGTGTTTGTGGGGGGCCTGACTTCTATTAAGGAAACTAGTTAGTATCTGACCTTTCTCGAGAAATGCGCCGACCTTTTTCAGAGCATCGATTTGTGAGGTGCCTGATCTCTATCAAGGACACTAGTTGGTACCCAACCTTTCTCGGGAGATGCGCCGACCTTTCTCAGAGCATCGATTTATGGGGTGCCTGATCTCTGTTAAGGACATCAGTTGATACCCGACCTTTCTTAGGAGATGCGTCAACCTTTCTTAGGGCATCGATTTGTTGGGGGTGCCTGACCTCAGTCGAGGACACCGATTGGTATTCGACCTTTCTCGGGAGATGTGCCGATCTTTCTCGAGGCATCGATTTGTTGGATGCCTAGACATTTACAGGCATTTTGAAAGAGTACTTGGATATTCACAAGTACTAACCTAAATGATATTTGGGCCTTTGTAGGTGTCGGAAAGGTACTTGGATAATCACAAGTACAAACTTTTGGAGGATACCTGGACGTTCACAGATATCGAAGAGGTACCTGTATGATCACAAGTACTAGATGCTGAAAAATACCTGATTACCTGCAGGTATTGAAATAGTACTTGGATGGTCACAAGTACAAACTCTTGGAGGGTGCCTGGATGTTCGCAGGCGTTGAAAGAGTACCTGATTGCTTAAAAGTGTCGAAAGAGTACTTGGATGATCACAAGTACAAACTCTTGGACGATACCTGGATGTTTGCAGGTATTGAAAGGGTACTTGGATGATCACAAGTACGGATTTTTGGAGAATACCTAGACGTTCGCAGGTATCAAGGGGTACCTAGATAAATCATAAGTACTAAACTCTGGAGAATACTTGGTCGTTTTTTAAAGTCTCTTGGTAGATGGAATATCGAGGACGTATCTAGGGTAAAGGTTTCTCACCTTCTGGTAACGGGGATATCGAGAACGTACCTGGGATATTCATGGAGGTCTCCTACCTCCTGGCAGTTGGGGAATATCGAGGACGTACCTGGGATATTTATGAAGGTTTCTCACCTCCTGGTAATTAGAAATATCGAGGGCGTACCTGAGATATTTGTGAAGGTCTCTCACCTCTTGGTAATGGGAATATCGAGGACGTACCTAGGATATTCGTGAAGGTCTCTCACCTCCTGGTAACGGAAATATTGAAGACGTACCTGGGATATTCATGGAGATCTCCTACCTCCTGGCAGTTGGGAATATCAAGGACGTACATTGGATATTTATGAAGGTCTTAATTGGGAATATCGAGGGCGAACCTGAGATATTCGTGAAGGTCTCTCACCTCTTGGTAATGGGAATATCGAGAACGTACCTTAGATATTCGTGAAGGTTTCTCACCTCCCGGTAATGGGAATATCGAGGACGTACCTTAGATATTCATGAAGGTCTCTCACCTTCTAGTAATTGGGAATATCGAGGGCGTACCTAAGATATTCGTGAAAGTCTCTCACCTCCTAGTGATGGGGAATATCGAGGACGTACCTGGGATATTCATGAAGATCTCTCACCTCCTAGTAATTGGGAATATCGAGAACATGCCTCGCATATTCATGAAGGTCTCTCACCTCCTAGTAATGGGGAATATCGATGACGTACCTAGGATATTCATGAAGGTCTCTCACCTCCTGGTAATTGGGAATATTGAGGACGTACCTGAGATATTCATGAAGGTCTCTCACCTCCTGGTAATTGAAAATATTGAGGACGTGCCTCGCATATTCATGAAGGTCTCCCACCTCCTAGCAATATAAATTTGAATGTAGCACGAGGCTTACCTGGATGGCCTCAGGCACTCAAAAGGGCTAGAACACTTGGTTAGCCGTAGGTGTACAAAGTACTTGAATACTTGGATGAACACAAGTATTTAATGATATGATTTGGGACCACTTAGGCAGGTCCAAGTGTCATGATGATAAGAGAGCATACCTAGGTAATTGCAGGTGCACAATGTAGTGGAATACTTGAACAACTACTACTATTATTTGAGGACAACTCGGGCAAGCTGAGTGTCTTGAAAAAGAAGTACCTGGACAATGGTGGGTACTTGATGATATGGGGATACCTAGACAGCAGTAGGTATTCCAAGATAAAGAGATACTTGGTCAGTCACAAGTATCAATATTCTGGGGACAACTCGAACAGGTCGAGTGTTAAGAAAAAGGAGTACCCGAACAACAGCCGGTACTCAAAGACAATGGGGAGACCTAGACAGCAGTAAGCACCTAAACTCAAAGGACGACTCAAATAGGTTGAGTGTCAATAAGAGAGTACCTGGACAGTGATAGGCACTTTAAGACAAATAGGGATAGGGACATGCTTACCTGGCAATATCTATGATTTTTGAGAGTATGTCTGCTATTTGCATAATATGCACACATGATTATATATGCTGTGAATTCACGAGTTTAAATGGGATTCATGCATGACAATTTTGTTAGTTTTTGCATCATCCAAATTCTACTGGGGAAAGTTTGAAAGACAACCTTCATTCCAAATGTAGATGTCTTGAGCATGCCAGATGAGGGACTTTCAGTCTGAAAGGACTTTCCACTCTCTCTCATGGAAGAGGCTATCCTGACCATTGATGCGGGATTTATAAGGACCACACTTCTCACTGTCATCATGTCAGCAGGGGTCAAAGTGTTCTTGCAAACGGTACGACTTTACCAATATAAGAGGTCTTTGTCGAAATTATGATGAAGTCTTGGCCAGTGGCTCATCAAAGGAGACCATCGAGGTCGAAGCTGATGGATGAAATGTTGATGATCATCTCCGGGTTTACAAGTTAAGAACCTTGAAAAGATAGAGTAATCTTGCTTGTACTTCTTCGAGTGATGCTTATGTACACATGAAATCCTACGTTAATTGAAGTGCCCCTAGTCTGAAGAGACTTTTACAATGGGACACAATGTAGGCTTGACTCATGTGTAAAAGGGTGATAGCTGGTGATTGCCTTGGCATTTGTCACTAGTCTTTCTTCTCACTATTAGAAGGAGGCTCTATCAATCGAACCACAACAGTAACTTCTCTGATTTTTTTTTTTTGCTCGAGGCATTGGCCCTGCTTTTACGAGGCACACTACTTTTTTATACCCCTATTTTTATCCCAACTTTTCATTTATGGGCATTTGACATTGTTTTTACCAGGTACACTACTTTTTTATGCCCCTAGTTTTTTTTATTTTAGTTGCTTGAGGAACTGATTTAGGCAAGTTCAATTGAAGCACCATTATTTAGACTCTTGAGTCTTCATCTTCAGCTGGCGCTCTAGGCTATGGCAATAACTTCTACTTTGTCTCAATGTGAGGGTAAAATTACAGACTCACTTGGGTTGTACAATGTATACAAATGCATAAAAAGGGAATTGCTCTTCGTTATTCTAAGGCACTTAAATTGACGCGAGTGTTCATATGCAATAAAGACACCCGAAGATTGATGTAAGTGCAAGTAAGAAAATTTCTATCTCTCTTCTCACCTTGTGATTGCTGTTTTGCCTCTAATTTGCCCCAGTGTAGGGGTGGTTCTTGACGGGGGTAGGATAGAAATTTCACCAGTGTATAGGGTTTAATGGGGTGAGCGATGGAATGCCTCTCACTATTTTGGTTATCGTACCATTTGCGAGAGAACTCTTTACCCTACAGCCATGGAATTTTCTGCACTTATCTCACAAGTGTATAGATGGGAGACTGTGTGTAAGATATAGCTTGCCTGTCATTATTCTGACGCGCCTCATCCAGCATGCTCAATCAATCTTGTATTCTTCAATTAGCTATCTATTCTAATAATTCTCAATGGAATCAGTGATTTAGACAGACAAAATCATCATGTAAAATCCATTTGAAAAAGACATGCAGCATTTTAAATGTGATGGAGTTTGTACTCTTAAAACAAATGAATGGTTTTGACTCAAAAAAGACACTACTAACAACTTTAGGGGCTAACATAATGGTGTTTCCAAATATGTTAAATTTTGAACATCAAAAGGTGTATTCGCAAATGGGTGTCAATGGTTGTCCCTATTGATTAGGGATATGACACAAGAAGGATCAGTCAAGGATTGGGAATCTGATCGGGCATCTCTACTTTTGCCTCTGTAGAAGAGAAGATGTACAAGTAGATCAATTAGTCTAGCCAAAATCAAATGTGAGTTGAGGCCTAAAGATTTTCTGTCATTTACTTTGGTGATTACTCAGGACGCCATTTCGCTTAGGAGAGCCTATCAGAATTTGACATGTCTTTCCTTGATTTGTTATCCGCATTTTTTACGGCCAAGTGATCCTGCAACAGATAAAAGGGATCATGTTAGTCAGAAGCTCTTTCAAAAGTCAAATAACTTAGAAGCGATACAACATTACCCTTCACTAGTTTGCAGATGATTGGGTGAACCTAAAGTGAGAGAGGGACACAAAGTCCTATGTGTTGGAGAAATCTTCTTGAAGTGTTTTGAAGTTGACAAAACGTTTCCATTAATATAGTCTGAAGGTTTGCAGACTCTGCTATTTAAAGTCTGAAGACCTCCGGACAGCCAGACTCAAGACTCGAAGTCTATCCTCATTGACAGTCTCTAATCCGTTGAAGAAAGGTTATCCAGAACTGGATGTTTCATTAAAGATATGACCTTATCGACTGGAGAAAATCTCTTGGCTAGAAAAGACATAACGGAATCCTTTGATTGATCGAGATTGACTCGAAGATTAAGGATCCGATGATTGCCTAAATATTCTTGGAAGGTTCTACTTATGGAAACCGAGATCCTAATTATATGGGCGAACATGATTGATGGGCTATCGACACGTTCCTTTAATAGCTCGAATAATCTTCCTAATTGATTCCGTCCAACAGGTAGATTGGAGGAATTCCTTTGGTAAGTGCCAATGGGTATGATGACATGAAGGAGTATATAAGGAAGACGTTCTAAGTTGTTTGAGGTGTGCGCGATAGAAGAATTCCAAAGTTTGAAGCTCCTTGTTGTTTAGACAATTCCTTTGAGCGAAACCTTGTATGCAAAAGAAAGTCTATATTTGTGTGAAACCTTGAGGAGGTGTGGTAGAACATCTACATTGTGGAATCAAGGAAAAGCTGTGTTGTAACTTCTCTTTTGTTCATAGTGAAATCCAGCCGGTGGGCTGTCAGTGCGGAAGAGTGAACGTAGGCTTGGAATAAGCCGAACCATTATAAACTTTGTGTTTAATTTTCTCTTCCTTACTCTCTTTACCTTTATAGTACTTCATTTTGTTAACTTCCTTTCTATCGTTTGCCTTGAATCGCTTCTGTATCTTGAAAAACTATTTGTGCACCTATTCACCCCCCTCTAGGTGCTTATACTAGCTATCTTAATTGGTATCAGAGCTCGTGTACTCACTTTGTTTGAAGTGTTTTGCTTCAGAGTTAAAGATCCATGACTAGTATGTTGGCTCCAGGGCTGGTAGAATGGCAAAGCAATACCGGACCGCCTTACTTTGATGAAAAGGACTACAACATATGGAAAAACAAGATGAAGGCGTTCCTAAGATCAAAAGATCCTCTGGAATGGGACGTAGTAGAAAAATGAATCATTCCTAAAGCTGCACCTGTCTTAGAAAGAGGAAAATATACTGTTGGGTCTAGCGAAATGACTCAGGAAGAGATAATCAAGAGACAAGCTCTTGATGCAAAAGCAATTTATTCTTTATATTGTGCTTTATCACCTACTGAATATAACATAATATCTTCTTGTGATACAGCCAAAGAAATCTGGGATAGATTACACATTACCTATGAATGAACCGATCGAGTGAAAGAGACTAGAACCAACATTCTTCTCGGTCAATATGAAGCCTTCAGAATGAAATCGGGAGAATCCATAACTGACATGTTTAGTCGTTTTACAGAAATCGTGAATGGTCTTGAAAATCAAGGTCAACCAATTTTTAATCCCATGAAAGTAAACAAGCTAATGCGTGGACTCTCCAAGGATTGGAATCACATAAAGACGTCAATCAGAGAAACCCAAAGAATCATGCCACTGTCTGTTAATTAGTTGGTTGGGCTCTTCAGTCTTATGAAGTGGAACGAATCAATGAAGACGAATATCCTAAAGATAAGAAATCAATTGCATTAAAATCTAATGATGGTTCTGATGTAACAAATTCTGAAGATGATATGGATGATGAGGAACTTGCTCTCATGATAAGAAGATTCAGAAAGCTAAACAGAAAATGAAGAAGAGTCAATTCAAAGAAACAAAGTTTTCAAAAGCAACAGGCTAAGTCTGCTGAAGATGATGAATCAAACAAAGATGTAGTCTGCTTTGAATGTAAGAAAAAATGGACACATCATGCCTAACTGTCCTTTTCTGAGGAAGAAGAAAGGAAAAACTGAAAAGTATCGAAAAGCTCTCAAAGCTGAAACCTGGAGTGATACAGAATGCGAAGATAGTGATGATGATTATGCCAACATATGTCTAATGGTACAATCGAATTCAGAATCAAACTTCGAGACAGATTCAGATTCAGAAAGTGAATTCGAGGTAAGTAACTTCAAAATCCCTATCAAAGTTTCAAAATACATTGATGAATTGTGTTTTAGTCTTAAGACTTCTTTTAAAAGAATTTTCGAACTCAAAAAGGAAAATTCTGCTCTAAAACAACAAGAGAATGTTTTGGAAGAAAAAGTGAAATGCTTAGACCAGAATGTTTCTTCTCTCAAAGAAAGTGAAGATAATCTTTTAAAAGAAAGTGCATTCTTGAAAAATGATATTTCAAATATTTCCAAAAGATTTTCTCTAGGATCTGAAAAACTGGAAAAAATACTTTCTGTTCAAAGACCTAATTTCAATAAATCTGGTTTGGGAATGACTGCGGAAACCATTTCTTTAATTGATTTTCCTAAAGTGAAAGAAAGAATCAAACATAGAACCACAAGAGACGCTTACAAAAATCATTTTGAAAGGACTTCTGTAAAACCAGTAGGTTGCAATGCTCTCAGATGTTCAAAATGCAACAGTGCAGATCATTTTGAGAAAAAATGTCCTATGGTTTGGAGACCTGTCAATAAAGTTTGGGCAAAAACCACATATCATACTAACTTAAAAGGACCCAAGAAAATATGGGTACCAAAGAAAGCTTGAGTCTCTTTTTAAATGCAGGTTACTATCAAGAAAAAGGTAAAATGGTACCTGGATAGTGGATGTTCGAGACACATGACGGGAGATTCAAATTGCTTCATAAAGGTTGTTCAAGTGAATTGTGGAAAAGTCTCATTTGGAGGAAATAGCAAAGGAAAAATTGTGGGATTTGGAACTGTAAAGATTGGGAACCTCACAATAAGCAATGTTTCTTTAATTGAAGGGCTCATCTACAATCTGCTCAGTGTCAGTCAGCTGTGTGATGCCGGTTTCAGAATCAACTTTCAAGAGGGTATTTGTTCAAGAACCAGTAAAGACTCTACTGAGTCATTCATTGGTCGAAGACATGGAAATATCTACCTCTTGGACGTGAAATCAGATGAATCGCAATGTCTAATCTCAATTCAAGACGAAGCAAGCTTATGGCACAAGAAGCTTGGGCATATTAACATGAAGCAGATAGCCAAAATCTCAGCAAAGAAGCTTGTTCGTGGTCTACCCAATTTATCATACCAAAAGTTTGATCTATGTACACCATGTATATTGGGAAAACAGGTAAGAAATCCCTTTAAATCAATAAATAAAGTTTCCACTAACCGTGTACTGCAGCTTTTGCATATGGATTTCTTTGGACCAACAAGAACATAGAGCATTAGAGGTAAGAAATATTGCCTAGTAATTGTGGATGACTACTTACGATTTACTTGGGTATATTTCTTGCAAGTAAGTCTGAAACTTTTTCTTTGAAAAAATTGCTAAGAAGATTCAAAATGAAAAGGTGTATGTTATTTCAAGTATAAAAACAGACCATGGAGGTGAATTTGAAAATCAAGATTTTACAAAATTTTGTGATGAATCTGGTTTTCAGCATTTGTTCTCTTCTCCATATACTCTAGAGCAAAATGGAGTTGTGGAAAAGAAGAATAGATCTCTTCAAGAAATGGCTAGAACTCTTTTAATTGAAAGCAAAATCTCTTTACGATGTTGGGCTGAAGCAGTTTCAACATCATGTTATATTATAGAGTTTTTCTAAGGCCCATTCTTGAAAAAAAAAAAAAAAACCCCTTATGAACTATTTAAAGAAAAGAAGCCTATTGTTTCATATTTTCATGTATTTGGATGCAAATGCTTTATTCTAAAAAATGCAAATGATCGAGTTGGTAAGTTTGAAGAAAAGTCAGATGAAGGCATCTTCCTTGGATATTCAACCATAAGCAAAGCGTACAGAGTGTACAACAAGAAGACTCAAACTGTGGAAGAATCAATGAATGTCAAATTCCAAGATTCTATACAAAATGAATCTATTCAGACTCATATTGAAGAAACTGAACCTGCTCCAGACTCTACAAAGTCTAAATCTCAAGAAGCAACTCAGACTTTGAAGGACCAGCAACAAGTGACTGTTGAAGATTCAAGTGAAGGAAGTGACCATCAATATGATAAATTAACCAGCAACTGGAAACATAAGTCCAGTCATCCCAAAGATCTTATTATTTGTGACATCAATGAAGGAATTTGCACAAGATCCAAAAGGCGAGAAGAGTCTAGTGCTATGGCTCTTATTTCTGAAATAGAACCCAAAAGCATAGATGAAGCTTTATCCAATGAAAGCTGGATTGAAGCTATGCAAGAAGAACTCAGACAATTCAGAATTAATGATGTCTGGGAGTTGACTCCTAAACCAAAAGGTAAATCAATTGTTGGAGCTAAATGGGTTTTCAGGAACAAGATTGGACGAAAAAGGAAAAGTTATAAGAAACAAGGCTAGACTCGTGGCCAAGGGATACACACAAGAAGAAGGGATCGACTATGACGAGACTTATGCACCATAGCAAGGTTAGAAGCAATTCGTTTATTACTTGCATTTGCTTGTTTTAAGAATTTCAGGTTATTCCAAATGGATGTCAAAAGTACCTTCCTAAATGGATTCATCCATGAGGAAGTTTGTGTGGAACAACCACCTGGGTTTGAAGACCCAAGGAAATCAGACTAAGTATTCAGACTCAAAAATGCATTCTATGGCTTAAAACAAGCACCTCGAGCTTGGTACGACAGACTGAGAAAGTTTTTAATTCGAAATGGTTTTGTTAAAGGTAAAGTAGATACTACTATTTTTATTAAAAGAGAAAACAAAAGTTTTCTGCTTGTTCAAATATATGTTGATGATATTATCTTTGGATCCTCTAATGATAGTCTGTGCAAGAAATTCTCTAAGATTATGCAGGATGAATTTGAAATGAGCATGATGGGTGAGTTAACCTTCTTTCTCGAGCTTCAAATTAAACAATTGAAGGAAGGAACTTTCATTCATCAAGAAAATTATGCAAATGATCTTGTCAAAAAGTTTGGATTGGACAATTGCAAAAAGGCTGATATACCGATGTCAAGTTCCTTGAAGATAGACAAAGATGAAGAAGGAAAGAAAGTCGACCAAAAGTTATATAGGAGTATCATCAGATCACTTCTTTATCTTACTGCTTCTAGACCTGACATTTTGTTTAGTGTTTGCATTTGTGCCAGATTTCAATAAGACCCTAAAAAATCTCATTTAAATGCTGCAAAGCGCATTATCAAATATATTTCATCAACTTCAAGCTTTGATCTCTAGTATCCAAAAAGGGGAGACTTTACTCTTCTTAGATATTCAGACGCTGACCTTGTTGGATGCAGAGTCGATAGAAAGAGCACCTCGGGTACCTGTCAACTACTTGGAGGCAGGACAATGTCTTGGTTTTCAAGAAAGCAAAGTACAGTAGCTCTCTCTACAGCAGAAGCAGAATATATAGCTCTCGAAAGTTGTTGTTCACAAATTCTGTAGATAAAACAATAGCTAAGAGACTTTGGAATTGAAGATTCATGCACAGAGATTAATTGCGACAACACCAGCGCTATCAATCTCACCAAAAATCCATTTCTTCACTCAAGAACAAAGCATATAGAGATTCGACATCACTTCATTAGAGACCATGTTCAAAATAGAGAAGTTTCAATTCAATTTGTTGATTCAAAGAATCAACTGGCGGATATACTTACAAAGCATTTGGAGAAAAATCAATTTGAAACCATTCGTTCCAGACTCAACATTTTGAGGTATGAGGAAATCAAAGTCTAAAGACTCTCAGACTCAGACCTTGACTGTAAATTATTCTCTCTCTCAAATCTTATCTTGAAAAGGTATGTTCGTCAAACTGTGGTTAATTATTGCTATATTTAATTGACGTAATTATTGCAACGTTTCCTTTTCGAAAAAGAAGTTATTTTTTGAAATGACTATTTTTGCGGAAAAAGGACAGTTATTTTGAGGGATAAGTACACTAATGGTGCCATAAGTTGTGTACGGCGCTCACTTTGGTGCCAAAAGTTTCAATCGGATCACTTAAGTGCCAAAAAATTTGAAAAACGCTCACTTTGGTGCCAACTCCGACGAAATTGGTCGGAAATCCGACGTGGCCTTTTTTTTATTAATTTTTGATGCCAACGTGGTTCGTCGGAGAACTGAGTCAGCATCCAAACACCAAAACGACGCCGTTTGGTGTCTCTCCCAATTCAAAACCCTAATCTCCGGCCGTCGCCGTCCTCGACGGTCCTTGTGCTCGGCGGCCACGGCTTCGACCCCGACCTCGACCCCAACTCTGACGATGGCCACTCAACGGCAGCGGCTCCGACCTCGACCCCGACCCCGACCCCGACGATGGCCACTCGGCGGCCGCAACTTCGACCCCGACTCCGACCTCAACCCCGACGACGGCCACGGCTTCAACCTCGCCGAAACCCTAATTTCTTCCCCATGTGAGCTAAACGACGTCGTTTCCATGAAGCCATCCACGTAGGACGGCAAAACGATGTTGTTTTCTTAAGGAGGACCGAAAACGACGTCATTTAAAGGCTTATTAAATTTTTTTTTTTAAAAAAAATCATTTTGGCTGGAATCTTTCGCCGGAAGCCGGAATCTTTCTCCGGTGGCACCAAAGTGAGCGTTTTTCCTCCGATTTGGCACTTAAGTGATCCGACATAAATTTTTTGCACTAAAGTGAGCGCCGTACACAACTTATGGCACCGTTAGTGTACTTATCCCGTTATTTTGAAAAGGCATCTTTTTATTTTCCTTTATAATGATTCGTATACCTCTCTTTTTAACCGATTATGCACTGTTGATTCTTCTTTGCTTTACTTTCAAAAACCCTAGAAAGCATCAATCTTCCATTCTTGTTTTCTTCCCTTGTTTAATCTTCGAAAAAGTTGTCATCTTTCTTGGGAAAGTCAAGCAAGAAATCTTCCAAAAACTGAGAAAGATGTCGTCTTCAAGAAAGTCTTCGAGAATCGCAAGCAGGGGACCACGGCGAATGAGTGAGGGGCCTACGCACTTCGATCTCACCGAAGAAGAAGTGTCTCCAAATCAGCAGCAGAGCCCACAACATTCTCAGCAGCGTCATTCTCCTCCATCTAGTCCTCAAGGCGTTGATCATCAACAAGAGGAAGAAATCATTGAGGATGTAAATCCTATAAGAGTTCAAAAGCCCGCTTTTACTTATAAGCTGTATCGTGCTTTAAAAGGGACTCACACTCCATTGAACTATGTCGATGATTTTCTTAAAGACAAAGGGTTTGGAAATGAATATATCTCTTTGCGAAAAATGGAAAGTTTGAGAATTGCTCGTGAAGGGGTGGCAAAAGAAACCCTTGCGAATATCCCAAGTGATCCTCGTGATTGGGGAGTTAATCTTGTAGATGGGAATGATGATGACAAATTGTACAGTCAATTTCAACCGAGAATGGGTGTTGCGATTGAAAATCGAGGAAAAAGGGGAGACTTGTTCAGATCGAAGGAACAAAAGGATCTATACTCAAAATTGTTGAAGCGTGAGGTAATAAACCCTAGGAGTGTGGATTTTGATTTTCTGGATGCTGTGAATGTGAACTTGAGGAAAAAGTTCAGTTATTTTCAACTTGAAAAGTTCTGCTCCAACACTACAGAGGCCTATGCTGAATTGATCGCATATTTCTATTCAAATCTTAGCTTCTTGGATGCAAATAGATTCTCTTTCAGCGTCAAAGATCAAGACTTTGTTGTGGATATGGATATGCTGGCAGATGTGTTAGGAGTTGAGAGAGGAAGATATCAACTGATCAAAGTCTCTATTGCTCGTGCTACATTGGAACTTGTTAAGGACATGAGAACAGAGGAAAAGATTTCCTACTTAAGGATGAGTGCGTTTAACGTTTTGCTTCACAAGATTGTGATTAATTGCCTCAGGCCAAAATCAACTTCCAAGACCGATGTTTCAAGTTCAGAGGCAAAGTTGATGTATGCCATTATCACTGGGAAAAGGTTTTCTCTTCCTCACACTGTTATGTTCCACATGTATAGAGCAGTGGTGAAAGACAGAGGTCAACTTCCTTATCCAAATCTTGTGACGAAGTTATTCAGACATCTGAATATTCAGCCTTCGCAAATTCTTTGTGCTCGATCGTGCGATCATATGGTGGTAGGATTGAAAATGGTGACCAAGATGCGTCTGAAGAAACTAAGCAAGGCATTGGAGAAATTCAAGGAGAAGACTCCAGTCAAAACTCATCAAACCTCTTCTTCGTCAAAAAGGAAAGGGAAGGAGCCCTTGGTTGCTCCATCTAAGAAAAGAAGAGCTCTCATCGTTAAAGATGGAGATGATGAGGAAAACATCACCATTTCTGCAATGGCTTTGAAGAATCTGAGTCGTTTTGTTCCAGAGAAAGAATCGGAACAAAGGACGAAAGAAGCAGAGGAGAAAGAAGAAGAGGAGAAGGGAGAAAAAGAAAGAGAAGCTGAGAAGGAAAGAGTTGAGAAAGAAGAAGAAGAGAAAAGAGAAGAAGGAGAACCTGAGGAACACTCTTCTCCATCTGAAGGCATGAAATTAAGGGGAGATCAAGAGATAAGAGGAAAGTCCTCATATCCTGCTACAAGTGAGAGAGTCAGTCGCTCTCCAGCAGATCCATAGGACATTTATGCCTCTCAATTTCCTGAGGAAGGTCATGATGTTTCATTGCCAAATCTGCGTGATTATGTTGATCTACCATCGTCTGCATTTACTCCATCAGATCGTGCTGAAGCAAGTACTCAGACTGATAATGCAGCAGATTTTCGCAAAATTATGGATATTCTCTTGGAGATGCGAGGTCAAATTTATGCTCTGGGATGCGAGGTTCAAAACTTACAGAACGCAGGTCAAGCTTCTTCGGGTTCATTGAATGATCAAATCCAAGCCCTCTCTGTTCAGATTCAGGCCAATGCCAAGGGTGAGGAAATTGCACAACTGAAGGAAGACTTGAAAAGGTTGGAAGGCATCGTTCAGTCTATGGGGGATTTCCAGTTTGTTCGCGTTCCCAAGCAATCTTGACTTTATTCTATTTTCATCTTAACCTTTTTAATGCTGACAAAAAGGGGGAGAGATGCAAAATTTGAAACTTTGACTTTTATCGTTTGGATTGGATTGTTTTGATGTTATTTTTTATGTCTGGATGAGAACTAAACTTGACTTGGACTTGACTGCTTATACTATCTACTATTGATATCTTATGGATGGCTATATCGCATACTATACTAACCTATTTTCTATGGTTGTAGATTATAGTGTTATTCATTTGGCCATTTATCTCTATAAGATATGCATATGTGTTTGAGAAATGATTTGTAGGTCAAAGTTGTCCAAATCTGCAGGAAAGTTTTGTCACCATAAAAAATGGGGAGATTGTTGGAGAAATCTTCTTGAAGTGTTTTGAAGCTGACAAAACGTTTCCGTCAGTCTAGTCTGAAGGTTTGCAGACTCTGCTATTTAAAGTTTGAAGACCTTCGGACAGCCAGACTCAAGACTCAAAGTCTATCCTCATTGACAGTCTCTAATCCGTTGAAGAAAGGTTATCCAGAACTGGATGTTTCATTAAGGATATGACCTTATCGACTGGAGAAGATCTCTTGGCTGGAAAAGACATAACGGAATCCTTTGATTGATCGAGATTGACTCGAAGATTAAGGATCCGATGATTGCCTAAATATTCTTGGAAGGTTCTACTTATGGAAACCGAGATCCTGATTGTATGAGCGAACATGATTGATAGGCTATCGACACGTTCCTTTAATAGCTCGAATAATCTTCCTAATTGATTCCGTCCAACGGGTAGATTGGAGGAATTCCTTTGGTAAGTGCCAACGGGTATGATGACATGAATGAGTATATAAGGAAGACGTTCTAAGTTGTTCGAGGTGTGCGTGATAGAAGAATTCCAAAGTATGAAGCTCCTTGTTGTTTAGACAATTCCTTTGAGCGAAACCTTGTATGCAAAAGAAAGTCTATATTTGTGTGAAACCTTAAGGAGGTGTGGTAGAACATCTACACTGTGGAATCAAGGAAAAGCTGTGTTGTAACTTCTCTTTTGTTCATAGTGAAATCCAGCCGGTGGGCTGTCAGTGCGGAAGAGTGGACGTAGGCTTGGAATAAGCTGAGCCACTATAAACCTTGTGTTTAATTTTCTCTTCCTTACTCTCTTTACCTTGATAGTACTTCATTTTGTTAACTTACTTTCTATCGTTTGCCTTGAATCGCTTCCGTATCTTGAAAAACTATTTGTGCACCTATTCACCCCCCTCTAGGTGCTTATACTAGTTATCTCACTATGTCTCTTGCTTTGTTAGGTCAATTATTCTCCATTTAGGCTAAGGTGCTGGTGGTGTCCTTAGGGCATTTCATTTTTCATTTAACCGAACCGGATTCTGGACAACACGTCATTTCATATCAAGTTAGGTAAATCGATATGGGTTACTTGATTTGCCTAAATTAATTATTAAGCTTGTTTCTTGAATCCTATGCTTCTTGTCAATAAGAGAAAATATGTCAAAAGTGAGTTCAGACACTAGGAGTATTGGAAACGATACCAAATTACTATTCCCCAAAGTTTATATTTGATGACTCATAGGGATATTTGAATGTCAATGACAGCCTCTTCATCTTGACATGGTTCGACATTTCTTTCAATTGGCCTTCCTCATTCGTGGCCATGTATGCATGATTGATGGTCGTTGATTCATCTTCAACGCCTTCCTTCTGCGGAATTCTGTTTTTGACCATATGACCAGTAGTAGCATTGAGTAAAGTCATGTACTTCAAACTTCTATGGAATATGAGATGGACGATCAAAACTTCCAATTCTCTTATGGCAATTACTTCTTGGGAGAGCATGTGTTTAGAGCATGAAGTGAGGTTTCTAGGCCCTAAGTCATCGTCCGAAATAAAGGGCTAGAGACTGCCTCAACCGTCCAGATTTTCTCCCTGTTGACAGTATTCAATTGAAAGGAAGAAAGGAAAAATTCTTTTTCTGCACTTATTTGGCTTGTTAAAGCTGGAAATTCCATTGATGAAACCACAGTATCTAGTTGCTCGGGCACGTTGTGGGGAAAAGATATTGCTCCGACTTGAGAAGGAGTTGGGCAGGAGTGAAGTGGAGTGCACAAAGCTCCTAGGGATGGCTTGACTTCAATCGTATACCTGTACCTATTATGTCCTATCTTTCGTTTCCTACAAATAGAAGAGAGATGACATTATTTCCAAATTATATTTAGAGAATAAGACTCACAATTTTTTAAATGGGATGATTCTTTCTGTTTGCCCCTGTTTTCTTGGTAGGGTGTCTTCGAATTTGGCAAGTTCACATGATGTGCTTGCTTCAAATGCCTCCTATCACACTAAGTCAAAGGGGATGTGAATGATCTTCTGAGACATGAAGTGAGTGAGTCAGAAAGACAAATATAATAAAATTTAACATCTTGTTTTGACGAAAGCTTTTGGTAATGAAACATTTTCTGTTTTCAAAATATGTTTTTGGGGGAGAAAAAGCATGAGGAAGCCCAGCCCTCAGTATTCTCCTTGAACGATGTTTTCTTTTCATGGTTGGATAGCATCACCAGGCTGGTTTGGGATACCGCCTCATGCTCTCAAATTATTTTCAACTTTATTTAATAGGTGCATTTACATGCTGGAAAAATGTTTTCAAAAGTTAGTTCCTCAAGCGGAATTGATGTTGAAAATAAAAATAAGCCAGACTTAAGAAAGATGCACAAGTTCCCACATAGGGGAATACGAAAGGAAATTAAAAAGGATTCTACTTGAGTGGGCCTGCACCCATTTCCCCTTACGGTCCTTCATTGATGGTGTCCATGAAAAGGTTTCCAAACATGGTGGTCATGTCATCTGGCCCTTCTTTCTCTGTCGCTAAGGGTGGCACTTCATTGCCTGAATAATACTCGGCATCTACTAGCCCCTGATAGATGTCAGCGGTATGTGCTTCGACATTTCTGCTCTGACCATCTTTAGAATTGAATACCGCGTTTACTTTGTCGGTGTGATCAGGGAGCGGATTGCTCTAGAATGAGAAAGCTTTAATATCTAACAATTTATGGATTCGACTCTTGAGGGCGAAGCACTCATCAGTCGAATGCCCCACTTCTTCCATGTGATAGTCGCATATTTTTAATGGGTCATAATTGGAAAAACTTTCAGCGTTAGATCGTTTTAACTCAATTGAAAGGAGGTTCTTCTTCCGGAGGATTGCCAGTACCTGTGACGGAGATCCAAGAAGAGGAGTAAATTATCTCTTGTTGTTGTAATGCTAGGATGGCTGACGGCTAGTGGTTTGTTGCCGTCTTGTACTTGTCTGAATTGTTGGAGAATGATTGTAGGTCGCATTGACATCTACCAGGGATATTTTTATCTTTCTTCATGCTGAACTTGCCCGTGGATGCAGGTTCATTGAACCAACCATCCCTCAACCCTATCTCCATTTGCTCCCCTACTGGAATGAGTTGATTAAATGATTCGGTGATTGTGGTTACCATTCGATTGCAATACTCGTAAAGGGGGTTTTGATAAACATCTTTCTCACCTCGAAATCGATTGGTTCAGGATTGATTTGAGCGGCCAGATTCCTCCATCTAATAGTATACTCTTTGAATGATTCATGCTTTTTCTTTTCGGTATGCTCAAGATCCTCACAAGAAGGGGTAATGTCCATTACTGCTTGAGGAATGCCTCACTCACTTCACTCCATGTTTCGAGGCGATTTATGTTCTTTGTAATGTACCACCTCAGGATGGGGCCTATTAGACTTGATTGGAACAACTGGATCATTAATGGTGCATTATTAACGTATTGGATTATTCGAAGCAAGTACATTTGCAAATGAGTTTTAGGGCAAGTCGTTCCATCGTACTTCTCAAACTCAGGCATTTTGAATTTTTCCGGCATTTTTACATTGGAATAAATGGAGAGGTCCGTCAAAGTAGGATCTTGGAGGCCTTGCAATTGTTTTAGCCTCTCCTCAAGCTTTTCGAGGTGTTTGTCATGCTCAGTTTTAGACAAACTGCTTGGCTTCGCTTTCTCAATCGTGGTTTGGTGCGGATCATCCTCTAATTCAAGCATATTATCGTCGGTATCTCCACATTGATCACCCCTAGTAGATTATTGTGGCAACAATACCTCGATTGAGGCCGGGGCAGGAGTGAGTTTGCCCTGGATGGAGTCTATTTGCTTTGAGAGTTGTTGAAGCACATTGAAGACTTGCTTCATTTCACTTTCTACAACCGTAATACGGCTTGGTACATTTTCTTCGACCATTCTTGCTTTTGCTTTTGAGCGAGTCTGGATCGGCAAACGTTAACGTTTCGTGATTACCTAGTCATAAATAAACAAGCGTGTGTGAATACAAGACGTAAATAAGGAGTCAATCCATGATGACAACCTAATCCTACCCTTTTGTTTGTTTATGAAAAGTTTGTACATGTAGAAGATTTTCTAAGCATAGATTGAAAAAAGGCATGTGACATGTTTGCATAGACTAAAAAGATATTCAATTTGAAAGGCGAAGAAAGTATGAATTGCAACAAATTTTGAAAAAGACTTCTATCCCTTTTGAAGCAAATGAAAATTCTTGCGAAAAAGAACTTTGTAACATGCTTGAGAATAAAAACATCAACTGATGCAAAAGTTTTTTTTTTTAACTTTATGACAATTACTTCCAAATTTAAATGACCGTGGTATTAAATTTTAGACTAATCATGGACCACTCAATATATGCAGGAAGGTAAGTAAATTGCAAAGTACATGAAAAAAAAAAAAAACTTACATCACGCAAGAAAATTGATAACAATCACATAGACATGCGCATGATATGTGCGGCTCAATTTCTAACTGAGAAGGTTTGTTGAAATTAAAATGGTGTCCGTCCGTCACAGTCTCGCGTTAACAGTATACCCTCCTAACCTCTGCTAGAAAAATTCGGGAAAAAGAAAGGTAACCTCTACAACGCAGTATTGCGTTCGAAGCCGTATCTTTCTTAACATCATCCTAAATATCTTATGGCGGCCTAGGTACGGTGGTCGGGTTGTGTGTGCCGTGTTTAGTGTCTAAACAATAAAACATGCACAACAGTTTATAACCACAAAACATTTTATTTTAACCAAAATTAAGATAAACTTATAAGCTACTGACCTGCATAAAGAAAAAACAAAAACAAGTTAGTAAAGTGTTTAAACAAAATAAAATGGCCTAAGTCCTCAAATGTCCCCAGCGGAGTCGCCAAACTGTCGCGACCTCTTTTTTTCGACGCCCGATCAAGGGTGGGCGCCTTGCGAAGGCTAATGGTTTGGCTAAATTTATTAGGCCCAGATTCTTCCAAGTCCATCAATTCACGAGTTTAATAGTCCAAGTTTTTAAACATGTAAGTTAGTTTTAAAATGGAGTCGCCACTAATCGATTTGGGGTGGATCAATTAGAAACCCAAGCAAAGTATCGGGAGAAATACTTGCTCCTGCACAACCAGAGAAATTATGATCAGGGACCTGATTATACTAGTTAATCACTAATGCCCTTTTGATACCTAATCTTGTCTAAACCCTAAGGCTTTTTGGATTTTTGAGGGATTTTCCATGTATTTGTGGGGAGGAAAAACATTTTTTGGATATAAAAGGGACTTTTTGGATTTTTTTTTTTGTTGGCATTTTTTAGAAAATACAAGTCTTTTTGGCATTTTTTTATTTTTGGCATTTTTTGGAAAATATGAAATATTTTTGATATTTTTGATTTTATTTTCTGAAAAATACAATATTATTTATTTATTTATTTATTTTTATGAAAATATTATTTTATATTGAAATAATATAAAAAATGACCGGGTCGATTCTCGGGTTGGGGCCGACCCGAGTCATCGAACCGCGACCCGGACGTTCCATGTATGATACTAAATACAGTTGGAATAATCACATTACTGGTTGCATTAACTCTTATCTTGGTTCCGACTCGGATTTTTTTTATTGTTTTTTTTTTCTTTTAAATGTAAAAGCCCAAACCCATTTTGGCCAATTTTTATAAAAATCTCAGCCCGAAGGCTACCCGCCCCACGTGCACAGGCCCGTCTCAAGCGGAAACTCTACTTGGTTCAAACCCACACCCGACCCGCTCTCTGACCCGGTTCACAGTCGCGACCCGACTCGTGGAACCCTACCCGGCCGCAGCCCGGGTCCGACCCGACGACCCAGGGTCGCGACCCGAAAAATCAGGAACCCTAGGGTTCCCGATTCGCAGCGCCGAGGAGGGGAGGGTTGAGGAAGGCGGTACGTTACCTGTCCGCAAACTGCAGCTTGCACGGCGAACGATAACGACGGCGACGATGGCGGAGGGTGCTCGAACTCTCCTCTCTCCCTTCGATCTGGGCTTGTGAGCGTCGAGCCTCCCCTGAAGTCTCTCGAGGGAAGCTTGAATGTTCGTAGCTTCAATCTCTCTCCTTTCTCTCTTCGATCTGGGCTTGCGAGCGTCGAGCCTCCCCTGAAGTCTCTCGGGGGAAGCTCGAATGCTCGCAGCTTTGATCTCTCTCCTTTCTCTCTTCGATCTGGGTTTGCGAGCGTCGAGCCTCCCCTGAAGTCTCTCGGGGGAAGCTTGAATGCTCGCAGCTTCAATCTCTCTCCTCTCTCTGCTCTTGAGTTCCCCAAAGTCTCTCAGGGAATCTCTGAGCTTTGCTAGCTTCCTTTCTCTCCTCTGTGTGTGTTTTCCAACGAAGGTGGAGGGCCTATTTATAGGCGAGGGGGCGATCGGTCGATGGAGCTTCGACCGCCGAATAGCCTTCGTCGACCGAACCGGCGTCCCATCCACCACCTGTCCGCCAGCTGCCCCCCCACGCGTGTCACCGTCTGTCCGCTCATCTAGCGTCATGCCCTCTGCGTGTGTGCTGCAGAGGCGGACGGAGGAGGAAGATGACCGAAGAGGGCCTGGCTGGAGGAGGAGGAAAATGGGCCGTAGGGGCCCATGCGGAGGGGGAAGAGAGGGAGAGAAAAATGGGCTATTTTTTTGTTTTGTTTTTGTTTTTGTTTTTATTGATCGATTTTTTTTTTGTTTTTGTTATTTATTATTTAAAAGAATGAAAAATATAGAAGCTAAAGCCTAATTAAAAACCTAATTGAAATTTAGGTGTCAACAACACATGATATGATCTAGGACAGCATGAGATAGATCAATGAACTTTCACGGATTACTTGATAAGAGAAAATCTTTCCTATAAAAGTATACCCGATTGGAATAACCAGATAATATTCAACAAAAGTGGTGCTTTTGATGCAATCTAATGATTAGATTTTGATTAAGAATTGACCTAAACTTTTAAGGATACATACCTGTTGCTTGAATATGCTGAGTTTGGTACTTGCATAACGAGGAGCAGGCACATAGCCGATGCTAGAGTGTTAGACAAACTTCTTCATCTCTTCGTCATGAGTTTGCATCACGCCATCCTATGCCACAACATGGCACGTGCCAAGTCTTAATGTTGAGAGATCTCAATAAAGAACTATCCTTTTCTACGTCATGGATTTGAAATTTTTTGGCCAAACAGTGCATTGCACCATAAATTAGGATACTTACTCAAGAAAGAGCCATTATATAACATATTCTCCAGTTGCATCTTGTAAAGGCAAGCCAAAAGAAAGAACTATTAGAGGTCAAAAATTTGTGTCGAAAAAAATAGAAAACTTCTTATACTGTAAACATTCATTAAGCCGACAGTAAAAGTAGGAAAATCCTTCACTGATTGTGCACCATTGATAAAAGGATGATCCTTACTCTACTGTAGTGGCCCAACAAATCGATAGTGATGGAAGCCACAGGTAGGCAAATTTTCTCAACCCGGTAGTACTCCGATCATCCCGAAAACCATAAAGACATTTCCATGTTTTAGCAATGCTTAATTACATGTGAGTATGGTCTAGTATTACTGTCTTCAAAAGGATGAGCTCAGGCCGAACGCATCATGGTCCTTCACACAGAAGTGCTCATCTTGCAAGGGGTTCTTATAGGTCGGGATTATTGACACTTGAATTGTACCAACAATGAAACAATAAAAAGAAGAATAACAATAATCATAAAAATTTTGTCATACGCGACAGCCGATTTTCCCTCCTCTCTTGAATTCGGTTATGACAGCAATAACCAAAGGGACATTTTTGTTGTTTTAAATCAGGGCACTTTCGTCATTTGACGAGGAAGTTCTCGATTCTGCTTCACGTCCGTAGCCTTTACCGTCCTCCCTAGATTCACCATTGGCCGCTGGCTCCACCGGAAGCCGCTGTCGGCCTTCCATCTCCGATCACGGCAGATGCACGAAGGAAGGCACACAACACACACGCAGAAGAAACAAAGCTCGATCCTGGAATCCAAAGTTCATTGTCGTTGATTCGAGGTTCGCCGGAGGTGAATCGACGTCAATTCCACCGTTCATGACTTTGATTGCGGTTCCGGCTTCGTCTGGTTGCAGTTCTGATCGTGTGCTGTTCTAACCGCGAGGTGCTCCTTCGGTTCGTTCTTTCGCTTCAGTGGTCGGTGGAAGCTTGCGGCAAATTCGAATCGCATGGAAAAGGACGCCCCGTCTCAATTGACTCCAACCATCGCTTACGAATCTTCTCTCCACCGATTGAGCTCTTCAACTTCTTGCTCTAGTCCAAGCCCAAGAGTCGTCCTCGCGTCGAATGAATGTACGGATACTGATCGGGAAGTGTTCAATGAAATGACTGAAGGAATCCATCCGTTATTCTGTCCTGTTAGCGGCCGTTAGAATCAATGCTATAATAGTGAGGCTGTGCTCGCTGTCTGGAAAGTTGCTGAGTCATCATCTCGAGCTCGCGCCGTCCTCGCCACCAAATCATCAGGTCATCTCTTCTCCGATTAAGCCTCGTTATTGGTGTCGATTTGTTCTAGACTCGTCTCTCTTGATCTTTGTTCTGCTTTTTTTTTTTCTCCTCGCCTTTCACTTGACTGCTTCGTTGTCAGACGTTTGCTACGTCGTCGTGCCGAGATACTCCTCATCACCAAAAGCCAGAAGCAGGACTGCAATGGTAGAAGCCAAGGAGATGCGGTTGCGATTGCTTTCGATAATTCCGCTTGCGTAGCTCACTGCATCAGAGGGATCGAGTCAACTAAAACCTTCCACGAAGAACAATAATCATTGATGCATCACACGTGACGGTAATCATTGATGTGCCATTTCGATACTAGCAAGATCATCTAAAAGCAGTTTCACCTGGATATTAAAATGGCCAAATAAGAAGGAAGCAATTGAATGACATCAGCTAGAGCTTGAATTCATGGAAATGAGTAGTGGCGGCAATGATCTGCATCCAACGCCCCTGAAGGTCTTCTGGTAGAGACATTGCTAGCCGAAGACAACGAACGTGACTTGGAATTTCTGTCTACTCCAAACTCAGCGTCGAGGCAGAGAAGGCCAAGCCAGGCGAGGGGGAAAGGTTGAAATGTGGCAGTAATGGGGCTGGTGGGTCTGGGCCGCAAATCAAACCAATGAGTTGCGCTTGTTGGCCGTGCCAGTTGGACCAACTTGGCCTTTTCTATTTGTTATTTATTTTTATCTTTTTATTACTCTTTATCTTTTGTTCTTTTTTACTTCCATTCATTGTTTTTATGCTCATATTTTTTCAGAAAAACGTATGCTTAATTTTTCGATTAAAATTCAGGTGTCGACAGTTTTGAATATATTTACCCTAATATTTAAAGAAGAATATCATGCCATCGTTAACAAAGTGCAAGACGTTGTATGTTTTTGTTGCGTCAATTCTTTACTTCCCAAAAAGCTAGAGTAGTTTATTGATCGATGGAAAAAATAGGCCAAAAAAATGGGACAACCCAATCGAATAGAATCGGATATGTGTTGATGAAATATCAACTCATTTAAAATGACTTAATTGATGACTTGGATTCATATAGACCCGATTTCCAATCTTGCCCATTTGGCAGGTTGAAGTCCTAGAATATCACGATGGAAGATTAAACAAAGATCAGTACAGGAAAAGAGAAAGAGATGGTTTTCTTCATTGAAAAATGATTCCTTCGTGTTTTATGTTTCCTGTTTGAGGATTCTTTTTCAATTTATTTAAAGTTCTCAGAGTCAAGAAATGATCAAACATGGCAAAGAGTCGAGGAAAAAGCAAGAGAAATGAATAAATATTTTGAGAATAACATAGTTTTAAATAAAACCAATTTTTATAAAATTTCACCCAAAAAATCGACCATGATTGGTCAAGTGGTCCAAGAGTTAATTTGCAAGTCAAAGGTCACAAATTTGATTTCCCAATCTATTATCCATTTTGGGATAATTATGCGAATAATTTGGCAGAATTAATTTGAAATATCTAATGGTGAATGCATTCACCAGTTGGAGGCCAAAGATTGTTTCGGGTTGGTGAAACTCCAAATAGAATGTCCAGCAAAAACATTTGAGTCTCCGTTGATCCCTTCAATGACGGGTTGTAACTGCACTTTGACGATTTTCCATTTCCACGATAATTTCGAGAGACTTCCCTTCACACACAGAATCATAATTTAAAAAATATTTTTTGACAAATAATGATCTAGGCCATCGGTATCTCCACGACCCCAATGAGCTCATCGTTGTCCTTCACATGGAAGTCTGCCTTCAAGACCGGGTGCATCACAGGAACACAAAACCACTAGTCCCATAGGGAGTTCTTGCAATTCGGGGTTGTTAATACTTGAATTTTGCCAACAAGGCATGAATAACAATAAAGGTAATTTTGTCATACACTGTTAATACCCAAATTTTGCCAACCATTCAAGTCTCCATTTTTTCCAAATATTTATAAGAAAGAAGAGAGAGATAGCAAAAGTTTAATAAAAAAATTTGAAAAAAAAAAAGAAGAGAAAAAAAAGAAGGATATAAAAATAAAATCGAGAGGGCTCGTGTTGTCCAGCCCACTTGGCAATTTTCGGCCTTTTCATTCCTAACCCCCCTCTTTCAGCCCATTTCTTTTAGTTCGGTTTTTTTTCTTTTGGCCCATGAGTACAATTCACTCTCCTTGGCCCATCTCTTTCATCGTTTCTTTGTTTCCATAAGCACACCAGAGCCTACAAAAAGAAGCCCAGCCCATCTTCTCATTTTCCTTGCACACACTCACCCCACTAGAAGAAGAGCGTCGGTGACGCAAGGAAGAGAGAAGCAAGAGTGACGTGCAGGTGACGGAGGAGGGTGTGTCTGGGAGCGGGGCTGTGAGCGACGAGCCGTGACGAGAGCGAAGCCAACGCCTTCTAAAATCTCGGAGCCACGGCTGACCGACGTCATCAGCTTTCGTTCATTGACGAATACTGAACTTTCTACAACTTGCATTCAAAAGCGCACGCCATTTCTTGCATAATCGGTTGTCCAACGGTGTTTAGATTTATGGTCGATTCATGTCCACTTCATTAGTTGTTGAATCTGAATGTGTTTTCCCCTTTCGTCTATGTCGTGCTCTTGCGACTCCTTGTGCCGGTCGTCCATGGACACAATTCTGGAGTTGCTATTCTCAACCTCGCCGCTTGAGGCTGCCGGGTCAGTGATTCTTCACTGTTTTAGTATGCTTCCTGTGCAATTCTTATACTGTTTTGTGCGATTTTGGAGCTCATAATTTGCTTGCCGGAGTGGCTCGGCCTTGCCCGGAGTCGTGGCTGATGGGGGAATATTTGGTGATGGTTGACGGCATCAGGTATTGACGTCGGATCGATAGGGATTCCGGCATGAACTTGTGTAGTGGAGTTCAATCGAGTTCGTCAGTGGTGGTTCTGTACAGAGGAAATATGGGTTGCTGCGAGGAAAGAGAAAACGTTCGAGAAAGAAGAGAGCGTGATCTGAGGGAGCAGAAGACGGTGCAGGGGAAAAGGACAAAATTGGGAAAAGGACTAAAAAGGAAAAACAAACGGTGATTCAATTGAAAGATTACACAAGCCACGCAGGTTGAAGAATCTAAGGTGTGTCGAACTGAAAGGTTGTCCTCAGCTAAGAGCCATGGAAGGCCTCAGTAACTTCAAGTCTTTGAAGTGCTTGGAAACCAAAGGTTGTAGATCTCTAGAAATGTGATGCTCAATGTGTCGAGATCAACCAAGATAGAGAGCAAATTGTAACAACTGTAGTATGTGACGCGGTTGTGGTAGAATTTGCAGTATTTTAATTAGTGTTTAGGTGTCACAGACTCCACTCTTTCATCTTAAGCATTATCATCTAAGCAAATGCACGCATCAAAAACTCACTTGGGTTATTAATAACTTGATGGATTCAAATTTGCAAGTGATTCTGCTTAAGTATTGCATGATGAATCGGGAACTTTTTATCTTGTGTCGTCAAAATTCAGATATTCAAAGTTAAATTATAATTTTTTGGTATAGCAAATTGAATGTCGTAGCTTCATATCGAATATATACCTCTTAAATTAGAAATTTTATTGTGTCCGCAGTCAATGGAAGAACAACTTCCCTTGTGGCAATACACTATTTATAGGTGCATGTTAACTATTTGATTATATCAAGCTATTTAAATATTGGATTTTATTGGTAGGTATATTTTACCATCAATTAAAATATTTCATTCACGGTGATTGACCGAATTAATAGGTTGCTATTTTTAAAACAATATTTGTTACTGTTATTCGTAAAATAATTGATATAAATTTGGGACTAGATATATAATCATTATATGGTGCCCACATTAACATGATGAAGTTAATATTAGTGTTCATATTGAAGAAGTTTGAATGACACATAGGACGGTACATAAGTCTCATGTTAACTTTCACATTTATGAAGTCGAACTACCATTTGGAGCATGATGTTGATTTAACACAATTCTTGATAACTGCCGTGTTCAAATATTGAAAATTGAATTAAATCATGAACTACCAACATCAAAGTAGATACATATTAATAAAGGGTCTCTACTACTAGAAGTAAATATTCACTTGTGTATGGGGTCACTCACCTTGATAGCACCGCCAATACTATTGTGTAAGTTTCTGAGCTCAAGCTATGTTTTTCACTGACATTATAGCTCATCATTCGCTTAGGCCCATCAATCTATAATAAGAAAGAAGAAGTAGAGATGAGTTGTGAATGATTTGCATAGACAAACAAAGTGGACGAAGAAGACATCTTTATCATAGAGTGGTAGGAGGTTTTTATTTATTTAATTTCGCTAATTAATATCTTGTAATTTGTTCCTATGCCACCTGTTTTTGGTATAGCATTTGAATATCACAGCTAAATGTAGAATTTATAATTTTTTACCTAGAATTTTTTTTTTGGTTTGCGGTCAACAGAAGAACATCTTTCATAGTGGCACTACACTATTTATAAGTGCATGTTGACTATTTGATTATATCATGCTATTTAAATTTTAGATTATAAGGGTAAGGGTGTTTTACCATCTATTGAAACCATTTTTTGTTTTGGGTGATCAAATTGAATCAAGAGACTGTTATCATCTTTAAGTATATATATATATATATATATATATATATATATATATATATATATATATTATGCTTTTATTTGTCAAATAATTTGTAAGAATTTGCAACTCGATGTATAATCATTATATTGTGCCCACTTTTGCATTTAAGCTCCCTTGCCGAAATGTATACCACTTGTTTGATGAAATTCCTAAACTAAATAAGTGCGTATTTGATTCAGGTCTTGACCAAGAATTTCGTGCCTGACTAGGTTTTTGATCGATTTTGGTCATATTAGCCTAGTTGTGTTCTGTTTCTTAATCAAAAATCATAGGCATTCCATTTTGATCTTGCTTTGGATTAGCTGGAGCCTTGTCAATACATGCCGATTTGCAACTTTGCGGCCCTAAGCTAATGTCTATTGATCCTTCAATTGATGCTATTCCACTCAAGTAAGCATGTGCAGTGACATAAGATTGTGTTTTGGTGAATTTAATGTTCGCTTGGAAAGATATCATGTCATGGATGAATTAAATTCTACTGGAAATCGATCCTTGGATGTTGACCATGTCTCAATATCCCTGATTCGGTGTGCTTTTGATTCTAGCTTGAGGCTAGTTTGGTTATGGGATCATTTATGTTCATGCTAGGAAAGTAATATGGTGAATCTCATGCCAATTTTGCGAGAATTATAGTCATGTGATTGCTTTGTTTAAATTCAGCATTAATTTGGTCATGGATTGATGCCATTTTGATCAAGTAGACTCATATGTGCTTGTAGGAAGATATGGCTTCAATTTCATGTTAATTTATCATCAAACAATCACGATTTGTAGTCTCATTCGCTCTGTTACAATTCTGATTGCATGCTGGCAGTCGTGGATTGAGCACGGATTAGATGGATTTTGTCTTAGCTTGGTTGTCTTTTTTATTGCCCGTGGGCAAGTGATAACACATGTTGAAGTTCCTTGTCAATTTCACATGTGCAGATGGCGCTAGTTGACTATAAGTCCCGCTAGAATGAAATGAAGGACTGCATGTCAAAACAGATACATATTAACAGAGGGTCTCAACTCCTAGGAGTCAACACTCACTTGTGAATATTCACATTGGCTTAATTCCTTAAAAAAGCACAAACTTTATGTCGACCCCCATTTTGACTTAATTTTTTTTTTTTTTGTCTAGAAAAAATCAACTTCCAATTAAGTTCCAAATTTGACCCCCGTTTAATCGCCATCCAAAATCACTGTTGCAGGTCTGATGTGGCAGTTAGTTGTAAATCCATGTCAGCTAACTACTCTCCAAAACAATGCTTTGTTGTTCTTAAAATCTGGGAAAAATAGAAGCAATTAGAGCTGGATTCTTCAATTCTGCAGACAAAAGTCTTCAAATTCTGCGTTCGGGAACCTTCAATTCATCAAACAGACTCACGCTCGAGAGAGTTGGTTTGTTGAGCTTCTAATAAACCAATTCTGAACACTGCTGGTCTCATGATCCCATGGACCAGTGCTTGACCAAAGACAGCATCTTCTGCAGGATCATTCTCTGTGAATCACCCACATTCAAGGTATTTGATTGATTTTGATTCTGGTTCTTCTGAATCATGGATGGATAGCTATCTTCTTCAATGTCAAAGCTCATTTCAATTCATGGTTTTGCATCTCATGCGTTATTCTTGCTGAAAGGTGCAAGCTTGATGCCCTGTTGAGGTGGGCGATCGTGTGCGGAAGAATTACATCCACATACTGTTCTCATTTTTTGCCTATCAGAAAACTTAATGGAGTGTTGATTCTTCCGCATTGCACTGTTTGTTATGCATAATTAAGCATTGCTGATGCGGCTATGTGTTCGACAAACATTTTTGGAATGTATGACAGATGACGGCTAGAATGATCAGATCCTTCTTCATTCATTTGATCTTTATTCATTTTGTAGTTTCAGCTCTGTGAGGATGAAAAGTGTCTATGCATATTGATTCGAGTCTTCTGAGCCATGGGTAGGGTGTTACTCATCCATCATTTTGCAGTAGATGACCCCTTGAAATTATTGTCCTTAAACAAGGATAAACTGATGAGGCAAAAATGTCATTTTTGATCTGGTGATTAACTTCTCCGTTGTTTAGCCAGGACTTCTTATAGTCTCATCTAATCACTCTCTCCAGATTGTGTAACCTTGCTTCATAAACAATAAATTGAGATGAATTAATGTGTCTATACGTGAAGTTAAGATTTGCACATGAAACTATGTTGCAGTTAGAAGCAGATGCTGCCATGTTGTTAGCTTGGATCCTAGCAATTGTTCTCATGGCCTAAAGAACCCACATCCTAGTTAAATAAATTCTACCTGCAGATCAGCTTAGATCCTGACAATTGAATGTAAATACTAAAAGAGAGCATTGAAGAGAAAGAGGGCTTTTGATTGTTATTAATGCAAACTGTCTTCTTGAGGAATTTGGCACTTTTGTTTTATCACAAACCAACTTCTGTTCTTGAAAAATCTTTTTGCGACATAAGACTATGTACGAACTCACCTCAATTGTACCTGGGACGCAGTGCTTCGTCCACGATCTCCCGCAAATCTGTGGCTTCCATACCCGGCGGGCCTTATTGGTCAACGACCAACTCGAGTACATAAATGCCAAGCGGGACATGCTATGGTCCCTCGCCCTAAAGCTGGATCGTTGGCATAGGGGGAGCGGGGTTTATAGCCGATGGCAAGCTAAGTAGCAGGGACAATCGGTGGTTCCTCGGTGCCAGATAGGCAGTTACTTTTTGTCCAGCGTGGATCCGCTTTCATGGAGGATAAGAGTGCGAAATAGCTGAATAGTTCTAGCATTTTGGAGGAGGTGGTAGGGCCTAAAAGGCAATGTTAGTATAAAGAAATGGTGGAGGGGGTCCACTTATTTTTAATCGACAATTGTATGGCCGGTTGCAGGCCGGGGATTGTGCTCTTGCGTCCAACGGCACTTTGACCACCTCTTCAACGGCTACTTTGAAAATTGCAATTCGATAAAAAAAAAAAAAAAAAGATTCGAAGCTTGCAGAAGGATTCGGTTTCCAACTTCTTGATATTTTACAAGCGTGGTCATAAACTACTAATCTTATGAAGAATTTACCAACATACGAATGGATTAATAAATTACCAACTTCTTATCAACATTGTAAGGGATTTAGCAATATCCAAATAAATTAGATTTACCAATGTCAAAATAAATTGGCAAATTACGTATTGTTTTTTTTTATAAATTAGACGCGTGGTTCATAAGTTTTTAACGATGTAATTAGTATAATTATGTCAGATTAATTTGTAAGTAACCTCTTAGCCTAGTTGGTTAGGATCTCACCCTGAGATCCGTGAGGTAAGGGGCTCAAAGCCCCGATTATTTATCTTGTCCCTCGAATTGAGGCATGTGTTTAGTGCTGATTTGGTTCCACCTTCAAAGGTGCATACTCAATTCGGGCTTACTCGATGTTAGGGATGGAGGATCAATGCTGCTTTGATTCCACCTTCAAAGGCGCATACTCAATTTGAGCTTACTCAAGGTTAGGGATGGCTTTCCTCTTGGCGCCCCATAAGGATCTTTAATTTCATTTGTTGATCGATATATTTCAATTTTTTATCCTAAATTATCTATTTTTCAGTATAGAATTTGTATATCATGGATATACATGTAATTTATACCTTTTTAACTACAATTTTTATTAGGGAAAAAGCCACCAAAAACCCCCAACTTTGCCTCGAGTGACAGATTTACCCCGAACTTTGTTTTGTGACGTGAAAAACCCCGAATTGAGTAATTACTAATCATTCATTGATCATTCATTGATCGCAATGGGAAACTTATTAAAGACACTTGCCTCTGAGTTGCTCTGATTTTGCTCCAGTCATCATAGCTTGAAACCCCAAATTAATGGTCGCGCTACCTGAACAAATTCTCTTTTTTGCTTCCTCCAAACTGAAACACAAGTGTCAAATGTCATCTCAAATTTGCAATGTAGATCATGCCATGGTTGCCTCATGACGTAGATCTCATGATCAGGAAATAACATATCTATGTTATTACAGTGCTAAATGTAAACACTAGCTTAATTATCACGAATGTAGGGTTGCTGCGAGGAAAGAGAATGTGGGTTTGCTGTGAGGGAAGACGTTCGACAAACAAGAGAGCGTGAGCTGAGGGAGAAGTGCAGGGGAAAAGGACAAAATTGGGAAAAAGACTAAAAAGGAAAAAAAAAAGGAAAGGAATTTAAAAATTCGAAAATCGAAGAAAATCCATAAAAATATTTTTTTTAAATTTAGTTTTAATCAGACACAGGTCGGGTCAGGAAGTCGGATCAGTTATTACGATAGAATTTTTTATTCCCTAGGGCCCACTAACGATTTACCAGAAGGACATTTCCGTCGTTTTAAATCAGGGCACTTTCGTCATTTGAGGAGGAAGTTCTCGATTCCGCTTCGCGTCCGTAGCCTCTCCCATCCTCCCTAGCTTCACCGCCGGCCGCCAGCTCCACGGGAAGCCGCCGGCCTTCCGTCTCCGACCACGGCAGACGCACGAAGAAGGGACACAATACGTGCACGGGAGAAACAAAGCTGGAACCTGGAATTCAAAGTTCATTGTCGTTGATTCGAGGTTCGCCAGAGGTGAATTGACGTCGATTCCAGTGTTCATGACTTCGATTGCGCGTTCCAGTGTCGTCTGGTTGCAGTTCCGATCGCGTGCTGTTCTGACCGCGAGGCATTCCTTCGATTCGTTCTTTCGCTTCAGTGATCGGTGGAAGCTTGCGATAAGCCCGAACCACATGGAAAAGGACGCCCCGCCTCAGTTGACTCCCAACCATCACTTTCGAATCTTCTCTCTACCGACTGAGCTCTTCCGCTTCATACTCTAAATCAAGCCCGAGAGTCGTCCTCGCGTCGAATGAACGTACGGATACTGCTCAGGAAGTGCTCGATGAAACGACCGAAAGACCCCATCCGTTATTCTGTCCCGTTGCTGGCCATTAGAATCGATGCTATAACGAGGCTGTGCTCGTTGTCTGGAAAGTCGCTGAGTCGTCATATGGAGCTCGTGCCGTCCTAGCCACCAAATCATCAGGTAATCTCTTCTCCAATTAAACTTCGTTATTGGTGTCATGATTTCTTTCGATAATACCGGTTGCCTTTATCGGACCTTCCTCTGTGTACACATTCGAGATGGCCGGAACCGCATTTACTCAGGAGGTACGTGTGCTTGCCCGGACCATAGCTTTTCATACCGACCGGAGCTCATTCTAGGATTCCATTTATAGAAAAGGTTCTGTCGATACTTGGTCCTAAAGTGGTGGTGCGATTAATTGTCTTTCGCATTGCAAGTCGGATCATGAAATTCCACGAACTGGACCCTTGATTGTTTGCTGGAATGAGGTGGAATTTGCTGAATTTTTGTCGAGGTGTTGCCGGAAGATTATTGTAGCTTTGCTAGAATTCACTAGAATTTTACTTAGAGTCGCTGTAATTTGTTCGGAATTGTTGAAACTCGCTTGAATATACCGGAGTCTTGCTGAAATAAGTTGGAATTTTGTCAAAACATGCCCGGAGTCTTTAAAGATACTTTTCTAGTTCACCAACATGCAAGACGACATGTTTATGCCACGGCTCTCCTCAATGGCGTCCCATCTGTTAGACCTGGAGGATTTTCTCAGGAAAATCTGTTGATATCGGTGTGGAGGAAAAATGGGTGCCATGGCAAGTGACAAAACGAGGAAAAAAAGAAAAAAAGAGGTGGCGAAGCTGTTGGTATTTTTTTTTTTTTAATTTACTCAATAAAATCTTGAATAGAATAGTAGCTTTAATTTCAGTGTTTGTGTTCAGTTTTTTTTTTTTTTTGAATAAATTGTTGAATTCAATTAAAAGTCTTGTTTTCCTATTTAATCTTCACCTGTAGGCCGTGATTGTTGGTGAAAAATTGTACGTAATTCTGGAAAAAATCGATCACACGGCTAATATCGTTATCATGTTTGATTTTCCTGATTATTTTCGATGAATTTGTATAAAAATCAAATCAGAAATCTCTTCTCCTTACTCCATTTATTCGGAGAAATCCTTCACACTTTTCCATCGGGTGATATGCTTCAATTGCATTGTCAAATTGAGCGAAAAATGGTGAGTAGATATATAGGGTTACAGAAGAATCCATCTCTATTTTGTGCAACTTCATAGAATGCAAAATATTTAGTGCTTCGGCAATGTCCCAATTCTAACAATACTCAAAAATCATTGCATTCCATGAGCCTATGTCTCAGAACAGCACATCATCAAACGCCCGACGAGCATTACCTAAGTAATCATGTTGAGCGTACGGGTGACGCTGAAGCTTGTGGAGCTGGGCTGGGTGTGAGATGGCCATGGTTTAATGGGTCAGATCGGACTGAAATGCTTGGGTGATGGGGTCGAATTTATTCTCTCTTATTAATTATTGTTTTTGGCCGCGGGACTTCCACCTCAATTTCGGCTTTGACGCTCCCAGAACCCATGTCATTACCACGTCAGTCAATCAATCGTCTTCTCTTGGAAACTGTCTCTTTCTTTGTCGACCACATAAAACTAAGTTTCTGGATTACAAGGAAAGTTTTACTTTTCAAATTAGTGATAATTAATGAATTCACAGCCGTAATATCTAATTTGTTTGTAGTTTTTGCTCATTTACAAGCTTCAAAAAATTTGATTGGTGTAATATTTATTTTATTATAATCGTTGCATATTACTTCTCCTCCATAAATTCATGTTGACAAAAATATATAAAATAATACAACAATTATGTCTTAGACCGGTGTGCGGGATCTTGTGGTCATTGGTTAGAAAAAAAATATTTAGTGGTTTCCTATCACCACACCTAGACTTAAGATGGGTCATTGGTGGAATCGAGGAAGGAAAAGGAAAGAATGACGGCAAGAAACTTCACGTGTGGCTTGGAACCAACCATCTAAGAGAGTGCTGAAAATTAACATAGGCGGGTCCTTTGCGGTCGGAGATTCAGTGGAAGTATAGTTGCAATGTATTGTGACAAGACTGAGAGGTTAATTGATAAATTTGCGAAGGAGGTGAGTGATAAGTGCAATCATAGATCGCGAGTTGCCATCTTAGGAAGTGCAACCACTTTCACCGATTGCAATCTCCTAAAGGCACATTATAAGCACATTTGGATAGCAAATCAAGTGACGCACTGAATTAACAAGACTCATTGTTGCAAAATCCTTCCTTGCAATTGGGTCCCTCATCTTCCACAAGTTTTGTCGGACCTTGTTTGCTTGGAGGCTAATTTGTCATGTAATTCTGGTATCACTTCAAGGAATGAAAGCAGTTGGTTTCAGACAAACTGAAAAAATAACAATTGGCAAAATAATCTAAATATTTCGTCATTTGCACACACGTAGCTCATGCATGATCTAGTCATTGTCTAACGGCTAAATCGCGTAGCTAATAACAAGGTCAATATACATAATTATAATATTATTTTTTAAAATCTCTCACAGATCCTAAATTTTATGTTTAAATCATCCTCATCCCAAATCATTTAGATTTGACTCTAAAAATGATCTAAATTTTCCAATTGTTTTCCTTATACATTTACATCTTTTTTTTTTTTTGTACCTTTTCCCCATAATCTCTCAACAAAACTTGCCTCAGAAGATTGCGTGGATAACACTTGCCATCAAAAAACCAATATTCTCTCTCCTTCGACGCTCACCAATTTCCAGGCTTTAAGCTTAGACCTAACTGATCCTTCAATTGTGTGTGTTTTTGCCAACAAATTGTGCACAACACCAATTGCGAGCTGCTCAATCATGATGTTCTTTCCTTCCTCGGAGTGTCCACTTGTCACTACTATTTAGAATGATGTTTCAAAGATACATTTTCTGTTTTATTAGAAATTTCTTGATAAATAGATAGTCAATTCGCATTACTGATTATTTTCGCCCTTTTGCTTTTCATTTTTAGTATGTTCTACAATTGTTTCTCGGAATCGCAATAACTTGACATAAAGGATAATACTTATTCTAGGCAATCGAATCGGTGACAATTGTTGACTACGCTTGATTCTTGAATTTTCACTTTGTGAAAAAGTTATATTTTTCATTGTAATATCCAAATGCGGACTTTATCGTTGGCATATGGTGCACGAGATGGATGAAACGTTAATAGATTGACGAGTTATAGGTGCAAATTGTTCTAGTCCTTATATGTCTTTTATTGCATGTTTATTTCTGTCAAAGTATAGACGATGTTGATCCCTATTCCATTGACATTCTATCCATGACATTATCGCTTCTTTTCATGGCGTATGATATATCCTTTTTAATTATTTTGTTTTTGTTTTTTTGTTTTTGTTTTTTGTTTTTTGTTTTGTTTTTTTTTTTTTGTTTTGTTTTTTTTTTTTTTTTTTTTGCGGTGGGGGAAATGATTAAACGCTTTGATAATGAACATTTATGATTAAAGACAACGAGGGAATGAAAAGATTAGATGAAATAAGGAGAGAGTCTATCCGTTTAACCTCTCTTTGTCATGCGTCACGAATTCACCCCCTCCCTCTCATATTCTCCTTGTCTCCATCATTATGTATGTCTCTTTGGTCATGGAAGTTCATTCTCGAATCGCATTATCGTCCTTGCCTTAAATGAAAATATACAAAAGGATCAAGAAACACGTCTTATGAAGAAATGAGAGTAAATGGAGAAATGGTCGAAGTGATCGGGGTCTCCTTATTGGCATTTTGGTGCGATTGAACGTGTGGAAGATGTACAGACACCGTTATCAGCATTTTGGTGTGAATGTACTTGAGGGGGCTCCCAAAGTTGCTGATTATCGGCAAACTAGTCATTGATCATGTTGCTGGACATAATCTTCGCCACTGATATCTCCATGACCCCGATGAGCTCGGCCCCAAACACGTCATTTTCCTTCACATAGAACACCACCTTCACGACTGGGTGTGCCTTGGGAATATAGAACCGCTCGTCCCACAGGAGGTTCTCGCAATTTGGGATCACCCCAGTCCACTGTGGCCCTGTTAGGCATACATAGGGGGCGCCTCCCTGAGGAGCGGGCGGTGGGCCAAGGGCGCAAGGTGGCCCAAGCACGGAGCAGCACTGCCTTATTCTCTCTGAGCGCAGGTCCATGTTTAGGAGGGATTTGGCCTCCATTTTTAATATGTCCAATTTTATTTTGTTTTTATCGGTCCTACTCTATTCCTACTCTAATTCTCACTCTTAGACTTTTGTTATGTCCCCTAACTGGATGTGAGAGTTGAAACTCACACTTGAAACTAAATTTTTGTTGTGCAGGAAAATTGATCCCTACTATAATGTCGTAAATTTTAATCCATCGGATGCATCAGCTAATTTCTTGTTATTCTCACCCGGACTTTCAATTTTTTTTATTTGGAACATCTTTTAGCAGAGCATGACTTTTCTGGCCAATTTCCTTTTTGTGTCAAATGGCGACCTGATTAATCTAATGGACTCAAGTTTTGGGCACATTTGAAAACAAATGGTATCGTCAACCAAGTCACACGTCCGAGTACTCCAGGACAAAATGGGGCCACTAACAATTTGCATTTCAAAATTTGGATGTCCATGCTCATTCATTTTGGCATACTCCTGCTATTATTTACTAATTTATGTATTTATTTTATTAATCATTACAAGCCCTTTTTTGACATTTTCCATTTTTTTAAAAATTTGTTCTGTCAATAAAAGAAAACTTCAAAATCTATTCTAATGATAAGAATATGGTTAACTTAAATTTGAGGTAACTTGTCAATTTCAAATTCACGAAATACTTTCTCCAATCACATTAATTGACTACGGCATAAATCACAACTCGTCAATCTCAATTCTATCACGGACTATTTTTGTCTAAAAAAATCATAAACTTTCACTACAATCCCAAATCTACCCTTACATCCAATAATCACTACTAGTTTTTTTTTTTTTTTAAATATCATTATTAGGGCCAATTATATGTTCAATACCAAAACACATGTTTTCACCATCATCCTTACCTTCGTATGGAATAATAGTAGGCTTTTGATATTGATAATTTTGAGGAAATCAATGGCGATTGTTAGATGCGGGGCATATTTGGGACTAGAGTAAAAATTTGTGATTATTTTTTAGATGACAAAATTCAGGGTAAAAATTGAGATCATACTTAAAATTGTTTTTTTTTTTTTGAGGGAATTAAGCTTTATGAAAAGACTTGATAACTGAGACACTCTTCTTGCTCTATCAAGCAATAATGATCTATTCTTCCTTTTAAAGAAAAACAACTAGAGATTTTCGTCCACTTCCCTTACGTTGCTGCCTCCTCGTTATATATACTGCTTTGTACATACAATGGTCCATCTTTTTTAGGTAAAATTTTCCGTCATTGAAAAAAGAGTATTTATATACGATAAAACCATCATTAATTAAAATATTTTATTAGTGGAGAACTTCTTGTTAGACACAATATTAATATTACATATTGTCATCATCTGTACTCATCAAACAAAAAACCTTGCTCAAATAACCATTTAAGTTCGTATAGAAAAGAACACTATTCACAAAATTTTCAATTCAAGCTTGTAATTTTTGACTTGTTAATGATTACAATACACATTATTTTGACTCCACATTTTATGGGTGAATCTCGTCCTCCCTCGATCTAAATCTAGACAACATCACTGAACAGGTCCGAAATCGATTTTGTTCCCACACATCGTCTCTTTTATTGGGGAAGACTTGAAGGACAGAGACAAGGCTGGCTCATGTAGGCCCATGAAGATTTTGTCGGCCCATTTCTTGCGAGGGTATTCACTATCCTAGTCCATAGACATTCTAGAATCATCTCATAATTTTATCTGCACGTATTTTTTCCTAATTAACTCTATGTAATCTTAATTTGTCTAATCGAATTATTCTACTTTTAAATAAATCATACAATTCAGGCCAAATACACTGATGTGGCCATTAGGCAATGCTTGATTTATAACAAGGGTAAAACTCAATCATCTTAGACTCCTACATGGATGCTATTGTGGAAAAATTTAGCCAATGTTGATAGTGTCAAAGTACGATGTGGATAAAATTTAGCCAATACGGACACTCATATTGGAAAAATTACTATATAATGTGAATATGTCATGTCAACAACTGCATGACAATATTGCAAACGAAATTTACTATATCTAGCATTTATTCTTTTGAGTTTAGTCTGGAAATGTCCGTTTTGACTAGTTGGGTTTTCCAAGTAAGAACGTCATTTTCCCTAAAACATTACACGTAATATACGCTTAATATCTTTGACAAACATTATGTCACTCAAATGTCCGATTATTTTATGTCTAATGCCATTTTCAAATAGGTCCAAAAACCATTCTCCAAGAACCAGCCCATTTGCTCGGACAGTCCATATGATCAACAAGGTCAGATCAATGTCCTCTTCACTGCTCTAGTTTATTCAACATTGATCATAAGCTTCCACAGAGGAAGCTCGGCAGCCCGAACATAAGTCCATGAAAAGCCACGTTTAGTCACACAAGTTACTGATGCATGAGAGGAATAATCAAAATTGGATTTTGAGGGCAAAAGAAAAGCGCAAAAAAAAAAGAAGAAGAAAAAAAAGAGATATTTTCCATGAAAAATGATGGTGTATTTTTTTACTTTATGAAAATATATTGATGGTGTTGCCTACGTGCTTATTACTTTTTTTTGTGAAGTTTAGCTTTTCATACATTAACCGAAACATTAATCGCAATTAGCTTCATATTGACATGAATTTATCACTTTGTTAAAAAAAATGACCTCTATTTCTTCCATAAAAAATATGTACAGTAATGCAAATTCAATTCTGTAATGAGTATCTATCCAGCTCAGCAAATTCTATAACCTTTTTCTCGACAGGATTGTCTTGTTAAAAGAAAAAAGAAAAAAAGAAAACCAACGCGGCGCCCTCCGCGAAAGAAAGAGTCCGTGAACTCTCTTTATTGTGTCGACATATGTTGATGGTTTATTGAAATGGGCCAAACTTATTTATGGATTAAATTGAGTGAACTGGACTTGTCTGAAAAAAATTCTCTCATGGCCCAGTTACGGATTCGGGCCAAATTCATAAATCCGAAAAGGGTCAATGTGGTGGTTCTAATGGATTCAGATTTTTATTTATTATGTTTTGTTACAAAAATGCATATTTGATTTATTGGAAAATATTTAGGTGTGATCAAGTATTCTTAAAAGTGCAGTTGCAATCCATGTGTAAGTGCAACAAGTCAAGTCATAACAGGAAAAAGGAAAAAAGAAGTCATAACAGCGAATTCTGTTTCCAACTTTAGAATCTGGTCTTGGTCCAAAAAATTACAGTAGAAAGGTAAAATTGAACAAAAGGAAAATCCTTTGCATGTCGATGAACAATCAAAGTGCGTGACCCAGTCTTAATTTATTTATTGTTGGCGTTTCACACCAAATTGAATTTATAAAATATAAGTCACCTATCCTCTTAAATCGAAAAAGGAATCTCAAATTTAAGATAGGGCCAAGCTGGCGGCGACCAAATAATTTAGATTCTGATGATCTAATCAACTACCAATAGCTTAGAGCTTAAATGAGACGTAGCTTTTCAAGAAATATGGACCTTTGGCTCTTTGTCATAACCACAACTAATTTATATTTTAAAAGAAACTATAAAAACAAATCCAAACGTGGACGAATGACGTAGCGATGGCGGCTTCTGACGAGAACAACCCAATCTTTTAGAATGGGCTTATTTTCTTACATTGCTGTTCGAAAGAAACTTCCTCCAAATGGGAAACGTATATTAAATGTTGATGATAAGCTTCCATAGAGGGTGATAATGCCTGACAACTCTGGCATTTTGCAGGCAGTGGGCCCGACGGCAATTTTAGCACGAAAAGGTCGTGGACTGGGCTCGCGTAATTTTAATCAGAGGGGTACAGGTTTCGGAGATTTTATTTTTTTATATTGGGCTATCACCCCTCTATGACTAAATCTATTAGCTTTTATTATATAGATAAAATCAACATCATTGATTTCTAAATATACAATTACTATGTAGTCACGCGTGTCTATGCATGATTACTCCATTTTCATATTTCTCACCTGCTATGATTTCTAGATATACGATTACTATGTAGTCACGCGTGTCTATGCATGATTACTCCATTTTTATATTTCTCACCTACTGATTGCTGCGTTAAATAAGAATCCTTTTTTAACACGAGATTATGAAAAGTCAAAACAACAAGCGAGATGAATTGGCTATATTTCTTAGTCATCACATAAACAAACAAAAGGAGAAACTTAAGGAGATGTAATCCTACTTGATGACACCTAAACAGCGTCCTAGGCAGCTGGCCTACGGAAGTATGTTCTTATCATCTTCTAATGAGACAATCCCGTCGAGATTCATCCAACAGAAGCTAGGTCAGCCTGGCCAGCACGATCGTCCACCATGAGAGTTTTTAAATAGCCTTGGTGGTTAAATGAAAGTGACAAAGCAGCACTCCACTAAGGCATTATGTTTGAAAAATGATGAATTCCCGCGAGGTTCTTTTGTGCCTTGGCCTACCATAAGGGGCAAGGGATAGCATTAATTTCCAAAAAGCTTTAGCATGACATTCCCATGTAATGAGGGTGAAAACTAAATAAGCTGTCAAAGGCATAAGAAGTACTCAATTCAGAGCCTAACCATGTTTTTTGGCTCACCTTGGTGCCAATTTCTAGTCTGTTTAATTGATTTCTCCAAAGTTGGTTTAACTGCATGGCCCCTATCGAGAGGGAAAACCCATAAATGCTTGCGTAACTTCAATTAGTTCAGAGGACAAGTCTACTTTTCGCGTTTGATCGAGAGAGAGAGAGGCAAGCAAAATCACTAGCCAGTTTGATCGGAGCCGTCATAAGAAGATAAGAGAGAGTAGTAATATAGTTTAGATAAGATAAAGTGAGTCCTAATCAACCACACAAAGTGCATTTATCTAATTGGATTTTACTCTTTATTTTAGCATCTATATTTGGATTATAAATATCAGTACTGAATTAATGTTTGCACAGAATTATAATCATGATGCATCATGGAGGCCGAGAGAGCTTAAGTCAACGTTTGCGCTTTAAAAAAAGGTCCATACTATCTCTTACTTTCGTCCCATTGCGACGAAAACTCTTAATTGAAAAGCGAGGAAAAGTCCTGCATCTTCGTGCAAACTATTTGGACGTACATAGCTTAACTTGTTTCTTCTTCTACTTTTGATGACTCTATTTTCAACAGTTCCCCCAAATATTCTAAGGCTTTATATGTCTCTGTTAACAAATATAATATGCGACAGCTAAACATATATAACAAATATTAAACTCAAGGGAAGAAGCCTGACTTCCATGCTGATGAAGACTAACTTTTCTATTGACGAAAATGAATCATGGGTCTGCATGTAATTTCGACATAACCACGTAATTAATTACGTGATCAGGTAATACTATTGTGGCCTTGAAGGGGTGTCTATAGCTGCTTCTCTCTGTTGTTTTTTTTTTTTTTAAATAAAAAAAAAGGCAGGGAACATGTACTTTGATCAAGCCCTCTAGCTTTTCAGCAGACTTACGGTTACAAGAGACTTGCCTCTAAACGACTATTGTAGCCTCTTGGAATATGTCGTTCCGAGAAGTTATGGGCGGTAATGATGGGCTCATGACCTACATCTTTAAAAAGCGACGGTCACGAGTTTCGATTGATATTGCAAAATATAAATGTACAAATTTATAAAAACCATTCATTAACAATTCTTCAATACTCGCTAAAATTCTGCATTAATTGGTTAGACAAAATTTAAGAGTTATAACTAGGCAGTTTTTTTTTTTATCACAAAAAAAGGGTTTTCTTTTTAGAATCAAATATAATGGAGAAAATTCGAAATAAAGGCTTGAAGTGCCTTCATTTTCTCACATAAGGACCTAAAGTGGATTTTATTTTAAATGAGAGCTTGAAGTGTTATTATTTTCTCAAATAAAAGTTTAAAGTGAATCTTATTTCAAATAAAGGTTTGAAGTAATTGTGTATGTTTCAAATAAAAGTGTCGCGACCAAATTTTCGAGTAAACCACATAGGGTTTGGCTAATGGATTACTAAGCATAAATTTAGTTCGGGCTCTCTCAAACCCATACTAATTCGCGACTTAGGTTCAAATATTTAGCATGCAAAAATGAGTCACCACTAATCAGTTTACGGTAAGTCAATTAGACACCTAAGTAAAATAACGAGAGAATTCTTTTATTTCTATGAATCAGAGATTTTGGGTACGGGGACTTGATTACACTAGATTTTTCTAATGCCCTTTCGGTACATTTCTCTTTTTATTTCAAAAAAAATGTTTTGTAGGCAACATAAATGCATTTTAATTTACCTCCCTAACATGTGAGGTGATAATGCGGGTGCGCAAACCATCAATTTAATACCCAGATAAAGCAGTGAATAAATTGCAAGACTTACCTTATAGCAACGAAAGTATCTGTGTTGTTAAATCAGAATCTACATCGACAGTTTTAGATATGATTTCTAATTAATATGCAATTTTTGTTTGTTTTCACTTATTTAATGAGAATCATGCAATGCATGCTACTAATCTAACATGAAATGATATGACATGGCAATATGACCTACCTATATGACACAAATAAAATGCAGTCTATACTAAAGAATGAAATTGATTTATTCTAAGACAATTTTTTTGTGTGTTTTCCATGAAATTGGAAATTACAAAATTACAAAAATTATCTAGCTAGATTAAGATTCAATCCAATTTATATTAAGAATTGGGTTAGGCCACATCCTAATTTAAACTAAGATATTATCTTAACTTAGCAATATCTAACCTATGATGCATTCTATCTAAAAAATCAATCTAAACTTAAAATGAAACATGCAATTTATCCTAGTATGTAATGGCATACAAAGAATGCCCTAATTCTACATGACATATGCATGATGATTTTTTTATGTTTTTTTTTTATTTATAAAATTCGAAATTTAAAATTGCCAAATAATTAGACGTGAAACCTAAGTAAGTAAAAAAAACTAGCATCCTAAATTGATTGAATTTTTTTTTCAAAAATTCTAAATAAATAATTTTCTATTCTAGATATGCCAAATAACTCTAAAACAAGAAATAAACCTAATATAACTCATATTTTTTGGGTTTCTTTTTTTATGAAAATAAAACCGCTTCAAATAGACGACAACATATCAAAGCAAGATGGATAGATATCCAAAAAAAATTGACGAACCATATATCGTGCATGAGATTATGTTGGTCAATTTTAAATAAATCGCGAATCGGATTTCGAGCGTGAGATCGAATTAGAGATTTTTCAGGCGATTATGAGTCAAATTTCAAGCGTGAAAATTGAATTGTCAATCCCTAATTTGAGAGGCTATTTCATATCGGGAATCTCGATCATACATTAATGATTATTTCAAATAAATAATAAATAAATAAAAATAAGAAATCTACCTAATTGGGATTTTGGGCTCCTAAACTAGGGTTAGCGAACGGCGGGTAGATAGGTCGTCGTTCGAAGCTCCGACGAGGGCGGATCGACGATGCTACAGCGGCGATGGTGGACACGGGGGTGCTGAACAGTAGTGGAGGCGAGCTGTGGAGGTGCGGCTGTGGAGGTGTGGCTGTCAGGCGTCAGGCACGGTCGTTGCTGCTGGGCTTCGGGTAGAGAGGTGACCGAGGCTGGCGGGCAGCGATGCGACATCCAGTGGGGCGGCAAAGCGGCGATGTGAGCTCCAATGGCGTCAGGTAGAGGTTCAAAGCAGCGAAGTGGCGGAGCAAGCTTGCAAGTGAGGGGAGTGTTGAAGATATAATTGAAGATTCTGACCTTGGCGCCGATTATGATTGATTTAGTAGATTTATAGTTGCCTTAGTTAATGGAGATTATGATTCTTTGTATATTATTTCCTAAATTCCTTGTATTCTTACATTATAAGTTAATCATTGTAATTGTATAGGATATACAAATATACAAAAAATTCTCCCACTTCATTCATCTTTACTTTATGCCATGGTATCAGAGCAGCCCTTGATCTTGGCCTAGCTTCCGCAAATTCCAGTTTCTGCAAATTCTAGAATTGCCTTCGTTTTCTTTTTGAGGTGTTGTTGCAATTCTTCACTCTGCAAAACAAATTAGACAAACAATTAGGAATTCATCCTTACCATGGCAAAAGATAAGAACATCAAGAGCTCTTTAACAGAGGAGAATCCCCAGAATCCAAGCTTATTACCGTCAGATATTACCAAACTACCCGAGGAGGAACGACCAGCCATTCAAAGGCAACTTCCTAATTCAGGTCAAATTCAATGGCCTCCCATGCTTCATCCAGTTCAGTGGTATCTCATCCAAACCTAATGGGGCACTAGACTCGGACAAGCGTGGGTTCAACATCTACCTGGTGAAGCCGGTTATTCGGGGCTCGCGAATCAGCCCAGCGTAAACCACCCAGCTCCTTCGTCGGATGAGAATGACCCGACGACTGATTTAGGATAACCAAATCTGGGTCACAGACCTAGATCTTTGCTACCCGCCCGGTTTCTTGCCGCACACCTTCCCCGTTGGCAGCGGCGGTTGCCTCAAACCAGGCGATCCTCTCTATACCTCGCCGGCCAATGGACCGGAACTTCACCTCATCAACCTTCAGCTCATTGGACCGGACAATTATACCACCTGGGCTTGAGATCTCCGTCAGGTGCTCGTCACCAAAGAAAAGGACAGCTTCCTTGATGGAGCCGTCCCCTTTCCGACAGATGAACTCAACTAGAGGCATTGGCGGAGATGCAATCAGTTAGTACGTACCTAGATCGGCAATTGTCTTGCCCCTGAAATCGTGACTGGGCTTCCACCAACTGAAGACGCAAAGCGATTCTAGGACAGCATCAAGGAAATGTACGGACGCCTTGATCGAGCGAAGCTTTTCAACATCACCCAAGCACTAACGGAGTTGAAGTAAGGGAACCTCTCGGTTACCACTTGCTTCAACTGCCTCTCTGCCTTATGGAGTGAACTCGAGGTCACCAAAGAACGCCTGCAAGGACCCAAGAGTACGTTAATGCAATATAAAGAAATCAAAGAACGAGAGAAGGCTACGAGATTCTTACTCATCTTAAATGAGTCCTATTCGGCGTTTTAATCTCAAATTCTTGCCATGGATCCTTCACCACCCCTCGGCCGCATATATCAGCTGGCGGTCTAGGAGGAAAATCACCACCTTGCTGCGACGACACACACCTGAGGAGGAGAAGGGATGAGTCTTATGGCTCTTTCCTCTAGAGTCGGCTCTAGCGAGATGGCCGGAGGTCTTGCAGGCAAAGGACCTCATGAAGCTACTGTATACCCAAAAATAGGTTTTGTGGTTGCGGCAAGGAGAAGAAGTGACGAGAACCCTAGGTTTCCTCATACGGACGGCTTGGATTGTCGCTCAGCAGTGGACAGTCTAGATCAGAAGATGGGAATGAGCGGCTGGAATCAACGCTCGCTGATGGACGGTCCAAGATCGTGCGCTGGAATGGACGGCTCAGGATCACAAATGCTGATGGACGGCCTAGGATTGTCGCTCAGTCTAATCGAATCAGAGGGCACTTATCAGGCCACGTCTGCCTCTTACAAGGGATCCTACGGTCCACGTCAGGCCATGTCATCAGGAAAAATCAGTGAGCAAAATGGTAAATTCAGAAATAAATATTGTGAATATTGCAAACGCCCCCATCATACTATTGAGACATGTTGGAAACTCCATGGAAAGCCTACTGACAAAAACAAAAAAGAATCATCAGTGTATCAAGTTTCTACAAAAGGGATTGACGGGGAACAACAGACAATTATCCAGAATCAATACCAGCATACTGTTGAAATTTTGAATCAGCTGAAAACCAATGGTAAAGGCGCAAGATTCTCAAGTACTTTTCTTCATAAGGAGAATTCTTTTTCTGTTGATGCATGGATAATCGATACAGGAGCTAGTGACCACATAGTATGCAATGAATATTTATTTTTCCATGTGGATAGAAAATCACAATCTCCCATATCAGTTGGTCTTCCAAATGGAAACGTCATTCATGTTACCAAGATTGAAATTGTTCATCTTGGTCCAAACTTTGTTCTCAAGAATGTGCTATACATTCCTAATTTTGAATTCAACCTGCTCTCTATCTCAAAAGTCTGCATAGATAATTCATGTCGTGCAATATTCAGTTCCGATAATTGTTTCTTTCAAGACCATTCAACTGGGAGAATAATGGGCTTGGGTAGATTTAGAATTATTGGATAATAACATCTCTTGTAACGCTATCAGTAGAAATAAAAATATCTTTTTTCATCAAAGATTGGGTCATAGTGCTTGTTTTCCACATCCGGAATGTCCAGTATGTCCTTTGGCTAAACAATCTAGAAAATCCTTTCCTATAAGTACTTCTTGAGCCAAGAAACCCTTCTCATTACTTTATATGGATATCTGGGGCCCTTATCATACCCCTCATTGTGATGGCTCCTATTTCTTCCTTACTATTATTGATGATTATACACAGGGCACTTGGGTCTATCTTATGCAATCAAAAAGTCAAACTTTTGCTCATCTATGAAATTTCGTTTCTTTAGTCAAAAACCAATTCAATATATCTGGGCAACGAATTCGTATAGATAATGGACGTGAATTCTTTACTTTTGATTGCATCAAATTTTTGTCTTCACGTGGAATACTTTATGAAAGCTCATGTACTTGCACTCCACAACAAAATGAAACTATTGAGCGTAAACATAGACATCTCTTGGAAGTAGCTCGTGCTTTAAAATACCAAGCTTCTATTCCATAGGATTTTTGGGGAGATTGTGTGGTCACAGTTGCTTATTTGATTAATTGTATGCCAACTAGAATCCTTAATGGCAAAACTCCTTTTGAGATGCTATACAAGAAACGACCAAAAAATGATCATCTTTGAGTATTTGGTTGTTTATGCTATGCGACAAATGTCAGCCCCTTGGATAAAATGGGTCCCCGTGCTACCCAATGTGTTTTCATGGGATACCCTCCACTTAAAAAAGGATCCTGAGTTATGGATATCTCTACTGGGCAATTCTTTATAAGTAGAGATGTCACATTTCACGAGCATATATTCTCATTCAAAGATATGATATCTTCTATGAATCCATCATCAGAAGGCACGCGTCCTTTTCTATCTGAGGCAGACTTGTCCATGGCATCACAGTACCTATTGGCCATCCCGGAACAATCAATGCCAGTTATACAGGAGTCATCAGTTTCTCCAGCCTCATCTAAAATTGGGTCACCAGCCTTATCTCAAGCATCATTTGAGGAAGTTCCTGCAACTACGACTTCACTTGACTATATAGAGACTTCTCCAGCGTCGCAACATCTGGCAACTGATCAGCCTCGTCGTTTGGAAACTTGCCCATCTACTTGGACAAAGGACTATATCTACTCAGTGTTAGGTTCTTCAGGTACAAAATATCCTGTCTCCTCATACATCTCATTTAATCGGTTATCACCAAAACACGTGTTGCATTAGTCGTCTCTCAGAAGAATAGGAACCATCTTTCTTTTATGAAGCGTCGCGTGATCCTCGATGGCAAAGTGCCATGGAATCAGAACTTAACACACTAATAGAGATTCATACTTGGGATATTGTTCCACTTCCTCCACACCGGAAACCAATCGGATGTAAATGGGTCTATAAAATCAAGTTTAAAGCTGATGGTTCCATTGAATGTTACAAAGCTCACTTAGTGGCCAAGGGTTTTACATAGAGAAAAGGTTTTGATTATCATGAGACTTTCTCTTCGGTTGCAAAAGAAGTCATTGTTCGATCCTTCTTATCTATTGCTGCCATTCATAATTGGTAGTTGCATTAAATGGATGTCCACAATGCCTTTCTCCATGGTGATCTTGATGAAGAAATATATATGGAGCTTCCACAGGGATTACGTAGATAGGGGGAGTCTCGGGTATGTCATCTACGCAAATCCCTATATGGATTGAAACAAGCATCTAGACAATGGTATTCCAAGTTTACTACTGCCTTAACCAGTGCAGGCTTTCAGCATTCTAAGCATGACTATGCCCTATTTACATGGAATGCAGGTAATTCATCAATTTATTTACTGATATATGTTGATGATATACTTGTGATGGGAAATAATGACTCTCATGTTGCAAAATTCAAAGAATATTTGCATTCTTTTTTTTTCACATCAAGGATTTGGGACCTCCAAGATATTTTATTGGTATTGAGATTGCTCATTTTGAAAAGAGTATTAGTCTTAGCCAGATGAAATTTATCCTAGAAATCATTTCAGAAGCGGGATTGTCAAGGTGTAAGCTAGCTGTCATACCAATTGAGCAGAATAGCAAGCTAACTACTCATGAGTATGACATGATTTCCTCTTTATCTATTAATGACCCTTTGCTCAAGGATCCATCGGCATATCAGAGGCTTGTTGGGAAGTTGATATCTTACCATGACAAGACCCGACATTTGCTATGCGGTGCAAATTCTAAGTCAATTCATGCATAGTCTGAAGCATTCTCATATGAATGCAGTTCTAAAAGTTGTAAAATATCTGAAGGGATGTCTAGGACTTGGAATATTCTTATCTCGGAAGTGCAACATGAATATGACAGCTTTTTGCGATACAGATTATGCTACTTGCCAAATGACCAGAAGATCCATCACTGATTTTTGCATTAAATTGGGAGATTTGTTGATTTCATGGAAAACGAAGAAGCAATCAACTGTATCATTGTCATCAGCCAAATCAGAGTATCGGGCCATGGAAAAAACTACTTACGAAGTAGTTTGGGTTTGAGGATTGCTCTCATACCTCGGATTACAAGTTAGCGGACCAACTGAATTGTTTTGTGACAACGATGCTGTACTCAAATTAGTGGCAAATCATGTATTTCATGAAAGAACAAAGCATATAGAAGTTGATTGCCATTTCACTCGAGACAAGATTACAGAGGGAGTATTAGTAGCAAAGGGAATTGGAACTGTGGATCAACCAGCAAATATTTTTATTAAGCCACTATGTCAAAAACAACATGCATATTTACTTTTAGGGCATTAATTATCCATGATTACACGTCAATTAGATCCATGGTTTTGGTCAGCACATGCATCCTTCGGTGGCTTCAGAAAATATAGGATATACTTTTATGATTATTTAAGCCTAGAAATTCTAAAGCGAGGCAAGTCGGGTCAGCTTATGGATATTAAATTATATTAAATAACGACACGAGTATTTAATCAATTTATCGACATTTTAGTAACAACACAATTTATTATCCTAGGGGAATGAATTTACTTGGTCAAAAATTGACTATTGTTGTCAAGGGGCCTTTGATTTCTTTTTGACCCTTAAAAGACTCATATATTCGGCTTCTAGACGACTCAATAATTTTCTTATAAACTACTTTTAATGAAAACTGAAAATTAAGGGGCCTTTGATTTCTTTATGACCCCAAATACTGCTGTATGGCTTCTGCGACGATTCAATAATTTTCTTATAAACTATTTTTCGTGAAAACTGGAGATTAATTTAGGTGAGTACTTTAGGTCATCAAAGTACTTGAAATTGGGTCCCCAAGTTTCGCTAGGATGAATTGGTCGGCCATGTGCACTCGACTCGTCAATTGAAAGTTGCCTTCCGTACTTAATTTTTTATCAGCAGCTTGGATTGTGACTTCTCTCTTACGTAGTATCCAAGGCTGAAGACTAGTGCACACTAAATTATATATTTGGGACTAAATATTTAATTATATATGGCTATGCACACATTTACGTGATGTTCTCAGGCTTTTTCAGCAATTACTTGTTTTCCCTACTTGTGCTGGTGGGAGCTGCATAGAAAATTTACTATGTATATTGGTAAATACTGGTACTTGAATTAAAGCTATTCTTCACTCTTCTTTTCTGTGCAAATTGATTACCGCTCTTTGAGATGTAGGGGCTGAATATCTTCATCAATTGGATTGTCAATTGAGAAGACAAAAGATAGGTAAAAGAAAGGCGGATCTATTACCACAAGAGAAAAAGAAAAAGTGCAAAAAATAATCTAACATAATGATACATATACACGCCGATATTCACTGGTCCGTTAATGACACATTAATAAACAAAGAAATCGGGTTTTGAATTGAACTGTTAAATTGAGATTATGAGAGATAAATTATGATTATAGGAAAAAATGAAAAGACATCCTCCATGAGCATTCGGTTTTTTTCAGTGAAGTTATACCGGCAGTTCAAAACCTATGCATATTCACACAATTAATAGATATATGTCTCTCACGTATCAATTAAGTGTCTACGTGTGACGCCCGATCCTCTGAGCACGTGCCTATCCCTGCTTGGTCAATTAAATAGCGATGTCCCAGGACGCATCGCTAACCCATTCATTTTAATACGCATGCAAAGGCATATAATTAATCCCTAGACAATAAAATAATGTAATAGAAAAGTAGGACCACATTTTTCGAACCTGAAAAACCATAACCACACTTTTATACAAAGCAAATCTCATAGTATATATTACAATACTATTAACAAAAGTCAGATCTATCACACATAGGTTCCCAATTCAGGGTTTGCCAAATAGGGTGGGGGTCTCAATCCTCATCCGAGTCATAGTCCGGATCCTCCTCGGGGTCCTCCTCCGGTTCATCCTCAGGGTCTTCTTCAGGGTCCTCTAACTCTGGATCCACTTCCGGTCCCTCCTCTTCAGGCTCCTCCTCAAGTTCCTCCTCTTGCTCAACGATCTCCCCTTCCTCCTCACTCCAACTGGAGTCCATGGCCGAGTACACAGGCATGTCAGAATCGCCTTCCAGTTTGGGATCCTTGGCATCGATCACCGCTCCATCCTTAGGGTCTGTCGTCCCCTCCCTGAATGCTGCCTCCAAAATGTATAGAGGTATATCACCTTCTGGCATAGGACCCTCCCTTCATCCACCATGATAGTGACGATACCACGATCGATACTCGTGGGGCACCATGTCGTCTCTACCCACGTCAACCCAGATGGTGGATTTTACTAAAACGTACTCTAGTCCTTCTGGGTGGGGCTGTATTGGAAGGTGATAATCTATCTCTGTGATCTCCGAGGGAATACCAAAATGCATGGGAGGAGGAGGAGATGCTATCATCTAGGAGCCTGAAATGTTATCCCACAACGGGGTGAGACAACGTCTCAACGAATGCTACCCCTTAAAACCCGATTAGAAAGCCAATATGTCATAAGGGCTGCCTATGCACAACATGAGTCAGAGGACTTATCTTGACCTCAGATTCCACCTGCAATTCAATACAGTTCAATAGACACCCAATCATTTCCACGGATTGAAATATTGATCGATCGACCTAATCGATTACATGTCACCATGACCCTGTCTTGGTTGGCTTATCTCATACTATCTATAAAGTCTGCTCATATCCGGACTACTCTCTACTAAGCTGATAAATAGATAGTATAGCTCGCTTTTGAGATGATCGAGTATACTACTTTATGTTAAGCTGCCATATTACCCGTAGGCTGATATAGTATATCGACGATGCTCAATCTAAGCTGATAAGATATATTGCTCTCTGCTAAGCTGCCATATCAGAGTCCATAGGTTGATATAGTATATCGATATACTATTATCTGCTAAGCTGACATATCGCTCATAAGCTGATATAGTATATCATCCCAATCAATTCAACATTTTTATCATTCCCAATTAAATAGCCGTGTGTGAGTACACGGTTGACCTTAGCCAAAATACCATATTTTTTCTTTAGAACATCCCACCAATTTCGATAGCCCATAAACATATTTTTGGCGCTATAAACCGATGCCCAGTAACTTTCTAATTAATTACCAAAATTTATTGACTAAAAAAATCCTAAAATCACAATTAAATCAATTCAGCACAATTTAGCACTCAAATAAATGAATAGATTATACCACGATGATCAGCATAAAATTCCGATCACCGGCTATCTCAATATAATTTCCAGAAAATAAATAATTAATTAAATAATAACGAAAATTATTAAATAAATGCTAAAATTCCAACTTAGGCCCGTAATGCCTAATTGGATGCCGAAACGGACCCGGAAAATTTCCGAGATTTGTTCAATAAATACTAGAACCTATTTACTTGCTAATTGCTACAACTAACCACCTAATACACATTGATAAAGCATTAAATTAATTATTCTAATCTAATCTATCCACCTAATCATACTTAATTAAATCTAATCAACCCTTAAACATCATTAACCTACTAAGCGAGAATTAGTAAGTTAAACTCACTTGTTTGACGAGCGGTTCGGTGCAAAACGACGGGAATGTAGTGGGGCTCAACTTTCCTCAAGGCAGGCCTATCAACCAAGGCTTAGAACCACCTCAAAATGGGCCACAAAGCTGTTGGAAACCCACTGCACTTTGCCTCTGTTTTGAGCTACAAGAGAGAGAAACCAAAGCTGGTTTGGCGAAGCAAAACTGGCGGAGGCAAATTGACGGCTTGATGAGGCAAACAGCGGCTGAACGAGGGTCTACGGCAGTCGGACGGGCTTCAGCTTGGCTCCACAGGTCAAGGGAACTTAGTTGGGACGGTGTGAGGGTGAGAGGAGGGCGGAGGAGCGGTTGGACGAGCACGGGCAGTGCGCACGACAGTGGCATGCGTGAACGGCTACGGTGGCAAGGACATGTGACGGTGGGCAGCTTCAACTACTCTCGTGGCTTCCTTAGCTGCTGTGGGGTTTGAAATTGCACAAAGAAGGCTGAGGAAGGGTGGTTGGTTGCTTGGAGGGGGAAGGAGGAAGAGATAAGGGACAAATGGGGCTTACCTTGGCCATTTTTTTTCCAATTCCATGGTCTCCTTGACCATTTCCAGTCATGGTTTCCTTCCTTGGCTGCAATTCAGCCAACAATGCACCCCTCACAACCTTATAAATGGTCTAAAATGGGCTAGGCAATGGGGCATACGAATTTGCGAGTCTTCTCCCTCAATTGGACTTGATTTCCTTCATAATCCAATCGCATTTGGCCCTTACAAATTCAATTGACACCACAATCATCAAATTGATATTTTTTTTCTCACCAATTGATAACTTGCTTCCCAATTGCGCAATCAACAACGGTCCCGACCTTTTTTTGGACAAAAATGACCTTAGGACAACTTTTTCCCAAAAAGTATCGGGTTGCAGAAAAATCTTCTGAGACTGAGTCAACGCTTCTAGAATTTATTGTGACATGATATAATCCTCAATTTCTGAAATCGGACTTAAATTCATGGTTAATTTCCATTTTGCGCGTTTTTAGCGTAACCTAAGCTACCGGGTAACTTTCAGAAATTTTTCAGTGCAAATGACCCGTGGTCAATTTTCTTCGAGCCACAATGAACCCACTCGACACATTGGTGACTCTTAGTTGTCGTGAAAATCTCAATGATTCAAATATTGACACATGGTACCAAAACGATAGAAAAATCAGTAAAGTGCCGGCCGACGAGAATTTTCTAATTTAGTGGTGTCACCCATGATTAGTCACACATCTCAGTTGAACCGATGTAACTCTGATTTAAAATTGATTTTTAACTGTATCATAATGGCCTCTGAAGATGGACACGGTCGAGAAGTTGATTCTTAGTCGAATTCTCAAGTTTATTGCCTTAAAATTCCTTAATGGTTTCCCCCAGATAGTCTAGTTATCTCGAGAGTGATCAGCTCTGAGAATAGATCTATAGGTACGTCAATGAAATGCCCGATTTATTTAATAGAAAATAGGATCGAAAATCTAGGATGTCACACTACGGCTTTTTGAGCATCCAACTAGTCCGTATTAGGTGTCATAATCCCTCTGGCTTATACATACCGAATAATTACCAAGGACAAACTTGTGCTCTAACCATCGCCAACAATGCATTGAATGTGTGGCTTAAGAAAGAGATCTTGCCTCGACAGGTTTCCTCTGGACATATGTACTATCATTCTTAGGCATGATGGACCATAATGAATACAAACTAACCAATTAAAGTGCAGAGATGATGTATATTTTCTTCTTGATTACGAACTGCCGAATGGTCAATGGGAATATCGGAGTTAGAGCACATGAGCATGTTGCACCATTCCATAGTCCATCCATGTTTTACTATAAGTGATTGGGCAATAAAATGCGAATGTATCGAAGTTTGCCCCCTTTGAGTGTGACATTTGGTCGTCAAACCCTACATTATTCTTGCTAAGACCCAATATATGAACCTAAGAGTCAATCCAATTAAAAATTTCATCTTCTCTCACACGCAAACCAAACTCACAATCAAATTTCATTAGCAAAAATCCATTAACACAATACAAAATCGGATGCACCTGAATAATCGAGAACGGATGATTTAATTAGAGTTCACATAATTTTATTAGAGGCCAATGTATAGAATTGCCCTGACCAAGCATGAGATAAAGTTATGATATCCTTGCAATCTTACCTAAGAAAAAAATAATTGAGTCATTGCCTGAGCACCATGCTTTCCAGAAATTACAAGTATTTATTTGAGTGGATGCCACCAAGTTTTTATCCAGCCTTCTACGGTCACTTGAGGAACCGATCTCATGGGTAAGGTGTTACTAATCCATCATTGTGCATTAAAACGAGCATTGATATGTTACATATATGGTGTTTTGGATAAATTGATGAGGCAAAAATAATCACTTTAGCTCTCGTGATTAGCTCCTTCGTTGTTTAGCCAGGACTTCTTATAGCCTCATCTAACCACTCTCTCCAAATTGAGTAATTTTGCTTCATAAACAATAAATTGAGAGGAATTCATGTGTCTACACATGAAGTAAGATTTGCACATGAAACTATGTTACTGTTAGTTGCAGATGCTGCCAATCTAGTCTAGTCTGACCCGACCTGGGTCTGACCTAGTCGGGACGGGTCGATTGGACTTGTCTAGGTTCGACCCGGTTGGGGTGGGCCAGCTAACCCACTCAAGAGGACTAGGCCCGACCAAGGGTGGTCGGGCCTTTGCTTGGTTTAGGGTTGGGCTTGATTGACGGGCCCAACCCCCTTAAAAAAAAATGCCCACAGGCCCATGTGAAGGAGGTCGAGTGGGCCAGATCACAGATGTGGCCCAGCTCGGCTTTACAACCCTGTCTAGCGGCTGACCAGCCACGACAAGGAGGACAGGGATAGCAGGACACTCGGGTGGCTTTTGAGAGGGAAGGAGGTAGTGGCCGGTGTCGAGCAGGCGGCTCGTCGAGGTGGCAAGAGGTCGATTGAAGGCAGTGCTCTACCAGAACGCGACCCTTGCTCCGTGACTACTCGTTCGCGGTAGGGAAAGAGGTGGAGGCGAACGGTTTGGGTGGCTTCCGGTTGGGGCGTGACTAATGCGTTTTGGTTAGGCAGGGGCATAGCTCGACTTTCGGCCGGACCACGATGGCGCTCTAGCGACTGAAAAACCAGCTTGAGGTTCGGGATGACGGCTGGTTTTTACTTGGACATTTCAACAAATAGGTGGGGGGCGATAATAAACCTAAAGGCTTGTGACTTGGTTGAGACCCAAGCACTAGTCTAGAGAGCCGCGAAGGCATGCCAAGGTGACAGGAAACGCAGCGGGGGGATGGGTAATGGCCGGAGCTTGCTTGAATTGGTTGGAGTGAGCTTCGGCTGGCTTGAAATCGAAGAATGCACGCAAGGTGTTTAACAAAAGGCTAACCTGGATCCTGGGGAAAGCGAGGGCGATTGGTGGTCAAGCGACGCGTCGATGGCAGTAGTAGTGACCCGGAGATTCCCCTTCTCCTCAGCCTCGCTCTCCTAGTTCTGTTCTCTCCCTTTTCCTCTCGATTCCTCTCCTGGTTGCCCTTGTGTTCTCCTCTCTCGGTCCCATTTTTCTCACTCTCGGTCCCCCCTTCTTTCCCTCGTCCTATCCCCTCCTTCTCTGCTCTTTCTTCTCTCTGCTCTCTGCTATGCTCCTCTACTCTATTGTGCTCTTGTCTTTTTCTCTTCTTAGGTCTGCATGCGAAGATAGGAGGAGGAAGGAAAAATTTGGGGCACGGGTAAGGCTGAAGGGAAGAGGAGGTTGGACTGCACGAGGGAAAAAGCCTAGGCTACACTAGGGGGTAGAAAAGAGAGGCGGCGACCCGACTCCTAAGCATTTCTTTCTTCTTCTTTTTTGTTCTTTTTTTTTGTGTTGTTTTTGTTTTTATTTTTGTTTAAAATAGATGTCAACACTATTTATGCCAAAACCAAGGCTTCATGGCTTGGGCAACTTTCCCTTACGATGAACTCCATCCGAACGAACCTCGGCCTCATTCCGGGCGTGACCAACTCAAGTATAAACATGAGCAAACCATATAAAAGATCAAACGTCCTACCCACGGCTTAACAGGTGAGCGCCAAACTAGTCTCAACAATAGAGATTACTATCCTAGAGGAGAATTAGGATCTTACTTACCTTGATAAACCTCGAACTAGGACGTGAGCTATAAAGATTGTGTGGCTTGGCTTGGAGGCCGAAAGAGCGTGAGGAGGGAGGAGGAGCGTTCTAAGAGAAGGAGAGTGGAGAAAATGGAAGGCAAGTGAGGAAAATGAGAAGTGCTCCTCCTATTTATAGTCCTTGGAGCCATCATTACCAAACCAAACGGTCCTCTCCCATGTTTCCAAATGTCCCGCATACTTTCCTTGGGTGGCAAACCTACTTTGCCTCATGATTATACCTAGAAGACGAGTTGGCCAAGCTAAAAGCCTTACTTGGCTTTCTAGGCTCCTAAGCGTCATTGATTATGACCCGCTTTTCATTCTCTCATTGGTCCACTTATATGCCACAATTGATGGACATTTAATGAAGTCTAATGATGATGCTACTCTAGGTTGCCAACTCGGCAATTCTAGAATATTTAGTCATAATGGGGCTCGTGTAGCGCGTTCCAATTGGTCCACATATACGCCACTTTTTCTAGAACTTCCAAAGATATTTTGTCGTCATCATGATGTTTGACTTTTCAAATGGACAACTCATCCTTTCATTAAATGAGGAGATTCTAGAATTCTACTTATTTTGTCTTTTTCTTCATTAATGAGGCGGTCTAGAGAATTCTATCATCCAAGTCGGTTCTGGGGTTGGAGAGGGGATTATCAGGTACACCTCAAAAAATTGAATCACGTACACCTGAGGTTTGGCCCTTACATCACATATTCGCCCAAACCGTTCCTTTGGACGGTTGGTCTACCAATGGGGTCGGTTGTCCTTTAATTAGTTCGAGACCTATTCAAGGCCACCCATGACCTATCACAATGCCAAGGCACCCATGGACCTTACAACAAGTGACGGAATAGCTGGGTCTATTTCTGGGCTCATTCCGATCGGCACCCCATCCATCAGTAGGGTTTATGGTCAGTGCATTACCAATCCATGATTGGACATCACCAATTCAAGATTCCATTCCGATCAATACAAATTAATTAGAGAATGATGCAATTTTGGTCGGAAGGAAATTGCATTTGGTCAATTCGGATCATCCGTGTATCGGTGCATAACCGGCCGGAATCACCTGCGACCAGAAACTATGACCGGTTGGATCGACCTGTAACCATCCACCGATCCAAACTCATTCCGTGATCAATTCTTGTGATCAAAAAGTGATCTTATGAGCTGGTGATCCTATCCCATAGGTATGGTTAGTAAAAATTCACAACCGACATCTTGACCAATTCGTGACCAATCGGTCGGTCGGTCGGTCCATGACCAGTCCACGATTCTTTGCCAGTCGATCCATGGCCAATGGTCCATGATCAATCCTTCTAAGACCTTATGGCCAATCCTTTTGGGATTGGAATTGAGGATGTTACACGAAACATTGTGGAAAATTGCACTGCACTGCTTGTACAGAAGATATTGTTGCACTTTGACTTTCCACAATTCAAGTCAAGTTCAAATACAATATTTTCTTGAAAGTCGTATTAAAATGTTTTTTTTTTTTTTTAATTCTCCATTGGACTTGTTTTGACAATTCTTTTCCACGGACGCGGAGAACTCATCAAATTGATTGTTCAAGAGCTCCAAGTTAAGCTGAAGGGTCAAACGTAGGTTCATTACCGAGCACGGAGGCTGTATTGAATGATCAAGAAGAAGGCATAGTGAAAACTATTAGATGCCGAATCTGAAGGAGTACGTTTTGTTGTAATTTACAGGTTTGGTGGCGGTGTTAAGATGACTTTGCCGGTGTTATCTTTAGCTAGTTACCTGCCAGCTTCAACTCTCATGCAACTTGAAGAGGGTAGTTGCCAATGAAGATTGCATATCTTGATACAAACAATTTCCAATTCTTATGCAACTTCTGATAGAAGTTAGCCGAAATAAGGACACTACAAGTGATGTAACTTTAGAACGACGATTACTTTAGCATCTGATTTTTTTTTAGATTAATTGAGTGCTATGGCTTATAAAAAATTGTTCACTTGAGTGCCTTGACTTCTAAACTTTCAATGGATCATTTTGTTGTTTTTTTGGGTGATCACTTGAGTGCCTTGACTTTTAAACATTAAACTTTTAAATGGAAATCCAGCCCCACCCCCCCCCCACTTCAATTGCGATAGCAACGCGGGGATTCGACCTCTCAACCGCAGCAAAAAAAAAAAACGGGTTCAATGAATCATTTAAATGCTATAACTTTTCCCAAAAAATAAAAAGGTTCATAAGTGTCATGATACGTTGAATTTCTAGCACTTGTAGTTAACGTCTTTGAAAAAATTATGGCACTCTATTGAACGTTTTTTAGAAGTCATGGCATTCAAGTAATTGAAAAAAAAAAAAAAACTATAGCACTTAAGTAATAAAAAAAACTTGGGAACTCAGGTGAATGCTGTACGAAAATCATGATATTCGTAATGGCATTTCTCCGATCTAAGGGTATTGTGGACTTATTAAATGCAAGATGCTTTTATAGGAAAATAACACATTTCGACAAGAAAAACATTTCGTCCAAAACCAGTGGTCTCCACATGGTACCACAAGAGAAAGCATTATTGCACTTAGCGGACTCTATTTTTGTGCAACTTTATTAAAGCTGATACTTAAAGAGTTCGTGAAGTGACGGGGATTGGAGTGCATTATCTAAATTGGAATTTGGACTTGATTTGCAAGTCTAAGGTTGGAAATTAGATTTCTCAGTTTATTCTCGATTTTGGGATAACTAAATTAGTAAGCGAATAACTTTAGCAAAATGGATTCGAACGTCGAACAATATTAGGTGGCAAATGCCTTCACTTGTTTGTTGTCAAAGATTGTAGTGGCTTGGAGAAACTCCAAACAAAATCGTCTGGCAAAAAAAATTATGTTCATTGTTGATGCCGGTCAACACCGGGTTATGACTCTACTTTGATGAGTTTTCACTTGACTTTCACGAAGACTTTATTAAATTAATGTCTCAAATTTGAGCCGTTTACGAAATTCGACCCAATTTTGGTGAGTCTTTAATTTTGATCGTGAAGAGCTCTCTCACTAAAAGACAAAACAGAGGCACACTTTACTTTATGATATTTCACTAGTGGTGGCAATAAGTTCATTGTGAGAGAAAGAAACAAAAAGCCTTACCATGACATTCTTAAGCAAGGAGGGAAAATAAGCTGTCAAACTCACGAGAAATACTTAATTCAGACCCTAAACATGTTTTGGCTCGTCTCGGTGCCAATTTTCAGTCTGTTTGATTGGCTCTAACAGAAAATGAAGTTCGTCGGATGTTTAATTTTACTTCTGACTTTTAACTTTTTCTATTTTACTTTTAATTTTAGCGTCAATATTTTAGGGTTATTTATTAATAGTGAATTCACATCGTGCATTCGATCACGATGCATTACGGAGGCAGAGAGAACTCAACTTTTCAGTGAACGTTTCCAATTGAAGAAAATATTTTAATTTCGATCCATTTTGACGAAAACTCTCAAAATCAAAAATATATAGTAAAGTAAAAATTCAAGCAAAGCATCTATCTTTTATGTTGACGAAGACTAGCTGATCAACTTGGACATACATAGCTTCACATTCAAAATTTCACACCAACCTTCGGCATTTCTTCGTTCACTCTCCATTACTCTATTTTCAACAGTTCACACGAACTTTCAAATATATAATAAAGCACAAAACTCAAGAAAAGAAGCCTAGCTTTTATGTTGACAAAGACTAGCTGATCAACTTGGCTTACTTCGAGGGGCGATGAAGGATAGCCATGTAATGAATTATGTAATCAGGTATTACTATTTGGGCATTGAGGGCGTGTTTATACCCATTTTCTTTCTATGAAGTAGGGGAAATGTACACCAATCAAGTCCTCCAGCCTTTCAATAGATTTGTGTTTACAAGAGACTCGCCTTTGGGTGATTGTTACAGACTCAGAAAATGTCATTTCAACTTTAGAAAAGTTCTGTTGAGTGTTGAGGTCATTGGTTCCTTCCTAAGATAAGTTGGTGTGGTAAATAAAGGGGAAATATCAAAAAAGTCATGGGTGATTCCCCTAAGGGAGTCTAGGAAATGTTGTTGCTAGGTTCCGAAAAATTAGATGATGCGGAAAAGCAAGCATTGCTCGACTATATCGTTTGTCTTTCGCTGGGTGAATAATGATATTGCATCTAATTATTTTTTCGTGTCTTACATAAATACAAATAATGTCTAGTAACAAAATCCCACGGTAAGAAATCAAAAGGCTTCATTTGATGCTTCACAAGAAGTGCTTTCTTCCAAAAGTTTTAGGAGTGACGTAAAACCTATTACATATTTCAAACAAATATATTAGCTACTCCAATAACTAACTGTAAAGAGTAATGTATTTGTGGTGGAGTAGACTTGCGATGTTAATCTTCAGGTGTCCTCGTGTACAACATATATGTGTATTTAAAACTCAATCGACTCTTCAATAACTCAATTGATTTGGATTTGCAATAGATATTACTCAAGTATGGAAATGATTAATCGGGAAATTGTGATCTTAAGAGTAGGATAATCTTAGGAAATGGTTATATTATTTCATCATAGTTCAGCTCGTGGATTGCCTGAATCAAAACAGATGCATATTTACGAAGTCTCTCTCAATCACTAGAGGTCTATGCTTTGTCCCGTAAAAGTGTACACTTTTTTTTTTTGTTTTTTTTTTGGCACAAATCAATTCCAATACTTGAAAGAACTTTTTCCAGTGTAAGGCTGCATATGAACTCACTCCCCTCTAAGCATAAAGCACTGGTGACAGCTGGACAGCCTGCCCGCACTGTTAGACGGGATGGCCGCTTCCGGAAATTAAAAATTAGTGTCACTGTACATGGGCCTAGGGGTGGGTTTATGTGTGCGTAACATAGTAACGCTGCCTCTATTAAAGCCAGGTGCTGCCCTTTCTGATCGTTGCAACTCTAAACGATCACTTTCTCCCTCTAGATTTCCACCTCCATTTACGCCTATTGCTAGAAGCTGTCTCTCCACCTAATCTTTCGTGGCCGGATTCATCGTGCTGAATCTTTCCTGTTCGGTCATTTCGTTTCGTTTCCGGGTTCCATCAGTTTCGCCTTTCTCGGCATATCCACTTTCTCAACCTCCATTTCCCCTACAAGAGAACCCCAAAAGTCGAAGTCGAAAAGGGGGGAAAATGACGGATATTGTTGTGTCGGTAGCTGCCAAAGTGGCAGAGTACCTGGTGGCTCCGGTCGGCCGTCAATGCGGCTACGTGATATTCACCAACAGCTACGTTGGCCAACTTAAGGAAGAACTTGAGAAGCTTGATGAAGTGAAAGTTGGGGTGCAGCGTTCCGTCAATGATGCTGAAAACAACATGATGGAGATAAGACTCGAAGTTAACAGATGGAAGAATGATGCAGAGAACTCTGCCGACAAGGCGCGCAGCGTGCTGGATAACGATGGAAGAGCCAATAAAACTTGCTTCTGCGGGTGGCTTCCCAACCCGAAGGAGCGTTATTTTCTCGGCAGGGACGCGAGGAAGACAGCCCAGGCCATCCAGGCACTCATTCCGCAGGGTAAATTCGAGAGGGTCTACTACGAGAGGGCTCCACCGGGGCATGTACCGGGTGCTTCCGACGTGAATTTGTCGGCCGGTGATGGGGGCGACACTATCACCGATTCGCGAGCTTCCATCTTTCAGGACATAATGAAAGCTCTGGATGATGAGAAGCAAAAAGTGATTGGGGTCTACGGGCCTGGCGGCGTGGGGAAGACTACTCTGCTGGAGGAAGTCGAGAAGAAACTCAAGAAAGAGGGAAGACCGTTCCGCATGATCGTCAAAGCGAAAGTATCGCAGACTCCGGACTTGAATAAAATCCAAGATGATATTGCTTACTTCTTCGGTCTAAAACTGAAGGACGAGCCAAGTGAAGTAGGGAGAAGAGATCTCCTGTGCCAGAGATTACAGAAGGATCCAAGTGAGAAGATTCTCATAATACTGGACGATCTGTGGAAAGAGCTTGATCTGAGGGAGGTCGGAATTCCTTCGGGAGACGAGAGCAAGGGATGCAAGTTGCTGCTAACATCGAGATTTAAAAATGTTCTGGAGCAAATGAAGTGCGACACCCCCATATTTCATCTTGAAGGTTTAAAGTACGACGAAGCATTCAGGCTATTTGAAAAGACGGTCGGTGACAGGCTCAAAGAAGATGAGGAATTGAAAGCAATTGCACCTAAGGTGGTCAAGAAGCTTGCAGGTTTGCCTCTTTTGATTATCTCCGTTGCGTGTAGCTTGAAAGATAGGAATGTGGATGCATGGAGAATTGCTTTGAAAAAAATAGACCTGTCAAAAATGGAAACTATAGTGAAGTTGAGTTACGATCATTTGAAGAGTGAGGACACCAAGACCTTATTCTTGCTCTGCGGTCTTATTGGCGGGACCATTCAAGTTGAAATCCTGCTGGTTTTAGGCATGGGTTTAGGCTTGTTTGAGGAATTTGGGACGACGATACAAGATTCAAGGGCTGGATTGAATGCTATGCTCAATGAACTCCGCTCCGTTTGTTTGTTGCTGGATGGTGGCGATGACAAGAACAATGTAACCATACATGATCTTTACAGCGAGGTGGTCACCTCAACTCCATTTGGAGGTCAGAATTCCTTAATGATGAACAGCAATTATGGCTCGTGGCCAAAGGAAAAGCTTGAGAAATGTTGGGCAATATGCCAAGTTAATGTAGGCAGAGATAGGCTCGATAAACTAATGAAGTGTCAGTTTGCCAACTTGAAGATACTCATGTTGTCTCAACCACCAAACTGGTACAGGATTCCAGAACACCTACGTGATATGGGAGATCACTTGGGACTACTAGATTTCACATGCATGAAGGAGCTTCAAGTCCTGTATCTTTGCTCTATGCGTATCACTAGTTTACATTCCTCGATTAGAATCCTTGGGAACCTCCAGTCTTTATACTTAGAAAGTTGCAATGTGGAGGATGTGGCAATTCTCGGTAATCTCAAAGCATTACAGATTCTCAGCTTCGCAAGGTCCACAATTTCGAGGCTGCCTAAAAAAATCCAAGAACTAACGAATTTGAGATTGTTAAATCTAAGCTACTGCAAGCTTAAGATTATTAAGCCCGATGTCCTAAAATGCTTAACCAACTTAGAAGAGTTACTTATGATGGGAAGCTTTAATCAATGGATGGGCAAAAATGAAAAGCCATTAGAATTGCGTAATGCTGGGCTTGCCGAGTTGAGAAGCATGACAAAGCTAAATTCTCTGGAAATATCGATTCGTGATCCCATCGTACTCTTGGAGGTTGATGACCTACCATTTGAGAACTTGACTAGATTTTGGATCAACATAGGAAATATTGACAGAAGGGAATTTAAAGGTTTGAAAACCATGAAGATCAAATTGGAAGCACACGATAGTATTCTTTCAAAAACATGGATCCAAAAAACTCTCCAGAAAACTCAATATTTGTGTTTGGACGGATTGGGAGAGTTCGAGAAAGCTCACAAGTTGTGCATTCAAGGATTTCCGGAATTGAAGCATCTCGACATTCAGAACAGCCCATCAATGAAGTATGTTGCCAGTTCGTCCAATAGTGCTTTTACAATTTTAGAGTCTTTGTTCCTTAACAATCTTATCAATCTGGAGAAGATATGCCATCACCACATCACTGCAGATTGCTTCAGCAAACTAAAAGATGTGATAGTCAATAATTGCAACCGATTGAAATACTTGTGGTGTCTTTCACAAAGGCAAAATTTTGTACAGTTAGAAAAGATTGAAGTATGGAATTGTGGCTCAGTGCGAGCCATCGCAAGAAAAGACATAGTCTCTACCAATTACAGAGTTGAGTTGCCTTACCTACATCATTTGCATTTGGTTGGCTTACCAAATATGACGACTTTTTGCACAAGAGCTGAGATGACTTCAGAAGGTGCTCCAATTCAGGTAACCTCTCCATTTTCTCCCCATGTCAATTTGTCTTATCAAGAGGGTATAAGTTTTGTTCACATACTACACATTTTCATTCACCTTCAACGATTGGTAGAGGGAAGCCTCTTTCTGCGACTGCTTTTTATTTCTTTTCTTTTTTCAATTTTAGATAATTACACTAATTAATTGGGCTCAAGGGTTTCTAATATGACTAGTTTATTACTCATATAACATTTCTAATGAGTAGAAGAAATAGTGTATTGAACGAATGAGCCTTCAAAGAATGAACAAAATAAAATAACTTCAAAATAAATAAAGCAACTTCCAAAGATTAAATTAACGGAAAGCAAATGAAGAGCCACGTAACAAAGAAGTCCACATAATTCATGTCCCAACTTCACGCAAGTTGGAACTAATTCCAACACATCATGCCAACATAACCGTGTCAACGTCAGCTATTTTAGGGATATTTTGGGGACATTTCATTCTCCACTTTTTTCAAGCTCGACGGAAGATCTTAATCTTTCGCTCTCCATTCAATCGAGTTTTAAATATTTTTTATTGATTGATTAAGTTTTCAAGGGTTTTAAAGGCAATAATCCCATTCGTACACTTTGGGTCCATTCATATTCTTTCAAGGCTAGGGCTGTGGATGGAGGAGGAGGAGGAGATGAAGGGACAGAGTCAGTAATCACTACTTCAGATTTACAGAATACTTATTCAGATTCCTTCTTCGATGGAAAGGTAAACATCCCTTCTCTTGAGATTTTACCCATAATAGCCATAGATACTCGGTATGCTAGGACAGGTAACAATATCCTTTTGAAGATTCTTATTTGGTTTATTTGTTAAAATGTGTTCACAATTTGTAACTACATTTGTTAGTGAATATTAATTCTTCCACTGCATTAGATTGGTGGTTAGGATTAGGCCAAATTATCAAATTTTTCACTTCCGTGATCCAACGCATGACTCTTATGAGCAGATTAGTTTACCAAACTTGGAGCACTTAGGGCTTCACTCGGTGGGATCCTTCAAAAGGATATGGCATGATGAACTTTCCAAAAGTTCCTTTTGCAAATTGGCCACCATCACCATTCAAAATTGCTCTGACCTACTCCACATCTTCCCTTCGACAATCATAGGGGGATTGACCAGCCTGCAAAGTGTCAAGGTCTTTAATTGTCCATCCTTGAAATCATTGTTTGATTTTGGGTCCCTAGATTCAAATACAGAACAAACCGTGGTATTGCTCCCTAAATTGGTAAGCATCAACATTGGAAGTTGTCCCTCCTTGGAATCATTGTTTAATTGTGGGTCCCTTGATTCAAATGACAAAGTTGTATTGCTCCCCAAATTGGAGGAAGTAAGTGTGAGTGGAGCAAAAAGGCTGAGATATCTCTTTTCCAAATATACGGCCACAACTCTGGTGAAACTTCGGAAGCTAAATATTACTAAATGCAAACAGATGAAGGAAGTGATTCTCGAGAAAGAAGCTGGTCGATCAGAGGCAGAAGTGATGAGTTTGTCTTGCTTAAGTGAATTAACACTTAAGGAGCTTGATAACCTGATTAGTTTCGGTTCAGGAAGTTGTTCATATTATTTTTCCTCCTTACAAGATCTAAGAATTGTGGGGTGCTGTAACTTTAGAGTGTTCATCTCGAGTCCCACAAGTGTCAAGACGCAGCTAGGCGGGACGGCCAAAGAAAATGATAAATCGCCACAACCGCTATTCAATGAGATGGTTCGTTCTATCCTTTACTGTGATCATTTGTATTCTTGCATTATCATGTTTTATAATGAAGAATGTAATAAATTTGTTCTACTTATCCTCCTTTCTCGCATTATCCTCATGCAGGTTACATTTCCTAATATAACAAGTTTGGAAATTAATGGTCTTCGGTGCAAAGAGTTATGGAACAATCAAATTCCCATTGATTCCTTTCAGAAGTTGGAATCTCTTGAATTGAATAACTGTGACAATCTCCAACATATTGCCACTTCTTATATGTGGAAGAAACTGCAGCGCTGTCTCAAGAAACTAAAAGTATTTTCATGCCGTTCGATCGAGATCATATATGACAATGATGGGACAGATACAAAGAGTGGTGAATTGAGGAGGCTAGCATTGCGTGATCTTGAAAACTTGAGGTGCATTTGGCAGTCCAACAGTCTCCCAAACATCCCATTCCCAAATTTGATAGACATAGAGGCCGTGAGGTGCCCCCGTTTGGAAATGCTTTTCCCTACCTTCACTACTAAATTTCTTGGGCAAATCGAAGAGCTGGTGGTGGAGTCATGTGAAGATATGGAACTAATTGCTGGCTATGAAAAATGGGAAGAATTGACCGGCACCACAATCACCTTCTCCGAGTTAACTGCTCTTATACTTTTTGAGTTGCCAAAATTCAGGAGCTTCTTACCTGAGAAATACTCTCTGAAGTTCCGATGCTCCGAGGACTTCCCATCCTTGCATGTCATGAGTATAAAAAGCTGTGGAGCAGAGCCGGACCAAGTCCTTGGTAACTGGGAAGACTACCAACTACAACGACGATTTCGCTGGTTTTCATAAGACCTGAGGTATTCCTTCACTATTTCATTGCTTTGGTTTGGCTCTCTATTCCTGGGACCCACACGCACTCTACATCACGTGGCACTTCCTCTCTCTCTCTAGCTCTCTTCCTTGCAACTAACCATCTGGATTCCCTTTTATGCTCCAGAAGGACAAAGAGCATTGATCGAGAGAGCTTGATCGAAGGCTCTCGGTGATTTCAATTGAATCCTTTCCTCTCACTTCACTGCTTGTCGTCACCGCTTCCCGATCACCACTTGTTTCACTGCCGCGAAGAAGTTCTGTAATGCCGGAGTGCTCAAACTTCAATCATGGTTGCCTGCTTCGATGATTTCATTCCTTGACGTTGCTTCTGTTCTTGCTCATGTCCGATGTCAATCGCTATAGCTAATTGTTCTTCGATCAATGCTCTGTTTTTCGTTGCTATTGCTACTATCTGTGTGCAAATCGACTGTGATTGAGGCTATATAAACGATTTGAACTAGTGCTTCTCCGCTGAAATGTGTACCATCTATTTGATGAAATTGCTGAACTAAATTTGTGTGTATTTTGATTCAGTTCTTGACTAGATTCTTGATCTATTCTAGTCATACAAGTGTATTTGAGTTTTGTTGCTTCATAAGAAAAACCATATGTATTCAATTTCGAATTTGTTTTAAATTTGCTGGAACCTTGTCAATGCATGCTGATTTGCAACTGTTGAGTTGCAGCCCTGAATTGATGCGATTCTGCTCAAGTAAGCATGTGCAGTGATATAAGATTTGTGTTATGGTGACTTTCATGTTCGCTTGGGAAAGAAATTATGGCATGAATGAATGAAATTCTACTGGAAATCAATCTGTAGATGCTGACTCTGTCTTGATATCCCTGATTTGATCGGCTGTTGATTCCATCTTGAGACTAGTTTGGTTATGGGATCATATATTTCATGCTAGGAAAGTAATATGGTGAATCTCATGCCAATTTTGTGAGAATTATAGTCATATGGCTTGTAGGAAGATATGACATCAATTTCATGTCTATTAGTCATCAAATGATCACGATTTGCGATCATGTATGCTCTGTTATAATTCTGAACATGTGCTGGAATCTTTGGAATGAGCATGAATCGCATGGATTTTGTCTTTGCTTTAGTTGCCTTTTTGATTGCTTGTGGATAAATGATATCGCGTGTGCATGATTAAATTGATGAGATGTGTGCTTGATATTGCCATGACATTCTTGGCCTTATAACTGATTTAGAGAACTCCGATGTTAATTGAAGTTTAATTGCATGATTCTTGCAATTCCTCTACTAGTACACATATTCTTAAGGTGATATGGTAGATTAAGCCAGATGAGAAAATCTCTCAACAAAGCTGGTCAATGAGGCCCCTAGAAATATTGCATGTATGACACTTGCCACCAAAGTACATGTATTGTCTTCCCCTCCTTCAACGCTCAGCATTCAAGGCTTATTTACAAGAGCTATTGCTTAAATCTAATTGATCCTTTTTGTGTGTGTTTGTGCCAACATACCGTGCACAACACCAATTGCAACCTATGTCCTTTTTTCTCGGAGTGTTCACTAGTCACTCCTATTCAGAATGATGTTTCAAAGATACGATTTTTGTTTTCCTCCCTCCCCCATATAATTCGCAAAAGCATGTCATTAGCAATACCAGCAACCTGCCCTTGAAATCCATCAGGACCCTGCCCATATGTTCCACCAGGATTAGGTCCCTAGTTCCGATTGTCTCTCCTATAAACAATTCTGCAATGGAGGTGCAGAGCTCCATCTATTTCCTTGCAGCAAGTCTCTCTGTTGATGATAGTAATTATTTTTAATGACCCTGCTGATTGGAGGTCCCCTGATCTGAAAAAGTAGAATCTTTTCCCTCTAAGAAGTTTATGCTATAAATCTCAAATGGAAAACACTTAGCCAAGAAGAACTTGATGAACCATATGAATTTATCTTAATGTCCACACTATAACATCAACTCATATAAAGCATTTTATACAACAATGGCATCGTGTGTCCTTTCCACAACTTGCTTTAATTAGTAGAGAGTATCCATCTGAATCACAACTTTGTCCTGCTCATAAATGCTCATTCTACTCATATTTCTCAATTTCAGCTGCTCAAAACACTGCGATTTAACTCAAAATCACTTGAAAATTTTGTTATATATCATTACATTTGCACACTCTCAAAATCGAATGCCACTAATTTTACATAGTCAATCATGTTGTGAGAGCATCGGGAAGAGTGGTGGGCGATCCGAGGATTTTGCCACCCACATCGGGAAACGTTTCGAAACCGGCCAAAGGACCAACTTTACCGTCTCTGCTCACATGGATGGGATACTGCATCAGGTGGCCTCTCATTTCCTTGGGATTATGTTGGTCCTCATCCACATAAGCTTTCCAATTCCATTTGGCTATTTTGTTCACCCTCTTCACGCATTCAGTGCTTTGAGGTTCCCTAAAGCTGTCCTCTAAATCTCCGAAGTGCTCCGCCCAAAGCGACATCCTATAACCATAAACCTACGCAGCATAAGTTAACATTATTAGTCACAAGCTTAAGGTTTTGATATATGTCGCTACCCTCGCAAGGGTGTCTACCTAGTACCTCCATTTAGATAAGAGGCTAATCCGATGTACTAACCTGGCCATGCGGATGCCTCTTTTTCCCAGCCCAAGTGTGATGCGGCTGATAGGCCCCCATCGCGATTTCAGTGTCTCTTGAGCCATCTAGAGATCTTTGGTTGATATTTGCCGATCCCATGATCACATACTCATCATCTACTATCATCCCTTTGGCATGCACATATATCATGAACCTGCGAAACTTTTGAACCGAAGCCTGCATGGATAGAAACGACAGCATGTTTCAAAGCATAAAGTCTTTTTACCACTCATTCAAAAACCATAGCTCTTAATGACTATTTTTGTTTTGCTTTTTTAACAGATAAGTCAAAGGAAGAATCCATGAAAAGAGTATAGACATATACCAAGGCATTATTTTCAGATTGTTGATTCATTGCTTGGGATGAAGACTGTGTAGAGGACAAGGGCTCCCGCTTGCCAAGGCAATAGAAATTTAAGTAATCTGACGGATGGTACTTGTGTGACAACCCGGCTTTTTCGAGAGCCTGGGCTATAATTTTGTACATCATCGTCATGGTTTGTCCCTGTCCACATTATCAATACACAAATATGAGAGTAGTGAATGTTTATCTCTTGGAGAAAAATACTAAATGACCTGAACAAGGTCGGGTCTCAAATTTTCCCCTTTGAGTAGCTAGGTTTGTTCTGCTTGGATCACTTCCTTTTCTGCTTAACTCTGTTCAATGTGTTATTTTCAATTTGCTAGGACGTTATATTTATTGATATACCGTTATCGAAATGCAGGTGTCATCGCTATTTGTTTGCAAGATGAAAGAGTTTATCCTTGATATGACTTGCCAGAAGAGAATTTCCTGCACTGCAGCACTAGTAGGGACACCCTCCGGCCACATCGGTATCACTATATACACGCTGAAGCACTCGTTTTCACTGATCTTACTTGCGATCTTCAATGCCAGCTCCATCGGAACTAGATTGTTTGCACCTGCTTGTCAAAACCAAATCAAGCGTTGTTCGCCATGAAAACTTGAACTCGAGAAATTAGATAGGCCGAAACAAAACTAGAAAATGGGGGAAAAAATCTAAATTTAAAAAGGTTTTGACCTTAGAAATATAACATATTGAATCAGAATTCAATTTTAATGTCTTATACAGTGAGTTCTAGCTATTATTAGCTGCTACACAATCCCCAGAGGAAGCAAAGTCTGAATTCTCTTTACTAGAGGTGCTATTGCTCACTAAACTCAAGTCAGTCAGAATGAATAGAAATGTGCATCTTATACCTGCATTTTTGTATGATGGCCAATGGTAGGAAGAGCCAAGAAAATATTGGTTTTCAATGTAGATGAAGTGTTGTGCCGATCTAATCGCTTTCACATACGCCGTGTGAATACTCTTGTCTACTTTCAAGTTCTTTCCGCATATAAGATTCTGCAACCATGAAGAGATTGAAAGAAGCAACATTATCATTGTGGACTTCAATCTATATTCAAAAACACTAAGGATTGTGCATAAGAAAGAAAAGTGACTTTCTAATGTGAGGAAAACTTTTCGAGTTACGTATATAACGGCCACTTGCCTATCTACTAGCATGGTATTAGCAGCTAAAACTTACTTGCTTTGCAGCCTCTTCAACGCTCTTTGGGAATCCCTTTACAGATCCCGAATCAATCGATCTGAAGATCTATACCAACGTAAAATAGAAATGAAAGACGATCATTACACTTCGTTTTGTTTACGAATGAAGTCCTTAAAAATGGTCATTAATTTTACAGAAAGTTTCCCAACCTGCACGTGCCAATTTTCTGGGTCATCTTCGTCCCTGACTTGTACTTTTTTGTCGCCATCGGGACTTGTCGAGGGACAAAGTATCCATGAAATCCTGTCAAGCCTTAAGAGAGCATTCTCATGCCAATGCCTGACGTTTTTCAGCTTGAACTCGCGCCACTTCGCCACCTTTTTCCATCTCTGTTCGAAATTCTTCAATATGTCATACGCAGCTTGTCCCTCAACTTTGCAATGTAGATCATGCCACGGTTCCCTTGGGACATTGACAGTGGACTACAGTTGTCACAAAAAAAAAAAAAAGCAATGATCAAATGATCGGAAAATAACATTTACATGTCTTTACAGTGCTGAAGGTAAACATTAGCTTAATTACCGTGAATGTTGGGTTGTGAATGTCATTCTTAAAGACAGCGTCAAGATCACTATAGAGTCTATGCTCAGGAGTGTCGTATCGGCCATCACATAGGTCCAACCCACCAATGAAAGCCGTTATTTTGCGGTTGTTTCCCGAGGCTTGAGTGTCGAGAACCACGCACTTTTGGTGGTGCGTGTACAAGGTCCCCACCACCTGGACTACAAAAGATCCATACACAACAAATTAAACCAAACATTTCCATAGATTTATGCTGGATTTCAATCGAATGGGCAGCCTCTGCAACACTGTAAAATTCCCTATTAGAACTATCCTAAATGCATGTCATTAGGTTAGAGAACACATGATATGATCTAGGACAGCATGAGACAGATCAATAACTTCCGCGGATTGTCTGATGAAAAGAAAACCTTTCCTATGAAATTATACCCGAATGGAATAATCAGGTAATATACAGCAAAAGCAATGCTTTTGATGCAATCAAACAATGAGATTTTGATTAAGAATCGACCTAAACATCTAAGGATACATACCTGTTGCTTGAAAATGCTGAGTTTGGTGCTTGCATAACGAGGAGCAAGCACACAGCGGACGCCAGAGTGTCGGAAAAACTTCTTCGTCTCTTCATCATGAGTTTGCATCACGCCATCCTGCACTAACAACATGGCACATGCCGAGTCTCAATGATGAGAGATCTCAATAAAGAACTATCTTTTCCTAAGTTGATAAACGTACAGAATTTCTGTCACAAAGAGCATGGATTTGAAATTTGGCCAAATGGTGGGTTGCACCATAAATAAGGATACTTATCCAAGAAAGAGCCATGATATAACATATTCTCCATTCGCATTTTGTAAAGGCTAACTGAAAGAAAGAACTATTAAAGGTCAAGATTTTGATTATTCCAGCCTTTGTGTTAAAAAACAGAAAACTTCTTATTCTGTAAATGTTCATTAAGCCAACACTAAAAGTAAGAAAATCCTTTACTAACTATGCACCATTGATAAAAGGGTGATCCTTAAATGTGATGCTGGTAGAATAAAAAATGTGTTCGCATACGGCTCTCATCACCATTGATGCATTAGTCATAACTTGAACCACTCTACTGCACCGGCCCAACAAATCAATAGTGTTGGAAGCCGTGGGCGGACAAATTTTTCTCGACCCAGCAGTATTCCGATCATTTCACAAACCATAAAGACATTTCCATGTTTCAGCAATGAATTACATGTAAGCATGGTTTAGTATTACCGTCTTCAAGAGGAACTTGTCGTGTGAAGTCTTGTCATCCCAAACAAGCACGACCACTCGGACACCTTCCTCGGACTTGTACTTTAGGAGCTCCCCTAAAGAGAGCTCTCATTCATTTGGCAATTCCCTTGTGGGCTCTCTCACAAGCCTCACAGGATGATAAATGGACCAACCAATGATGTAGATCAAGTGGTGGGCCTCCAAAATGGCATGGCATATGTCCTCCCAGCACCTGCCTTGCTCATAAATCTTCCCATCATCAAGCAAAATCTGAGGCAGCTTGCCCTTTGGGACATGAGCATCTTGGTACAGTGTCACATCCCCACCTTTCCTAAGTGGAAAATATGTGTTTGGGACACCAACATAGTTTGGCCCAACCCCAACACCATCCTTGTATAAGGGGTTGTCACTGATTGGCCTGAATTGGATTGAGATGTGAAGTTCCGGGTAGGGCTTGAGAGGGCTCCCGAAGTTGCCGATTATCGGGAACCAGTCATTAATCATGTCGCCAAATACGATCTTGGCCACTGGTATCTCCACGACCCCGATGAGCTCAGCCCCAAACACATCATTGTCCTTCACATGAAACTCCACTTTCACAACCGGATGCGCCACGGGAACGCAAAACCGCTCGTCCCACAGGGGGTTCTCGCAGTTCAGGATCACCCGGGTCTGGGCAACCGTGGAGAGAGAGAGAGAGAAAAAAGAAAAGAAAATTATTATTCTAAATTTTCTCCCGCCAGGCAAACGGACACATAGGGATCACTCGTGATCATTGAGTTCTTCCCCGAGGAGCGGGCGGGGGTGGGCCGCTGCCCGCGTAACACGGGCACGCAGGGTGGCCCGAGCATGGAGCAGCACTGCCTTATTCTCTCCGAGGCCAGGTCCATGTTTGGGAGGGATTTGGCCTCCACTATGTACATGTCCAATTCGCCGTGCAAGAAGATTGGCCCTGTTGTGACGTTAAGCCCATTGAGTTTTCCCGGTTCAGTGTCTGCGTTCCCTGGGATTTCATCCTCGTTGCCCACGCTTCTTTGCGCCGGGTGCCAATCTTCCATCTTCTCAAGCACTTCTTGATCACCTCAATTTAACCCAAATTTGGGCAGACTTTCGCACCTAATAAAAGCTGATGCGGTCTGCTAAATTGAAACTCAGTTGCTCTAAAGGAAAGTACCGATTTGTTCACTTAATTTCTGAAACCCTCAACGAATTCGGTCTCTGCAGAATTAGGATCCGCAGGTGCTCCTTGCTGAAAATCACACGGAATTAGGGTACATTATTTTTCTTGCGCATGAGAGGAAATGATCCCATTCGTAAGTTCATTAAAAGAGGTACAAGAAAATCTTTAATAACTTTTCTAAAAAGAACAAAGATTAACAGATCTTGTAATTCAAGGAAATGACAATCCTCATATCACAATTGATCGATAGGTAAAAACAGTATGCCCGGAAATCTGAAGCCTTGGGGAAATAGCTTGACGAGAAGGAAAAAGAGTGAAAAGGAGAGTTACCTGGTGTTGGAAAAAGCAAGGAGGACCCAGAATTGGGGAGACGAAAAGACACCAGACAATGGAAAAAGAGCTTTGCAAGGTTTTCGCTCGTGGGAAAGAAAGAAAACAGAGGGAAATGGTCAAAAGACAACACCACAGAGAGAAAATACAGGAAAAATCGAAAGCGAAGATGGTGGGAAGCCTCAGATGATGATGTGTAAACCATCTTTATCTCAAGGACTCGTCTTGTTGACTCCCTTTCTCATGTGACCCGATGAGGTACACCTTTCAATTTTAGATGGTTGATGGGAAAGTAATTGCGGGGAATTAGGGGGTCGATCGAATGTCATTCGATTCATCCTCTCTAGTCATTAGCAAAACTTAATTAATTGACTTTGCCATAGTCCACTGAAAAGGAGAAAAAAATCACACAGGTATGTGTGAGATCTAGAGGAAAAAGGCAACAAGTTTCGTTGAACCATGTCCAGGCATTTGGTAAAGCAGCTTATTCACCAGCGGTGCAAGAGAGTGACGATCCAACGAGGTATATTTTGAATAAGTACACAGACTCGGCAACGAAAGTTAAGTCTGACGCAAGAAATCCAAATTTTCTGAAAGAAAACAATTGCATAATCCAGCTCACAATCGCATTAATCTTGGTGAGGGAGATGGGATATGCATTTTGTAGTGATTATTATTGTTTCCATGCATGTTTGCTGAACTTGGACTTGCATGCATGCACAAATACCCACACACAGGGGAATCCATCTCATACCTCACAATTATTTATAGAGAGAACCGCCAGCGTATATGAAAAATGACATGATCTAAAAAGAGGACTTAGTTCTCAACCTACTATCCTGACCATGTGTAATATCGTGACTCCTGCAGGAACCACATCAAATCCTCTCGAGAGAAGTCATGTAAATCACCATCTTTGCAAGCCTTGCCATCCCAGGGACCCCATTTGAGCTCTCTAATATCTCCTCTGCAGAAGACAGCGGTGTTGAGGTATGTCAGAGGCAGCAAGACGAGAAAAGCTCACACTTAACAGCTACAATGTAACAAGTTAAGATATCCCCATACGAAGCAATGAGATGGTCATGGTCATGGCAAAATTGACGAGAAGAAAAGCAAATACAATACTGGACAACACTAAAATAATTTCTCTCTTTTCTATCATATTTCCAGGGCAGAGCAAGAGGTAATGAATGCCTGTGAGCCTACCTTGCCATAAACTTGGAAAAGCTAACCCCATTGAAAACAAAATAGCACATCAGATAGCAAAATTCTCATGTTAAAGACTGCAATGCAGAAGTATGCTTCCACCCAGAGGAAAAGAAAATACACAAATATAATGAGATTTGGATGAGTATGCACAAAAAATCATGCGACGGGACAAGTTCATCTGTATTTTAATCACAGAAAAAAATGGCTAATTTCAAGGTCCAGCCCGCAACCAACATTAAAGCCAATGTCATGACAGATGCAGTGAAAGCATGTATCTCCATCTTAAAACAAGAAAATGTGCATTACTTTGGAATAGCAGCAAGACTAACTTCGCAGCCCTTGTTCACAAAAGCAACCGCCCACTGTAAACTACTTAAGTTTACACACGACATAGATCAACCGCCCCCTTATCCAAGTTCAGTGAAGAAATCTCGCTAAGCATCCCACTTAACACCTCTCAAGAGTACAATAGCAACAATCAAAACCAATTCTTCGTAATCTTATGGCAGATGCATAGCAAAGTACTCATTTGCCTCAACGCATCACCCAAACTTGGCATAGTTGAAATCTCATACAATGATAATCATTTTACACATGGCTAACAAGTAATGACTACCATACTCTTTATATATTACTCCACTCAAGGATCTATTTCAATAGACTATAAAAACTTACTTGCTCAATTCCCCCTTGTCCTTCTGGTCTGTAGCTCCTCTGGTCTTGCTGCGTGCTCCACTGGTCTTCCTGCACATTCTTTTGCCCTGGTGGTGTGAACCTTTGTCCTTCGCCATATCCCATATAATTCTGTCCATAACTGGGATTCATTCCTTGGCCATGTGCACTACCAGTACCCTGCCCTTGAAATCCATCAGGACCCTGCCCATATGTTCCACTAGGAGTAGGTGCATAGTTCCGATCGTCTCTCCTATAAACCATTTGCACTTGAGGTGCAGAGCTCCATCTATCTCCTTGCGGCAGGTCTCTCTGTTGCTGATAGCAATTGTTGTTATAACCCTGCTAATTGTAGTTTCCCTAGTATGAATGCACCGGATCTCTCCTCTGTCCTTGATATGGATCCCTTCCACCGAGGGCATAATCCATATTGCTCATTAGCATGGGATTTCTTCTTTCACCTTGCCCAAGGGTAGCATGACTTTGCTGAGGAGTATAATTTTGCGGAGCATCTTGCTGCATAGGTCGTTGATAACCATATCGAGGGCTCTCTTGTGTATTTGCCACTTGACCACCTTGCCGGTCATATCTAGGTTGGTCATAATTTCTATTGGCTGGCCTCCCATACTGAACTGGTGGTGGTCTCTGAGTAATTACTCCATTTTCATACTTGTCACCTAATAATTAGTAAGTTCAACAAAACAAGCGTTCCAGGGTTACCATAAACATGTCACAGAGTTGGGATTAAGGAATTAGAGGCTGAAGGTATTAATTGAATGCAAAAGTTGGGGCAGAGATGTCTAGTCCCTGTGTAGTCAAATCATACCTCCGTATTGCTTGTTTTGGGGATCAATGTAGGAATCGGGTAATATTAAGATAACTCTAGGTAGATCTGTTTATGGCTCAATAAATCAGTGCACAACGATGATGCGATACTATCATTCATTGATTGCAATGGGAAACTTATCAAAGATACTTGCCTTTGAATTGCTTTGATTCTGCTTCAGTCATCACAGCCTGAAACCCTTGATAGGTGGTTGTGCTACATGCATAAATTCTCTTTTTTGCTTCCTCCAAACTGAAACACAAAAAATGTCATCTCATTCAACACGCAACTAAGAAATATCAGCAATGATTCAACAGAAACTGGCATATCTAGTGTAAATGCAGAGAACAAATTAAATTACCTAGCTTTCAACTATGAGAATCATTCACTTGACATTTACTTAAGAAAATTAAAGATACGAAAAAGCCTTACCATGACATACCTAAGTACAGCGAGAAGAAATGCTGTCAGAAGGATAAAAAGGGACAATAGTGTCATTGTCCCTAAACTTCAGCCCAATGTACGATGTCATACTTACTTTTAATTCATTCAATGTGGTTCTTGATTTACTTGTGAATGTATAATGTGGTCCATTTGTTTGATCACCCATGGGAAAATATCACCACAAGTCCCAAATTATTGGGTAATGTGCAACTGAGTCCCTCAAATTACAATTCATTCAATCTAATTCCTCAAATTTTCCTTACAAATTCAAAGAAGTCTTTTGTACAATTCACAAGGATCATTGACTAAAAAAAAAAATTGATTTAGAAAATAAATTGAAATGAAAAGATAATCTTCAATTTAGACAATACTAAAATTATGAAAACTTGAGAATGATACCACATGACCAATCTGATTTTGTTGTGGAAAGGTTAGCAACTAGATTGACAAATTGAAAGTTTAGGGACTAGATTGCACATAATGCGATAGTTAAGGGACATGTGTTTTCTTTCTCCCTCATTCAATGAAACAAAAAGACTACATTGTAGCAGAAAGTTCAGAGGAGACACAGAATGAATTAAAATTCAAGAATGAAAATGCACATTAGACCAAATTTTAGGGGCTATTAGTATCATTTACCCCCATAAGAAATACTCAATTCAGACCCTGAACATTTTTTGGCTCATCCCGGTGCCAATTTCCAGTCTGATTAATTTGTTAATTCCAATTTGGTTCATCTGCACAGCCCCTATTGGGTGGAAAGGCGCAGCCACTTGAGTAGCTTCAATGAGTTATGAGAACAAGTCAAACCTTTAGCCCAGGGGCTGACCTCCCCAAGTTGCAACCAGTTAGGAAAGAGAGAAACTTCAGCCTCTTCCAAAATCACTAGCCAATTCTAAAAGATATGTCACCTTACACCACTGACATTCTGCCTTAACTACCATATCACCTCTTCCCTGCATCGGAAGAGCATCCCAATTTCCCAGAAATCCCTTTTTTTTCTTTTACTGTTGAGGAGGGCTTCAATCCCTCCCATAAATTAGAGTTCATTAGACTTCCAACCTGTATTGGTAATGCTTTTCGGCAACACCTGACTTATCCCTAAGCATTAGTACTGAGACACCCATAAATCTCCAAGCAACACTCATTTTCAAATTTTAAATCTTATAAATTAAACATGAGGCTCCAAAGCCTCTTGATGACCCACTCCACCTCTGTCTTCAATTGGCAATACTCAAGCTACCACTAATGGGCAACAATATAATGGAGTCTTTGTCACAAAATTGATAAGGCACTAAGCTAAACACTTTGGACTAGATCTAGCACTGTAAACTCCATAGTCCGGCCACAGAAACAATAAGATAAACATGTCAACTAATCATTCTAAGGGAGATGTCTTTCTCTCGGGTTCAAAACCTGATGTTGAGTCCTCTGGCGCAAGTCTCCTCGTAGGTGCGAACCATCTCCTCGGGCGTGGGCTTGGGGTCCTTGGGGAAGTCCATGGTGATGAGCCAGTGGTTGAAGTCGCACCCCTCGAAGAGCACCGTGTCCGGATCGATCTTGTCGCCGTCATTGTAGCTGCCGGCGTTGTAGGCCATCGACCGCGAGAAGAACAGGTGGCGGTGATGAGGAGTGAGGCTGCAGCGCGGTTGCCGCGGGAGGCGGCGTCGCCAGCCGCGACAGGGACAGCGCGGGCGCGGGGGCGGCGGGGGCCGGGGGGAGCGCGGCGAGGGGGCGGCGGAGGGCGGCCGGCGGCGGCGCGGCGAGGGCTTGCCGGAAGCGGACCAAGCGCATCGCCATGGCTGCTGTTGGAGGAGCTTTTCTCTGTCGAATGCAACTTCCGATTTGCAGGAGCGAAATTTCATTTTTTGTGATTTTTGACCGGGAAATTACGATTTGGCCCCAGATTTTTAGGGTAGTTATTGATTTCGCCCCAACTAGTATCTCGAGATATTGGCATAAATCCCTCAATATTTTTTCCGAATTGGTTTTTTAGTGTACGCCCGCCCGCCCCGACTCCGACCCGCAAGTTCGCCTGAAATGTCGGTCACGTGACCGAGGGCGGTGAGGACTTCGAGGGCGAAATCGTCTTTTCGAGGCGAGAATTATATTTTCACCCTTGGATTTGTTGCGTGGTTAGAAATTGCCCCCCGACGTTTCGAATTCTTTTGCAACGTGCCTCTTCGTAAAAGATGTTTACTCTATTATGTCCGAAACCCATCTCGCCTCTTCGTAAAAGAAATCTTCCATAACTGAAGAAAGAGCAAATATTCTTGGATAAAAAAGAAAAACAATTGGATACTCTTTCCCCTCCTCCCCGCTCGTTTGTTCATTTCTTTTTTTCTACTCCCTTTCATTTTTTAAATTCTAATTTAAAATGCACGAGTCAATATTAATTGAAAATCGATTTGAGACCTAAACAAGGGATCAAGGGCCTGCCCCTCCTCCCCATCCCCAACCTCTTTCTCTTCATCTCTTTTTTAGTCTTCTTCCATTATTTAATTCTAATTAAAAATCTTGTAATTTACCGTCACTATAAGGAGAAGACTATCGAGATTTTTTGAAAAATTAAGAGGCATATTGCGAAACTTTGATACATCAAAAGGTCATTTGTAATTACTTGACAAATTTTGAGGCAAAATTAATTTATTAGATGATTTGTCTTCAAGTTTTTGATTCCAAAAATTTGGAAACCGATCGGTCTCGAATTCCTCGGGCTGAATCGGTAGAACCAGCAATGACCCTACTTCCTCTTTTGCTCTTATTTTGGTCATTTTTCTGGATTTTTTTTTATAGCCTTTCTTGTATTTGTTTGTATTGGAGAAATCTTGTGCTGCAGATGGTGAAGGATTGTGAGGGACCCATCTTCTGAATTTTACTTATTTGAGACCAAAAGAAAATAATTTTTAGCATATTTGCACAAAGAAAAATGAAGAAAACTTAATTGATTTCATATATCTTGGTTTCTGTTTCTCTTCCTTCTTAAAAGTTAAAACTCCCCATCCTGAAAAAGGAGCAAAAATGAAGAAGTGGCACAAGAATTAAACTTCACTGAAAGTTAAATAATAATAATTAAAAGCACCTAGCCTATTCCCAAATTGGCCCCAAGCCATTTCAAGGCCGATAGGATTGCTATCCAATTCCATGAATTTTTAACCGATTCTTACTTGATAAATTCCATCGACCAATCCTGAAACTGATCACCCATACTTTTGATATGACTTACTTAAAAAATAATGTCTTCACAGTTTAACATTTTATTGAGCAGATTCCTCCTTTTGCTTCTTAGCCTACGGAATCTAACAATACAATAAAATAAGTGGTCTTTCAATTTGCAAGAGCATATTACGCCTCAAATGAGCGGAATTTGATTTTTCGTGATTTCTGACCGGGGAAATTACGATTTGGCCCCGGATTTTAGGGTCGTTATTGATTTCGCCCCCACCCTGTATCTCTAGATTTTGGCATAAAACGCTTGATATTTTTTTCTGAATTGGTTTTCAATGTACGCCCACGCCGACTCCGACCGCGAGTTCGCATGTGACTGAGGGCGGTGAGGACTTCAAGGGTGAAATCGTCTTTTCAATGCGAGAATTATATTTTCGCCCTTGGATTTGTTGCGTGGTTGGAAATTGCCTCCGGACGTTTCGAATTCTTTGGCAACGTGCCCCCCACCCGATACCTTTTGAGATTAGTTGTGATATTTCCCTCGAAATAATTGTGGAAAATGAGAGAACTAATTTTAATTAAGGAAAATTGATGGGAAGTGAAATGGATATTTCTAGTGTGGAGAGATTATAGAAATCATTTTCGAAAGGATGCTTACTCTATTATGTCCGAAAGCCATCTCCCCTCTTCATTAGAGAAATCTTCCACAACTCAAGAAAGATCAAATATTCTTGGATAAAAAAAAAAATCAATTTGATACTCTTTCCCCTCCTCTCCACTTTGTTAACCCAAACATCAAATAAAATATAAGTTATCTGATCTGTAGTTATATGTGGTCCACTTGCTTCTAGTTACGGTACATGTTGTGGACTTCAATCTAAGGTGTAAAGTCATCATACCACATTCCTCCGGTGGTAATGTTTATATGAAGTGGAGATTATACTATTCGGAATATGAATATGTATTTATCATCAATTTTTTAAAATAGTATGTAAGAAAATTTCGTAATTAGTATGATATAATCTAAAATAATGATACCAAGAGTCTACACTGAACCATGGATGAGAAAACTTGCATATTCGTTCATGATACAAGATTTTGTTAAAAAATATCTAGTCTAAAATTATTTTTTTAGTATTTCCAAATATCATAAATCTCATGTGGTATGATATCATATAACCAATATAAATGATAGTTGACAGGTCACATCATTAGTTAACCGTTAAAAATCAGAAATTAGTTAAAAGTCGAATTCTCTTTATTTGAATGTATTATAATATGTGCTTCATACAAGTATTTTTTGGAAGTTCAACAAATACAAGGGAAATGAAAGTTCAATCGATAATCATATATACATCTTCTTCTTTTTTTCAATTTGCTTTTTAAACATACCTATAAGGGAAATAATGGGGAGTTCAATGTTCATGGAATACTCAATAATTTTTTGAGTCCAAATTAAGATGGGTAAACTTCATAGATAACTTGTCAATTATGTTGAACATTGTTAATTATGATTGCTATATAAAGTAAAGTGTAATTGTAGGGCATGACAAATAACTTCTCTTATACTCTTCGTATCCATTGATTTCAACTCTACGATGAAGCCATTGTGTACCTACGATACAAATAAATAAAATTAAAGGTTCAACCTTAAATTCTGATAACTTATTTCACACATCATTGTATTATAGCATTTGCTTTCATGCTTTGCTAATCATCAGGTCATACTCAACCTTCCTCAGCAAAGCGTGATATAGAGGATCAACTGTAGTGGTCGTCATCGTTGTGGCAATACAAGTCACAGTTGTGTAGCACACACAGGTATGAGATAGAATTAAACTTCATGATTAATGAGGTCTCAACTCTTGCACACTATAGTGATGCTAGATTACTTCATATTTGCTTTTCATGAAAAAATACCAATTGAAGTTATGGCATAATAATCGTTATGGCTACAACACAATTCAGAATTGCCTATAACAACAAGAAATAACTGGTCCTTGACAAGCTGCTTCATGAGCAGTGTAAGTTAAGGATAAGCTGTCATGTTCCTCTCTTCTAGATTGAGCAAGAAAAGATGTATCCATGTTGACAAAGATGCGATAGGAGAAATGCAAATGTCGTGGGCAATGCCCAAAAAGTCTCTTCAAGAACTTAATTTACCTCCAAGCAAAGGAAAAAGAAGAGCCTGCGAGTCCATAGTTAAAAAAATCTAGTTCTATTTAAATTGAACTTCTTATGCCCTAAATTGTCACAAGATGCGAGGACTTGAAACTAAGCACTGATTGAAGGCTATTGCTATCGGGAAATCCTTTGTTCCTCTCAGTGTTCTAATTGAACTCACCACCATTCTGCCATTGCTACCCTTCATTGCTCGTATGGAAGGGAAAAAAAAAACTCTTTCCCTCTAGAAACCCCCGAAAACTTCTGTAGGAACCATTTCCTTAGCCTTTTCAAACTGAATGTAAGGGCCGTTGGAAAATGTCCTAGTTCGGTGGACCTAGCACCAGAAAAAGGTCGTCATCTTAGTTTGTGCATGTATTCTTTCATTCTGAGTAATATTTGTAACTTGAAACGTTGAAAAAAGACTCATGACTTGCCTGACTCATTCTTCTTTCATCTTCGCATGCCTCCACTAAAAAATGGTCCTTCTCATTTGCCCTAATTTGTATTTAAGAATGCAACCGTACAGCTGTTTGACCTAGTTGACCCAGATCCAAGGGGTCTTCTATTTGCTTACTATTTTGCTCCTCCCCCGCCCATCCTTCAAATCAAAAGAGAAGGTGTTTCCAGTAGAGTTACAATGCGTTGCTTATACATCCGCTTAAAGAAGCTGAGTAACATACTATTCCTGAATTCATGTGATTTTGGCTAATATGTATCTGGCGATGGCGATGCACATATCAATGTTTTGAGCACCTAACCGAACTGGATGGTTCAACTAGATACGGGAAGCTGGTCCAGTTCAGTCTTATTATGTAAAATGTCTAGGTCAAGAACCGGAGTTGACCTGGTTCGACCAGGTTAAGCTGGTTCTACTCAGTAAACCAGCAAATAGGTCCACGTAGGCCTTTGAAAATGGGTTATTTGCATTTTATTCCCTCCAGAACTCCAGAGCTAGCAGCACATCCACAAAGTACTAAAATTCACTTCCAAGATCAACATATACATAGTCTGCACTTTATTTTAATGATCTATTTTCTGGGAAAAAAAAAAGACAAACCCATCTGAGAAACATAATTTAGAAAGATGTGTCAGCGGCTTCATCACCAAAAAAGGTGGAAGAATAAGATTGCCCCAGTCCCATTAAGCCATCACCCTAGATTAAGTTCTACCAGATACCTCCATCTCTATAGCACTATAATGTAAAGTGCAAAACTGAAGCTTTCTAAGGTAATCCTTCATTATCTGCCAAGTTTACCATGGCATTAAAATGCCACATATCGAAAATACCCAACCAGAAAACTTGAATTCTCACTGGAAATGACAAACCTTAAATAACACAGTTCAAAATCAAATCTACGAGGCATGACAAGCAATTCAGTTGAACCTCCAATCTACAGATGACTGCAGCAAAGAATCTAAGCCAAGGCTACAGTACAGTTCAACAATGTTCACGCCATCATCCCCTAGTAATAGAGACAGAAAAATGTGGAGGCACAAACAATTAATATTGCAGTATTGTTGATCAACCTGACAAATATTCCCAAAAGATATCCACTTACATCAAAACACTAAATCAGATGATGCACATGATAAATCATCATGTTCTTATGCAAGCTGGCAGACAATAAGCTTCACAGTTCAACTGCACATGAATGATGAAGAAATTACCATCACTGTGGATCAAAATCATGTGTTTGGTTCCAATAGACGACTAGATTCTATTTCTTCTCTAGACTGCCTGTGTTTTTTAGCCTCGTGACTGTATTTAAATCTATTTTGACTCAGTACATAAATGAGCAATACTAATAGGAGAATGACATCCATGCTTTAGATGGCAGGAAAAATCAAATCATTGAGATAGTTGACTAAACCAATGAAGCAAGAAAACAGGCAAAAGGATTTCATACAAGCAAGAGACATAAAGTTTACACCAAGGAAGCATGTTTCAGCTACGAATACAACATAAGCTGTTGAGAAGGCATGTTTATGACTACGACCAAGACAGACGTGACATGGAATCTGCTTTTCCTTTTCATAGTTGAAATGAAGGAATTTAATTAAGAAAAAAAGGTCACTAAGAGTGCCTCAGCAGTATGATCTTTCAATGTATCCTGACAGTTAAAGCTCCCATGTTCAGAACCTTGCCACACCCGCATAGTGTGCAGATCATTGCAAGCCCTTAGACTCAAGCATGTCTTTGTTTATTTTGTCAATGCAAATTCTTGAAGACAAGGCATTCCCAAACTAACCCAGATCAAGCATTATTCACCAGTCCTTCCATCATAACATGCCCAACATGACTAGCCTAATTTTGGTTCTACAAGAAGACAGATGAAAGGTCAAAATCCTAATATATGTTTGACGACCACGCGTTAAATTATCAGCACATGAAGCACACAAACAATGGAAGCATTTTCAGCCAAAACATCAGCTACATATAACAAATTCTGGATGAAAGAGGAATATTTAGAATCCCACCTTGGAATGACAAATGTGAAGAGTTGTGATGCCCGGTTTGCCAGTTTCGTGCAGCGGATAACTAGAAAGTTGGCTGTACCTCTCCACATCCTCAACAGGTGCCAGTGAAGAGGGAATCTGACAACACTTAAGGTCAGTTATAGATTAGAACACATAACCATGAATGAGAAGCGAAAATGAAAATAAAAAGCTGCCGCCAAAAGGACAAGGGAAAAATTATGGCATAAAAAGTAAAACCAGAAGGCCTAAAAACTGATCCTAATGTACCTGTCACTTTTTATGCTGTTGAGAAAGTGCTAAGTTACAATCTATTATCACAGCAATGATGCTTGCAGAATCGCAATTTCTTCCCAGCATAGCCTGACTCTTCATCTAGAGAAGCAATGACATACAAACAAAGCTGAAGTAACTATTTGATCACTAATCAAATGCCAAAAAGCTACGCAAGACATAAAAAGGAAGAACCTTTTCTCCCATTGCTCAAGGCAGGAGCATTCACTGCAATATCAGAAGATACTGTCATGGATATCTGTCTTTCAACCCGTGCAAGTAATGACCGGGCTTCATCCCTTTCCTTTTTTAAGTCTTGCAATAACATGGCAAGCAGCATCATGGATATCTGTCTTTCCACCGATGAATCTTGCTCCTATTCTCTTTAGCGGAGGCAGCTACATGGATACAACAGAGTACAACATCATTATAATAGCAACGCGCTCATCGGATTAGCAAAGAAATGCTCACGGCAGATGGACTTCGACTTTCTGAAAAGATTACCAAGAAGAGACCTCATAACTCGAGGAGGCTCAGAGCCCAGGCCCCAGAGTTTGATTCATTTTCCCGACATTGAGGTGTTCATCCAGAACCATCAGCTCCAACAATTTTCTACAGCTCTGCATACAGGCTTCAAAGAATTACGTCTGAACAAACAAGAATAATAATTGCTATAAGAACAAAGTCGGGTGCAAATCTTGACATGGCAATAGGTGCACCCGATGTTTCTTAAATCAGGCAGATGCCTTTCAAAGGACATGAGCTACAGAGAACATCTCTCCAATTAAGAAATGAAACATGCATTTAATCACCCACCTTCTACTCGCATCGCATCAACAGTTTTGACACTAGTCAACCCAGCTACAGTCCACAAAAGAGTCGGCTAAGGAGACGCACTTACTTCTATCCAGATGATAATATTAGCATAGAATAATGGCCACACCTTCATTTACAATTACATCAAAGAAAATAAGCAAATAAGAGTTATTCTACCTATGGCAACGAAAACAGAAATTCAGCACCTAGTTTCTGTGTCACGGCCATCATGTGAACAGAAACTTATTGTCAGCTCAATAAAATTGTGAATAGCGACCCTTTTGGACCAAAAGGAAAAATAACCTGCAGCAGGGGAAATAATTAGAAACCATGAATACTGCACTTAGAAAGAGGTAGGGAAGGATGATTGAAGTACCTGCAAACAAGATGACTTAGATCAAATCACTCGTATAAAGGAACATGATTATGGACCTATGGTATTCCAGGAAGGTGAGAAACCAAACTTATAGAATTGCTAAGTTTTCTGGGGTGCTCAGTCCAGTGCAAAAACAGCAACTCCAACTTCTTTTCTTATGCCTTGGCAGCAATTCGTGCCCTAAGAGTCTGGTGCAAATTGCGGTTGTAAATAAAAGAGTAAATGTCAACTGCTTCATTAACTAATAAGACAAGAACCAATTACTTTGATTCTCGTTCTTTCTGAATGGATATAATTATAACTGGAAGAAAAGACAAACCAAATCTTGCTTCTCTTTTTCCACAATTTGCCCACACTCTAGCTGCCTCTGCTTTTCACTTTCTTCACGCGCTCGTTGCTCAGCCTACAAGAAATGTGACGTTTAGGACTAGATGATGAGAAATAGCCAACTTGCTTGCACCGAGTTGGTTCTCTGATAAGTCACAAAAGATGAATCAAGCAAATTCTGTAGTTTTGTGTTAGATTGGCACTGCAATGTTCCATACAAAGGAGGCATCGTCTGCTCAGATGTCTAAAATATGGACAACTTACAGTAGCAAAAAAGCACCTCTTAAGGCTATTATGATCCAGGTCAAGAGCATAGCCAGCATGATAAAGCACTTTCACCAAAGAAACACCAGCAATCATGTTCTTTATTTTATATCCAAACTAGTATGGGGATTGTTTTGAGCCAAAGATTATTGCATAATGCAGACATACTAGTCTAGCAATAGAAGAAAAGGAAATAACAGCCATTTACTTCATAGTAGCACACTGTACAATCAATCACATTCCTGCTATCGACTCTTCTCACCTGAATTTCATCAAGAATATCAGCCACTATAATCAGCCAGATATGTAAAGAATTTGACCTCCGCATAAATGCATCCGATCCCGACAGTCAAATGTCCTCCTTTCTGAATCTCTGGAAGAATTCAACACAGCAGAGAATAAAAAAATCACGTGACAGAATGAAGATGCAAAATGTACATTGCCAAGCGGTTCAGATGAACAAATGGGATTTTCTTTCAGAATGTAGGACTCGAGTGACAAATAAAATTTCTTGAACTATCATGTTTTGTTCAAATCAGAGGGAGAAGTTGTCAGAGACGATGAGGCTGGAATGAAAGATCATCAGAGCTGCTATGAACACAAAAACAGAGAGAGAATCAGAAATACAGAGGGCGGTGAGGACTTCGAAGGGCGAAATCATCTTTTCGTGGCGAGAATTATATTTTCGCCCTCGGATTTGTTGCATGGTTGGAAACTGCCTCCCAACGTTGCGAATTCTTTTTCTAAACATTAAAAGTTACGTAAAATTCTCCAGACTTTTCGGATTTTTTTTTGTTGCGTAAACTGTTTTGAACAGTTTTTTTCCTAAATGGTTTAGGTAACAAACAGTTGTTGAACTGAAAACAGTTTTACGTAACTTAATGTAAGCCTCATAAATTCTGCGTTCCCCTCGCTGAATTCACCCACAGATATCTGCTAAAAATGGCAGACCGCGTCGAGTCCTGTGTATTTCTTGCCCTTTTTGCAGCATTTTTTTCCGCCGTGGTCATATTTTTTATAATACCTTATTCCATCCTTCCGGATATAGAACTAAGTCCCGCTTCGTCTCTCTCCTCCGTCGACGTCTCTGGCTCCTCTATTACCGGTCAGTGGAACATGTCTCTTTTCATAAAGAATCCAAGTCAGAGCATCGCGGTCGAATACTCTGGGATGACGGTCCTGTTGAAATTCAATCGTCGGCTCCCCCTCTCAAGCCCCATGCTCGTTCCTGCGTTCATTCAGGATCCTGGCAACGCGACCATTATCCACGCCGAGTCGCGGTCGAAGATCCCCATATTCAACGACTTGTACGTGAGGGGCCTGGTGCGTGCGTTGAAGGGGAAGGAGATGAAGATCCAAGTGTTCGTGGAAGCCAAGCGGAGGCTGCACTGGGGTCTGTTCTCTGTGTCTGCGTTCGACCTGAGCGTCTGGTGCCCATACGTTACCTTCACCGCTCCAACAGACGGCGAGGACAGCAGAGATTGGATGAGCCTCGGAGGCACCCTGAATTGCTCTATATACTGGTAAGTATAAGTTCCTGTTCTCGTTGCACAGAAAACCATAGGCAGCGTAGCCCAACGGCGACCCCCACGCCTGAGGCATAGGCTCAGCTCTACGACACGTGAAGCTCTGCCATTGGAAATGAGCTCTGTCTGTCAAGGAGGCTGAGCTTCAGCAGCGGCAACGTGTCGTTTGGCTCTGTCCACCTTCAGGGTCAAGAGCTCTGTCGGTGTTGATTTCCATTTTTCAGAAAAGGACATCGTTTTTCTTTTTTTTCGATATGGACTTTCCGGTTCGAAGAAGATATATCTTACGAACAAGGTTTGATTCTGTTCTGATTTTTTTTTTTGGTTTTTGTCAAATTCTAGAGACTCTGGTGGCTTCTCCAAATTTGGGCATCGGTTGGGCATCGGTTGGAGTTGTCATTCAAATGCTGTTACTGGTTTATATGCTGTACTTCTTTCGACAATGTGTATTTCTCCTGGTCTCAAATGGAGTCTGTCGTTTTAACATAAAATTTCGGATCATGCATCGGCATACAATCTGAAAGCTCGTACAATGAGAGTCAGTAGTTAAGTGACTTCATTTGATGATAATTTGCCATTGCTTTTCGCCTCCATTTCATGCTTTCCTCCACTCAGTCTTCTTTCCGACCACCGCGCACGGCAAGAGAGAGCACGAAAGTGAGGGTCCGACCCCCTCTCCCAGCCTCTCAATCACTTCTCCAAGCTTCCGTCTGTAAATCTCTCAGATCTGATTCTTCCGCATCGTTATTGCTGTTGCCCGCTCCTTGCTCGTTAGATCGATCAGCTCCTTTTACATTTCGTCTGACTTTCTTCTTGTTCTCTGCACTTTCCACGCCTCGACAGATTAGCCTATTATCATTTCTAAGTTTACAGGAGTTTCAGATCTTGGTTTTGTCCGCTTTCTTCCTCATCGTTTAGTTCCTTAATTGCTTAAAGTTCATAGTCATGTGCTGCTGGTGTTTGTCTACTGTTATTTCCAAAAAATATCTTTCTCAAATTCTCCAAGCGTTTTGCTGACGATGTATTATTATATGCATTCCTAACCACACCAGTCCCACTTAAAACAGAAAACACTCATTTTGCAATTCCTGCTTCACGACTGTCACAAAAGAAATACGGACTCGATGACGAACGAACTGCTGTACGGGTCTATGCCTAACCAAATCATTAATGAAAAAGGGAGGGACACGAACTCAACAGTATTGGCTTGCAGGGGAAGAGGCGGCAGCTCCTTGGATTTTCTCAGTTGGAACACCGAGTAAGAAGAGACAGAAGGTGAACAGAAAACACCCACCAAAGAATTAGCACAAGAGGCCAGTTGCTTCTGCCTCCTTCGACAATTGTGTTCCTAGCGTAATATGAAATGAAAGACGCGAGGATCCAAGTGACGGCCCAAGAAACAGTGTCTCCATTCACAATTCTGTGAACCCAATAATAATGAAAACAAAAGCTAACGTATACCATGGAGATTATGACACTGCAAAGCAGAATCGCCATTGAAGAGACTCGAAGTTTGCTCATTACTCTGTCACTGTGGATTATCTCTGCATCACCACCACCACCATCACCACCATATCTTCTCTGTTTCCGAATGTCAATCAGAACCCACGTCACCAAAACGAACCCAAACACTACATTCACTAGCTCAAGTGCTATATACAAGTTGACAGCTCCCAAAACTCCGGACGAGATGCTTCCCATTGAAATGGCCATGGACACTGGAAGAACTCCGCAACTACAAGAACCTGCAACCCAAACGAAAAAAGAAAGAAAAAAAAGGAAACTTGGTTCAAGCTTTTCGCACTAGAATATCAAGAAACTACAGAACGAGGAATTGAACGGTTTCATTCTCGCTACCCGTGGATAAACTTCAAGAACATGTACAGGTAATGGGGGGCGGGGGCGAGAGAGAGCTTTCTGTTTTCCTTTTCAGATTCAAATCTGGGGAGAGAGATGATGAAGAGAGAGCACGTGGTTCTTCGTCGTGCGTGGGTCGGTGGGCGATAAAGCGTGCTTTTTCAGTGGGAATGCGCGGTCACTGAGCCTGGTTTCTGAGAATGGTTTATATAGACGCCAGAGCAGCTAGAAACAAAAGTCGAAACGAAAGAAAAAGAAAACAATCGCCATCGCCGTAATCTTTTAGTTAGCAGCCTACTGCTTCCATCGCTATCCCCCTAAGACGGAACGTCATCTATTTTTGTAGTATTAACATCATTATGTTACCAAAGCAATACAGTAAAACAGGCCAGAATCTCGACCGCCGCTCCCCCTCAAAACCACCGAGCACTATTCACGCCGGAAGAGCGAGCCTGTCGCCATTTCTTTTGGTAAGGCTTCTTTATCTTCGCTGTTTTCCTGTTCTTCTTTCTGTTTCCTTACATATTCCTTCGGCAGGGAGGCGTTCTCGGGCATGCACCGTTTGCTTCGCTAGTTGTCAATTCTGAGGGCAGAGGATGTCTTCATTCGTGTCTTCATCTAACGACACAGAATCTGCCTCTCGGCTTTTTCTTGTTCGTATTCTTGCACCGAGACTATCACCTCCTGAAAATGCGGCCAAGAGAATATCCCCGCTATTGCAGTCCTATAAAAAGAAATACGGAGTCGATGAGAAAAAGCTGGCGAACGAACTGCCGTACGGGTCTATGCCCTCGAATAGTAATAATGAGTTTCCAAGACTTTCCATTTGCGGTCGTTTCCACATGTTCATCAACCATGAATGTTTCCACTCTGATTCTCTATCGCTGCACCCTCCTGGCTATTTCAAAGTATAATCTGCGCTCGAGACTCTTGTCCAGCACTTTAGACTTGTCCGGCTTCTTCATCGGGCTTGGATCTATAAAAATTGGTCGAGTTCTAAGGGTTGGGTTCGGTTTTATCCGGGTCACATCCCTTTTGTCCGGTGGGATTCCATTTCTGAAACTCGATCTTCATCGAAGAGGACCTGCACTGTTCCACATCATGCTAGCTTATCAGAAACGAACTGAAATTACGAATTAGAATAATACCGTTAGCTGTTAAAAGAACATGTAGGAAGCTTTCCCTTTGATTGCGAAGGAGCGACCATTGGTTTTGCTCTCCGTAAGAACAGCAAATTTGGACTGAAGACACATTTCTAACCTTGCCATCACAACTCAATGGTTAGGAAACTGTGCATCCCTATCATTACTCACTACATACCCATTGAGAGCTTATGCAAGGCTCGCAAAGCAAAGGAAGCTTTGAATTTGCTTGATAAGATGGAAGTAAAGGGGAATTACACCAGATATTATGAGTTGTCACACTGGTTAATGGGCTTTGTGATCATGGGGAGCTGCGGTAAGGTTTCTCATCCGAAAGCATCATACAATACCTTTCTGGGGAAACTATATATTAATCTTGCAGCATCTCTTTTTAAATGAGTGTCAGAGGTCACCTTCCCAACAGTCACACGTGCTGTGTGATGATTGATGGATTCTCTAAAGCAGGGGATGTTGACTTTGGATCTGACCTGCTACTCGGAAAAATAGAGAACGGTTTCTTCCAACGTTTGCTTCATTTGGACGAGTAAGAAATTGCCTTTGCGCGAAACATAGGGTTCATGAGGCTTTGTGGTCATTCACCTTATGGGTCACAAGGTATTGTTCCAAAGGTAGTGAAGACTGTTTTCTGGCTGACAAAAATGGAGTAACGGCACCTAAGATTGTTCAGGAAGACTTGTTGAAAAGAAGTTGTATAACTTGTTATGTTTATGAACTTCTCCATGAGAGTGTTCAGGACAATAAAAAATGCTAAAGAAGATGCTCACGTGATCAGAAGAAGATGTCCTTGTCTGTTCATACATCAATATCTTAAAAGAATGTAACAGTTGTACATTTTTGCATGATTTTAAATTCCAAACCTCGTGAAGCTTCAATTGCTATTGCCATGTAAGAAAAGCCCTACTGGCATATAAAGACATTTAATAGGATTGTATGAGGATGTGGCGACAACGTAGTATTACGTTGAACTACATGTGCACTTATGCAGAGAACCATCGCTCTGTCATAGGCTGCTCTTTTCTTTGAAGACAGAACTCCCGACATGTCGGCAAGCACCTCCACTGAGAGTCCTGTGTATATTGCTTCCTTAAGGCCCAGTTATCTTTACTAGACCATTGAGGATCAACTCTTCGTGTCATGGAAGCTAGGGTAAGGCATTTAACTACCTCTTGGTAATTTACGTTCTCATTTCTAGTGGAAAAAAGGACATTTTGTTTTAGGTGTCTTAGTTCTCCATATAATGCTCTATATGTTTATTGTGTTACTCTAAAAGTGCGTTTAGTTTAGCATTTTGAAAGTCCATTGGAAAAATGCAAAGTAATTTAGCCTAAAAGACTTTAAGTAAATACAAAGGCCATTTGGTAAACTATACTTTGAGAAATAACTTTGAGAGAAATATTGTTTGGTTGAAAACTCATTTGAAAAACCCTTTGGGTGATTAATATTTTTATTTTTAATTTCATTTGTTTAAAATTGAAAAAAATAATGTATGCAACTTTTTAAATATAAATTTTGACAATAATACTAAAAAAATCAAATACATATATTTTTAAAAGACCAAACCCTCCATTGGAATTTTTTAATTTTTATTTGCTTAAAATTGAAAAAAAAATAATGTATGTAACTTTTTAAATATAAATTTTGACAATAATGCTAAAAGAATCAAATACACACACACACACACACACACACACACACACACACACATATATATATATATATATATATATATAATTTTTTTTTTAAAAAGACCAAATCCTTTGTTGAATTTTTTTAATTTTTATTTGTTTAAAATTGAAAAAATAATGTATGGATCAAGATCATTCTTGATGACTTGAAGGTTGAGTGCATAGTCCTATGAAACTATTTTGTGATAATAAGTCTGCAATTAATATTGCTCATAATCTTGTGTAGCACAATAGGATGAAACATATTGAGATTGATAGGCACTTCATCAAGGAGAAACTTGAAGAATGATTGATTTGTTTGTCTTATGTTCCTTCGAGACAACAAGTGGCGGATGTCTTGACCAAATGGCTTAATGATGGAAGTTTTCATGAGCTAATTTCCAAGCTAGGAATGGAAGATATCTATTCACTAGCTTGAGGGGGAGTGTTGAGCTGTAAATAAATAGATTATATGGTTGTAAAAATATAGGATTTTTTAGGAGGTTTTTTATTATTATTATTTGATTTTGATTAAATCTCACAAATCATGGGATTATAGCTGTTAACCCATAAATCGTGGGATTTTAGCTTTTCTCCTTTTTTTAGGCTTTCTTTCCTTTATTTTTGTTTGCTAGGATTTATCTATGTATTAGCCTATAAATACAACATTGTAAAGCACTAGAAGATATGAATGAGAATAACAATTTCTCTCCATCTAAAATTTCACAAAGAGGCAGTTGACCTTCTTTCATATTTTAATTCTAATTAAAATCTCGTAATTTACCGTCACTATAAGGAGAAGACTATCAAGAATTTTAAAAAATCAAGAGGCATATTGCAAAACTTTTATACATCAAAAGGTCGTTTGTAATTACTTGACAAATTTCGAAGGCAAAATGAATTTATTGCCTTAAAAAGACGATTTGCCTTCAAGTTTTTGATTCCAGAAATTTGGAAACCGGTCGGTTTCGAATTCCTTGTGCTGAATCGGTAAAACCAGCAATGACCCTAATTCCTCTTTTGCTCTTATTTCTGGCCATTTTTCTGGAATTTTTTTTTTAAAGCCTTTCTTGTATTTGTTTGTATTGGAGAAATCTTGTGGTGCAGATGGTGAAGGATTGTGAAGGACCCATCTTCTGAATTTTACTTTTTTGAGACCAAAAGAAAATAATTTTTAGCATATTTGCACAAAGAAAAATGAAGAAAAGTTAATTGATTTCATATATCTTGGTTTCTGTTTCTCTTCCTTCTTAAAACTCCCCAACCTGAAAAAGGGCAATAATGAAGGTGTGGCATAGGAATTAAACTTCACTGAAATTTAAATAATAATAATTAAAAACACCTAGCTTATTCCTAAATTGGCCCCAAGCCATTTCAAGGCTGAGAGGATTGCTATCCAATTCCATAAATTTTGAACCGATTCTAATTGGGTAAATTCCACCTCTAGAGTGAGAATCGACCAATCCTCAAACTGATCACCCATACTTTTGATATGACTTACTTAAAAAATAATGTCTTCACAGTTTAATATTCTATTGAGCAAATTCTTCCTTTTGCTTCTTAGCCTACGGAATCTAACAATACAATAAAATAAGCAGTCTTTCAAATTAATTAAATATAAGCTAAATAAATGGACGAAAGAGAAACTTTTCAGTTTTGACTAATATTTTCATCAAAGAGATGATTTAACTTTGAAAAATAAGTGAAGAAAACCATTTACAAATTTAATCTATCATCTATTATCAATAACTATTTTTACATATATTAAATCCAGTGAAAAAAAGGGAAGTTAATAAATATAATCTGTCATGTGTCTTAATATTAGAATTCTACAAATCTTTTACATATTGTTAAACATTTCCTTTGTAAAATTTATATATTTATCAGTATTTCCTTTCCATAAGTTAATACTTCAAATATTTATCAGTGAAATAATTTTGATTGATCTTTAAAATGTCAACTTTTCGCATACACACAACACGTGTGCACATTTTTAAAAAATAATTTTAAATATGTGTGACATTTATTTTTACTTTATCAACAAATTTTTGCATTAGCTAATAATTCATATGTTTCTTAAGATGCATGGCGAGTTTGTGAAAATTTGCTAGACCTGTTTAATGGGACAAATGAAAGAGCTTGGATTTTGCTAGGGAAAATAACTTTGAAATTGAAGACTTCACCATCAAGACATGAAAGAATGCTCCGTCAATCAAAGATAATTAATTTTGACGTTCAACACCAAAGAACTAGAATAAAATGAATTCCTCGCTTGAGAAGAATTCTCATATATTATCAAATAAATTTTGAACTTTTACAATTAAGAATGCACCTCCTATTTACGAACAGGCTAAGACATAAGAATTTAAAAACATTGAATTAGGAAACATTTAACTTTTAGAAACTCTATCTTATACCTTCTCCTCATTGGTCCCATCAAATCATGTTGTGGTCCAAATTTCCGTTTGTCTGTGCAAATATCAAATAGACCTACTTGATTGTGGAGGTTGGAGGTGGGCTTGTGAGTAAGAGTGCACAAAAGAATTGAAACCACTTGAAATTGGATCGGATTGTTGTAAAACCGGTTGTTCCCATGGAACTGGTCTAATTCCCTGTTCTAGTTGTGGAACTGCTCACCCGAACTTTGGATTGATACGTACATATATATGATTTTTTTTTTTTAAATTTTTATGCAAAGCATCTATATGCTCTTGAGTTTGATGTATTTGGGCTTGAAGATGACCTAAATGAGTTCAATTCTAGCCTTGGGGGCTCTTTTAATGAGTTCGATTCTATGGTCTAGATGGAAAATGGAGGAACCTCTAGTGGGTGTTTTCCATAAGCGGGCAAATAACTTGAGTGCCAGAGGCATCTTTGGTCCAACATTCCTCAAACCTAAAAGGAGACAATGTGGCAAGGGATTATTCACCATAGGTACTGAGGAAGATTGATTTGTGGTCCAAAGCAATTGCGGTGAGGTGAGTGACGATGGCTTTCTAAAGCTAATGACGCTAGTTTGGGTTGGAGCTACACTTGTCAACTATTCAGATTACCAAGGATTGAATTTGTTGGGGACATTTCAACTGGTCCCATGGACCATTATACCTATCAATTATTTAGAACACTCCAAAATGAATTTGTTTGGGACATTTCGACTTATTTCATGGACCCACTTGGAAACTGTGGTTCTCAGTTTCAATTTTTCAAAATCAGCCCATAGTGAGTGATTCTCAATTCCTGTAAAGTCCACCTTGAAACCAATCACCCATACTTACGAGTTAAGTGTCATCAAGAAACTCGATGCTTCCGCATCACTTTAATAATTCAATTTTATAGAATCTTTTAAGTAGATTATTTTCATTTGAAAATTGTGTTTGTAGGATGGTCACACGGGGAAATGTAATGATAAAGCAAAATATTATCGTTTTCAAAATATTGACTATCATAAAATTGGAGTTGAATCAATATTTAAATTGAGTTTTTCTAAATTACGAGGGCCAATAATTTATATTGTAAAATCTATTTAACAATCAAAGTATATAGGACCAGCACTTGCATTACTTTTTCATATTATGAAAAAAAATTATCAAGCTTAAGTAACTTAAGCATTTGACTCTCTTAGAGAAAACTGGATGGCTCTAAATATCATTTGAGTACAACATCCCTGTTAAAGTCTTGTATTAGTAAAGTTAAAAGGCTCTAAGGGTGGGCACCAAAATGCAATGCCAACCAATTGAAAAGAACATTCAAGAAATCACAAAAATATTACAACAGCAACAAAAGTAATAATGGTGCATTTGTTTTGACAAAAATGAATTATTTGGAAAATATATTTTTTAAAATAATTATTTGTATCACTTACAAAAACAAATGAATAGAAATAATTCACCGTTCATGAAATTGTTTACACATAAATTGCTGTTGATAATAACAAATTTTTCATTGATATTTCAAACGATACATGCGATTATTTTTTAGGGAAATATTTTCTAAATCAATTATTTTTTTCTAAACAAAGGCAGTCTCGATAATGTTATAAATGCTAGATATCATCAACTTGACTAACTTACTATCTTCAGTTTGTTAATTAATTGCTCCCATTTAATGTGAAATCTAGTGTTATTTACTCAAATTCAGTGGCCAAATTTACTTTCTACAATAGGCATTCATGAGTCACTCAGACTACATATGAAGTCCAAATAGGATTCAAAGTACATGCTAGATGTCATCCAACCAATGTGGTCTCCGTTTAATTTTCTTTGGGAGCATTCTGAAGGTAAAATCTTAAATGTGGGTTTCGATTACAGGATGCGTTACGCCTCAAATGAGTGAAATTTAATTGTTTTTAATTTTTGACTAGGAAAATTACAATTGGCAAGATGGTTATTGATCCCCCCACCCCCAAAAAAAAAAAATTGAGTGTCTTGATGTTAGCATAAATCCCTCGATATTTTTAAAATTGATTTTCAATGTCCCCAACATCGACTCCGACCACAAGTACACCTTAAGGTTGATCACGTGACATCACGTGACCATGGGCGTGAGGTACTCAAGGGCGATATCGTTTTTCGCGGCGAGGGTTATATTTTCGCCCTTAGATTTGTTGCGTAGTTGTAAATGGCCTCCTGATGTTTCAAATCTTTCTGCACTGTGCTCCCCATCTTTTGAATTAGTTGCAATCATACCCTGAAAATAATTGTGGAAAATGAGAGAATTAATTTTAACTAAGGAAAAATCATAGGGAGTGAAATCAATAAATAGTTCTAGGGATGAGAGATTATAGAAATCATTTTCAAAGGGATATTTACTCTAATTAAAATGCTCAAGTCAATCTTAGGTGAAAATTGATTTGAGACCTAAGCAAGGGATCAAGGACCCCCCCCCCCCCCCCCCCCCCGGGATTTCTTTTTTAGTTCTGTTTCAGTTTTTAAATACTAATTAAAATTGTAATTTACCATTAGTACGAGGAGAAGACTGTAAATAATTTTAAAAGATCATGAGGCATATTGCAACATTTTGATACATCAAAACGTCATTTGTAATTACATAGCAAATTTTGAGGCAAAATGAAATTCTTGTCTTAAAAAGATGATATTGCCTTCAAGTTCTCTTGAAGATGGGTCATGTGACATCCCAGGATCGACTTTTAAGTGAGAATGTCGTTAGAGTCAATGCTAAAGACATTGCAATCAATTTGAAAACAACAATGATTGATGCCAAGTTGAGATGTTGTGAGGCAAGTTGTGACGACTGTCACGATTTGAAGGGAAAATAATAATATTCCATTAGTAACTTCATTTTAAAATAGTCTGACAAAAAGCAACCACATGAACATATAAGTGGGAATAAAGGGTAAGAGTTTTAGTTCTTGGAAAAATAAACATAACATAAATATTCATTACATTTGGGAAAAAAACAACCATGGGGGTTGAAATCATAGTGTACTTTCGATCATGGGGAGCATCAATCGAGTCTAGGCGATTTCCGATTTAAAAAATTTGCAATTGGTTATAAATGGACGGTTTGCAATTCCTTATGTTGAACCAATACCCTTATTATTGACTAGAATTTGGACTCTTACAGCTATGCACCTCCTATTCACAAAGAGGATAAGACATAAAAATCTTAAAACAGAATTAGGAAACATTCAACTCTCAGAAACTCTATCTTGGACCCCTTCTCCTCATTGGTCCAATTAAATCATGTTTTAGCCCAAAAATCTGTTTGTTTGCGCAAATATCAAATGGATTTAATTGATCGAGGAGGTTTAAGGGGGGCTTACGTGTCAAGAGTGTGCAAAAGAATTGAAATTGCTTGAAACTGAATTGGATTGTTCCATTTGATTACTAATTCTACGTATGGACTTGCCCATCTAGATCGAACCAGTACACACACATATATATTTTTTTATGTAGAGCTTTTATGTTCTCTTGAGTTTTGATGTATCTGAGCCCCGAGATGACCAAAGTGAGTTCAATTCTAGCTTTGGGGGCTCTTCTTCTTCTTCTTCTTCTTCTTCTTTCCTTTTTTTTTTTTTGGATTAGTGGGGACTCTCTTAGCAAGTTCAATTCTATGGGCCAAATGAAAAATAGGGAAACCTTTGATGGGTGTTTTCCATGACTGACAAATAACTTGAATGCTAGAGGTGTTTTTGGTTCAACAATCTTTAAACCTGAAAGGAGATGATAGGCCAAGGGATTATTCTCCATAGTTGTTGAAGAGAATTCATTCGTCTTTTGAAGCAATTGCAATGAGGTGAATGACGGTGGCTTTTGAAAGCTAATGACACCTGTCAACTATATAAATTACTCAATAATGAATTTGTTGGAGACATTTTGACTAGTTCAATGGATCATCAGGAAGCTACAACTATCAACTGTTCGGAATACTTTGGAATGAATTTATGAGGGACATTTCGACTAGTTCATGGCCCACCTAGGAACAATGGTTCCTGGTTCTAATTTTTTGAAAAGATTATTAATGGACGGTTATTGGTTGCAAGTTGGAAACCACCTATCCTACAACCAATTACCCCTACTCACATGTTAATTGTCATCAATAAACTTGATGTTACCCATCACTTTAATAATTCAATTTTAGAGAATCTTTACATTAACTTATTTGATAAAACTATTTCATTCAAAAATAGTGTTTGTTGGATGGTCACAAGGGAAACCATGCATCTAGAAAACAAAAAATGTAAAGATAAAGCAAAATCGTTTGTGCTTTTAAAATAGTGATTGTTAAAAAGTTGGAGTTGAATTGATATTTAAATTGAGTGTTTCTAAAATACGAAGGCCAACTAATTTATATTGTAAAATCTATGTAACAATTAGAGTATAAAGGACCAATATTTGCATTAATTTTTCATATTATGAAAAAAAAAATTATCAAACTTAATTAACTTAAGCATTTGCTTCTCTCGGAGAGAATTGGCTGGCTCTAGCACCATTTAAGCACAACGCCTTTTTCAAAGTCTTGTATTAGTAAAGTTCAAAGGCTCTAGTTGTTGGTGCCAAAATACAATGACAACCAATTGAAAAGAACATTCAAGAAATCACAAAAATATTGCAACAACAATGAAATAATGGTGAATTTGTTTAAGCAAAAGTGAATGATTCAGAAAATATTTTTCTAAAAATAATTGCTTATATCACTTATAAAAACGAACAAATGGAAAAGAATTTCACCATTCACAAAGTATTTAGACATAAATTATTGTTAATAATAAAATATTTTTTACTAATTAATTATTTTAAATGATAAATACAATCATTTTAAGGAAAATATTTTTCAAGTAATTTATTTTTTTCTAAACAAACAAAGTCCTGGTAATATTTTAAATGCTAGATATCATCAACTCGACTCACTTACTATCTTCAATTTGTAATTTAGTCACCTCTATTGAATGCAAAATCTGGCGTTATTTACTCAAATTCAATGGGTGGATTTACCTTCCACAATAGGCATTAATGGGTCACTCGGCTGCGTATGGAGCCTAAAAAGGTTTCAAAGTACATGCTAGATGTCATCCAACTAATAAGATATTAGCTTAAATGGTAATGGAATTTGTTTCTCTTCTTGTGGTCTTGGGGTAATTCTTTTTGGGAGCATTATGAAAGTAAAATCTTAAATTTACCGATTTAATCTAGGGGAAGCGCGCCTTTAAGATTATCCCGGAAAGTGGACCAAGACGTGCGAAGCAGTCCGAACACCATTCTCGGCCACAGAAAACAAAACCAAACCGACCAAATATCATCCTAACGATATTTTAAAAGATTGGCGGGTGGGATGTTATAGAACTCAGAATAGTAATATTCGGAAAGAGAGAAGGAGGTCGATATTGTTCCGCCATTGATTTAGTAAATTTTCTTCTGCTCATCACATTATTTTCTAGCTTCATAATCCATAAATTCACCTTTTATCTGTATGAATCCTCAGCAAAATCATGTCATTTTCCCTCTCCTGCTTTTTTTATTCCTTTTAATACGCAAAATAATTTACTTTTCCCCAATTTTCCAACAATTTTAACAGGAGGTAAAGCCACCATGTCGTGGTAATTCAATCTCCCAAGCAAGGAAGTGACTAGATTGGAAGAACCTCTTGGAGGACGAGGACGAAATTGAACAAAAAAGGTAAAAATTCTGCGCCTTTTTCCTTTTGCGCGACTGATTTATAATCTTCTGCAGCGGCCCCTCCATTTCTTCATCTTTCAACTTTTCAACCCTAAAGTTCTCTCTCTCCCTACCGGCCAGCGGCTCTGCTACAGTGCACGGCATCTCCGGCGGAGGCGGGCGGCGGCGGAGGAGCGGAGCCACGACCTCTGAGGAGCGGCGGCGGCGGCTCCTGGACGGCAGCGTCCACCAGCTCGATCCTCTCTTCGGCCGGCGGATTCCTGGCCCGAGGTTCGTTCCTCCGCTTCATTTTTCCCGGGCAAAAGCCCCTGCCTGCGATTTACTTCGGTGCCTGCGCGTGTGGAAATGATCGGGGCTATCGATCTCGGTCGCGGAATCGCGTGTAGTTCTGAGCGGCAGGCTGTTTGATTCCGGTCGTCTTCAGTCGGTTTGGTCGGATTTTTCGACCGTTACTCAGTGGCGATTGGTTTTTGTCACTGGTGTTCGATGTGTTTGATTCGTTGAGGTCGGCAGGAGTTCGGAAGTCGTCTTCCCGCGTTCTTCATTTCGTCGATAGTTGTCTCGTTTTCTCTCATTTCATACTCCGGGTTCGCCGTTCTTTTCTTAGGAAATAAGTAATTCAAAGGTTTGGTTAGGGATCTTGCGTCGAAGGTTACACGGGGCGCCCTTTTAGGTTTGCTGAGATGTGTGATACTTTCTCATGGATTTCCGCTGCGGGTTCAACGAGTTTGAAATGTGCAATTCGAGGACCCTGCCTCTCGAGGGACTCCTTTGCATTCGGGGTATTTGAAGAACTATTTGTAGATGTGGATTCGCAAAGGAAGAGAATCCGATAGCCTTAATTTGATTCTTTTGTACATTCCTCAGTTGAGTGAAGTGTTTGGAATTAAGATGACTGAGAGTTTAGTGGACGAAAGGATCCGCAAACAACAATGCTTCCTTTTATTCTTGGCCAAATACAAGCAGCAATACACCAGTCACATGCTTTGAAATTGAACCGATTGAATTTACAAAATTCATCATGGACTCCAGTCCACAGTTGCCAAAAAAAAAAAATAATAATAATAATAAATTGAAGAATTAGATGGAGGCAAAGTTCTTGGTTGACTTTGTTTTTGGCGAAGATAAGGAAATATTTTGGCAAAAGCTTGAGAATATTAAAGGCAAAGGCATAGTAGAAGATGAGGTGGAGCTTCGTCATGGAAAAGTGATACAGAAAAGTAGTTATGGATCGTGTAATGTCAGCATGGGAGGTTTGATGCTAATGGTTAATTAAAGAGGTACCTAAGTGGAAGTAAAGAGTTCAAATTCTTTCCCCATCTATTGGCTGAAGAGCTAATGGCTGCATTGGGTTGGAGTATCATGTACCCCATGGAAGTTTTTTGGGTATATTTTCACAAGCATTAAATTTCTTGCATTCATGTTTGGTTGTCATCTTTTCAATCCTTTTGTCTTGTATATAACTCTGTTATATGAGGAAACAAAGAGAATGGGAACCGATGGAATGTGTAAAGGCAGAAATAGAACAAGAAGAAGTGGCAGCTTAATGCAATGATGAAGTTTCAAATACAACATTGTCCTTGGGAACAAGGATTATTGAAGGGGAAAGAAGTTCGTGAATGACAAATAATCAGGATTATCAATCTTAGTCACTGCAGCTTGTGCAATTTGCGCTAGAGAAATGTTCTAGCTGGCTTTTAAATAGTTATTTGATGCAATCAGTTCTTCTACTTCTTCTTCTTCTTCTATGTCTCTTTCTCTGTCTCAACTCTGGTTCTCTTCTCTTTCTTGAAATTTTTCCCTAAGTTTTTCTGCTAACATCAGCTTCTAGGTGTTTTGGAAAATTTTTGTGGCTGTTGATTTTATCTTGGTTAGATGTCAGATGAAAGTTAAAAGTTTACATACTATATTGTAGATCCAAGAACTGTAATAACCAGGTTTTGAATAATGGCCAAGTCTGAACAAGGGAAAAAAAATTAGTTTCTTGCACTGGTGAACATTCCTTTGTTAATTTAGGTGGTTAAAGTTGTGTTTTTAAGGTGGCGTATTATCAATTGGGAGGTTAAAAAAATTGCGAAAGTCCAGGTCTTCTAGGAGTAATGGCATAAGACTTGTGGCTTGTAATTAGATAATTTTCAGGAAGATAATTGTCGTGAATTTTTTAACGATTCTTTCTTACAAGCATCCTTGCCAATGGCACTCGCGAACATTAGTAACTTCGTGGATCTGATAATGTTGATAAGAAGGAGCATCCCAAACTACTTGAGTCCTTGATCCTGTGGATTTGTTCATATCTTTGTGGTTTTAGCAATAGATTTTATGCTTATGCTTGCATACATCCATGTTGACAGAGAAGGAGATTTTCCAACTTTTACTTTATACGTCACAAAGATTGATCTTCAGGATCCTTTGGTATCCCTCTTGATCTTTTATGTAAAGATTTTAAAAGTTCCATTTAGATCTATAATAGTAATTGGTTTGGTTTAGTGGATATGATAACCTTTTTTGTGACTAGTCTATGCAAGAAATCTTGTTTCATTTAATATGATAGCAATATGTGTGGGTATGATTTATTGTATCTTTTCTTTTTATGTGCCAAAGTTTATAGAGTGGTGGATCGTCGTTTATTTTTGTTGCCTCTTAAATGCTACTACGATTTTATTCTGCAGTAGTGCAGACATCAAATTTAAGTTTTACGTATTGCTTCTTGATTTGCTTGTTTGTTTTACTTTATGTGATGAGTTCATTAAACGAGCAATTATCTTCGCCTTGCAGAATATGAGCAGCTTGGTCGAACGGCTGCGTACTAGATCAGAACGAAGGCCAATTTACAGTATAGATGAATCGGATGACGATGATTTTGTTCCCCGAAAACCTGGGGTGACTCAGGACAAGCTAGAAAAGATAGTCAGGGATGACGCGGTCTGTATTAGCATCCTTTTTTTTCCATTTTTCCTTTTTTCCATGATTGTAGCATGTTTAAATCGATGCTTCTCCTTTACACTTGAGAGTATGCATTTAAGATGGAAACAGGGGAGTTGGCTGAAAAAGATGGACAGTAAGGATTGCGTAATATCATTTAATCAGCTTTGTGACGGAAAGTGGCTTCCAATTGTGCCCTAATTTGGATTTGGGTGTTCACTGTACTTTTGTGCAGTGCTTGAGATTTGTTTTATTTTCTTTTTCTTATATCTTTTAGTACTGTGATTCGAAACACGTATTCTTGATTTTGCCATTATTATTGTTATCTAGTTTATTTTTCTAAATGAAAGTTAGATCACAGTTGCCTCGTTAATGATGCAGTTTTCATTTCTGAACCGGTTATCTGCTTTCTTTGATTAACAGAAGGAAGATTCATGTCAAGCCTGTGGTGAAAGTGAAAATCTTTTGTGCTGTGAGACGTGTAATTATTCTTACCATGCCAAGTGTTTGATTCCGCCACCCAAAGCTCCTTATCCCAGCAATTGGAAATGTCCTGAATGTGTATGGCTCCATTATATGTATTCTCTTTTCATTCTTTTGGCAACTTTTCAATTGTTCGGCTTATGTGAGAACTGGTATTTTGTGATTTCAGGTTAGCCCCTTAAATGATATTGAGAAGATTTTAGACTGTGAATTGCGCCCCACTGCAGCTGACGCTAGCGATGCTTCTACACTGGGTACAAAGCAAATTTTTGTGAAACAATATCTTGTGAAGTGGAAGGGATTGTCCTTTCTGCATTGCACCTGGTAATTTTAGGCTGCATCATTTTCTCAGTAATGAGAATTGCCATATGAGATTGATTACTTCTATGATTTTACTTTTTGTGTCTCTTTGGCTATTGCTGGGGAAATCCAACTTTTCGTTGGGTGTTCAGCTTTGCTTGTTATGCAACTTCCATCGTATATTCTGTTCAGGATCCCTGAGAAGGAATTTTTTAAAGCTTTCAAGTCAACTCCACGGTTAAAGACAAAGGTGAACAACTTCCACAAGCAAATGGCATCAAACAATAATGCCGATGATGAATTTGTTGCCATAAGACCAGAATGGACTACAGTTGATCGGATTATTGCATGCAGGTTTGATTATCTTGACCTCTAGTTCTTTGGGAGATCAATTTATTTTTGCTATCTAATCTACTCTTGAGGTGGGGTTTTGAGTACTAGTGCTCCTAGGTATAATGTTGTACGTCCGTCATGCTGCTAGTACTTTTCAATTTTTCCAACTTAGACTGTCATAAAGAAGAATTGGCTTCTCTATACTTGGTTTGGAAATCAAGAAAATATTTAATTTTTGATCTGGTTTTATTTATTCCTCAGTTTCCATGCTATGTTGATCTTTTCTACGTTCTCATCTGGCGATTTATTGGTATTTTGATTTTTGATTTGTATTATTAAGCGTGGTGTTGTGTACTGAATGCTGTAGGGGAAATGATGATGGAAAGGAATATCTAGTGAAGTGGAAAGAGCTTTCCTATGATGAATGTTACTGGGAATTCGAGACGGATATATCTGCGTTCCAGCCGGAAATTGAAAAATTTAATCAAATACAGACCAGGTCTCGCAGATCATCTTATACTAAACAAAAGAGTAGCCTTCGAGACTCTTCTGATCTGAGGAAGAAGCAGAAGGAGTTTCGTCAGTATGAACAGAGTCCAGAATTTCTTACAGGCGGTATAATGCTCATTGTTTGTTGGTGTTGCATATTGCTGCTTCAATTTATCTTCCGTCTTTTTCCTTATCTTTGTACATCTGTTGCTTGTGATAATGAAGGTTCACTGCATCCATATCAGCTTGAAGGTCTTAATTTTCTACGCTTCTCTTGGTCTAAACAGACACATGTGATTCTTGCTGATGAGATGGGTCTCGGTAAGTCTTTGTCATGAGGAAAATTTATGCACTGAATTTGCTTTTGTGTTTTCTGTGTAAGCTATTCTTTGTTTTTTGCAGGCAAAACTATACAGAGTATTGCTTTTTTAGCATCTCTGTTTGAAGAAAATTTATATCCATTCTTAGTTGTAGCTCCACTTTCTACTTTGCGGAATTGGGAACGGGAATTTGCTACATGGGCACCTCAATTGAATGTCGTATGTATATTAAACTATTATTGCATCATATTTAATCAGCAGTATTGGTGACCAACGTGATGTGAGGTTGTACTTTCATAGGTCATGTATGTTGGCTCTTCCCAAGCTCGTGCCATTATACGGGACTACGAATTTTACTTTCCTAAGAGCAAGAAGCTCAAGAAAAAAAAATCTGGCCAGCTCGTTAGTGAGACCAAGCAAGATAGGATAAAATTTGATGTCCTCTTAACATCGTATGAGATGATTAATCTGGACACAGCATCATTGAAGCCGATACAGTGGGAATGCATGGTAAGATCTGTTGGTAATTGAACTCATAAAGATTACCCAACATGACGAAGGCTTGACACTATGTTTTCCCTCAGATTGTTGATGAAGGTCATCGTTTGAAAAATAAGGATTCTAAATTGTTCCACTCATTGAAGCAGTATTCAAGCAGACATCGAGTCCTATTGACTGGAACCCCACTTCAGGTGAGTTGTTTATAATATTATCCTGTCCTAAGTGTGAAATGAGAGTACTGCCAAGTATTAGGATTCACTTGAACAACTTTCGACTTATAGCTAGATCTGCATTCACTCAAATCTTGTAGTGTTTTTTATTATAACAACTTCCTACTTGAATGCTTAGCTTATGTTTGATTCACAGAACATTGAAGCCTTTGATAGAGAAAATCACTGTCCGTTATTTTTTTAAAGATGATGGAGGGTGTAGTTTTCTTGAGGTGCAAGCCAAAATGTCATGAGTTCATTGCCCATATCTTTACAGCTTATGGCCTACTCAATTTCTTGACCTGATGTGGAAAGAAAAACCGTTATTGCCGTACAGACTGATGGGATAAGCAAACCCAATTACATTTGCAGCTAGATTTAGCTTTTTTTAAATTCTGCGTATAATCTTGTTTCCATCCTCTTGTGGCGTGTGCTGAGAACAATTTGAGGACGGTGTTTACTAACTTAGTTGGGGCTAGGGTTTGAGCGACTGAGATTGGAATGCTGACTGAATTTCTTGGTTAAATTGTCAATCTTTCCTTCTGAACACTGAACCACACGTTCTGTTTATTGGTTCTGTCATTAGTTAGTATCAACCTTATAGTATCTTTTCATTCAGAGAACATCAGTGGAGCATTTTTGTTGATACAAGTCTGAGTTCCTTTACTTTTTCCTGGTGGAGTCAAGACTAGTGTTAATTTTGTGTGTAATTAATTTAGAAGAATTACCTTGGGTGGGTGGTTCGCAGCGAGTAAACTTTGGATGTTGGTTAAAGCATGGAATAGTTAAGCCAAGCACCAGTGTCTTAGTTGTGGTAACAGAACTAAGGATTAGATATCTTGTGTATGGAATTTTTCCCTTTTCTAGCTTTTCTTCTATTCATGTCTGTGTTTTGTATTACCATTGTTTTACTTAAGTTATTAGCAACAATTACTCACAACTGCTTGTTTGGTACATTTTCAGAATAATCTGGATGAGCTTTTTATGCTTATGCATTTTCTTGATGCTGGGAAGGTTTGTCTACATGGACATTTAGAATATATCAGAGTACTGTTTCTAGATCTATGATGGATTTGAATGTGGCTGATACCTCCCCGATCGATTTTGGTGCCTGCAGTTTGGAAGCTTGGAAGAATTCCAGGAAGAATTTAAGGACATCAATCAGGAGGAGCAGATTATAAGGCTTCATAAAATGCTGGCTCCACACCTTCTCCGAAGTATCGACTCTTAAACTAGTGATTCAAACATTTCACGATTTACAAAGGAGAACAGACGATTTTTTGTCGACACTTTTGGCTGAAAGAGCTATAAATATTCTTGGCCTTTTGTAGACTTCATAAAATGCTGGCTCCACCCCTTTTCTGAAGCATGACTAACTAGTGATGCAAATGTTTCACATTTTACAAAGGAGAAGAAACGACTTTTTGTCAACACTTTTGGCTGAAAGAGTTATTTCATCTTCTTGGCCTTTTGTATCCCTTGTCAATTTTTCTTCACTGTAAGTGACAATAATTATCCCTAAGATGCGATTAAATTAGAGAATCAAATGTTTTCTCTCAGTGAAGTTAAATTCCAGTGACGTCCTGGATAGGATTTATACTGATTGGAGACAATAGCTCTCGAGTAGAATATTTGTATGGCTGTAGATGCATGGTATAGTAGACATATGGTTACCATATGTAATGGGAGTTTCATTTTCAATAGGTTTAGTCTTCTTATTGGATGTGAATCTAATTTGTGTGATACTGCAGGAGTAAAGAAAGATGTCATGAAGGAGCTGCCCCCAAAGAAGGAACTTATTTTACGTGTTGAGTTGAGTGCAAAACAGAAAGAATACTACAAGGCCATTCTAACCCGTAATTATCAGATACTAACACGGCGAGGTGGTCCCCAGGTAGAATGAGAGATTTACTGGAAGGAGCTATATTTTATATTTGACAACATCATTCTAATTAAATTTTGTTCTGAGTGGCAGATATCTTTGAATAATGTGATTATGGAACTGCGGAAACTGTGTTGCCATCCTTACATGCTAGAGGGAGTTGAACCAGACATAGAAGATAGTGGCGAAGCCTACAAGTATATTGTGATCTCTTTGATTTTGTATCATGTTACTGAAGATGGCTCTAATGTTTGCATTTCACTGAATTTTTTGTGATTTGCTGCCTAGAACACTTGACATGGTTATGAGAGCAGCCACGTATTTGATCCGATGTTGTGATGGTCTGCTAGTTCGATGTTCAAATTAATGAGTCCCCTTTTTTCTTCTTCTACTTATCTTTCGACAGACAACTCCTGGAATCTTGTGGGAAATTGCAGCTGTTGGACAAAATGATGGTGAAGCTTAAAGAGCAAGGACATAGAGTGCTTATTTATTCACAATTCCAGCATTTGTTAGACTTACTTGAAGATTACTGCACTTACAAGGTATGCATCTGATGTCAATACTTTGAATGTTTATTCTTTTTGGCATGTAATTTGTGGTATTTAGTGTTCTAATGTCATTATTGGCCTATACGATGGGTGCGTTCGCATCATATTTCCCATGCAGAAATGGCAATATGAAAGGATAGATGGCAAGGTAGGTGGAGCAGACAGACAAGTACGTATTGATCGCTTTAATCAGAAATCCTCCACCAGATTTTGTTTCCTTCTCTCTACAAGAGCTGGAGGCTTGGGAATAAACCTTGCTACTGCAGACACCGTAATTATATACGACAGGTGATATGGTTGATTTTATCCTAATTTCTAATTGCATCTCAGAGTTTGCCCTGAATAGATATTATTAAGTGGTTTGGCACCTAAATTAGTAAGTTGAGAGATAGTACATTGGTTATGTATGTGGCAATCTGTGATTTGTTGAACTAAAAACTTTTAAAAGAGGATTTGCTTTATTGTCATATCTATGTTAGATGGATAATGGTGTTGACATAGTTATCTTCCTTGGGAGGTGCCTTTCCTCTCCCACGGTAATTAATGTGAAATAGGAGGAAATGAGAATCTATTTTATTTGGCAAGAAAACTTATACCTGGGGCTAACTTTGGAGGATGTCGCGTGTGAGAACAAGGAATCCAATAGGGAGGGTTTGAGGACACGTAGTGTGTTGTTTGTGTAAGCATGTTATGGGGATAATCTTGTTTACGTGGTGTGTTTTGGAGGACTATGGAGTATTCGATACTCCATAGTGAATTGGAGCCTGGAAAGGTAAAGTTTCTTTATCTCCTTCTTTAAGCAGTACTCCTTTTTTCCCTTTCAACCAAAATTTTTATGGATCAGAGATCCTGTTTGTTGTTGCTCTCTCAGTACAACAATTTCTCATTCAATTCTGAAATCTATTTTTTCTGATTGTTATTAATTTTGATTATCCCTAGATCTGGAACCTGTTCTTTGGGCAAACATAAAGAGTATTTTCCATAAATGAATGAATAAGAACAATGTAGGTGTTTATTTTTATGACATTGGATGTCTGGTTTTATTGGACACCCAATTAGTTTAATTGGGTCGTGACATCTCCCATCATATTGCAATTAGATATTTTTTTGTGGATCAGAGATGTTGTGTTGTTACTCTCTCAGTACAACAGTTCCTCATTCAATTCTGGAATCTATTTTTTCTTCTTGTTATTAATGTTGGTTATCACTGGATCTGGAACCTGTTCTTTGGGCAAACATAAAGTGTATTTTCCATAAATGAAGAAGAACAATGTAGGTGTTTATTTTTATGACGTTGGATGTCTGGTTTTATTGGACACCCAATTAGTTTAATTGGGTCATGGCATCTCCCATCATATTGCAATTAGATATTTTTGTTGTAAGAGTAAGGGCTTGTTTCGTATTTGGAAACAACTTGTGGATGGTTAAAGATATAATTTGTAAATGATAATTATCATTTTCCATAAATGCATATCTATGTATCTCTAATTATATCAAATAATGAGAGATACCAAATTAATCTGTTGTGGATCCTTTGGCAGACATTACTTGTATTTGAGCGTGTTTTTTTGGGGAACTTCTATTTAAGCAATTAGTTCCTTTAAACTTTGTAACAAACACTTGATTGATCAAGGATTCCTTGATTTTAATCAGTATGCGTTTTCTTTAATAAACTTGAGAAATTTGTCTTGAATGATTTATGCAAAATGTAAATTGTGCAAAGTTTCTTTAGAAACTGTCATATCATTTAATGCATGACGTGTTATGTATTGGTGCTTGTCTAGTGCACTTCTATTTATACAGCTTTCCTATCTTTGCCCATTTTTAACAGTAGGAAATATGATTAGTATCTATGTTCAGTTTTATATAATTATTGGTCACCTACATGTTATTTTGGTGTTCTTTTAGTTTTTCTTTCTCCTCCCTCCCCCTATGTCTCACGCTTGACATCTCTCTCTCCCTAAGGTCTCTCTTCCTGCTCGGGCCTCACCCACCCACCCACCCACCCTCCCTCTCTCTCTCTCTCTCTCTCTCTCTCTCTCTCTCTCTCTCTCTAGGTCAATTTATATTCAGGTACAAGAACATTAGATCTGTTGAAAGCTAATTGCTAGAAATTTTATGGGCGGAGTATCTCTTAGTTTTGAACAGATACTGAGGATATATCTCATGAGTAGGAGTTGAAGGATCTTTGGAAAGCAGAAATCATTACTTCTCCTATTATTTGTTTTTAATGTCCGAATGGGATAATAAAAAGCTAGAAAAGACGCGAATAAGGCGTTTTTCAGCTTGTCTATTCCAGCCATTTTGTTGGAGACTTTATGGAATGTATTTCTGTTTAGAGTTGGGGATTGCCTCAATTTTTTTATTCTTTCTTTGGTTCTGGAATTAGTTGACAGTGTTTATATAAGTATTCCTTTATGACGTGGTTAAGGCATTCTAGTTAGTCTAGTTTATGTCAACATTTTAGATATTGCTAATGATGTGTAGCTTTCCTTATGTGGCCTGCATTTATTTTTCTCTTTCTAATGGAAATTTCTTCCACTTTCTTTTTTGTTTATGCAGTGATTGGAATCCGCATGCTGATCTACAAGCAATGGCCAGGGCTCATCGACTTGGACAAACCAACACAGTTTAGTGTTGTTATTTAGATATACTGCAGGACGTTTTTTTGTATTTTTTTTTTTGTCTTGACGAAAGAGGTTCCTTTCCTGTGCTCAGGTAATGATATACAGATTGATTACGCGAGGTACCATTGAAGAAAGGATGATGCAAATGACTAAGAAAAAGATGGTTTTGGAGCATCTGGTGGTTGGAAGGCTAAAGGCTCAAAACATTAACCAGGTGGACAGCACCCATCCTCACAGATAACTCCCTCTCTCAGAAGTGAAAATATAAATAACTTCCTTCGAGCAGTTTAGACCTGTTTAAACACTTAAATGTGTTTGCGGAATTTCTTTTGTGTAATAAGACTATATCTCTGAAATCATCATGAAAGAACTCCAGTTTTAGACCTACTTCTAACCCCGTCGCCACACCTCAGTACAGCCCCCCTCCCTCCTAGTGATGAGAGTTCTGATCTGTTATTGTCTGGTCACAGGAAGAGTTAGATGACATAATAAGATATGGCTCGAAGGAGCTATTTGCTGATGAAAATGATGAAGCTGGAAAGTCCCGCCAAATTCACTATGACGATGCTGCCATAGATAGGTGAGCTTCCATCTTTGTTATCTCCATTACTTAAAAAATTATAAATAATCAACATGAGTTTGTCATGCTTTATAACAGACTACTTGATAGAGAACAAGTTGGAGGTGAAGAGACGACAGTGGAAGATGATGAAGATGATGGATTTCTGAAGGCCTTCAAGGTTTTAAACTTAGCGTCAAACCTTGAAAATTATAGAACTTTTGTCTTTTGTGTGATGTGATGGGAGATTTGTCTTTGTCTAGTGAGCTTAAACTACACATTGCATTTAGTTTTAGATTTCTAATATCCAAGAAAGAAGTGGCTTAGGAGTTATGAGACTCTCCAAATGGCAGTTCTTTACTCCTGGATGAGGGATCATTGGTAGGCAGGATAAGTGACAGTCTGTCTGGTTAACAGGACTGAGAAAGTGGGAATAAAATAAAAGGAATTGGTGAAAAAAAATTGAGAACGAGAATAATAATCACTCGCTGAGTTACCTTGTTTAATGACGCTTTAGAAATGAATGTATGGTTTAAATTTTGTAGGAGTGAATTACTATGATACTAAATAATACATGGATTTCTAAGATGTACTTACCACATTAAGTTTTCTTCCACAAAAAGATGCCAAGTAAAAGCCTTAGCTATTGGTCCATTTATGAAGTTACGATATTTGTTGACTTTGATTCGTTACCACCTCTCCCTATTCCCATTCCGTCGGCTCTGTACCTGGTAGGGCTTTAGTATATGACAGCCAAGCAGGCACCTTTTGTTCACTTCCTTCATCAAGAAAATCCGTCCTGCTTCACGGTGCAATGTTTCGAGGCAAAGAGGAGGCTAATCACAACCAGAGGAGATCGATAATTTCTTTCGATTTGATATTCTTTTCCTTTGCAAGGGGGGAAGAGGAGGCTAGGGGTTGTGGTTGTTGTTGTTTTACTTCATTGGGGCTGCTGAATTGCACATTTCCTTGCTAGGACTAATCTTTTGATAGGCATGAGGTTTAGGGCTATGATCTGACATACTGCTATCTGACAGTTATTTGACCTTTCACTGTACATTTTTCCCCACAAGGAACTGTATAACCTGTTCACGTTTTAATTTCACACTTTCTCAATTCTAAATCATTGCATTTGGCTTTGTTGCACGTCTTTTAATCAAGAAAGCGAGACACTGGCTGGGATGTGACCTAGATCAAAGTCCTTCTAGGATGTTCCTTCTGTATTCCATATCACCACAGGCCTTCCTTTTTCTTTTTATTATCATAGTCACTGACGATTTGGCTTCTGTTTTCTCTGGTGGGGTAAATCTTTTTTGTGAGATCCACTTAGATGTGGAAGGTTTTCTAATAACTGTAAAGAAATTGCGAGCTTTATGGGCTTAGTTCCACACTGTCATTTTTTGTGACCTGGCAATGAAGGCTGGGTTGAGCAGCTAAGCTGATACTCTGGGAATGAAACTAAACTTCACAAGGAGACAAAGATTACACACATGGGAGTCCCTGCATGTCTTGAGTTGGCTTATTCTAGAAATTATCAGACTGCCAACACTTTATTCAGATGTATGCTATTAGAACTTTAGTTTCTCCATTTGAATTCATAAAATTTATGTGACCTTCTTCCATTGCTTGAGCCTCTATATACTTATTGGTGATATCTATGATCTAAACAATTTGACTTACTGCTGAGCACTCCATGGAGTAGAGTCCAAGTGTCGGTTCTTCATTTTTAGGGCATCATGCTATGAATCACTATAAATGCCTTTTTTCTAGGTGGCGAATTTCGAATATATTGATGAAGTAGAGGCTGTGGCTGAAGAAGAAGCGCAGAAGGCTGCTGAAGAGAGTAAATCTACCATGAGCAATTCAGAAAGAACAAATTTCTGGGAAGAGCTGTTAAGAGATAGATATGAAGTGCACAAAGTCGAGGAGTTTAATGCCTTGGGGAAGGGGAAGAGAAGTCGAAAACAGGTTTGTACTGCATGTTTTTGCCATGCTATAAGAAAGTGGCTTGGGTGTGCTGTTGATGATGATTATTGAATGAATCAAGCTCTAGGGAACTTTTTCTGTTAGGCTGTCAAAGAATTTCTCATTTTTATAGAGTTAATTTATTTCCTGTTATATGTTTGGAGGTCTAGAGCGATCATTAACACAATCAATCTGAACATTCAAACTTTGTTCTATTCAAAGTGGGTTATTGTGAATTTTATAGATGGTATCTGTTGAGGATGACGATCTTGCCGGACTGGAAGATGTGAGTTCCGAAGATGAGGATGATAACTATGAAGCTGAATCCACTGATGGTGAAGCTGCTCTTCCTGGAATTCAAACTGGAAGAAGGCCTTATAGAAAGAGATCTAGGGGTATGTCAATTTCTTTTTCCATTTTAGCCAGTGCAATTTGTGCTCGATTACCATATTGTGCTTTTTCACTGAAGTGCTCATCTTTGATCATGTTTCTGCAGTTGACAGTACAGAGCCGCTTCCTCTTATGGAAGGTGAAGGACGATCATTTAGGGTACTGGGATTCAATCAAAATCAGCGGGCAGCCTTTGTGCAGATTTTGATGAGGTTTACTTCTGTATATGCAAAATTCAATCATCCATTTGTTGGGTTCAGATTAAATCCTGCAAGCTTGTGCAGTGATGAACAGACAATTTCTTTCTTTTCTCTCTCTCTCTTCTTCTTCTTCTTCTTCTTCCTTTTATTTTATTTATTTATTTTTTTTTTTTTCGGGTATCTTAATTGCTGATTTTTTTTTTTAATAGGTTATCATGGATTCTGCATTTTAGAAAGTGAAGCTTATTATTGAAAATGTATTATTATGAATTAAGAATAAACTTTTATAATGAGACTTACTTGGAGCTCTGATGCAGATTTGGAGTTGGTGACTTTGACTGGAAGGAATTTACTCCCCGTTTAAAGCAGAAGACTTATGAGGAAATTAAAGAGTAATGTGTTACCATCTTACTTTATAGTTTTGAGAAACTAGGGATTGGAACATGATTCTAATATTTTTCTCTTTTGTTTGATATTTTCTGTATAAGATATATTCTGTTGGATGAACTTTTGCAGGTGCTGTTATGTGTTACTTAGGCAACTCATACACTTGAACAGAAATGTTTGAGTTACATTTTTCAATTTTCCTCAAGAATGAGTTTTGGTTTTATCAATTCTCCTTTTCTCAGGATCACTAGATAGCACAGGTCTAAATAGGCGATTATGATCTTTCGCTTCTCATATAGTATGCTTTAGGCATCTTAATACTGTCAATTAAGACGGATTGGAGGATTGACTTATTGAAGCTTATTCCAGGTTTATATATAAGACTATTGGGAGTACTTGGTACGCTTATGGTGGGATATTGCAATTCGATGTTTAGTTTGGGCCTTCCCCCCTTTTTTTAGAGAAAGGGGGAGAGGAGGAGGAGAGAGAGAAGAGGGGGGGGGGGGGTTCAGGTTCAATGGAAAATGCTGAGGTTCTCTGTAAAAGGAAGTTCCGAATACATTGCAATCACTGAAACTGGAGCAATGTTGCAAGTTCAGCCGTTCAGCTCATATCACTGCTTTGTCCTTATATGGTGCATGTTTATATCTACTTCATTGAGTGTAGATTGTCGCATGGTTGCACTTGTAGTATTCCAGTTATTTTGTCAATTTAGTTCAGCTTACTATATGCATAGTGTGCTGTGTATGATTGTACAGCTGTCGATCATACTACACATTGCTAAAATATCCATTGAAGTCATCACTTTTGGATTTTGGATTGATATTTGGCATGATAAATGTGTATGCCATGCATGTTTGAGTAGCATCAAGCCATAATTGTATTCCTCCTGAAGCTGTACTTGTTCTAGTTATAATTGGTGTTACTAAGGAGTGGATCTGTTCTTACAGATACGGAAGACTATTCTTGAGTCATATCGCTGAAGAAATTACAGATTCGCCAACCTTTGCAGGTAATTAGTGCTTGTGTCCTCTGTTTACTTAAATCTAGCGATTTTGTATGTCACATTTTGTTAATTATCTTGCTGCTTCTTGTGCCTTGTTTCTCATGATGGTTTTTTACAGATGGTGTACCGAAGGAAGGACTTAGAATACAAGATGTCCTTGTCCGAATTGCTCAATTGATGCTGGTAAAGGAAAAGGTAATTTTTTCAGTAGTAGTGCTTTAATCTTTCTGTCAGTGTATCAGACAAACATATATTGAAGTCATTCGTTGACAGGTGGGCTGGGTTTTTGTGCTTGTCTTTTGCATTTGTCTTGTTTAGTAACACTGGAATCAATTATAGCATATGCAGAGATGGGCCATTTGGCGTTCATTAGGTCTGAGGCAATTTGCTTGATGCTTGGGCTATGATCAATGCGATTATCTAAGTGAAAAAATAAGCTGATCTGGATCAATTCTCACGATTTTGACAGACATCAAGTTGATCTGTGATAAGCATATGATATCATAGTGCACTGATTATGTGAGTGAAAAGATAAGCTGATCTGGAGCAATTCTTACGATTTTGACAGACATCAAGTTGACCTTTGACAAGTGTATGATATTAAACTGCACCAATGTGGTTCCTCCTATTTGCAACCTAGTATTTGAAAAAGATCTAAATAATGCAACATCCCTCATTTTGAAGGCCTGCCTATCTTTCTCCTCCAAATAGTCCAAAAAATGGAAGCAGGGATTAAAGACAAGACTTTCCATGTTGTTACAACAGTTCAACCTTGACCAACCTAAGAGTTACCGGCTAACAGACTCTGCCTGTGGGCAAACTAATGTGCAAGAATGATAGAGATGCATTTCAAAGTCTCTGAATCTTGGGGCAATGGAGCATAGGAGAAAAAAATATGTATAATGCTTACCAATAGAACACCTGCTGGCTAGCAGCCAAGCGTTTCTCCCCAAATTTTGTATGGTTAAATTTCAACCCCCAGCACTCCCATTAAAAAAAAAAAAAAAATCTGTAGGTTATTTAGTTTTCAAACAAATCTTGCAAGGAAAAGGTTGCCAGCTTCTGCTGTGTACAAGTAATAGCTCCTGTAGGCTCATTTGCCAGGGAAGATCCCATGATAGCTATTTAATAGTCATCAGATGATCTCTCCATTGAATGATTATTTGCAAAAAGGTATTTTGGAGGTCAATGGCTTATGATACTGGCTGTATACTGTGGTACTTTATGACAGCTACTGGGTGGGAATCACTGCAGGCATTTGATTGCACCAAAGACGTATTTTGTTAGCCTATCTATCAAAGGAATTTCTCTGGTCTGGTCCTTATCAGGGATAAAAAGTACCCATGATCAGGATTTATGTATATTCTATAGCTTAAGCTTATCATTTTGTAAATTTTCATATTCATTTCATATGTAGTTTGTTTTTTTTTCCTGATGTTCACGTGGAAAGATTTGGCCTGTCAGTCGTTTTATGAGCTACTGATTCTGCCTTGATAGCTTTCTTCCGTCCAATGGTGCACGATTTCACTTTCAGTCCCTGAATTAACTTTTGCACTTATTAATGGTGCTTGCAGTTTAAAACTCAAAGTAAACTATTTTGATTGTGATAGTTCATATTGAAGGATCACTTGCTTTCTTTGGTCTGATCTTGAAGAGTTTGGTCATATGATGCACGTGTAGTTTAATCATAACTTGAAGAAGTTGTAGGTGGTGGTGTCTACATACAGTCTCTAAGAATCTGTACCGGACAATGTTCTACACACTCATAAATTCAGTTTGGCATATGAAGATTTAGAAAATAAAATTGTTTTATTGTAGGATGTTTGCCTACTTATCAAAAATGATAACATGTAACTACAGGGGATTTTAATTTTTAAAATAATGTAAGTTACCTTTCAACAGAATTCAAGGAGATTTATGTTATTGTTGACTTCAGAAGATGAAGATGCCTGTCTGCTAAACATGCCTGTCTGCTAAACAAACTTGTGGAGGTTAGATAAATTTGGAATTTAAGTTGCATGTGTGCTGTTCACTAAAGATCTGTCACATGGTTTGGCACCTTCCTGGTCATTTTGCAATAAGAGATCTATGGCTAAAAAGAAGAAAAAAAAGAAAAGAATTGCTTGTCTGCTAGAACTGGGGCTTACGTAATCAAGAAGTATATGGAATTACAGCCTGCTTCCCTGTGCCCTACATAATGTTCCCTGACTCAATCAGTTGGGGGTACAAACTTGATGTAGCTTTATGATTGGATCATTTTATGTAGGGTAGGTAGGGTATATTTCATAATATATTGTTATTACATGAATTGGCCATCTTATTTGTTTTGTCTCTCTAGTGCATTTCTTGGCCTTTGACTTTTGGTTATATCAAGCTGAACAGTATCAGTTCAGCCATGAGTAATGGCGATAGCATTTTCTGAAAATGTAGGTGCTGTCAGCATCAGAAAATGTTGGGGCACCACTTTTTCCAGAGGAAATATTATTGCGCTATTCTGGATTGAAGCCTGGAAAATTTTGGAATGAGGAACATGATCTATTGTTACTGCGAGCTGTGCTCAAGTATGCCTTCTAACCTGTTTATTTACTAAATTGGTGCTCTGACATCTGGTTTCATATGGTTAGTATCTATTGAAGCAGTGTGCTTTCAACAAGTGCTCGAAATTACTATGTTTTTCAGAGCGCTTTTCCAGATTTCACTTCAGTGTATGTCCCATCATTGCCTCCCGCATTTCCCCAGGAGACTTCATACTACTTTTAGTAATGAATGAAGCCTTATAAGATTAGCGACTCAATAATTTACTAATCCTTTTTCTGATTTTTTTCCATGCTGATGTGACTGAGATTCCAATGGCACTCATCGGACCAGTCTGCATGATAGAAAATGATTCTTGTTGCCAGAAGCTAGGTGAACTTAAATAGCTCTTTTTTTTCAACAACACCCCCACAATCAACAAACCAATTCTTATCTTGTTAGGTGGTTGTGGACTATATGAAAGTGTTCTATTTTATTGCGGTCGGTTCTCTGTCAAGTCTTCTGAAAAAAATAAAAAGTCCATATCTTTTTAAATCTTCTCCTTCAAAATTGGTTTTATTATGCCCTGTATAGCCTGGCTCTTCATTTCAGCAGCTCATCATTGGAGCATCCAGAGGCCTTTGTTTCACATGGCAAAACACTTTGAAAGAGTATCTGCTATCTTGTCTTCAATTGGCCCTTCATCCACGTTTGCTCCAAATAATTTCATTCATTGTGTATCTTTCCTAGAGTGTAAGCACATCCATGAATCATTTTCATCTCCACTACACTCAATTTGTGTACTCGGTGGTGTTTGACCGCCCAGCATTATGGTGCCATAAAGCACTGTTGGTCATATTGTCACCCTTTAGGTTTCCCTTCTGCTTTAGCGGCATTTGGCAATAGCCAAAACACCACATGTACATCTTGATGTAATCCATCTTTCTTTTGCTCTACTAGTAAGGTATTTGTCAATTTCCCTCCTTTTGCAAAATGGATTCAAGTAGCGAACCCCTACTCTTACTGATTTTATGCTACTCCTTACATGAAAACCGGTAGACTCCAATCTTTTCCACCGGAGGTCAAGCTTCTCATTTACTCTTGCTTGGTTTATCATGTAGGAGCAATATATCGCTTTGTACCAAGAAAAGTGCCTTTTTCATATCTGCTTAGGCTGGCTTCTTTTGAAAAATGTCATTCCATTTAATTTCTTCTACTAGTAGGGATGTCATACTAGATTGCTGGTCTAGGGTATCATGTGTACCTGATGAATGAGAAGTAAACCTTCCTGTTTGTATTAATTTGATTCTCGTTGTATCATTTCTATCCTTGAATTTGAAGGCATGGATATGGACGATGGCAAGCTATTGTGGATGACAAGGACTTGAGGGTTCAAGAGGTCATCTGTCAGGAATTAAATCTTCCCTTTATAAATGTACCTATCCCAGGACAGGTTCCTGTTCAACCTCAAAATGTTACTAATAGTACTGATGCAACTGCAAGCAACAACCAGCCCCAGGGAAATGGCAATGGAAATGATCCAGCCGTTAATGTATCACAGAGAGTGACTGAAACTGCCACCCAGGGACAGGCGTATCAAGATTCTAATCTTCTATATCATTATAGAGATATGCAGAGAAGACAAGTTGAGTTTATCAAGAAAAGGGTGCTTCTTTTGGAAAAAGGACTTAATGCAGAGTATCAGCAAGATTACTTTGTGAGTTTAAATCTCTCCAGTTTTTGAACACTTACCATGAAGAAATTATTTTACTGAAAGTTCTGCTTGAAGTAATTTCAAGGAATGTGGCTTTATAGTTTACTGTGTTGGGCTTCACTGTCTGCATAATGGAGACTGCATCAAATTTTGAAGATTCGGGGTATGATTGGGTTCAGAATGAACATAATAGGGAAATCAAATGTGGTAGACCAGTTCTGGAATAACTGGATTAAATTAGAAATGAGGAGTTAAAATTATTAGCTCGTAGATGCCAATACTAATTTAAGTAGTGTGTGGTCCCTTGGGATTTCCACTACAAGTTTTTCAGGGTATTGGGTAAACTTTTGATATTGCAAACACTCATTTAATCCATCTGGTTTAAATGATTCATTGATCTGAATGGGGCAAAACTTTGTTATTAACGTTGAGCATTTTATGTTACTCCATCATATCACATTGAGGTTTTGGTTGATTCATGCCTGGCTGATACTTTTTTCCACTGATTAATTGATTTCAGGGAGAGTTAGGAGCAAATGGGAATGCTTCTGAGGCGCCTGAATCTGAACCTCGAGCACCAGAGGCACCCCCTCCAAGCTCTGATAATGTTGATATGAAGATAATTGAGCAGCTGCCTCAGGTTAAAGTCATTGGTAAGGAACCTTCCCCTAGTCTTCAATTTTGGGTGATTGTTTCAAGCTTATTAATGATGTGGACCTCATAATGACATCTTTCATTATTTTTTTATTGAAAGAAATTCTTCTTTTCTTTTTTTTTTCTTTTTTTGCTTATATGTGCTGATGCTTTTATTTCTTTATTACATGCACACTTCTTCGATGAATATTATCTTTTATAAGTATATGAAAGGGAACCAAGGGAGTGTGTATTCCATTCTAATGGCATTTAGTGTATGGGTGGGAGGAAATCAGTTCGTATCTTTAAATCCTTTACATATAAATTTTTCTCACAAGTTAATTATGTGACCATTTTGAGTAGGAGAACGCAGGATTATTCCAAACGGCGGTCACTGATTTCGTGTGCGACCATTTTTTTCAAATATTTTTCCCTCTACTGCAACCTGATTTATAGTTCGGATATGCAAGTCCTTAAATTTTTTGTAAAATGTTATATATTGAATTAAAAGAACCTTGCCTAACATAGTTAGGCATATTATGATATATTACGTGATCAAGGACAATTAAGCTTTTGAAGAAGAATCTGAGCTTGAACACTAACTTCAGCTCTTAATATAGTATGTTGGTCAAGAAAAACTCATAATAAGTATAGATTATGGGGGTTGAAATATTCTAAGCAAACTGGACTTATGCTGATAAGTAGAGATCAAGGGTAGAAAGTATACGACCATTCTTCATTTTTTCACTTGATGTGCGCACGATAGGGATTATACAACAGAGAGGAATGCTGCATTTTGGGCAATAGATGCAGGACATATTTGCATTTAGAACTTCGAACTATCTATTTATGTCCACAAAGAAGTACATTGATTGGATGACTCTTTTGTGTCAACTCTTTCCCCGTGGTTCATTGTATGTTTGTCCACAGCTGCAGAGGAAATCTCCGCTGTTGCTTGTGATGATGACTCAGACCGAATGGAGCTTGCGCGGGTGTATAACAAGGTGCCTCTATCGCATTCGTCTATGATAACTTTATTTCGAAACGTTAGCACGTTGGCTTTGGTGCCGTGAATATGAATTCTGTCCATGAAACTTTTTGATCTTCTGAGGATCTGCACAGTTGATCTTTAATTTTTCCATCTTGATTGCAGATGTGCAAGGTTGTTGAGGATAATGTTCATGAATCAGTGCAGACGTTCTATTCTGACAGCCCGGCCAGTCATAAGTTGCGGAAGAACCTTATTCCGCTTGAAAACGCCTTCGAAAGCATAACTCGAATCCTAACACCTGAGTCAGGTGACCCTCCTAAGTCAGAAGATTCAGTGGTTGGTCCAGGTCAACAATCAAAGGCTGAATCGTCCAAAACCACTTCTGCATCCTTCACTCAAGAAAATGGCAGCGCGAGTGCTGCCGTGGCAGACACTGAAATGCAGGAGTTAAATGAAGATACGTCGACGAGAGAAAGCAGGTTAGCCTCAGCACGTGAGAATCATGCACAGGAAGAGTGTGTGCCTCCAGATGATGCTGCCGCTGGGGAAGATTCTAACTTACCTGGGATTGAACCTTCGAGCTCGGCTGTCACTAAGGACGACGACGTGGAAATGAAAGAGCAGGATGTCCCTGACGAGGCAGAAAACCCCGAACCCAATGGAGCTGGTGGTACTTCTGAGCCTGTGATCGTATTGGACGACTAAAAGATACAGCGGCGACATTGCTGACCCAGCAGCAGGGTCACCTCTTTAATAATAAAGTTCTTACAGACTATCGTTCCGAACCATCTGAATTTTACATTATTGATGCATGAGACTTTTATTGCTAGACCCTTTGCTCGAGAGGTCCCGACGGAAACGTTGCGCCCGTCTCATTGGGATTTTCGAGGTCGTTTGTTTCTCTGCCGTCTCGGCGTCTCCTAATCATTTGGAGTCAGTTCACAGTTAATTGTTAAAAGACTGGTATGGTGCAGTTTAATTGCCGAGAGACTTGATCTTTGCTGCAGTTTGAGACTTTGAACAGAATAATGGCTTGTGCCAATGTTTGACCGGCAGGGCGTATGGAGGAGCACTCCATGTACATATTTTCATAGCAGCTTTTCAAATTTACCTTCTGCAATATTTGCTATATGTTGAAGGAAATGCCTCCTTGGATTTTATCCATTTCGGTTTTTATCTTCTTCTTTTTCCCTCCTCAAGATGACTTTTTTCAAAGGCTAGGATTGTAAAGCGGTCGAAAAGATAGAAAATCATCGCGCCGCTTCCTAAATTCAAAATCTACATATTACCTATGAAAATAAAATAAAATAAATGTTCTTTTTCTAATTTACAGAATAATTGCATGTGGTGCGCGTGAGTTGAAGAGCGAATCGTTTTCACTTGCGGATCAAACGTTATTTTAGTTCGATGTTCATATTATTCAATGTGCCATGATAATGAAAAAAACGTGAGCACAGTGAAATTATCAGCCTTTCCTTTTCCTCAGGCAAGAGGGAGAGGTTATAATAACATTAGAGTTAATTTTTTTTTATAAAAAAATAACATTGTGTAATTTCGTACCGTTTCATTCAATCACAGGTGTGAGGCTTATAAGTTGGCTGAATGATGTTGCGGGAAACACAGGCTGATTCACAGGGAACTCGAAAGAGATACGTGGTTACTGGTGATTAGCCACTTTCGAACAAATGACAATGACGGAGAGTCTATCTTTCCCTCAATGATCTCTTTAATTGTCCTTGTATTTAATATGCGAAAGATGTAGGGACGCAATAGTTGAAGGTCATGTCTACAGTTAATTTTTTTTAAAAAGAAAGCAAAATTATATAATTTTGTATTTAGATGAAAATTTCAAAGGTGGGTCCATCCACTCGGGGGAGTTTTTCCTCGGACCTTTCATTTTCCTGAATCACGCTCGTGTTTCAACGGGGAAGACTTAATGGGGATCCAAGCTGGTTCCCCTACCCCCTTAGGGGGCTGTGGAAATGAGAACCAATGTGGCCAGTATATTTTTGTCAAGACTTCGGATCCGGGCCTCTACTTAGACTTTTCTTATGGTCAAAATCTTTTAAAGACTTGCTCAGTTCCATAGTTTAAGGTCATGTTTACAGTTAATTTTTTTAAAAAGAAAATAAAATTATATAATTTTGTATTTAGATGGAAATTTCATAGGCGTTGTCTTCCTTGTGGATTCCACGGAAAAGTCCAAAAGAAGAAAAAGCACAGATGCATGTTCAACACGCGTTCAAACCGGCACCTGCGGTACGACTCCCCTCGCTTTACGGTCTCCTCGTAATCATGAGTCGAACCTCATCCGAATGTTAAAAAAAAAACAAAAGAAGAAGAAGAAGAAAGAAGAGATCCCCAGTTGCTCACGCGCCTCCACTCGGTTTGCAGCGCACGCTCTTGTCAATCATCTGGAAAAGAGATCGAGACGAAGGGAATGGAAAAAAGGGGCAGCGCGTAATCATGAAGATTGCGACTTCTGAACGTGCACAAACTTCAAATTTAAGCATGATTGTTGGGCTTCCTATATCTTCTTTGATTTGATAGAGCTAAGTAAGTACTATGAATCTCATGATAATCTTATAACAACCCACTAATATTCAATGACCAATTAGAAATTGCAAGTTGGAAACCTAGGACGACATCTAATTTAAGTCGGTGGAGGTAAGTGAGATAGGTACGATTTGGGGTTCTTATTTTCATAAAATGTGATGAGTATCGTGTCAAACTCATTTGGAAAAATTTGTCAATTGTAGGATGAGAGGAGGTAAGAAAAAATGACATTCGATCGTCGGTGGCTCTCTATCGCCACGTCAGCTCCACTTGTTCTTTTACGTGATTTATGGAATGATCAGTTTCTAGTCCAATTTAATAAAACAATCACTATGTTTTATTCATGTTTCCATTCAGAATAACATCTTATCGTTCAAAGCATGACTAAGAACAAAATTAGAACTCAAAATAAATTTTATGCTTCCAAGACTTTTATTTCCTTGAAAACAATACATTATAATCACTAATTTTTTTGAAGAAATAAAAAATAATATAAAGTACATGCAGTAGGTCCAGTTACTTCGTATAACCAGAAATTGGACTATTTAACACCTATTTAACTTTTAAGAATCGAGAACTAGAATAATATTCTTAAAAGTTAGATCGAATCAATTTAAATTCTCGAATATGACAGTTTGTTGTTCACACCAGCAATGACTTATCCATTTCGCACAGTGAACACGTCATCAATTGGGGGGGGAAGATACTAGAAGAGTAGATTTGAACGCAAGGAGGATCCAAATTCAATGCGTTTCCAGTTTAAAAGCATTATTAAAGTGAACCCCATACATTAAAGCCCTGCATGTTTTTATTTCTGAAAAGTGTTTATAAACACTTTTTCTGTTTTTTTGTTCCTGAAACAAAAAAAGAACAGAAATGAGAAACAACAAAAAGTTATTTCTCGTTCTAAACAATTTTTCAAGAAACAATTTTTTTTGTTTTTGTTTCTTCTTCTCTCTCTCTCTCTTCTCTTCCTCTTTTCTTCTTCTTTCTCTTTGGCCGGTCGCCGGCCTCGACCATGGCCGGTCGTCGAGGGCGGCGACGCCGTCGAGGGCGGCGACGCCGTCAAGGGTCGGCGACCTCGCCGAGCGTCACCGGCCCCTGGCGAGGCGAGGCATCGCCGGCGCGGGTGAGCTCGAGCCTCGCCGGATCTGGGCGAGCCCGAGCTCGCCCAGCCAAGGCGAGGCTCGGCCTCGCCCGCGCCGGCGACGCCGAGCCTCGCCCAACGACGGCAAGGCTCGGCCTCGCCAGGGGCCGGCGAGCCTCGCCGTGGCTGGGCGAGGCTGCCGGCCGAAAGAAAAAAAATAAAAAATAAAGGAAAAATGATGAAAATAAAAATATAAAAAAATTATAAGAAACAGAAAAAGAACAAAAATTTACCAAACGTGTTTCTGTTTATTTTTTTATTCCCGGAACAAATTTACCAAACGCATATTTTTGTTCAAAAAGTGTTAAACGCAAACATTTTTTTTTTTTACGCTCAACAAAAAAACAGAAACGTTACCAAACGCAGCTTAAAGCTCTCCTCTCCACTCCCCAACACGCGCGCACGCGCCCTCTTCCCACCGTCCACAGCGCGTGGGATACTTCTCATTGTCTCATTAACTCTCTCTATCTCTCCCTCTCTCTGCGAAACGCCGCCGTTTGCGACCCGCCGAGATTTTCGCACACTTTCTTGACCTTCAAAAATCTTCACTTTGTCCGAACAGTAAGCCACTTCTCCTATCTCTTCTTCTTCTTCTTCTTCTTCTTCCTTCTCCTCTTCCTTCGAGTCCAAGCTGAAAGATCCGAACGTCCACCTTCGTCCCCCTTCGATCCGCCTCTCTCCGAGCTTCTTCGGGTCGCTGGAATCTCTCCTGGGATCTGGGTTCTTGGACCGCGCGCTCGGAGCGAGCTCCCCTGTTTCTTGATCGGCGGATAAGGTAGGAAGGCGCGGCGGCGGCGGCGGTGGCGGCGGCGGTGGCGGTGGAAGGTGAAAGCATGGAGAAGTACGAGCTGGTGAAGGACATAGGATCTGGCAACTTCGGGGTGGCCAGGCTCATGAGGAACAAGGAGACGAAGGAGCTCGTCGCCATGAAGTACATCGAGCGTGGTCACAAGGTGGGTGCGTGGGTGTGTGGGTGTCTGTTTTTTGGAGTTCTCTGTTGTAAATTTTTCAGCTTTCGGGTTTTCTTTGGTACCCAGTTGGGAAAGATCGAATCTTGGGTGTTGTTGGAGCTTGCTAATGGGATTTTGTTTTATTGGTCTTGTTGGTTTTGGGTTGTAGATTGATGAGAATGTGGCTAGAGAGATTATGAATCACAAGTCGCTTATCCACCCGAACATCATCCGCTTCAAGGAGGTAAGTTTTGTGATTTGATGCTCTCGTAACGCCTTTTTATTTTATTTTTCTGGGTTTATTTCGTGGGCATTGTGTGGAGCGATTTCTTGTGAATGTTTAGTGGGTGACTTGAATGTGTGGGCTTGAAGTGATGCTCGATTTGATGCAGGTTGTTCTGACTCCTACTCATCTCGCCATCGTGATGGAATATGCAGCTGGTGGGGAGTTGTTTGAGAGGATCTGCAATGCTGGGAGATTTAGTGAAGATGAGGTCTGCTAAGTATTTTCCTGATTTGAGTGTTTTATCGATGACTATGATGCGAAATTGGGTTGCGGGGCCAAACGAAATCACCTTAAACATAGACTTTATGTTGCTAATTGCTTTAGTTACTGAAAGATTAAACAAAAGGGGAAAACTTTCCATTTCAGGTAAGGCCAAACAAAAAAAAAAAATCTGTCCGGTTTGTCCTTCTGTTTGGAGATTACACTGAGCTACGTATGTTTGATTTTGAGCTCAAGATTTGCTTTGTGTAATTCACGCAGGCTAGGTATTTCTTCCAGCAACTCATCTCAGGAGTCAGCTATTGCCATGCCATGGTAAGCATAATGTCAAGTTGCCATCGTTGACACTGTCTTTCTGCTGTAGCTTCGAACTAATTTTTAATCCTGTATATCTATTACAGCAAATATGTCATAGAGATTTGAAGTTGGAAAATACTCTACTGGATGGTAGCCCTGCACCTCGTCTGAAGATATGTGATTTTGGTTATTCAAAGGTAACCTGTAGATGAAGTTGGATGAAAAGTGTCCATGTGCTTATTCTAATCCTATCGGTAACTTTTCCTCTTCTTTGTCCATGCATCTCTAGTCATCCATTCTGCATTCAAGACCCAAATCGACAGTTGGAACTCCAGCATACATTGCACCAGAGGTTCTCTCTAGAAGGGAATATGATGGCAAGGTATGCCAATTTGATGCTTTTAGATAGGAAGTAGTTCCACAGTGATTTACAGCTCAAATCTTCAATGCAAGATTTCATTTTGTCTTGTGCTGAAGGTGTGTATGGATGTGGCTCTTTTCAATTGCCAGTCGTGTTATAGTTTATAGTGAATTACAAGATTACACTGCAGCTTCAAGAGTTCTGCAATCCTTTCATGTTTTGGATGAGCAAGCACTCTTCTCTGCAGTCCCTTTTTTTTTCTTTTTTTTTTTTGGGGGTCATGTTTTGGATGAGCAAGCAATCTTTTCTAGATTGTTTCACCTCATGCTTCTTGCTATTAACTTATATTGGCATACAACCAGGACTGTTGTGGATCGAGGTGATCCATCACATAATTTTCGGTTTCATATGACCTTTTGTAGTGTCCTTTCATATATGATTTACCGGAATGCTAATTCTTGCCAAAGTGCAAGTACCTGGCTATGATGTCTTTGAACTCTTCTGTGGGGCTAAAAATTTTTCGATGTTGTCTTCATTAAATCTCTTCAATAGATCTGCACATTGAACATTAAGTAGGTTGATGTGTCCTGCCTATTGCAATACAGATGACCTTACATCTTGTGTCTCCAATTGCCTCTGAATCCACCATATGCCAAATTTACTGTTTATCAAGGACCTACTTTATTTTGCATCAACTATTGCTCCTGAATACATAATATGCCGAAGGTACTATCTATGGCTCACTTGATGAGAGATCTGCTTGCCAGAGATGAGAACCAGTCTACTTTTTAGCATTTCTTTTGTTCTCCTTTTTTCTCCTTACAATCATTGGATTTGATCTCATCATAAGCACTCTTGGCTTTCCCCCCAGTTGCAATCCATTTTAAGGTTAGGATTAGGATTTGATGTCTCGTATTTTTTGGTATAAAAACTGCATCTAAACTGAAATTAAGAGTAGAAAGAGAATGAACTTAAGGACTGGAAATTGGAGGAAGAGGAAGTTCCTCAGCTGCTTGGAGTAACTTAAACTGTTTTGAATCGAGTAAAATGTAGAATTCTGATATCTTGAATTAACCTTTGTGTCCTCCAAGATGTCCTATTAAAGACAAATACGTTTGAGTCAATTTGGTGATCAAATGGGAACTCTTACACAGAAATTCTGTCCATATTCTTATAAATTAAAAATAGCAAATTCTGTCCATTTACTGCTCCAGGATAGAGCGATGAGAACTCGTGCTTTGGAAAGTAAATTTTTGAGTCCACGTTTTCCAGTTGTGTGATAATTTTTCTGCAACGAGGCAAAAGTTAAGAAGTGTGTCCTCTTGAGTCTTATTGGTTCCTTGAATATACAGATGGCAGATGTGTGGTCTTGTGGAGTAACTCTTTATGTGATGTTGGTTGGAGCGTATCCATTCGAAGACCCTCAAGACCCAAAGAATTTTAGGAAAACTATGAATGTGAGTGTACTTTCTTTTAGGCAGATAATTGATGTAATCCATTTCCCTTTCTCACGCCACTTAAACTGACACACATGTTTTCTTTTTGCAGCGTATAATGGCTGTTCAGTATACTATCCCCGACTATGTTCATATATCTCAAGACTGTAAACACCTCCTTTCTCGCATTTTTGTCGCAAGTCCATCCAGGGTATGTAGATTAAGGAGATGTGCTTTTATCTGAGGATGCAATCAAGTGAACTGTTGAATGTCAATGATTGTTTGTAACATCTCCCTTTCCTTTTGAACCATGCGCCAGGCCATGCATACGTTCTTCCTGCTATTTTGACTGTCATATTCTTCTATTTTGGCCACAAGGTGTTTTGCTTCATCGTTTGACTAGTGAGGCTGGGATTAGTGTACTAGTAACTGTTACTGTGATATTCTTTCCAGAGAACCACTATCAAAGAAATCAAGAGTCACCCATGGTTCCTCAAGAATTTACCGAGGGAATTAACAGAAGCAGCTCAAGCCATAGAATACAGAAAAGGAAACCCGGGTGTCTGCCTTCAAAGTGATGAAGAAATCATGAAAATTGTGGAAGAGGCTAGAGTTCCCCCTCCTGCTTCCAGAACAGTTTCAGGCTTTGGTTGGGCAGGAGAAGACGAGGACGACGAGGACGATGGAGACTTGAAAGACTTGAAAGAAGAAGACGTGGAGGAAGATGACGAAGACGAGTATGAGAAGAGAGTGAAGGAGGCACAAGCAAGTGGAGAATTTCAGGTCACCTAGATCTATTCCTTGTTGGGGCCTCATTGTTTTCTGTTATCCGATCTTTGTCGCCAGTTGGCTCCAATAAGTTTACATTGTAAATTTGGGTGTCAGAAGTGTGTAAGTTTTCAGGCTTGTTTATGGTCTTGGCCCGACTACATAGGGTTTATAGATTGTCTGAGTTTGGAGATGTAGGCACAAAGCATAGATTTGACAGTCACTTTCATTTTTTTTTTTTTTTTTTTTGTCCCGGACGTTCGAGTCTAAAATAGTACAATGTGGAGGTATAGGTATAAGAATATGCAGTCCTTGCATGGATACATATCCTAGCCTGTGTACCGTCATCGACCATTGTCGCAGGAGCGATACCAGATGTTATGAGAGTCAGCTTAACCATGTTTCTGTACCGTCTGTTGGTTTTTAGTGCAGTGACATGTATGATCAGACATTCTTTACTGGGGTTCTGTCCTACATCAATTGAACTTGTAAAACTTCTGTGATATTTCGTTCCCTTTTAATGGATGAGTGTCCAAATTGCCTCCATCGAGTTAAATATGCCGGGGAGTGTTCAGATTAGATATTGTCCGAAGGTAGGGTGAGTTTTGCTTGGTCACCAATGGATATATTTTGACCCATGCGTTAATTCACAATAAGCTTGTATCATGGGTTGGCAATTTCTTGGCCGTAGAATAGCCTGTGCAGCGCTTGATGAGATTAATATCGGGGCAGCTTTGTTTTTTTTAATGATTATTTCAGAGAACAATAATGCGGGCCAGCCTTTTTTTTTTAATAATTATTTCATAGAACAATAATGCGAATAGCTTTCTTGCGTTGGATGGTATCACGTGCAGCCTTTTTCAACTATCTAGCCCATCAAGACTATATCACTTTAGACTCAATAAGTGGTTATAGCTTGCAATAGCATCATTAGGAGAGTGATATCTACTCCCTATGCATGTTTTTATTTCTAAAAAGTGTTCCTGGAATACTTTTTTTGTTTTTCTGTTCCTGTGAACAAAAAAAGAACAAAAACACGTTTGGTTGCGTTTCTATTCTTTTTTTGTTTTTTTGTTCCCGGAACACAAAAAGAATAGAAATGAGAAATAAAAAAAAAAATTATTTCTTGTTTCAAAAATAATTTTAAAGAAACACTTCTCTCTCTTCTTTTTTCTTCTTCCTTTTTTTCTTTCACCGATCGTCGGCCTTGGCCATGGCCGGCAACCGGCCGTCGAGAGCCGGCGACGCCGTCAAGGGTCGGCGACCTTGTTGGATTGTCGCTGGCCCCCGGCGAGGCCGAGCCTCGCCGGGGGCCAGCGAGCCTCATCGTGGTTGGGCGAGGCTGTCGGCCCCGTTGGCTGGTCACCGGAGGCCGGCGACCGGCCGAAAGAAGAAAAAATAAAAAAATAAAGGAAAAAATGAAAAATTAAATTAAAAAATTAAAAGAAACGAAAAAAGAATAAAATTTACCAAACGTGTTTCTGTTCATTTTTTATTTCTGGAACAAGTTTACCAAACGCGTTTTTTCATTCAAAAATTGTTCTCTGGAATAGAAATACATTTTCTTTATTTCTGTTCTCGGGAACAAAAAATGAACAGAAATAAAAACATGCAACCCCTTTGTGTATAAAAGGCCAACCTTGCTTTAAGAGCTTCATAGAGATATAATTGTTTTATTCTAAAACTTTTAGTACCAAGCACCACTCGATGGACTAGTTGTATTTATCACTCATTCTTTGCTCAATAACCTCAAGCTCTACTTATAAGAGTACGTAAGTACGAAAGAATTACGAACCATTATATTCTTCTCCACTTAATTCCACAACACACTCATTGCATTGCTTCCCTCTGTTTCCTAACCATTGATGGACCACTTTGGACCATACATTGAATGACAACGCTTGCCCAACAAAATATGCCACTCCATTGATAACTTTTTTCCCCCTCCTGCATCTATTTGGGCCCCTTCAATTGCTTGCGTTTTCCTTGACAAGTGACATTTCTAGGCAATTGCACCTTTTGGTAGCACTCTATTTTACTTACTAAGCTTTCTTGATCTCAGTGGATTAAGAAGATATTTTTGCCAATTGATCCAGGAACATTTTCCTTATTTGGTGAGGAATCGGTTCTTTCCCGTGTCTCAAGTGTCATCTTAAAAACTAGTCAGGAGGCGTACTTTCTTTGAGCATATTTTTTTCTCGATGATTTACTCTCAACTATCATAGGATCGGGTAGACCATAGGTTTTCGACTCAAACTCACTTACTAAAGGGATCCTACTTTGATACCATTTGTTAAGAACCGATAGTCCCATACGACGCCTAGTGAGCGGATAGTACTAGACCAACCTTCCTTCTATAGTTGTTCTAGAAAACAACACAACGAATAACTTCCTCATATCGGATTGTATCACGTCTAGTTTAGCTCAGATGTCTAGTTCATTGATTTAGATAACAAATTACATTAGACTTAACAACTGATTTTGGCTTATCATGACCACACGAAGAGAGTTGCATCATATCCCGCAAAATGCCAATCCCATCTTCAGAGCTCCATCGAGATATAATCATTTTATCTTAAACTCCTAATACCAACGCTACTCCTATAGACTAGTTGCATTCATCCCCTCCACAACACTCCCTCTTCACACCCAAGCTCCACTCACAAGGGCATGTAAGTACAAACGAATCATGGACTGTGACCCTTGCATCTATTTATACTCAAAAGAGGCGGCACGAGTAGTAAACAGGGGTTAGCGATGGATTTAGTTGGTTCAGTCGATTCTTTCTAAGCCGAAAACGTGGTTGCACGTTTGTGTTTTGAATGCAGCGATAATTTACCATACGTCTTTCTTGAAATTTTGCGGGCACTTGATGTCGTTGCTCTTTTTGGATGAACCATATCACGTCCGATTTCCTAGTGAAGAGACGTCGGGTGGAGAGACATGGATGTTTATATTTGAAAGAGGTAGGAAGTTGCGTCACTTGTGGATATAGACTAGGCTATAAGAAAACGCTCCCTCCCTCTCCCCCCCCCCCCCCCCCCCCTCTCTCTCTCTCTCTCTATCAAGAGATGATCATTCGTAGATTAGGTCGCAAATAATGCTCTTTATCAACAATACCACTAAGATTGCGTCCAGAATGACGGACCGATGAATCGATGTAGATACACAAAACCATATCGTTCTCATTTCCTCCTTGTACAAGGACAGCAAAGCCTGATCCGCAACAATTCTTTGAATATGTATCAAAGGCAAAAGCCCTAGTCAATTAAATAGAGAAAAACTTTCATTATCAGGGGATACACACTGCACCTGCATCTTTATTTCACCTCTGGTGCTGCCCTTGAGAGCACCTCGTGAAGCTTTCTAGCTTCAGTGGATATGCATTCCTGGTCGAACAGGGCCGACACGACAGCTACTCCCTTGAGATTTGGCAGCCCAAGTTCCATCACAGCATGTGCGTTTGATATGCCGATTCCTCCAATTGCAACGACTGGCAGCTTAGAAGACAAACAAACAGCTTTCAACCCCTCCAAGCCGATGGTGAGATTGTTCTCCTTGGTGTTCGTTGGATATATGCCTCCAGAACCAATATAATTGGCGCCATCCATATATGCTTGTTGGGCTTGCTCCGGTGTCTTGCATGATACCCCAATGATCTTCTCTGGGCCAAGAAGGGCGCGTGCGGTTCAAACAGGCATATCAGATTGACCGACATGGACCCCATCAGCATCACAAGCTAGAGCAATGTCAATGCGATCATTTATTAGTAGAGGAACGCCCTGGGAACGGCATACTTCCATGCAGGATTTAGCTGCTTTGAGAAAGTTCCTCGTTTCAGCATCCTTTTCTCTGGAGAAAGGTACAGAAAATCACGCTTATCATAAGCAGGCCCATCTGATGCGCTTTATGGCCAATCTCATCAATACAGGAAGATGACTGCCTGAAGCATACGATGTTCCTTAAATGGGAATGAACTAGCTTGAACCACTCAACCAAACACCCATAGAAGATCAACAACTCACTATATTTGGATCGTGTTCAAAGGAAAAAGAAAAGTAAAATTAATTCATTCACTCTCACTCGACTGGATAATTAGGTGTAAGGACAATTGAGCATTCCCTCAAAGAGTCATTTCTTCTCTACCGCCCGCTTTTGAGACTTATACACAGATGATTTTGTTATCACATTTCCAAAGTGCCATTGTTCTCTCTGATCACCTCAGCCTCAGGTAAGCATACTCTTTAAGTGCCAAACAAGCTCAGTACTGATCACCAAGAAGTACGAAATATCTTTATCCTTTTCAGAACATCAGAGCTTCTTAAATCATAAACTTTTCATTAAGATTTGAAGACGAAGGCAAAACATATCATTCGCCAACCTTGATTCAGAACAAAATGCTTAACACAAATGCTAAATAGCAAATTTAGATGGAAAGGAAACCTTGGAAGGACAAGACCACTAAATATTTACAGAAATGTGTGCCTTTAGTTGCAAACTGTTCTCATAAGAGGTATCAATTTTGAAGCTTTAAATTATGTGCTTAGCAATGATACCACTGAAGTTTGTGGTCCTTTGGTTAGAACTATATATCTCTTCACTAGAAATGTTGAAATAAGTACTCTGTAAATAATTTATTCTCTTCAACCAACGTAGACAAACGACTCATATCCGCATGATGAACGATGCCTATTCACATCTCCAACCTGTACATAGGACTGGATAGTTTCTCATCATGGTGCACACACAGTAGTCAAAAGAAACACACAAAATTCCATAGTCTGGGATGGTCGGCAGACTTGCATGCTTGTCGGACCTTGACAGCCGTTGTTGTTTAAACTAGACAACGAAAGAAATGCTATAAATCACGCGAGGCAATGAGGCATGAAGTGTAAATGCACAAACCTCAGCTGAATAATGGTTGCACCTCCCTCAATTGCAGCTTTGACAGTGTCTTCAATAGACCTGCCCCACTTTCTATTCATCCCCGAATCTGTGACAGCATTTAAGAACAGATAACTTGGATCTAGGACCATCTTCTTCCTGTAATTATGAACCTTTCGGTTCAACATCAGAAAATGATCGAAAGGCCCTAGACGTCCTTTTTGAATGCTTATTTCTTTGCTGTAGTCCAAGGCGTTCTCAACAAAGCGTTTGGCAACCTGTCAATGTCTTGAAGAAATGAAAGCTCATAAATTGATGCCAAATTCTTGCATTTAATCTCCACAAATGGTCCCCTCAGATTTACTCTTTGAATTTTCAATCTTAAATTGCTCATCACATTTCCCTCACAATCATCCAACCCCATTGTCTCCCATTCATGGGTTATCAGTGCCCAACTGAGTTTTCATATCCCTGTACATCATTCCCCAAAGGAATGATAATTTATACTATTACATAGGTTGTCTGATTTATGAGTACATTTTTCCCTTGGAACCCATTCTTATGGATTTTCATGTATTCGATTATCATAACTTAGTGATATCCCTAAACATTCCTTTCCGCTCCTTTCTTCACCAACTACCTATCAAGATTAGAAAGCAACTAGATATCGATCCTCCTTCGTAGGCCTAGGATATTTATCCTTATATCATTTGGTGCACTCTTAACCCTCAGAAAGCAAGCTTCAGTTTCTCCTTTCACAAGTTCAAATTTATGCCTATCACCGATATAGTACAATTGGTTGACATATATCACATATGCACAAAAACAACGAATGTATAATATCTTCTTTTTGCACATGCAGAATACACTCTTACAATATTCTTCCCCTAGACACATTACAAGTATAATCATACATCACTGTGCCCTATACGCTATAGTAGCAAGCCTCGACCAATGTGCTCAACTTCCATTTGTTGACTTTAGCACACAAAAGCCCATTTGGTAGCACTTCTAGGGCATTCTTTTCTGCTTTGAAAAAGAGGTCGCGACATTTACAGAATGACTTAGCAAAAATCTTATAACATAAGCTAAAGCAGCTAAAATCTACTACTCTAGGTTATCTTGTAATTTACATTTTCAAGTTGATTGTTTTACAGATAATTTTATGATGTTAACTATTGAACCTAGTAATGATGGAGCAAGGGAAAAAGCTGTGGCTGCTACTAACCTCCAAAACTGTTAAATGGGCTTGTAGCCTTCAACTAGTTGATGAGGCTTTCAGAAACCCAGAGGTATAAATCAGTAAAAATTATTTGACAAAAACAACATGCAAGTGGTCTCCTAGAGATACTGGTTTCCTAAAAAGTGGCTTTCCATCCGCGAGTTCAAAACAGAATGGAAGCAAAGTTGGAGACTCAGTAAGCATTTCTCAAGCATATGCAATACCTGAAGAGCGGGAAGCATAGGAGAACCTTTTGCCAGCTCAGCTGCCATACACAATGCCAAAGTACATCCTGTACCATGAGTATTTCGAGTTTTAACACGGGGTGCACACAGGTCACGTATTCTTTCGCCTACAAGACATACGAGAGAACAGTATTGGTTCGCAATGTAAAGGAATCGCATGCTTGAAAGTATGGAGAATACCAATGCAAAAGATTCTAGAATCAGACCATCAGAGAAAACATCAACAGCATCACAAGATCCAGGAAGGTCGCCACCTTTGACAAGCACGTGTCTGTAAAGTATGTAGGCAAATAGATAAAAGTGGAAAAAGTTCTCTTCCAGCTTAGGAAGTCCTAAATCTGAATTGTCTTTTATGTATCCTGGTAATCACTGCACAGTGGTTGCAGTGAATAAGCGTTTCACTTTAAAGAAGTCCAACATATTGAAATACTGAATTTGTGCACAGCCAATTAAAAAGAAAAAGATCAATTCTATAAGTGTGATTGCAGGAGCATCCTTTTTTCATACATACACACCACCAACTTGCTTAGGCAAACTTGCTAAAGTGGCACCTAAAAGACCAAAACTCCGACGTTAGGCAATATCTGAAAGTTCCAACTGTAAGAGGCATATCATCCTATTCGCAGGCACAGCAAATGGTCATGACCAAATTCTGATTATATAGCATTACTCAGGAGTTTCTTCAGGATTAATATTTGGAAGCAATAAGTGTTTATCTGGTACGTATGAGATACAACAAATACTATTCAATATTTATGAGTACGATCTGTCCTCAGTCGACAATGAGTCTAAAGAATATGCCTATGGACAATTTATCCTCAGCAGAGCAGCTAATTGTTTTGCCAAACCCTTTCAGTCTAACTCAATTTTAGTTGTTCTTCCAGAAATTTATAACAGAAATTGGAAACTAAATACAGACATTTCAAAATATCAAATGCATCTCGAAGAAACTAACCTTGGCCCCATTTGATGCAATAACCCCACAGCAGAATGCATGTCAGCAATTGTCTCCAGTTGCCTACCCCCAAGAAAAGCAGATGCCTCCTTCAAATTTGGGTAACTACATCGGCAATAGGAAGAAGCTCTTCTCTGTATCAGAACCCAAATTAGTGACTCCCCAAGTTTCCTACGAGCAAAACTAGTGGCTTTTTAGGGTGCGTTTGTTTGCGTTTCTGTTTAAAAATTGTTCCAGGGAACAGAAATAGAAAAAAGTGTTTCTGTTCCTGGGAACAATTTCTGAACAAAAAAACGCGTTTGGTAAACTTGTTCCGGGAACAAAAAATAAATAGAAACACGTTTGGTAAATTTGTATAATTTTTTTATTTCTTTTATTTTTTCTATTTTTTTCTTTTTTCTTTTTCCTTTTTTCTTTTTTCTTCTTTTGGCCGGTCGCCGGCCTCGGCCATGGCCGGCGGCCTCGCCCAGGCACGGCGAGGCTCGCCGGCCCCCGGCGAGGCTCAGCCTCGCCGTAGCTGGGCGAGGGTCGGCCTCGCCTTGGCTGGGCGAGCCCAGCCCGACGCGCCGACATCTCGCCCAGATCCGGCGAGGCCGAGCCTCGCCGTGCCTGGGCGAGGCCGCCGGCCCTCGTCGGCCGGTCGCCGGCCATGGCCGAGGCCGGCGACCGGCGAAAGAAAAAAGAAAGAAAATAAGAAGAAAAAGAAGAAAAAAAAAGTGTTTCTAAGTTTTGTTTCCGTTTCTTTTTTGTTCCTGAAAACAAAAGAACAAAAAAGGAACAGAAACACACACAAACGCGTTTCTGTTCCTTTTTTGTTCCCAGGAACAAAAAAACAGAAAAAGTGTTTAAAAACAGAAAAAAGAAACATAAACAAACAGCCCTTATTCTATTTACTGCATGCTTCTGGCTAGCTCTAATTGTAAAAAGAATGAACCCCTGCCTGAAACACCTACCCTTACTTTTGCACGAGAACTAAACGCTGACTATTCAGACTTTGTCTTGTTCATGAAATTATTATCTTTTGCCTTTCTGTCAATTGAGTTTTCTCTCGTTCAGTCAAAAAACTAATTATTCTTCTCTTCTTCCATAATCTCCAACATATTAAGACTCCTCAATCTCCACCTTGACTATCTCTCTCATCTTGCTCATATCCAGTATCATAGTCTATCATCTATAAATAACATTCATTCCTTGAATTTATTTCCTTTAGCAGCCTTCTCTCTTCTTCCGCGACCATGAAATGGTGACTGTTCACAATTCTCAATCTTTGAACCTCATTCCATACCAGGGATTGTAAAAATGTTAAGCATAGTGAAGATTTCTTCTACTTGGACACAACGGAAAATAGAAGAGTTAGGAAAGACATAATATCTATCATCTCTTCCATACGACCCCCGAGATCATCCCAATCTCTTTCATAAATGGACAGGCCCAGACTCTTCCTAATTGTGTGTTATATAGTACTCATGCAACGTTTGGTATTGAATATGCCGAAACACAGCAAGAACACAATGATCAGCAAGAACATCCCCACTGGTGGACACCATTACAGGATCAACTACTAAAGCTGCCTTCAATCACACAAATTCAGTCAGCTACAATGCCAATAAAACTGCAATTGCATACATATGTTTAAGCAGTTTTTATAACAGATTCATACCTTTAACTGGAAACTTATTGAGACTGTTTCTAAGGTTCCAAACTATGCCTGGTGAAGGAAGCATGCCAGTTTTGACCTATGAACATGAGTTACACGTAGCATTAATATCCTCATCAAACGGTAGTCTCACTTTTACGATAATATGATCTCAATGAAAAAAAATTCTCTTGCAGTAATAGGCATCATGATCAATAATAGCACCATAGAATCCATAATAAAAGTAAATTGAACCATCATATGATAGATAGTTAAGTTTAGTTTTCAATTCCAGAAGTAAGTGAAAGATTCAATCAATAACTTGAGAAATTACCTTGTGCATTCAATCAATCCAAATATTGAGACTAAGTACATTGTGCCCATTAAGTGGAGCTTATGTCATAAATTTGAAAAGCTCTGTATTGTGATATCTTGGGAAAAGAGAGATTGGGATTCCAACTAAACATAATTTCCAACTGGAATTTAACACCAATCAGCTACTTATATCAATATGATTTCAGTATCACATTAAATTTCGAAAACCAACTTGGAATTTGATAATTTATTGTCTTCCCCACCGATAACCCAATATTCTCTTTATGGTAGCTTTATCTTCTCTTATTATCTTTGGCCTTTTCTCCAGTGGCTTTTCACTTTTACTAATTCTTCTATTGTACAAGTCCATTAAAAGAGATTCAAGCTTCTAGGATTATGAATCTGTGAAAACACATAAATGCTGCAATTATAGCAGGATAACAGTTTTATACTTAAAATTGGTATATATACTATACGTGCATCTGTCTGTTCTCTTCAATTCCAACGGAAAGTGAAAGTGAAAAGCTTCTCCTACAATCTTTTAACAGAACATAAGAAACAGATGCCATACGAAAAGCAGGGCATACGATCCCAGTAAGCTTGAAAATTTATCAAGTAGCAGAAGCAAGTAAATTGACCAACTTACGTTTAATCATTAAGTCATCATTTCAACCAAACATCCGTCTACGATGGTTGAGAAAAAGTTGGATTCTAAGATGACACTCCACACGAAGGCCCAAAATAGCCAAGTTCCTATGTCATGACAATAAAATTACAAAAGCACTGATCACAGTTAAGGAACTTCACAAGATTACCAGCCTACAGGGACTTCTCATCCTAGCCAAAGCAAACATGCGACCACCTCAAAGATAACTCTTGCACCCCCAAAAGCCACAGGTGAATAACTTTATCTTTGTCCCATAAGCAATAGCATCATCGCATGCCCTTACTCTAGTTGATAATATCAGAAGGAAACAGTGAAGTTTATCTGCCCTGGACCCAGACATCTTTCACGAGACCTAGAAACTAGAAAATTGTCATTTAACAATCAGCTTAACAGAATAATGAACTCACCCACCCGTCGACTAGCCAGTTCCCTAGCCACTTCGTTTCACCCACTATACCTGCAACATGCTAGACCTAAATTCTCCAGAGCCTCATCACCAGAGGAGATCAAAGGACTCCTCCGATTCATCAGGTGAATGTTCCTCTGTTCCATCAGGTTGAAGTGAAACTCAGTGAGAAGTAAGAATGACAAGACGATTGAAACATTAAAAGATCTCTCCAAAAAGGATTCGGGAAATACCATTTTCTTCGACATAGCTCAATTACAATCTTGATTTCCACACTCATGTATTTTTCCTGGAATCAGAAGACTGCCTTTCCTCCACATTCAAAAGCCGAAGGAGATGGAGAGGAGAAAAAGAAATCAGAAACTCCAGCCAAACGGTGTAAGCACATTACCGCAACGTACAATCAAAAGTTTTGATTTTTGCAGCGATCAAATTCTACTGACCACGTCAACTTGCATGTCGGAGAGCACGGACTCCAGCTGGTCCTCAACAAATTCTTCCGGCATATTGTCAACGCCCTGCAATTTCGACATCATTATTCAACTCAAACGTCTACCAGAGAACATCAAAAACAGAACCACCGATCTCAAGTAACCATCAAAAGCACAAACCTGAACGCCAACAGTATTCTGCGCAGTGACCGCAGTGATCACGGTGGAGCAATACACCCCGCGCGCCGCGCAGGCCTTGAGATCGGCCTGGATCCCCGCGCCGGCCCCGGCATCGGAGCCGGCGACCGTCAGGACGTGAGGGACCTGCGCCATCCGCCGCCGCCTCCATTTCCCTGAAGCTTCGAATCCGACCACTCCTCGAGCTCGAAGACGAACCGCCGCACGACCGCCGGAGCTCCTCCGGGGAGAGGGATGGATGAGGATTCGAGCGCGAGCGGTTCTGAGAAGCAAAGCATCAAGCGTCGGCATTGCAGAATCGCAGACGAAGAATCTAGAGAGAGAGAGAGAGAGAGAATCACCTTGTGGAGGTTGAAGAAGACGGTGCCGGAGAGAGTTGCAGACAAAGCCATGTAAAGCCATCTCCCCGAGCATTTTTTGAAAGATTAGAAGGTAAGCGTGTTTGGAATTCATGTTTGGTGTATATTTTGTAAAGCAATTTTAAGTGAAAAGAGAAAGGTAAAAAAGAAAAGAAAAAGGAAGAGGAGATGTATAGCTACATGGAGAGGGGAAAATCGTGGGGGAGCGGCTCGACAGTGGTGCTGGCGGCAGTGGGGAGGCAGCTGGCAATGGTGGCGATGGCGGTGGCAGTGGGGGGTAGGCAACTTCGACGCCTTAGGTCGCGCAATCCAGCCGCCTAAGTGACATCGACCTCAGGCGAGGCTTCCTGGCGGCTAAATCTAGCTCCTTGACAGTCGGATTTGGCCACTCGTGGTTGAGTGTTGCCGACCAACAACAAGTCCAAGAAAAAAGGAAGGAGACGATATAGACAATATTTTTTTTAGGCCAAAAAAGAAAAACATGATTATTAGTAAGGGTAATATTAGAAAGAAAAAAGTTCATTAAACCTCGTACTAGCATTTCAAAAATACTAAATCCGGACCTTCTTTGGACTTTTAACATTCTAAATGCTAGCATTTGATAAATGGAGACTAAAAAATGTGAATTAAATACAAAATGTTTTTCCTAATGAGCTTTGGGGGCCCACAGCCCCTTGGGCCTAAGAGAGAATCGCTGGAGATTTGTTTTGTTTTTTCGGTCAAACGATGGAGATTGAGAGGCGAGCTTTTGTATGACGGGTGGTCACCGGAGGCCTGTGAACAGTGCGCCTCATTGGTTAACATGCCACACGAAAAGCCATAATATTTAAAATAAAAATAAGAATAAAAATAAGATAAGATAAAATCGGGTCAATCTATCCATGACTTATACATCATGAGAAATCATTTATATTATCAATAATAACGAGTCACTTTCTGGAATTTAATTAGATCTTTAAACTCAAGTCCCATTCCAGGAGCTGGGACTTGATGCTCGGACTCGAGTCCTTGGTCATGAGACTCGCGCCTGAACTTGATTGAGATCCCGACATTGAGAAAACGAGGATCGTAGTACTCAAAATGTTCACCAAAAATACTCCAAAAAAAACCAATGAAACCGTTCTACGTGCTTCCTTCTTTGTTAGCCAATTGAAAGATTTGTTTCCTTTTGAGTTTAAGAAAAAGTGCGATGCTCTTTAAGGAAAATAACTTGACTTTTTTTTTTCTTTTTTTTTGGAATGAACTTTCAAATTCGAGCTGAAATTGATTTCTTTGTACTTGTTTGTAGAAAAACTCCGTGTTTTTCGTTAGCGGGGGAACTTGTGAATGCGGACCCGACAAGTACGAGTGCCTTCGATAAAGCCTTACGAATCAACTTTTAGCTGTGGTGTTTGGGTAAAAAAACTATGGCCCCGCATGTTTTCGTTTCGAAAAGTGTTTTCGGAACAGATTTTTTATTTTTTTGTTCCCAAGAACAAAAAAAGAACAGAAATGAGAAATAAAAAAAGTTGTTTCTTGTTCCAGAAACGATTTTGAAGAAACGCTTCTTCTTCTCTCTCTTCTTCTTTTCTTCTTTTTTCTTTGGCCAGTCGCCGGCCTCGACCATGGCCGGCGACCGGCCGTCGAGGGCTGGCGACGCCGTCAAGGGTCGGCAACCTCGCCGGAGCATCACCGACCCCCAGCGAGGCCGAGCCTTGCCTGCACCGGTGAGTTTCGCCGTGGCCAGGCAACGATGCCGGCCGAAAGAAGAAAAAATAAAAAATAAAGGAAAAAATGAAAATGAAAATTAAAAAATTAAAAAATTAAAAGAAACAAAAAAAGAATAAAATTTACCAAACGTGTTTCTATTCATTTTTTATTCCCGGAACAAATTGACCAAACGCATCTTTCTAGTCAAAAATTGTTTCTCGAAACAGAAACACTTTTTTTCTATTTCTATTCCCTAAAATAATTTTTGAACAGAAACGTTACCAAATGCGCTCTATTAAACCACTTTTAAGTTAGAAGTTTGTATTGACAGAATCCATAGTCCAAAGCCCAAGCCCGGTACTCTTTGCTTTGGGTTTAGAGGATTTTCCAGAAAGTCTCTCCAAGTATTAATGAATTTTTTCAGTTACCTTTCTTGGCCTTGGAAACTTACTAAAATCCCACTTTAACCCTCAAATACCTCGTGAGGCACCGAAAACTCGAGTCGATCATGCACGACCTGGCCAATGGCCTCAAGTCCCTTTGGCGACCTTCTGTCACCGCTCAAGTGGCCATCGACTTGGTGGCCGAAGCTGCCATCGAATATCCATCGGTCACACTCAGACATCCGCAGAGAGAGAGAGAGAGAGAGACTGGGAGTGGCACTGGCTGCCAGCCTGCCGCCACCAAGGACCGGCAAGCGTCAGGTGACCCCGATGAGACGGTGCCGTGATCGAACAACCTCGGGTGACCGAATTGCTGACGTCAAACATTCCAAAGCAAGGCAGGTTATCTTTCTTGCGTGGGGTCATGCGATGTCGGTAGTCACGCCGCCACGCAGTGGCCTCAGAGGCGACATGATGCCATGACATCTAGGGGTGTAAACGGTTCGGTTTGGCTCGGTTCGATTTTTGGGTTTTTCGGTTTTCGGTTTTTAGCCTTTGGTTTTCGGTTTTTTTTTTTTTTTCTATTAAACTTAGTTTTCTCCACTTTTATTTATCCATTTTTATTTGTTGGTTCGGTTCGGTTCGGTTAACCGATAAAAACCGAACCGAACCGAAAAATTTTCGGTATTTAATGAAAACCGAATTTTTCGGTTTTTAATGAAAACCGAATTTTTCGGTTCGGTTCAGTTCGGTTTTCGGTTCGGTTCGGTTCGGTTCGGTTTTCGGTTCGGGAACCGACACCCCTAATGACATCCCCTCCCCCATCGCCTCATGCCGCTCCCTTGCCCTTTCAACCCTTCTCGAGCTTGACCCCGTTTCTTCTGTTTTGTAGGGTTTTCTTATTTCCCTCATTGTTTCTTGTTTGGTCGGTTCACTAGGACCAGTTGTCCATTTTCAAGAAATCAATGGGTCTTTCTAGACATATGTTACTCAAAGAAGCCTGGTCTTATCCCCTTATAAAACTTTGGAAAAATGACGGAAGTGGTTTTTGAATTTTGGCTTAATGTCCAATGTAATCTTTAAACTTGTAATTTGTTCAATGCAGTACTTAAATTATAGCCCAATCTGTAATATGGTCCCCGAACTTTTGACTTGGTTAATGTGGTCCCTAAAAATTTAATTTTAGTTCATAAAATATACGAAAATATTTGATATTGTCCCCGAGGTTGGATTAACAAGCGGACAATATCGAACTTTTTAATATAGTTCAAGAAATAAGTTGAACACGTACCAAAAGTTCATGGACTATATTGAACAAATTAAAAATTCAGGTACAACATTGCATATTTGGCCGAAATTTAGAGATCATTTATGTCATAATCTCTAAAGCGTACATCATCTCCAATATATCACAGGATTCATCATGATAGGAATTCACTTCTATACTATAACAGAAATTGGGAAGCCATTCACTATGCTATCACATTCAACTATATCAAATCTTTGTGATATGGAACTGTATAAATCAAGTTTTTTGTCCTTTACCTAAATCAACAATTGAATCAATCAATTCTTCCCAAAAAAAAAAAAACAATTGAATCAATCGAAAGATTTGAATTGCAATTCTATCGAGTATCGATCATCTAAAAGTCGTCCTACAAAGAGAATTCGAAAATACTTTTGACTCGACGTCCTTTGTCCTCATCCAAATTCACAAAAAGTCGATGGTTTTCCAAACGCACCCTCTAGATCTAGGAAACAGTCCCAAGTCCAAGACCAGAGACACGAGTCCTAGGCTGCCCAAGATCCGCCTTCAAGTGTACGGCGCGGTCGGCGGTCAAAGTCAAGTCGAATTCAAGAAAGGATTCCCATTTCGTAAAAGCTGAATTTAGATATAATTTTCACGATTCAGGAAAACAAATAAAAGTATTTTTCCAGAGATCATTTTCTAGGAAACCAAACGGAAGTTGAGAAATGGTTTTCTAGCGTCAAGACATTAGCAGGAACAATCCACCCGGGCGAATCTGGATGATGGTGGCTCAAAACAAGAAATCTGGCGTTGATTAGGCTACCACATGACCTTGTGGAAACGTGCTTGTAAAGGCCCCAGACCACCCTTCCAACGTGGAAGGGGGAGGTGAGGGGTTCAAATCCCCACCTTCTCAGGGGGGATGGGGTGGAGACGCGTAAGTTTCAGGAGTGGATTTCGACTCCCACGCCCTGCAAGAGACAGGGCAAAAGTCTGAGAGTGAGTGTAGAGTAGGACTGACAAAAAAAAAAAAAAAGGCTCCAAAACGAATAGGAATCATTTTAGAGGACAATGATCAAAACGTGTTCCTGAAATCAGGTCCACGCCAGGCCGAGAGAACAACTATTTAGAGAAGCTTTGTCGAAAACCAGAATCCATTGGCCCATTCGACACGGAAAAGGTAGGCTCCACTCGTGAGAAACTGTTGGAGCTCGACCACCCTTTATTCGTTCTTCAGTGAGATTTAGTATAGAAAGGAGAGACGCGTAAGTTTCAGGAGTGGATTTCGACTCCCACGCCCTGCAAGAGACAGGGCAAAAGTCTGAGAGTGAGTGTAGAGTAGGACTGACCAAAAAAAAAAAAAGGCCCCAAAACGAATAGGAATCATTTTAGAGGACAATGATCAAAACGTGTTCCTGAAATCAGGTCCACGCCAGGCCGAGAGAACAACTATTTAGAGAAGCTTTGTCCAAAACCAAAATCCATTGGCCCATTCGACACGGACAAGGTAGGCTTCATCCGTGAGAAACTGTTGGAGCTCGACCACCCCTTTATTCGTTCTCCAGTGAGATTCAGTATAGAAAGGAAAAAGAAAAAAAGAAAACATTTGGTAATTTGGAATCTCGTGTCGGGATAGTTGTTTTGCCTTTCCTGCCCTTGTCGTCAATCGATCATGTAGCATGTGACCAATTATCATCTTCATTGCCGACCATCACCACCACCACCTGTCGTCTTTGCAAGTTTGTCGACCATTAAATCCCACCGTCGCCGGTCACCAAAACTAGTCGGTTGCTTTGGTCACTATAGGACATCGACCACCCTTTCTTCGTTCTTCAGTGAGATTCGATATATAAAAGGTTTGGCCTGTCAGCCGTTTTATATGTGCTAGTAATTTTGCCTTTATAGCTTTCTTCCTTCCAATGGTGCACGATTTCACTTTTAGTCCCTGTATTAACTTGTGCACTTATTAATGGCGCTTGCAGTTTAAAATTCAAAGTAAACTGTTTTGATCGTGATGGTTCATATTGAAGGATCACTTGCTCTCTTTGGGGAAAATTGTCCAAAAAGTCCTAAATCTATTGCATTTTTGCAATTCAGTCCTAAACATTTTAATTTTATCAATTAAGTCCTAAACCTTTTTATTTTTTGTCAATTCAGTCTATCCGGCCAATTTTGGCCAGAAAATGCTGACATGGACAATTTTTAATAATATTTTAATATTTTTTTTAAATTTTATTATTTTTATCTGGATGTGGCCGGTGGCCGGCCACTGGAAAAGGCTAAGAAAAAAAGCCAAAAAGAGAGAAAAAAACAAAAAAATAGAAAAAAAAAATCAAAAATTTCAAAAAAATATTAAAATATTATTAAAAATTATCCACGTCAGTGCCGACAATCCTACGTGACACCGCCAGTGTCCACGTTAGCATTTTCCGGCCAAAATTGACCGAATGGACTGAATCGGTAAAAAGTGAAAGGGATTAGGACTTAATTAACAAAGTTAAAATGTTTATGATTGAATTGGCAAAAGTATAATATGTTTAAGATTTTTTGGACAATTTTCCCACTCTCTTTGGCCTGATCTTGAAGAGTTTGATCATATGATGCATGTGTCTCTACCATAACTTGAAGAATATGTAAGTAGTGTCTACATAGTCTCTAAGAATCTGTACCGAACACTGTTCTACATACTCATACATTCTGTTTGGCATATGAAGATTTAGAAAATAAAATTGTTTTATCGTAGGATGTTTGCCTATTCATCAAAAAAGATAACATGAAACTACAGGGGATTTTAATTTGTAAAATAATGTAAGTTGCCTTTCAACGGAATTCAAGGAGAGTTGTTGACTTCAGAAGAGGAAGATGCCTGTCTGCTAAACAAACTTGTGGAGGTTAGATAAATTTAGAATTTTAAGTCTATCTGTCACATGGTTTGGCACCTTCCTGGTCAGTTTGCAATAAGAGATCTATAGATGTAAAAGAAAAGGAAAAAGAAAAAAGAATTGCATGTCTGCTAGAGCCGGGGCTTACGTATTCAAGAAGTAAATGGAATTACAACCTGCTTCCTTGTGCCCTGCATAATATTCTGACTCGATCGGTTGGAGGTACGAACTTCATGTAGCTTTATGATTGGATCATTTTACGCAGTGCAGGTAGGGCATATTTCATAATATATTGTAATTACATGAATTGGTCATCTTTTTTTTTTTTTAAGTATCTAGGAACTTCCGTGCACCGCTTTGCGGTGAAGTAAACCCTGAAAGAACAGTAAAGTCACCACTACCCTTGTTGCCTTGGGTAAGTCGTGGATTCATTTTTCGCAAGGCAGATGACGAAACGATTTGAACTCAGGATCTCTCTCGAAAGGAACTTGCTCTCAACCACTACGCTACTGCCACGGGTGGTTGAATTGGTCATCTTATTTGTTTTGTCTATCTTTTGTGCATTTCTTGGCCTTTGAACTCTTGGTTGTGTGCAAGCTGAATAGTATCAGTTCAGCCGTGAGTAACGGCGATAGCATTTTCTGATAATGTAGGTGCAGTCATCATCAGAAAATGTTGGGGCACCACTTCTTCCAGAGGAATTATTATTGCGCTATTCTGGATTGAAGCCTGGAAAATTTTGGAACGAGGAACATGATTTATTGTTGAGCTGTGCTCAAGTATTCATTCTAAGCTGTTTATTTACTAAATTGATGCTTTGACACTTGGTTTCATATGGTTGGCATCGATTAAAGCAGTGTGCTCTCAACAAGTGCTCCGAATTAGTATGTTTTTAAGACCGCTTTTCCATATATCACTTCAGTGTATGTCCCATCATCGCCCCCAGTATTTCTCCAGGAGACTTCATGCTACTTTTAGTATAGTAAGGAACAAAGCCCAATAAGATTAGCGACCCAATAATTTACTAATCCATTTTCTGATTTGTTTTCCATGCTGATGTGACTAAGATTCCAATGGCACTCATCAGACCAATCATTTTGGGTATCAGTCGTCAAGGTTGTATATACACGTTAAGAATAAAATTCCCCTTTACATATGATATTATCTGTTCAAGCTTAGCAAAGAACCTAAGTCTCTTATGAGAAAGCTAAAATGTGTTTGGTGAAAGATTGTTCAAGGAAATCAAAATCGGTGAAACAGTGGAATATTTAAAGTTTTGTATGAGGTTGATGTTGCCATAACTCTAGTGAAGCTAGAGATTAAGGCGTCATGACTCATTTTGTTCCGTGAAAAATCAACGTATTTAGAAATGTTTTACAAAAAGCAATTAGCTGTATTGCTCGCAAAAACATGTTAACGAAAAAAAAATTTCATCATCAAAGAAAACATTTAGGTATGAACTATTATTGATAAAGAAAGGAAATATTTTTTGAATTATTTATATTGTGTGAAATAAAATGCACAAAACTCAATTAATTTCTTGACCCAACAGAGAGAGAGAGAGAGAGAGAGAGAGAGAGAGAGAGAGAGAGAGAGAGAGAGAGAGAAATAAAAAGCTCAAATTATTATTATTTTTTTAAATGGAATAAGGGCAACTGGAAAAGGTCCAAGCATGTGGCACTCACCGCCGGAGTCCGGACAAAAAGTGGCGAACGAAAGGAGCAGCTTCTTCTTCGTGTGACCGTGGATTGTCTTATGGGACAAGCAAAGCAAATCTCAGAATCCCAACGAGTATAATCCCGTGACATTTGCTCCGCCATCTTTCCATGGATTCTTCCGACTCGGAGCGAGGAAATATTCTCTTCCGACACATTCCTAAAGTCGCTGCTGCTCACGAGAAGAAGGTATCATATGTAGGGGTGTCAATGTTTCAGTTCGGTTCAGTTTTTTTTTTTTAAAAATCAAACTGAACTAAATTGAACCATTAAGAAAAACTTCTGAACCGAACCGAATGAAGCCCGAACCGAAATTTTAGTTCGATTTGGTTTTTCGGTTTTTGGTTTTCAACTTTTAGTTTTCGGTTTTTGCATTTTTTTTTCATTTTTTTTCTGTTGTATTTCCAATAAATAAGCTCTTATCGGTTTGTTGGTTCAGTTCGTTTCGGATAACCAATAAAAAAAAATTTGGTTTCTAATGAGAACCAAACTGAAAAAACCGAATTTTTCGGTTTAGTTTGGTTTGATTCGATTTTCGATTCGGTTCAATTTTCGATGACACCCCTAATTGTATGAACAAACATGTGAAAGGGTGTGGTCGATAAAACCAATTGCAATATTCTTCTGACTAATTTGCTAATCTTGAAATTTATAAATGCTTGGAAACTATATTCAGTTCATTGCCTCCTAGAGAGTTTCTTCGTGTATTTATTAGGTCGTAAAATAGGGATACTAGATTTACAACGTTAAATTTTTTGTATTCAACTTCAACCTTTTATAAAATACAAAAAAAACAAAAAAGAACTGTATATGAACTCAATTCTTTTTTAGTGAGACTCGGCGTGGATCCCACAAATTGTCGAGATATGATTGACTTGATTTAGTGGACTTATAGCTTATTTGGTAAAGGCAAAAGCTCAAGCACTATATATTGAATCGTTATAACAGTTGAAAATATAAATAAAAGGCTGTTTGATAATAACCAAAAATTCGCAAGGAGCCGGCAATCAAATGATTCAGGGAAAAAAAAAAGACTGGATAAAAGTTGAAAACCAAAACTAAATTTGCTAGCACACTTGAGTCTCCTTTTGGTCCGTGTTGTTGGTTTTATTGGCTTTTAACCTTTGTAGTATTTTATTTATTTATTTTATAATTAGGTCTCTGAGTTGACCGAGTTATGCAATTGGGTCCTTTCCGTCGCCCACCAAATAAGTCACGTCCTTGCACCAATAAAATATTTTATGGAACATGATTCCTCCAAAAAGTTGGATCAATCCATAGCATGTATGAAGGTAAGGAGACTAGAAAATAAAATATAAAAAAAAATTCTTGGATTTTTTGCACATGGTGCGCATTAATTGTGAATCGTTTTACTTGTGGATTAAATAATACTTTTGTTCGGTGTTCATATTATACAATGTGCTCAGTGCTATAATAATGAAAAAAACGTGGGCATAGTGAAATTATCAACCTTTTCTTTCCCCAGGCAGGAGGGAGAAATTATAATAACATTAGAGTTAATTTTTTAATAAAAAAATAAATTATATAATTTTGCATAACGTCATTAAATCATGAGTACTGAGTCAATAAGTCGGTCGAATGATATTGTACAAAATATAGCCCAACCCAGTAAGAACTCTTTCAAGTTCCACCATCTTATCCTAGGCGCATACATCTACCGATGAGAGTCACTTTTGAAGAAGTGATGAGGAGTCTATCTTCCCTTTAATGGTTCCTCTAATTGGTCTTGTATCTTTGTCTTTCTCGAGAGGATAAAATGCCCTTTTTAAGTGTTTAACGTCTTAGGGATGTCGAGATGTGTACGAGGTCCCAAACAAAATAGTTTAAGGTGATGTCTAAAATTGAGATTACAATAACACTAAAGTTAATTTTTTAAAAAAATAAAATAAAATTATATCATTTTTGTATTGTCTTTTTTTCCTTTTGAATTTTCCACGGAAAAGGCCAAAAATAGAAAAGCACATGTGCATGTTCAGCACGTGTTCAAAGCGCCACCTACGGTACTTCTTCCGCGCTTAACGGTCTTCTCGTAATCATGAGTTGAACCTCATCCGAATGCTATTAAAAAAAATAAAAAAACCAAAAGAGGAAGAAGAAAAAAGAGATCCACAATACCACCGCCTGTGGTGGCCCAGTTGGATAAGAGCTCCCATGATCCTTTACCAAAGGATAGGAGTTCGAATCTCACTAGCCACACAGGATCTTAAGTGTGACGTCGAGATAATAGGTCCTCCATTAGCGTTGCCCTAAGGTTTAGCCCTGTTACCCTCCTATTGGGCTATCCGTGTTGATACGGTGCGCGGATTGCTTGGGTCATAAAAAAAAAAAAATCCACAAATGGGTTTGTAGTACATGCTCTTATTTTCACATGATAATTCAGAGCTCGAAATAAATTTCATACTTCTATTCAAATATTTTATCGTTCAATAATAGGCTCTTATTCCTTAAAAATAATAAATTATAACAATCGACACGTGTCACGTGTGAATGGGGTCAGCGATTCTCCGCTGAGAATCTTCCGACATTCGGTTCTCGAATCTGACAATTTTACACACCCCCAGTGGCTGTCCTTTTCACTTAGGGACCAAGTCAGGATGCCACTTCCCTATCACCTACGCAGCTCCCCCTCTCCTCCTCTTCCTACTTCGAATCCAAGCTTGAAGAGCCGCACACCCATCTTCGTCGCCCTTCGATCCGCCCCTCTCCGAGCTTCTTCGGGTCGCTGGCTCGCCTCCTGAATCTCTCCTGCGATCTGGGTCCTTGGACCGCGCGCTTGAAGCGAGCTCCCCTGTTTCTTGATCGGCGGATAAGGTAGGAAGGAGCGGCGGCCGCGGGTGAAAGCATGGAGAAGTACGAGCTGGTGAAGGACATAGGATCTGGACGCTTCGGGGTGGCCAGGCTCATGAAAAACAAGGAGACGGAGGAGCTCGTCGCCGTGAAGTACATCAAGCGCGGTCATAAGGTGGGGGTGGGTGTGAGTGTCTGTTTCTTTTTCGGGTTCTCTGTTGTAAATTTTTCAGCTTTCGGGGTTTTCTTTCGTACCCAGTTGGGAAAATCGAATCTTGGGTGTTGTTGGAGCTTGCTGATGGGATTTTGGTTGATTGGTCTTGTTGGTTTTGGGTTGTAGATTGATGAGAAAGTGGTTAGAGAGATTATGAATCACAAGTCGCTTTTCCACCCTAACATCATCCGCTTCAAGGAGGTAAGTTTTGTCGTTTGATGCTCTCGTGATGCCTGTCTTTTTTTTTTCCTGGGCTTATTTCGTGGGCATTGTGTGGAGCGATTTCTTGTGAATGTTTAGTGGACGACTTGAATGCGTGAGCTTGAAGCGGATGATTGATACGATGCAGGTTGTTCTGACTCCTACTCATCTCGCCATCGTGATGGAATATGCAGCTGGTGGAGAGTTGTTTGAGAGGATCTGCAATGCTAAGAGATTTAGTGAAGATGAGGTCTGCTAAGTATTTTCCTGATTTGAGTGTTTTATCGATGACTATGATGCGAAATTGGGTTGCGGGGCCAAACGAAATCACCTTGAAACATAGACTTTATGTTGCTAATTGCTTTAGTTACTGGAAGATTAAACGAAAGGGGAAAACTTTCCATTTCAGGTAAGGCCAAACTAAAAAAAAATCTGTCCAGTTTGTCCTTCTGTTTGGAGATTACACTGAGCTCGGTATGTTTGATTTTGAGCTCAAGATTTGCTTTGTTGTAATTCACGCAGGCTAGGTATTTCTTCCAGCAACTCATCTCAGGAGTCAGCTATTGCCATGCCATGGTGAGCATAATGTCAAGTTGCCATCGTTGACACTGTCTTTCTGCTGTAGCTTCAAACTAATTTTTAATCCTGTATATCTATTACAGAAAATATGTCATAGAGATTTGAAGCTGGAAAATACTCTACTGGATGGTAGCCCTGCACCTCGTCTGAAGATATGTGATTTTGGTTATTCAAAGGTAACCTGTAGATGAAGTTGGATGAAAAGTGTCCATGTGCTTATTCTAATCCTATCGGTAACTTTTCCTCTTCTTTGTCCATGCATCTCTAGTCATCCATTCTGCATTCAAGACCCAAATCGACAGTTGGAACTCCAGCATACATTGCACCAGAGGTTCTCTCTAGAAGGGAATATGATGGCAAGGTATGCCAATTTGATGCTTTTAGATAGGAGGTAGTTCCACAGTGATTTACAGCTCAAATCTTCGATGCGAGATTTCATTTTGTCTTGTGCTGAAGGTGTGTATGGATGTGTGGCTCTTTTCAATTGCCAGTCGTGTTATAGTTTATAGTGAATTACAAGATTACACTGCAGCTTCAAGAGTTCTGCAATCCTTTCATGTTTTGGATGAGCAAGCACTCTTCTCTGCAGTCCCTTTTTTTTTCTTTTTTTTCTTTTTTGGGGGTCATGTTTTGGATGAGCAAGCAATCTTTTCTAGATTGTTTCACCTCATGCTTCTTGCTATTAACTTATATTGGCATACAACCAGGACTATTGTGGATCGAGGTGATCCATCACATAATTTTCGGTTTCATATGACTTTTTGCAGTCTCCTTTCATATATGATTTACCGGAATGCTAATTCTTGCCAAAGTGCGAGTACCTGGCTATGATGTCTTTGAACTCTTCTGTGGGGCTAAAAAAATTTCGATCTTGTCTTCATTAAATCTCTTCAATAGATCTGCACATTGAACATTAAGTAGGTTGATGTGTCCTGCCTATCGCAATACAGATGACCTTACATCTTGTGTCTCCAATTGCCTCTGAATCCACCATATGCCAAATTTACTGTTTATCAAGGACCTACTTTATTTTGCATCAACTATTGCTCCTGAGTACATAATATGCCAAAGGTACTGTCTATGGCTCACTTGACGAGAGATCTGCTTGCCAAAGATGAGAACCAGTCTACTTTTTAGCATTTCTTTTGTTCTCCTTTTTTCTCCTCACAATCATTGGATTTGATTTCATGATAAGCACTCTTGGCTTTCCCCCCAGTTGCAATCCATTTTAAGGTTAGGATTAGGATTTGATGTCTCGTATTTTTTGGTATAAAAACTGCATCTGAACCGAAATTAAGAGTAGAAAGAGAATGAACTGAAGGACTGGAAATTGGAGGAAGAGGAAGTTCCTCAGCTGTTTGGAGTAACTTAAACTGTTTGAATCGAGTAAAATGTAGAATTCTGATATCTTGAATTAACCTTTGTGTCCTCCAAGATGTCCTATTAAAGACAAATACGTTTTAGTCAATTTGGTGATCAAATGGGAACTCTTACACAGAAATTCTGTCCATATTCTTATAAATTAAAAATAGTGAATTCTGTCCATTTACTGCTCCAAGATAGAGCGATGAGAACTCGTGCTTTGGAAAGTAAATTTTTGAGTCCACGTTTTCCAGTTGTGTGATAATTTTTCTGCAATGAGGCAAAAGTTAAGAAGTGTGTCCTCTTGAGTCTTATTGGTTCCTTGAATATACAGATGGCAGATGTGTGGTCTTGTGGAGTAACTCTTTATGTGATGTTGGTTGGAGCGTATCCATTCGAAGACCCTCAAGACCCAAAGAATTTTAGGAAAACTATGAATGTGAGTGTACTTTCTTTTAGGCAGATAATTGATGTAAACCATTTCCCTTTCTCACGCCACTTAAACTGACACACATGTTTTCTTTTTGCAGCGTATAATGGCTGTTCAGTATAATATCCCCGACTATGTTCATATATCTCAAGACTGTAAACACCTCCTTTCTCGCATTTTTGTCGCAAGTCCATCCAGGGTATGTAGATTAATGAGATGTGCTTTTATCTGAGGATGCAATCAAGTGAACTGTTGAATGTCAATGACTGTTTGTAACATCTCCCTTTCCTATTGAACCATGCGCCAGGCCATGCATACGTTCTTCCTGCTATTTCGACTGTCATATTCTTCTATTTTGGCCACAAGGTGTTTTGCTTCATTGTTTGACTAGTGAGGCTGGGATTAGTATATAACAAAAAAATAAAGAACAGAAAACCCAAGCTTGGTGGTGGGAGAAGCGATTGGGTCATTACTTTCCTGTGAAAATATGAATTGTATTAACAGTCCTTGCATCCGCACTAGTAACTGTTACTGTGATATTCTTTCCAGAGAACCACTATCAAAGAAATCAAGAGTCATCCATGGTTCCTCAAGAATTTACCGAGGGAATTAACAGAAGCAGCTCAAGCCATAGAATACAGAAAAGGAAACCTGGGTGTCTGCCTTCAAAGTGATGAAGAAATCATGAAAATTGTGGAAGAGGCTAGAGTCCCCCCTCCTGCTTCCAGAACAGTTTCAGGCTTTGGTTGGGCAGGAGAAGACGACGAGGACGAGGACAATGGAGACTTGAAAGACTTGAAAGAAGAAGACGTGGAGGAAGATGACAAAGACGAGTATGAGAAGAGAGTGAAGGAGGCACAAGCAAGTGGAGAATTTCAGGTCACCTAGATCTATTCCTTGTCGGGGCCTCATCGTTTTCTGTTATCTGATCTTTGTCACCTGTTGGCTCCAATAAGTTTACTCTGTAAATTTGGGTGTCAGAAATGTCTGTAGGTTTTCAGGCTTGTTTATGGTCTTGGCACGACTACATAGGGTTTATAGATTGTCTTGAGTTTGGAGATGTAGGCACAAAGCATAGATTTGACAGTCACTTTCATTTTATTTTATTTTTTGTCTCGGATGTTCGAGTCTAAAATAGGACAATGTGGAGGTATAGGTATAAGAATATGCAGTCCTTGCATGGATACATATCCTAGCCTGCGTACCGTCATCGACCATTGTCGCAGGAGCGATACCAGATGTTATGAGAGTCAGCTTAACCATGTTTCTGTACCGTCTGTCGGTTTTTAGCGCAGTGACATGTATGATCAGACATTCTTTACTGGGGTTCTGTCCTACTTCAATTGAACTTGTAAATCTTCTGTGATATTTCGTTTCCTTTTAATGGATGAGTGTCCAAATTGCCTCCATCGAGTTAAATATGCCGGGGAGTGTTTAGATTAGATAATGTCCAAAGGTGGGGTGGGTTTTGCTTGGTCACCAATAGATGCATTTTGACCCATGTGTTAATTCACAATAAGGTTGTAAAATGGGTTGGTAATTTCTTGGCCGTAGAATAGCCTGTTTAGCGCTTGATGAGATGATAATATCGGGGCAGCTTTTTTATTTTCAATGATTATTTCAGAGAACAATAACGAGGGCCAGCTTTTTTTTTTAATAATTATTTCATAGAATAATAATGCGAATAGCTTTCTTGTGTTGGATCGTCGCAGCTTATTTCAGCTATCTAGCCCATCGAGTAAGACAATATATCACTTTAGACTCAACAAGTGGTTATAGCTTGCAATAGCATCATTAGGAGAGCAGTATCTACTCCCGATCAGTTTGTATATAAAAGAATAATCTTACTTTAAGAACTTCATAGAGATATAATTGTTTTATTCTAAAACTTTTAATACTAACCATCTTGACCTTCATCGAGATATAATTATTTTATTCTAAAACTTTTAATACCAACCATCTCGACGCCACTTCGATGGACTAGTTGTATTTATCACTCATTCTTTGTTCAATAACCTCAAGCTCTACTTATAAGGGTTTAATTCCACAACACACTCATTGCATTGCTTCCCTCTGTTTCCTAATCATTGATGCACCACTTTGGACCATACATCAAATGACAATACTTGCCCAACAAAATATGCCACTCCATTGATAGCTTTTTCCCCCTCCTGCATCTATTTGGGCCCCTTCAGTCACTTGCGTTTTCCCTGACAAGTGACATTTCTAGGCAACTACACCTTTTGGTAGCACCCTACTTTAGTGTACCCTATTTTATTTACTAAGCTTTTTTTGATCTTAGTGGACTAATGAAGATCTTTTTGCCAATTAATCCAAGAACATTTTCCTTATTTGGTGAGGAATCAGTTCTTTCCTATGTCTCAAGTGTCATCTTAAAAACTAGTCGGGAGCCATATTTTCTTTGAACATAATTTTTCTCGATGATTTACTCTCAACTCTCGTAGGATTGGGTAGACCATAGGTTTTCTTCGACTCAAACTCACTCACTAAAGGGATCCTACTTTGATACCATTTGTCATGAGTCGATAGTCCCATGTAGCGCCTAGTGAGCATTAATACTAAACCAACATTTCTTCTATAGTTGTTTTAGAGAATAATAGGACGAATAACTTTCTCATATCGGATTGTATCACGTCTAGTTTAGCTCAAACGTCTAGTTTATCAAGTGAGATAACAAATTACATTAGACTTAACAACTGATTTTGGCTTTATCATGACCACACAAAGAAAGTTGCATCATCTCCCGATCAGTTTGTGCACGAAATGCCAATCCCATCTTCAAAGCTCCATAGAGATATAATCATTTTATCTTAAAACTCCTAATATCCTACGGATCAGTTGCATTCATCCCACTCCACAACACTCACTCTTCACACCCATGTTCCCCATTCACAAGGGTATGTAAGTACAAAAGAATCATGGACCGTGACTCTTGCATCTATTTATACCCAAAAGAGGCGGCAGGAGTAGTAAACAGGGGTTAGCGATGGATTTAGTAGGTTTAGTCGATTCTTTCTAAGCCGAAAACGTGGTTGTACGTTCGTGTTTTGAATGCAGCGATAATTTACAATGTCTTTCTTGAAATTTTGCGGGCACTTGATGTCGTTGCTCTTTTTGGATGAACCATATCACGTTCGATTTCTTAGTGAAGAGACAGAGAAGGAATGAGCCTTCTTTTAAACTGCGATGAAGGTTTTCCGATGAGCACCGATAAAAGGGGTTAGAAGTACGTACCCAGGGAGGCGGGTTTCAAAGGGTATATGTGACCTATAAAAAGGATCTCTCTCTCCCCGTCTTTCGGTCTTAAGTCGTGCTTGAGTAGCTAAGTTTCAGAAGGTGACAGCACAATGAGTAAGGAAGGAGACATTCGAAAGGCCGACTCCAATATATAATTAGCCTTTCTGGTAAAATATTGAAGCCCAAAGACTTCGCCCAGGCGGAGGGACGGACGAAAGCCCGATGAAGGCCTTTGAACTAAAAGTCACTCAGCCGTCTGCTCATGTATGTTTATATTTGAAAGAGGTAGGAAGTTGCGTCACTTGTGGATATAGACTAGGCTATAAGAAAACGGTCTCTCTCTCTCTCTCTCTCTCTCTCTCTCTCCCCATCAAGAGATGGTCATTCATAGATTGGGTCGCAAACAATGCTCTTTATCAACAATAGCACTAAGATTGCGTCCAGAATGACCGACCGATTCATCGATGTAGATACACAAAACCATTATCATTCTCATTTCATCCTCTTACAAGGACAGCAAGGCCTAATCCGCAACAATTCTTTGAATATGTATCAAGGCAAAAGCCCTAGTCAATTAAATAGAGAAAAACTTTCATTATCAGGGGATATATACTGCACCTGCATCTTTATTTCACCTCTGGTGCTGCCCTTGAGAGCACCTCGTGAAGCTTTCTAGCCTCAGTGGAGATGCATTCCCGGTCAAATAGGGCCGACACGACCGCTACTCCCTTGAGATTTGGCAGCCCAAGTTCCATCACAGCATGTGCATTCGATATGCCGATTCCCCCGATTGCAACGACTGGCAGCTTAGAAGACAAACAAACAGCTTTCAACCCCTCCAAGCCAATAGTGAGATTGTTATCCTTTGTGCTCGTTGGATATACGCCTCCAGAACCAATATAATTGGCACCATCCATATATGCTTGTCGGGCTTGCTCCGGTGTCTTGCATGATACCCCGATGATCTTCTCTGGGCCAAGAAGGGAGCGTGCGGTCCGAACAGGCATATCGGATTGACCGACATGGACCCCATCAGCGTCACAAGCCAGAGCAATGTCGATGCGATCATTTATTAGTAGAGGAACGCCCCTGGAACGGCATACTTCCATGCAGGATTTAGCTGCTTCAAGAAAGTTCCTCGTTTCCGCATCCTTTTCCCTGGAAAAAGGTACCAAAAATCATGCTTATCATAAGCAGTCCCATCTGAAGCGCTTTATGGCCAATCTCATCAATATGGGAAGATGACTGCCCGAAGCATACAATATTCCTTAAATGAGAATGAACTAGCTTGAACCACTTAACCAAACACCCGTAGAAGATCAACAACTCACTATATTTTGACCGTGTGTTCAGGAAAAAGAAAAGAAAAAAAAAAAAGGAAGTAAAATTAATTTATTCACTCTCACTCTTGACTGGATATTTAGAAGGTGTAAGGACAATGGAACATTCCCTCAAGAGTCATTTCTTCTCTACTGCCCGCTTTTGAGCCCATATTTAGTATCCTGGAGAGCCATCGTTAGTGGTCTACCTTTTCTCCTTCTGAGACTTTGATATCACATTTCCAAAATGCCATTGTTCTCTCTGATCACCTCAGCCTCAGTTAAGCATACTCTTAAGTGCCAAACAAGCTCAGTATTGATCACTGAGAAGTAAAAATTTTTTTTGATCTTTTCAGAACATCAGAGCTTCTTATATCGTAACGTTTTCATTAAGATTTGAAGATAAAGGCAAAATATGTGATTCGCCACCCCTGAGTCAGAACAAAATGCTTAACGTAAATGCTAAATAGCAAATTTAGATGGAAAGGAAACCTTGGAAACCACTATATATTTACAGAAATTTGTGCCTTTAGTTGCAAACTGTTCTCATAAGAGGTATCACTTTTGAAGCTTTATTATTATGTGCTTAGCAATGATACCACTGAAGTTTGTTGTCCTTTGGTCAGAACCAATATCTCTTCATTAGAAATGTTGAAATAAGTGCTGTAAATAATTTATTCTCTTCAATAAATGTAGACAAACGACTCATATCCGGATGATGAACGATGCCTATTCACATCTCCAACCTGTACATAGGACTGGCTAGTTTCTCATCACGATGCACACACAGTACAAAAGAAACACACAAAATTCCAAAGTCTGGATTGGTCGGCAGACTTGCATGCTTCTTGGACCTTGACAGTCGTTGTTTAAACTGGACAATGAAAGAAATGCTATAAATCATGCAAGGCAATGAGGCATGAAGTGTAAATGCACAAACCTCAGCTGAATAATGGTTGCACCTCCCTCAATTGCAGCTTTGACAGCATCTTCAATAGACCTGCCCCACTTTCTATTCATCCCCGAATCTGTAACAGCATATAAGAACAGATCACTTGGATCTAGGACCATCTTCTTCCTGAAATTATGAACCTTTCGGTTCAACATCAGAAAATGATCGAAAGGCCCTTGAGGTCCTTTTCCAATGCTTATATCTTTGCTGTAGTCCAAGGAGTTCTCAACAAAGCGTTTGGCAACCTGCCAAATTTTTTAAGAAACAAAAGCTCATAAATTGATGCCAAATTCTTGCATTTAATCTCCACAAATGGTCCCCTCAGATTTACTCTTTGAATTTTCAATCTTAAATTCTAATGCTCAAGCAAATTAAGCCCCTCATCACATTTCCCTCACAATCATCCAACCCCATCATCTCCCATTAATGGGTCATCAGTCCCCAACTGAGTTCTCATATTCCTCTACATCATTCCCAAAAGGAATGATAATTTATACTATTACATAAGTCGTCTGAATTATGAGTACATTTTTCCCTTGGAACCCATTCTTATGGATTTCCATGTATTCAATTATCATAACTTATTGATATCCCTAAACAGTCCTTTCCGCTCCTCTCATTACCAACTACCTACCAAGATAGAAAGCAACTAGATATTGATCCATCTCCCTGGGCCTATATTTATTCTTACATCATTTGATGCACTCCTAACCCTGTGAAAGCAAGCTTTACTTTCTCCTTTCACAAGTTCACATTTATGCCTATCACCAATATAGTACAATTTGTTGACATACATTACATATGCACAAAAAGAACGGATGTATAATATCTTCTTTTTGCACATGCAGAATACACTACTACAATATTCTTCTGCTTGATACATTACAAGTATAATCGTAAATCACAGTGCCCTATATGCTATAGTAGCAAGCCTTGACCAATGTACCCAACTCCCATTTGTCGACTTTAGCACACAAAAGCCCATTCAGCAGCACTTCTAAGGCATTCTTTTCTGCTTCGAAAAAGAGGTCGCAACATTGACAGAATGACTCAGCAAAAATCTCATAACATAAGCTAAAGCTGCTCAAATCTACTACTCTAGGTTATCTTGTAATTTACATTTTCAAGTTGACTGTTTCATAAACAATTTTATGATGTTAGCTATTAAACCTAGTAATGATAGAGCAAAGGAAAAAGCTGTGCTGCTGCTGCCCTCTATAAATGTTAATGGGCTTGTAGCCTTCTACTAGTTGATGAGGCTTCCAGCACCCCAGTGATATAAATCAGTCAAAATTATTTGACCAAAAAAACATGCAAGTACGAACAGTGGTCTCCTAGAAATACTGGTTTTCTAAGAAGTGGCATTCCATCCATGAGTTCGTAACGAAATGGAAGCAAAGTCGGAGATTCAGTAAGCATTTCTCAAGCATTTCTCAAGCATATGCAATACCTGAACAGCAGGAAGCATAGAAGAACCTTTTGCCAGCTCAGCTGCTATGCATGATGCCAAAGTACATCCTGTACCATGAGTATTACGAGTTTTAACACGGGGTGCACGCAGCTCATGTATTCTTTCACCTACAAGACATACAAGAGAAAAGTATTGGTTCACAATGTAAAGGAATCACACGCTTGAAAGTATAGAGAATACCAACACAAAAGATTCTAGAATCAGACCATCAAAGAAAACATCAACAGCATCAGAAGATCCAGGAAGGTCACCACCTTTGACAAGCACGTGTCTGTAAAGGATGTAGGTAAATAGTTAAAGCAGAAAAAAGTTCTCCTCCAGCTTAGGGAGTATTCAATCTGAATTTCCCTTTCTGTATCCTGGCAATCACTGCACAGTGGTTGCAGTGAACAAGCGTTTCACTTTAAAGAAGTCCAACATATTGAAATACTGAACTTGCACACAACCAATTAAAAAGAAAAAGGTCAATTCTATAGTGATGGCAGGAGCATCCTTTTTTCATACATAAAAACCACCAACTTGCTTAGGCAAAGTTGCTAAAGTTGCACCTAAAAGGCCAAAACTCTAACAGTTAGTCAGGCAATATCTGGAAGTTCCAACTGTAAGAGGCATATCATCCTACTCGCAAGCACAGCAAATAGTCATAACCAAATTCTGATGATATAGCATTACTCAGGAGTTTCCTCAGGATTAATATTTGGGAGCAGTAAGTGTTTATCTAGTATGTATGAGATACAACAAATAATATTCAATAGTTATTAGTGCAATTTATACTCAGTCGACAATGAGTCTAAAGAATATGCGTATGGACATATTATCCTCAGCAAAGCAGCTAATTGTTTTGCCAAACCCTTTCAGTTCACCTCAATTTTAGTTGTTCTTCTAGAAATTATAACAGAAATTGGAAACTAAATACAGACATTTCAAAATATCAAATATATCTTGAAGAAACTAACCTTGGCCCCATTTGATGCAATAACTTCACAGCAGAATGCATGTCAGCAATTGTCTCCAGTTGCCTACCCCCAAGTAAAGCAGATGCCTCCTTCAAATTTGGGGTAACTATATCGGCAATAGGAAGAAGCTCTTCTCTGTATCAGAACCAAAATTAGTGACTTGCCAAGTTTCCTACCAGCAAAACTAGTAGCTTTGTATTCTATTTATTGCATTCTTCTGGCTAGCTATGACAGTGAAAAGAAAGAACCCCTGCCTAAAGCAGCTACCCTTACTTTTGCACAAGAACCAAACTCTTACTATATAGATTACGTCTTGTTCATGAAATTATTATATTTTGCCTTTCTGTCAATTCATTTTTCTCTCGTTCACTCAAAAAACTAATGATTCTTCTCTTCTTCCATAATCTCCACATATTAAGACTCCTCAATGTCCACCTTGACTATCTCTCTCATCTTGCTCATATCCAGTATCACAGTCTATCATCCATAAATGACATTCATGTCTTCAATCTATTTCCTTCAGTGACCTTCTCTCTACTTCCACGACCATGAAATGATGACTGTTCACAATTCTCAATCTTTGAAGCTCATTCTGATTGCAAAAATGTTAAGCATAGTGAAGATTCCTACCACTTGGACAGAATGGAAAATAGATGAATTACAAAAGACATAATGTCAATCATCTCTCTTCCATACAACCCCCGAGATCATCCCAATCTCTTTCATGAACGGACAGGCCCAGACTCTTCTTAATTATGTGTTATTTAGTAATCATGCAATGTTTGGTATTGAACATACCGAAACACAGCAAGAACAGAAGGACCGGCAAGAACATCTCCACTGGTGGACACCATTACGGGATCAACTACTAAAGCTTCCTTCAATCACACAAATTCAGTCAGCTACAATGCCAACGAACCAGTGATTGCATATATATGTTTCAGCAATTTTTGTAACAGATTCATACCTTTAACTGGAAACTTGTTGAGACTGTTTCTAAGGATCCTAACTATGCCTGGTGAAGGAAGCATTCCAGTTTTGACCTATGAACATAAGTTAAAACTGACGTTAATATCCTCATTGAACAGTAGTCTCACTTTTACGATAATATGATATAAACGAAAAAAATTCTTTCACAGTAACATGCATCATGATCAATATTGGCATTCTAGAATCCATAATGAAAGTGACACGGACCATTATTTGATAGATAGTTAAAAGTACTTTTCAATTGCAGATGTAAGTGAAAGATGCAACCGATTACTAAAAAAATTACCTTGTGCATTCGGTCAATCCAAATATTGAGTCTAAGTCCAACATTAGATTTCGAAAACCAACTTGGAATTTGATAATTTATCATCTTCCCCACTGATAACTCAAGATTCTCTCTAAGGTAGCTTTATCTTCTCTTATTATCTTTGGCCTTTTCTCCAGTGGCTTTTCACTTTTTTCTTTTGCACAAGTGCATTAAAAGAGATTCAAGCTTCTAGGATTATGAATTTATGAAAACATATAAGAAGTGGAAATATGGCAGGATAACAGTTTTGTACTGATACTTTAATATATACACACAAAATATAGCAACTGTCTTTTCTCTTCAATTCCAACTGAAAGTGAAAGTGAAAAGCTTCCTCCTCCAAGCTTTTAACAGAAAATAAACAGATGCCATAGGAAGAGCAGGGCATACGATCCCAGTAAGCTTGAAAATTTACCAAGCAGCAGAAGCAAGTAAAAATTGACCAACCTACATTTAATCCTTAAGTCATCGTTTCAACCAAACATCCCCCTACCATAGTCAAGAAAAACTTGGATTCTAAATTGACACTCCACACAAAGGCCCAGAATAGTCAAGTCCCTATGTCATAACAATAAAGTTACAAAACACTTATCACGGTAAAGGAACTTCAAAAAATTACCAGCCTACAAGGACTTCTCATCCTAGCCAAAGCAAACATGAGACCACCTCAAGGATAACTCTTGCACCCCCTAAAGCCACAGGTGATTATCTTTGTCCCATAAGCAATAGCACGATCACTTGCCCTTACTCTAGTTGATAATATCTGAAGAAAACAGTTAAGTTTATCTGCCCTGGACCCAGACATCTTTCACTAGACCTAGAAACTAGAAAATTGTCAGCTTTACAGGATAATAAACTCATCCACTCGTCAACTAGCCAGCTCCCTAGCCGCTTTGTTTCTCCTCCTATGCCTCCAACACGCAAGACCTAAATTCTGCAGAGCCTCATCGCCAGAGGAGATTAATGTTTCTGTCCAATTGTCCCATTCGTCGAGTATCTGTTCCTCTGTCCCATTATGTGGAAGTGAAACTCAGCGACAGGTGAGAATGATGGACATTTGAAACACTAAAAGAGCTGCCCAAGAAAATTTTAGGGAGATGCCATTTCTTCAGTGATAGCCTCAATTTAAGTTCATTAGTCTTTATTTCCACACTCGCGTACTCTTCCCGGAATTCCAAGACTGCCGCTTTGTGGACACAAAAAAAGAAAAAAGACCGCCTTTCCACAAATTCAAAAGCCGAAGGAGACGGGAAAGGGGAAAAGGAAGAACACCAATTCCGAAACTTCAACCAAACCGCGGGTATGCAGATGAGCACTTGATATTTTGCAGCAATTCACTTTCTACTTACCACGTCAACTTGCATGTCGGAGAGCACGGACTCCAGCTGCTCCGCCACAAATTCTTCCCGCACATTGTAGACGCCCTGCAATTTCGACCTTCATCATTCAACCCAAACATCCACCAGAGAACACCGAAAAAAAAAACACCACCACCGACCTCAACAAATAAACCATCACAACCACAAACCTGGACTCCGACGGTATTCTGCGCGGTGACCGCGGTGATCACGGTGGAGCAATACACCCCGCGCGCCGCGCAGGCCTTGAGATCGGCCTGGATCCCCGCGCCGGCCCCGGAATCAGAGCCGGCCACCGTCAGGACGTGAGGCACCTTCGCCATCCCGGCGCCGCTCTCGCCCGCCGCCGCCTCCATTGCTCCGAGGCTCCGAATCCGGCCGCTCCTCGAGCGCGACGAAGCCGAGCCGCCGCGCGGCCGCCGGAGCTCCTCCGGCGAGATCGGCGACGGATGAGAAGGAGGAGGGCTCGAGCGCGAGCGGTTCTGAGAAGCAAAGCATCGAGCGTCGGCATTGCAGAATCGGAGACGAAGAACCTAGAGAGAGAGAGAGAGAGAGAGAAGGACCTTGTGGAGGTTGAAGAAGACGGTGCAGGAGAGAGTTGCAGAGAAAGCCATGTAAGAGAGAGAGAAATCGATGGGGGAGTGATAAGCGAGATTTTATGTGACGGGCGGTCACCGGAGGCCCGTGACCGGCGCGACTGATTGGTCAACGCTTTATTAAAATGGAGTCAACGTGGCACGGGAAAAGCACAGATAATTTAAAATAAAAGAATGAGGGAAAAATTGGGTCAATCTATCCATGGCTTATATAATTTGAGAAAAAACTTTTTTGAAAGCTGGTCCAGAATCACAATCACCCATTCCGCAACTGGACTCTTCAATTCCAATCGATCCAAAGTCTACGAAAGCAAATTGGAGACATTGAAAACTCGCTATTGGCATTTACGTTCACCTATCATCAAAGGCCTATGTGAACACTAATAAATCCGCTAGAATAGAAAGAAGAGAGTTACTACGAAAAATAAGGTCATTTTGATTCCCACGATCAGCTTACCAGGGAATTAAAGACTTCAATAAACTTGCTGGCCTTGTTTTAAGCATTAATTATCACGAGTCATTTTCTAAATTTCAACTTGATCTTCTCAATCACTTAGGGCGCGTTTGGTAACGATTCGTTCTGAGGCCGATTCTCGATCGAATCGATTCTTTTTTATATTCCCTAGAACGATTCTAAGCATTTTAAGCCGTTTGGTAACTATCCAAAATTTCTGATTCTGGAATAGAATTGCGTTTGAGGTGTTCATTAATTTTGTTTCAAATCAATTTCTTTTAATTTTTAAATAATTTTTTTACTTTTTTCCTTTGTTTTCTTTTCTTTTTTCATTTTCCATTTTTTTTCTTTTCTTTTTCTTTTTTTTTCCTTTTTTCTTTTCTTTTTCTCACCTTCTTCTTCTTCTTCTTCTTCTTCTTCTTCTTCTGGCCGGTGACCTCACCAGAGCGTCGCCGCCCCTCATCGCCGAGCCTCGCCGGCCGGCGAGGCTCGCCTAGCCCGCCGGTGGCCGGCCGACCTCCGTCGGGGTTGGGCAAGGCTCCGCCAGCCACCGGCGGGCCGGGCGAGCCTCGCGGTGGCCGGCGAGCCTCGCCCGGCCATCGGTGGGGCCGGGCGTCGCGAGGCTCGCCCAGCCCCTGCCCAGTCCCGGCGAGGCTCGGCCTCGCCATATCTAGGGAGGCCGAGCCTCGTCGGTGGCTGGGCAAGCCTCCGGTGAGCTCGCTGGTGGCTGGGCTTGCCTCCGGCGAGCTCGCCGGACCGGCGGCGGCCGGTGCCGGCGCCGGCGACGAACGGCGGCGGTGGTGGCGGGCAGTGGCGGATGGCGGATGGCAGACGGTGGTGGACGACGGTCGCGAGATGGCCGAAGGGAAGAAGAAAATTTATTGATTTTGATTCTCAAATTTGTCCTCGGAACAAGAATCGACTTTTTTTTTTTTTATTCTTGATTTTGTTCCCGGAACAAAAATTTTACCAAACGCGATTCTAGCCGAAACCGATTCCGAACAAAGAATCGGGAAATTTGGCAGATCGTTTGGATGGTTCAAAACGGCCTTAGGTTGAACTTGAGTCCCGATCCTAGAAGCCAAGACTCAATGATTGCACTCGAGTCCTTGGTAACAAGAGTTGGGCCCACGGGATCCTCCCGTGTTGTCCTTGGTGCCCGAGCCTAAGATCCCAATATTGAAAAAGCAAAGTTACTCACAAAAGAATAATAAAACCGTTTTATGTGCTTACTTCTTTGCTGTCCAATTGGAAGATTTGTTTCCTTTTGAGTTTCTGAAAAAAAAAAATGTAATGCCCTTTAAGGAAAATAACTTGAATTGCTTCTTTTCTGGAATAAACTTTCAAATTCAAGCTAAAATTGATTTTTTTTTTTTTTTTGGTAAAGTCGAGCTAAAATTGATTTCTTTGTACTTGTTTGCAGAAAACTCGTGTTTTTATTAATGGGGTGGATCGGGCCTGAAGGTGGGATGTAGTGTTTGGTAAAAGATTATTGGACCACTTTGTATTGACAGAGTCCAAAGCCCAAGGCCGGCACTCTTTGCTTCGGCTTTGGAGCATCTTTCAAAGGCTCTATCCAAGTATTAATGAACTTTTTCAATTCCCTTTCTTGCCATTTGAATTGAAACTTACTAAAAAGTTTCTGCTTCAACCCTCCAAATGCCCCCTGGGCATTGCAAACTCAAGTCAGCTATGCACTATTTCAGATCATGGCCTCAGGTCTCATCCGCAACGTCCTGTCACTGCCTAAGTGGCCATTGAGTTGGTCATCGAAGTCGCCATCGAATGCCCATGATTAGACACATATTAGACATGATGAGATTGAGATAGAGAGAGATTGGTGTGGCAATGGTTGCCATCATCAAGCACCAGCCTGCACACATTGCCTGAGGTCACGTGATCTCGACGAGGCGATGATGTGGTCGAATGACCTTGGGTGACCCAATTGCTGATGTCAAACATTCCAAGCAAGGTAGGTATCTGTCTTGTGTGGACTCAAGTGATGTCGGAGTCATGTTGCCATGCAGTGCCCTTAGAGAGGTCACAAGGCCATGACATCCCCATCGCCTCCGGCCGCTTCTTGCCCTTTCGAGCCTTCTCAAGCTTGACCCTGTTGCTTCTGTTTTGTATTTTCAGCCTTGTGTTTTCCTAGTTCTCTTACTATCTCTTGTTTGGCGGGCTCAAGAGGACTAGTCTATCGTTTTTCAAGGAATCAAAGGGGTCTTTCTAGATATATTATTTATAAGGGCCTATTTCAATCCCCTTACAAAACTTTAGAAAAATGATATAAATGGTCCATGAAACCTTAACCTGTCTTTGAATTTATAATTCGTTCAATGTAGTCTTTGAGCTATAACTCAATTTACAGTGCGATCCTGAATTTTTAACTTACTTTATGGGGTGCCTAAACTTTTGGTATATGTTGAAATAATTTTCAATATTGTCCCCAAACCTAAATTAATAAAAGGATAACATTGAACTTTGTGATATAATTCAACTACTAAGTTAAAGACGTGCTAAAAGTTCATAGATCACATTAAACAAATTAAAAATTCTAACATTGCACATCTTCCCAAAGTTTAGAGATCATTTGTCTCGTAATCTCTAAAAATTTCGTCATTGCCTATACATTGCAGGATTACATCAGGAATTCACTTCTATACTACAACAGAAATTGGGAAACCATTCACTATGCTATCACGGTCTATTACATCAAATCCTTATGATATGGAAATGTATAAATCAAGTTTTTTGTCCTTTACCTAAATCAACAATTCAATCAATCGAAAGATTTGAATTGCAATTCTATCGTGTATCAATCATCTAAAAGTTGTCCCACAACGAGAATTTGAAAATACTTTGAATCAACGTCCTTAGTCTACATCCAAATTCCCATAGTCGATGGTTTTCCAAATGCATCCGAGTCCTTGGCCACCCAAGATCTACCTTCAACTATACAACACGGTCGACATCGGCGGTCGAAGTCGAGTCAAATCCCGAAAAAAGGGATACCCACTTCGTAAAAGCTGAATTTAAATATAAATTTCCACGAATTAGGAAAACAGATCCAAGTATTTTTCGAGAGATCATTTTCTAGGAAACCAAAAGGAATTTGAGAAACGGTTTTCTAGCGTCAAGACAATGGCAGGAACAATCCACGGGGCGAATCTGGCGTGATAGTGGCTCAGAACGAGAAATCTGGCGTTAAAACGTGCTCGAAAAGGCCCCAAAACGAATAGGAATCGGTTTCGAACACAACGATCAAGACGTGTTCCTGAAATCAGGTCCACGCCAGGCCGAAAGAACAGCTATCTAGAGAAGCTTTGTCCGAAACCAGAATCCATTGGCCCATTCGACATGGACAAGGTTGGCTCCATTCGTGATAAACTCTGTCGGAGCTTGACCCTTTCTTCATTCTTCAGTGAGATTCAGTTTAGGAAAGAGAAACATCTGGTAATTCAGAATCTCGTATCGGGATGGTTGTTTTGCCTTTCCCTTCCTTGCTGTGCATTGTGAATATAGACAAGCAAATCAGATAAAATAGTTGGAAGGAAGGAAATGAAATTAGTCACCAGATTTATGTGGTTTAGTTCCGAAGATTAAAACCTACATCCACAATGAGAACAACACGGAATTTCACTATAAAAACAAGCGATACAACAAAGATTACAATTACTAGAGTACGCAAACACTCTCTTAGTATTTTCCAACCCCCAATTATACCTAATAACTCATACAGTATTTAACTCCTCACGATTTTTATTGAAATCTCACTCGAAGAATTACACAAATTTTACTCAAAAGAATTTAACTGGTTAAATCACTCTAGTATAATTACAATGAGAAACTATCTCACGAGAAGAACTCTCTCTTCTCTTGGCCACCGAATGAAACTTAGCGCCCTCTTGGCCACCAAGGGAACTTGGCACACTCCTTAATGTTGGACGTCTCTCTCTTTTATAATGTAGAAGAGAATCTTCATCATTCAATGGCCATGACCATTGAATAATCATTATTGCACTTCATGATGCTCACATGGGAAAGAGACATCTTGTACGTTGGCCTTTCTTCTCAAAGTTTAGAATGTCCACCTTGCATTTATTAAGATGCATATGGAAGCTTCAGTCGAAATGTCCGACTATTTAATCCGATTCACCTGTCTATATTCTCAACATTGTCGATCGATCATGTAGCATACAACCAATTGTCATCTTCAACGTCGACTATCACCAACACCACCTATCGTCTTTGCAAGTTTGTCGACCGTTAGAATTCCACCATCGCTGGTCACCAAAACTAGTTAGGGGCCGTTTGTTTAAATTTGTTTATGTTCCCTGGAATACAAATTTTTGTTTTCTTGTTCCGGGGAACAAAAAAAGAACAGAAACGCATTTGTTTATACTTTTGTTCTCAGGAACAAAAAATCTTTTTTTTTTGTTCCCGAGAACAGATTTAGAACAGAAACAAGAAGTAGAAAAAAACTTATTTCTTGTTCCAGGGAACAATTCCGAGAAACACTTCTTCTTCTTTTCTCTTTTTTCTTCTTCTTTTTTCTTTGACTGGTCGCCAGCCTTGGCCATGGCTGTCGAGAGTTGGCGACCTCGCCGAAGCATCGCCGGCCCCTGGCGAGGCCAAGCTCACCTAGCCACCGAAGAGGTCGAACCTCATCGGGCCATCGCCAGGTCGGCGTCGCCTAGCGATGGCCTAGCGAGGCCAAGTCTCGCCGGTGGCTGGGCAAGGCCGTCAGCCAAAAGGAAGAAAGAAAAAAAAAAGAAAAAAAAGGAAATATAAAATAAAAATTATTAAAAAAATATATACAAGTTTACCAAACGTGTTTCTATTCTTTTTCTATTTCAGGAACAGAAATTTTGTGTAGTTACTAAACGCATTCTTCTACTAAAAAATTATTCCTCGGAATAGAAATAACTTTTTCTATTTCTGTTATTTCTGTTCTCGGAAACAATTTTTGAACAGAAATATTACCAAACGCACTCTTAGCTACTTTGGTCACTATAGGACATCGATGGTCAATTGATCCTTTATCACACTCGTTTGGCCTCAAATGCCAATAACTGTTAATGACTTTCAAATGTTATTCGAGGAAAGATGCCTTCTCATGGATATGAACACAGAGACTTCACTTGGAGACCCATCAAATTCAAACCTCCTTCATATCCTACCATAAAAATTTTGTAGGACCATTACTAATCATCCTAAAAGGTTTGGTCTTTAGATAAAAGCATGGTTCAATATTTAAATACCCTAACATCCATGCACCGGTTAAGTCCAAACATTTGATCCTGACGCCAAAACGGTTTGGGCGCACTTTGTAATATGGTATTCTCCAATACCCCAATTAACCACACCAAGCCTGGGTTTCAATGAGAACCATCTTCTTAGGAGCATCCACATCTTGAGAAATGAGAAGTCATTTTTCATCTTTAAGTAAATTTAGCGCATCAACTTATACTTCGACAATTAGCTATTATATGAATTCACACTTCAAATGGGTGATCTTTTTGCTCAAATGTTCCTGTGAAAGGTTCTAGCAGTTCTTCGGGGTCTCTACCATTGCGAAATGCATGACTCATGAAGTAAGACCTCATTCCCTTTCCTTATAATTCTATCTTAATATCACATACTAATTTTCTCATCAAGTACCCGATTTTATTTCGAATCACAAGTTTGACCAGATTATATATGTGTCGAAGATGCAAAAAGTAACTTATGAGAAATCATGGGGCATAAATATAATTCCCTAAAAGTTTAGGGGTGGTCCTCCTGACCCGCTGGATCTGTCCTTAAAGGATATGATATGTCTGGTTGGAACAAGACCATCAAGATAAATTTGCTCAAAAGCAAAGTACTAAAAAAAAGGTGCTTGGTTGGGCTCTAAACCAAAGAACTCCTTTGAATCATTTTTGTCAGATGGTTTACTTTAGAATTTGCAAATTCTATATAGTTTTTAGATTCATTATATTTTATTTTCTTATCTTGACTTACTTCCGTTTAACTTTCGGTCTCAAATTTTTATTGACACCGTCTCTTTCTAACATTGGTAACTCAACAGACACCGTGAATGCAAGATAGGGGTAGTTACAAGACAAGCCCTAAAACTTGTTAGTTCCTTGTAGTCTAGTCCGAATATTTTATTTCGTTTATTTAAGTTATAAAATTAGAAATTTCGATGCACTTTGAACCATTCTTTCTATCGACCAAAAGACTCAAATTTTAGGATTAAAATTGTATTGAAGGTTTTAAGATTTAACTACACAAAATGGACAAGTTTTAGGGTTTACCCTGCAATTATCCCATGCCAAATATGTGAAAAAAAATAAAGAATATGTGAACATATAAATATGATTCTAACGCTTGTTCTCGAGAAATTTATTTGTTCTAATATATGCCATTTCGTCAAAGTCGCTTTCATATGAAAAACAAAGCCCATCTTTTTTGGAAGTCTCCAGTAATTCGGCGATTGAGCTCAAATTTTTTATTATACTCAAATCCCATTCTGGATAATCCCTTATATTCTTGCTAGCACTATCTGCCAGCAACTTGGGCAAAACTGTGGTACTAAAATTCCATTTTGACTAATGTTCTTTCTCCTCCAGACAAAAGAGCTGTACAAACGTGGTGACTCCTTGATGTAACATTGTTGTAATGTTGTGTAGGATTCCTTCATGCGTCCCTCATAGAGAGAGAGAGAGAGAGAGAGAGAGAAAGAGAGAGAGATCATGGTCCTAGTTGCAGACAAGGCCAAAACATTGCTGATTGCAGGCCAAATTCTAATTGCAAATCTTATCCACAGAGCACATCAAGTCACTCAGGGTTGCGGGTGCTTCTATATTGCATGCACCTTCCTGCAACTCCCCCTTTTTCTTTTGGCAGGGCCACAACAAAAGTTTGGAACAGAGGACCACCACCACCTTCTCTCTCTTCCACACACACACACCAGAATCATCAATCACATTTGCAAAACCTTGCTCCTCTTTCATTCTTCATGCTCCTCCACTACATTAAACATTATTGCAAAGCCACACCCACCTTCCCTCTTCTTCCCACAATCAAAACATTAAACCGAACAATCTCCTCCTCCTCCTCCTCCTCCTCCTCCTCCTCCTCTTGAACACTTGTAAATGGAGCTGAAGTTTGCTTCAGGCAATGTTCAGACGGAGGAGGATTCCCACCAGAGCAAGAAACATCACTGGAGCAGACATGAGCACCATGAAAATGGGGAGGACTCAAGTTCAAGCAACTCCCTCAGCTTGAAGAACCTCTCCAAGCTCATCCTCCCGCCGCTCGGCTCTTCGACTGATAACCAGAACCAGATCGAGTCCCGAGGATGGGTCGCCTCTCCCATGGACTCAAGATACAGGTACTCCAGACCATCAGAATCTCTTCAATCATTGGAAAAGCAAAAAACTATTTCCAAGACCGGCCATGAGGTCCATTGAGAAACGTACATCTCGATCAGATTTGTGTAGTTCTTGAACTGTGCAGGTGCTGGGAGACGTTCATGGTCGTGCTGGTTTTCTACTCAGCGTGGGTGTTTCCGTTCGAGGTCGCATTCCTCGACTCGTCGCCGAACAGAGGGCTGTACATCGCGGACAACGTGGTGGACGCCTTCTTCGCGGTCGACATCATCTTGACCTTCTTCGTCGCCTACATCGACCCGCGGACTCAGCTCCTCGTCCGCGACTCCAGAAGGATCGCCACCAGGTACCCTACCGTACCCCAAAGATTTTCATCTGTACATCATGTTGAATTATCATTAGCATAGTAGTCGAGGAAGAGACTTGTCTGTGTGGACTGATACGTGACACGCATTTGATTCTCCACACGACTGAGTGCAAACAGATCTTACGTTTTGGGTCCTGCAATCGGGCGGGTCCAACTCGGAAATCGACCTGATCGGTTCAGTTCCAAGCCTATCTATCTCCAAGAAATCGATCTGCTAACTGGTTTTAGAATAACTAGAAACTAGCCTAGGAGTTATGCTCATTTAATCATCCCATTTGAAATACTTGATATATTTCATGATTAAAAAGTACATATATTTGATTCTCACGGTTGCATAATTAAATAATTCATGGCACTTGCTCTAAGGGGCAAGATCAGGTGTGGTTTGAAATGATTTACCTGTCGCCCTTAGATACTGTAAGCATGTTGGACTCGGGGACGAATTTAGGAACTCCAATGATTGATATAAGTTCGAGTGCCAAAGTTCGGCATTAGTCTATACAAAGAAATACAGATATGGTCAAGGATTTAAAGTTCCCAGACAACCCTAGTTGGTCCTACCCCCCAGCCGCACCTTTGATCAAATAATTGAACTTCATAATTCAAATCCTCTGATTACGCTACAAAAGCGACATGCACAGGACGACATTGCTCGAGACGTGTCGCATGCACGACCCATAGCGTGGAAATTTATGCGGTTTGATCAATATGAAATTACTTTTTCTCGGGTCGTTCTTATGAAGTGTCTAATCTCACATAAAGCAACTTTAAATGTCGGTTTTAACTTTAGGATAGAATAAGGCCTAATGAGAAAATGGCCAACCCAACAGGTGTACGGACGGAAATGGTCGGGCCCGCTTCATTGTGGGATCTTCCACTCCACCACTACACCCTCAAAAGTGGGATGAGTATATTGGACCAACTTAATTGGATATGGCTTGGACCAAACCAGACCAACCGGTTTGATTCGACTCCCAAGAGCATTGATTTGATTCCCAGTTCCACAAAAATGGAATTGGTGATTTCCAATTTGATTCCCGATTCGAGTAGGAACCGAATTGAACCAGACCAACTCTTTTTATAATTTTCTTTTATTTCTTAATAACACCAAATAAACCCTAAAATAGTAACAACTCTGGTATTTTTTTTATCTTTTAAATTTTTAAATTTTCTTGCTAAGTGATTGGTTTCGTTAGACCAGACTAGATTGGTCAGTTTGGTCCGGTTCTCAGTCTAAGGATTGTCCGATTTGATTCCTGGTCCCAAAATCTAGGAACCGGATCTCCCGGTCCGATTCTTGATTCCTAGACGGGATCGGACCAGACTGGGAACCGATCTTTGATACAAAACCTGACTTTAGACATCAAATTATCAACATGATTTTACCACCTATTGAATAGACAACAATAATAATGATAGTGCAAGAAATTAAGATAGTATTAATCTTATTGTTCCTCAGGATAATGTAATCTGTTCGAAATGATCGAGCTAAATATTCCCGGAATTTGCTCGAATCAACAGAAGATATGGTCCAGTGATGATTCTGATTCTGGGTGAGGTATGGCTTGTGCACAGGTATCTGTCAACGTGGTTCTTGATGGACGTGGCTTCGACGTTGCCGTTTGAGGCGTTGGGCTACTTGTTCTCCGGCAAGCCCAAGGTGGTCCTCTCCTGCTCCCTTCTCGGCATCCTCCGGTTCTGGCGTCTCCGCCGCGTCAAGCAGCTCTTCACCAGGTTCTTGCTCATCCAACCTCGTTCACCACAGAAAGCTCTCTTCAAGGAATTCACTGTAACTTCTGTTGCTGTCATGTGTTTTCTGCAGGCTGGAGAAGGACATCAGGTTCAACTATTTCTGGGTCCGTTGCGCACGGCTTCTTTTGGTACGTCGATGTATATAATAAGGCTGCTATGAACTCATTTATAGGCGACGTGGCGTGAGAGTCATGTTCTGGTAAAACGTCATCCGTGGTCCCTAGAGTTCGGCAAATTCTTGCAATTCGATCCATGTTATTTGAAAGACTACTTCATGTTTGATCGATTTTCGGGTTAGTAGCTTTCATTTGCCTTGAATAGGATCCACAGTTTAGATATCTGAAGAGGATTGGTTTGATCTAGTCGCATGAGTCGGATTGATACTAAATTTTTGCCATGCGCGTGTGCGGTCTTAGGTGACGCTGTTTCTGGCGCACTGCGCCAGCTGCCTTTGCTACTTGCTGGCCGATAGATACCCGCACCAAGGCAAGACATGGCTCGGGGCCGTGAATCCGAACTTCCGGGAGACCAGCCTCTGGATCCGCTACATCTCGGCCCTCTACTGGTCCGTCACCACCATGACCACCGTTGGCTACGGCGACCTCCACGCTGTCAATACTGTCGAGATGATCTTCATCATCTTCTACATGCTCTTCAACCTTGGCCTGACTGCTTACTTGATTGGCAACATGACCAACCTCGTCGTCGAAGGAACCCGTCGCACCATGGAATTTGTAAGCACAACCACATTGATCAGTATATGCATGGCACCATGTTTATATAGTTGTCTACATTAGTCCTGTTTGGTTAAAATGATTGCAGATTTAAGCAAGTTAAAGGATCCATTTTGGTATGTCGAGGAGATTGATGTTTGCGTGATTTGGTTTTGGTATGTGATGCAGCGAAACAGTATCGAGGCAGCGAACAATTTCGTGTGCCGGAATCGGTTGCCACCAAGGCTGAAGGAGCAGATATTGGCTTACATGTGCTTGAGGTTCAAGGCGGAGAGCTTGAACCAGCATCAATTGATAGAGCAGTTGCCGAAATCGATCTGCAAGAGCATTTGCCAGCATCTGTTCTTGCCGACCGTGGAGACGGTCTATCTGTTCAAGGGCGTTTCTCGCGAAACCCTCCTGCTCCTGGTACGTTGCTTCACATTTACATAATCTCGTAAGGCATGTGAAGCCTATGGTCTATGTAAAAATCGAGTTACTAGACACGCAAAAATTTAGTCCTAGCCATCCATGAACTTTGGTTACTCCGGATGCAAAATCAGTGAAATTTTTCTGTTCTTTTGCTGCATGCCAATTGCCCTGAAAATCTAATGTCATCGGAGTAGGTGGCCAAGATGAAGGCTGAATATCTGCCTCCAAGAGAGGACGTCATTATGCAGAACGAAGCGCCTGATGATGTCTATATCATCGTGTCCGGCGAGGTCGAAATATTCAACTGTGAAACGGAGAAAGAGCAGGTCGCTGGGGCTTTGCAGTCTGGGGACATATTTGGAGAAGTCGGCGCGCTCTGTTGCCGGCCTCAGGACTATACTTACCGGACCAAGTCCCTCTCCCAACTGCTGAGGCTGAAAAGGAATGATCTCATAGAAGCTATGCACACCCAACACAGCGACAACATAACCGTGATCAAGAATTTTCTACAGGTTCGCCGCTAGCATAAGACACAGTTCGCATTTCATCTGTTAAATCATCCGAGGCTTATGTTTTAACACTATGCGACGCAGCATCACAAGGAGCTTAAGGATCTATGCATAGAAGACTTCTTCACGGAGGCAGGACACGAGCATGACGACCTCCACTTGTTGACCGTGGCGAGTACCGGTAATGCTGCTATCCTCGAGAAGCTTCTCAAGGCAAAGTTGGACCCCGACGTCGGGAATTTAGAAGGGAAGACCTCGCTGGTACGTCTTCCTTAATCTCCGACCGATTCTTGTTTTCATTTGTACAACATATGCTCCGGTTTGGATTGAATAATGATTGCATCACGGTTGATTCCCGAACTGGAATGCCGCTTCAGCATAGACATTATCCATTACGGTTTGTCTGTAAATGGAAGTAAACTTGGAATGTTCAAACGTGTCAATTTACAAGTTCACTACTCATTTGATTCTTTAGAAATGTGAATGTACTGAAAGTTGTTTGTTGCGCTTATGACTTTGGATCAGCACATTGCGGCATCACTGGGCCATGAGGACTGTGTCTGGCTACTGCTAAAAAATGGATGCAACATGCATTTACGAGGTAACGTGTTATCGCCTCGCGACCTGGCCGACTATCATAGATATATGTGCTCCTTATATCCTTAATGTCCTGCATGACAGACCGGAACGGCAACAATGCGCTGTGGCACGCGATATCATCGAAGCAGCACTCAATCTTCCGAGTCCTGTACAGCTGTGCCGCCTCATCTGACCCTTGCACAGCGGGCGACCTCCTATGCACTGCAGCAAAGAGGAATGATCTCGAGGTGATGAAGGAGCTCTTGAACCACGGATTGAACATCGACTCCATGAACCACCAAGGTTTCACGGCTCTCCAGATCGCCATGGCTGAGAACCATGAAGACATGGTGAATCTACTCGTGATGAACGGCGCGAATGTTGCCTACTCAAACTTGCCCGATTTTCCTCCAGAAGCATTGAACGAAATGCTGAACAGGAGAGAGACGGGGCACCGTATTGCGGTGCCCGATGGTGCCACATTGCAGGATATGCCAATGAGAATGCACGAAGTTGAGCGAGAACTGACGCAGGAGAAATCGGACATGGCGATTTGTGCGAGGGTGAGCATTTACAGAGGCCATCCAGTGGCAAGAAGAGAGAACCGTTGTGCCGAGGCGGGGAGGCTCATCCGATTGCCGGGTTCCATTGAGGATCTCAAGAGCATTGCAGGTGCATTCTCGTTCTTTCCTTCCACTCCCCTCTGAGGACGGATCATCTACTCGGTTTGTTCAAGAAAATGTCCAAAAGTCTTGCTGGTGAATTGTAAATCAGGAATGATGAGAAAAAGTCTTGAGTCTCCATTAGTCTGTGTTAGAAAATTTTTGATGTGTGTGTGCGGAAGTATGGTTTTGGAATTAGTTATAGTTTTTGATTAGTGATATTTTGTGCAAGTGTATGATATAATTTGTAGTGGACAAGGGATAAACTAGGATAATTGAAGGACGAAGAATATGGGATATGAAAAATAGTTTCATTAGTTGGATAAAATAATTTTACAATAGTTGAAGAAAGTGTTGGTGAGGGAGCTACATGATGTGGTTTTTATGGTTAGCTCCCATCCAAAACATGGAGCACTTGCTCCTTTATATAAGTTGCCAAAGTCAGTGGAGGAAGTCTCTAGACTTCTCTACAAATAGCTACTATTATTTTATAGTAACATAAGATGGGAGTGTTCTAGATCTGCTAGGAGTATCATCAAGAGCTCTTTTGTTTTCGCAGGCAAGAAGCTTGGTTTCGATGCAACAAACACCATTATAGTGGATGAAGAAGGCGCCGAGATCGACTGCATCGAAGTTATTCGAGACAACGACAAGCTTTTCATGGTCGAAGATTCGAATTATTAGTCTCATTCCATGCTTCGGTCTGCTCTTCGCTTTATTAGGACGTTCAAGTATCATCAAGTAATTCCCATCAATCCTCTTCCCGGAAGAGTTTTCTCTTCTGCTTCATCGTGTTGTGGTGAGGGATCTGATTCTTGAACTTGCCAATAATGTTATGTATTAATTCAAAGAGAGAGATGCTGGGGAAAATGTGTACTGAATCTCACTCATTAGCCAGAGAAAACATCTCTCTCTCCCCTATAACAGCACGGGAAATGACAAGAACTATAAAGAAATGAAGAAAGTAATTATAAAGTCATAGTTGTAGAATATTATAGATGATGGTGTTTTTCAGGAATGTAAGAGAACATGAACGTTAATAAAGTATATTCAAGAAATGGTAGAAAAGATTATTGTAAAGAATAATTGAGACTCATCGGGAGAAGCAGAAAAAAAAATGATGAAAGATATGAAATAAATGTAGAATGACCAAGTATTCTCAATTGGAGGGGCACTAAAAAATGAGGGGGAATAATTTCCTTCCTATCGGAATAGAAAGTTATTTTCCTTAATCAATACTCATTGTTATTGGTTCATCAAAAATGTTTACTCCACTAGTTTCCTCCACCCAAACGCAGGAAAGTCCAAAAAAAAATTTCTAGAATTAGTTTTTATCAAACAAACTAACTCTGAAAAATAGCTATATTCATATGAACATTCTAATAACGTAAATAGGGAAACCGGTTTTCCCACTTATATATAATAAGAGAAACTTAAAATCGCACACATATATATATAATTATGATATTTCTTTGTAATAAAAGCGTAAGAAGAAAGTCATTAATCTTAAGAACCCACCTCTTCTATAAATACTCAACACGATTGACACTTCTCAATGGAGATGGCTATCCAAATTGCCGGTGAAAATTCCCTTCTTAGTAAAGTTTCATTAGAAAATCAAGTACATTGAATTTGTCGCACATCCTATAGTTCCTTTAAAGTATTTGTTAACATAAATCATCCAATTTGAGATGAGGATACTATAAGTGACATAACTTTTGTACAGTATTTACTTAAATATCATAACTTTCGAATGTTATTCACTTGAGCAATATAACTTTTTCTCAAGAAATTTATCCAAAAATTTATATATTTATTTATTTACTTTTACCAATTCAGTCATAAATTTTTCAATTTTGCCAATTGATTCTTTAACATTTTCAAGTTTTGTCAATCAAGTTCATGCGACCAATTTTAATTAGAAATTATTGACATAGACATTGATTATCCTATGTAATAGTCGACAACCTATGTAGGTCATCACAGAGGCTAAACAAAAATAAGGAAAAAAAATAAAATTAAAATTAAAAATGTCAACTTCAGTAATTTCCGACTTAAATTGACCGGATAGAGTGAATTGATAATAATGTGAATGTGAAAATATTAAAATAAAAATATATAATGAAAAAGTTTAAGATTAAATTAATATTAATGTGAGAGGTTCAAGGTATCTTTCATATGTTTTTATTTTTTTCTTATGTTAAAGTCAACATCGTGTGTTGCATCATGTGTTGGAAAGCAGGGACATGTGAATGAGTTGATTGATGGTGCCAAAGGACAAGAGGCACTACTAGCCCATTTCCTTTGTAGGGATTCACCAAGGGGAATGAATAGCCCCCGGGATTGGATACTATGAAATGATTGCACCATGCCTATTGCCTCACGAACCCGAATATGCAAAAAGGAATTTCGCCCTATTCCCTCCGCTCAAATTTCACACTCAAAGGCACTTGACAGCTTGATCTGATTGAGCGTGACTCAGTGGGGTTCTCCCACGGTTGGCACACTTTTTTTCTTCTTATGCCATCAAAATAGATTCTGTTGAAAAAGAGAAAATAAAAATGAAAATGATTTTTATATGTGTCGCAATAATTTTGGTTATTTCGAATTAAAAAAATTCAGGATGCATGTTCTGCAAGATTTAGTTATATAAAAATAAATTAAGATATATGCATGCTTTATGTTGCCCCCGAACAAGCCCACTTCAAGCTTCCTGAAAAGGTGCATACTTTCCAATCTTTTCCTAGGAATTGAGGCCGGATGGACGCGGAAAAGTGAGATGGTTAGATCAAATATAAGCCTGATTTTGCGGTATAATAGGTCTGATACCTTTTGAAATCAGCGTACCTTGGGCCTCTATGTTTCAATTCGACAACTCCTTTCTTGATTGGTATTTCCTTCTATATAGGCTTTTGTTACCCTCTGTCCATCGTTTAGGTTGATTTAATTATTTCTATCGAGATACACGTGTGAGGTCGTTGAGTAAGAAAGATTTGCATTAAAGTTATGGCATAATATGGATGAGTTATTATATCATAATTAACTTGTAAGCCGTTAATTTAAGCTTGTAAAAGAAGATGAGACTAACTAAACGTATTGATGGACTTGAGTTTGGATTGTCTTAAGGCGATCTCCGAGGCGGGTTGTGGCGACTCCCAACAATTGCTATCAAGGCTAGTGGTTTTGGATGAGCTAGGTGCAATATGTGTGGATCGACATCCTCAAGGAAATGGACATTGAATGTGAGTCCTAATTGAGGTTGTAGATAGTGTGCTCCTGCTAAGCTTAGCCAAGCCCAGCGATTAAAGAGAAGTCAATTAGATGCCGTTTTCATGCCAAACATGGCTAAGCCATGGTGAAGATTCAATTTAAGATAACGTTGGCATAGAAGTAAGCCTAGATAAATTGAAAGCGGGTATAACATAGAAAGTTCACATCTGAGGGAGAAATTTGTTCATATACATGTAGGATGCTAAGGGAAAGAAGACCCACATCGCGGAAAGTATATTTCAGTGGGCTCATAATTCATTAATTTAAGTTTTTAGAGAATGAAGCTTGAATATGGTCTCTCTCGATGACAGCATCGAACTTCAGCTTCCGACAGCATATCACTTGTAAAATAATAAAAAGAAAGGTGGACGGACGAAGTGGGATATCTTTGGGGGTACGGTTCATATCTGCCATGAGGTTCCCCCTTTTTTTTTGTTTTTGTGGATTCAATTGACTTGCCTGTGACGCAAGCAATTCCCATCGGAAAATCTCTAAGCTGTAATTATGTTGTTTCCCAACAAAGTCTCCCTTTGCTTCATGAACAATGGAATGGGTCCCTTCATAGCCAACCTCTTTTCTCGGCCTTTTTGGAAAAGTTGTCCTCCTAGGGACTACGTTTCAACAACTCAACTTTTCAGCCATCGAAACCCTCGATATCATCTCGTCACTGGCTCCATCAGGGACAGGTTTTGCCACAGCCATCGATGTCCATGGATTCGTATCCCGAACCGAGTGTTTCTATTCGTGAATCGGGATCCTAATGATTTTAGATATGGACGGTCCAATGAGGGCAGGACTTTTGATGTGCATTCATAGCATATTTCGTTTCGATGGAACAAATAATATGAACCGGAAGGATGAGATGGCCAGCCCCTGTTGGCGAGTTTGAAAGATTTCCTGCACCGTCCATCCTCATTTCTATATTTCATTTTGGTCTAGAGATTTATTTATAGGTAATGACTAATGTGTTCATAAGAATTCTAAAAACAACTGAACTCAGCCGAGCCAGACAGATCAAATTCGGTTTGTCTGTTTATTGATAAGTTAAGTAAATAAATTTACTTACCTTTTAACTAATAAAATTTGCAGCTTAATTTAGCCAAATAAGTTATCCTTAATTTGACCGAGAGCTGGCTGTGATTGTTGTTGTTCTTACATTTAGTTTAGTATTAGCGTGAATATATTCCTTTCGTTCACTGGTACTTTTTATGTTAAATTCCGCTCATCATTGAAGTTCGGTAGTTTAAGTACGTATCAAACTTTTCTACTGGTATATTCAGTTTCATGGTAACGGTTTGAAACCGAACCTAAGTTACTAGACTAGTTTTAGTTGTAATTTCGTTGGTTTTTGTTTGGATTTGACTCGAGATTTTTTCAAACTAATGAGCAGAAACTGTCTTAGACCGACCCAAACTGAACCATGAACACCCCTACTATTTATAGTACAGAACAAAATACATAAGTTAGTTTATCTTTTGTTGGCCGTGTAGATACATGTTAAAAAATAGACATTAACCAAATAATGGCCGATTTGGATACACAACCTAGATGAACTAGTAATCTCTTACATTGCATTTGAATCTCAGTCTTAAGAATAACAAAAGGCAAATTACTAAGAAAGTCTTAAACATATTGCATTTGTACCAATTCTATCATAAACCTTTTTTCCGTTTTGCCAATGTAGTTCATTTGGCCAAATATTGGACAAAAATTGTTAATGTGGATGCTAACGGTTCTACATGACATGATCAACGTTAATGTAGACAATTTTTAAATAATTTTTTTGAATTTTTGAATTCTTTTTTGAAAAATCCAATTAGTATACATGTGATAAATCTATAATAAACTAATTTTTTACTATAAAAAAATCCTAAACCGATAGACCTTTGACAAATTTACCCTTCATCAGTTTTTGTTAAATTTTAACATCAAATCACTGAGTTGGATAACACGCAGGTGTAAATGTTATTGATCAAATTTAACAAAAACTAATGGAAAGTATATTTGTTACAAATATATCAGTTTAAAGTTTGTTGTGATAAAAAAATTAGTTTGGAATAAATTTATCATTAATACACCGATTTTGGATTTTTGGTGGTCAAAAAATTAGTTCATATTAAATTTACCATAAATACACAAGTTTTAGGTTTTTCGTGGTATTTGCCATTTTTCTTTCTTTGTTTTTCCCATTTCTTTTCACCAATAGCCGGTTGCCAATGAGGGCTAGCCTCACCTGGGGGAGGGTCTCCCTCACCTATGGTAGCAAGCAACCTCATCAATCCTCACCTAGGCTAAGGTGAACGCTAGCAAAGGCCCCTCTTGCTAGATTTAGTAAGCTGACCATCGCCCAAGCCAAGGTAGCCTCATCGGGCTTTCACTACGCAAGGGTCGACCTCCTTGGTGCTCACCCTTGTCCTTGCTCATTCGAGGCCAACCCTCACCAGCCATCATTTGTGGCAACTAGCAAAAAGAAAAAGGGAAAGAAAAAGAAAAGATTCAGAAAAATTATTAAAAATTTCCAAAAATTGTTAATATCAACATTCACCAGTCAACTATGCTACGTAAAATAACATATGGCCATTTATAACCAAAATTGATCGGGTAAATCATATTGGCAAATCATCAAAATATTTATGACTGAAATGATCAGATAAAAAAAAATTAATATTAAATTGATATAAATATAATAGATTTAGAATTTGTTTGGTAATTATTCTGAATGGATAAAAGACATCTAATGAATAACATACTTCTTCTACGACGTTTTAAAAAAATCATTGCCCATTAATTTTCTTTTGTTATAAATATTTCTAAACTTTTTTTCTTTTGTTTTGGCTGAGTACGAGAAAGAAGAGATACGAATCGAATCCAAGATCTCTCTTTGAACTTCTTTAAGGCTTGATCATCATGGAGTCAAAATCCCCTTTTTCCTAATCACATAATTAATCAAGATAATCGATAGTACTGATTCCAGTTTTCGGATGGTGGGCTCAATATTTTACTTTTGTGTGCTAGACGTATCCAATGTCTAGATACGTGTAATCGTCCGGGAAGCACACGTATGTTTTCTTTTCTTTTTTTTTTTTTTCTTTTTTCCAATTTAACTTTAACTAATTAAAAAAATGCCTCGAATGAAATGTTGGGTACGAAAAGAAGACGATTCCACATTGTAGAAATCAATCAATCTTCGATGCACGGAGTCCAATCATTCGTACAATAGGAATTTGATGATCTCTCTCTCTTTCTCATCATGAAAGGATACTAGAGTGTTCATTTTGCCTTTCTCCAACTCCTAAGCATATGCGCTTCACTAGTTACTAGGTTGTTGGCACACATGACATTTTTTAATGGAAAATTGAACCGATAAATACTAACCTTATTGCATAAATATCAATTCAGTTCTAAATTTTTCAATTTACTAATTCGATCCTTAATTTTTATGCAAAATTTCCATGTAATCATTTCATCTAATTTTTGTCAGAAATCGTTCATGCAGTGGTTTAGTCATCATTGGCAGTGATTCCTAACAAAACTTGATTAGAATAATTATATTGATTTCGCATGAAAATGCAGGAATAAATTAACAAAATTCGAAAGTTTAAGATTAAAGTGGCATCCATATAATATGTTCAAGACTAATTGGGTATTATTCTCTATTTGAAGTTTTGAACTCAAGTAATTAGCAATAATTTCTTTTGATAGGACATGTAGTTTTTGGCATGTAAAATCGAAGAAAAAAATTGTAGCTTGAGTTACGATAATAGCTGGATTTTTTTTCCATTGTCAAGCATGTTCATGTAAATATTACCCAAGAAAATAAAGAGAAAAGGTTCGCTAAAAATCCTCAAACTTAGTTGCGGAATTTAATTAGATCTTCTTACTTCGATGTAGATTATGATTCTTCAAGGCATGATGGAAATCTTATCACCAATGGGAAACAGAATAATTCCTTAATTTGGTGATGCACTTCAAATTCGTCGCCAAATTAAGAAATTGACAAGTCAAGATTCATTATCGTTTTCTAGAGGCAACTAAAGGGGACTAAACTTTGTCGAAAAAATATTTATTAAATGATGTTGTGCATATCGCAAATGACATGTTTAGATTAATCACCTATTGAGTATGGAGCCATGAACTAATTTTACTTACTAGACACATCATTTACTAGACGAAATTGGGTCCACTTGTCCATGCATCAACAACACATCCCTCCATTCGAAAATGTCCACGAGAGCTGCTCAACCCAAGAAGCATAAAGTGGAATGATTTTACTCTTGTACCAATCCAATGACACTCACTAAAGAGATGGTCTCAAGAGATTCCCAAATTATCATTCCCTCCACTTCTTGGGAAACACCCATTATTGCACCCAGCAATTTAAACCCCCTTTTAACATAGAAACATGTGAATAAACCTCTTTTCTTTCAATACTAATCCACTTTATAAATCCCCTCTCTCCCTCTCTCTCTCCCCCCTCTCCCAATTACAAATAACCCACTAAATATATATCGATATCAACATACTAAATTATAGAAATGTCTATCATTGCGAGTGCTGAAATAGCTCGAACCTTTGAACACCCATTCAGATTGCACTAGATAATTCAATATCGTAATCTCTAATTTACTATTGATTTATGCATAATCTCAACAGTTTAACGATACAGAGTGATTCGAATATATCGATAATGTAATATTGCGATTTTGATATGTCTTTTTTTACACATAATCCTATCAACTGGAGGATGAAACATCCGTGCATATGAGTGTTTCTTTATAAATATTGCGATTTCAATATGTCTTTTTTTTACGCATAATCCTATCAACTGGAGGATGATACATAAGCATTCAAAAGAACATCCCTGCATATGAGTGTTTCCTTAGAAATATTGCGATTTTGATAATTTCATATTGCGATTTCGATAATTTGATTCGAATATATCAATAATATAATATTATGATTTCGATATATATTTATTTTTTTACACATAATCCTATCAATCGAAGGATGATACATAAGCATTCAAAAAATACATCCGTGCATATGAGTGTTTCCTTATAAATACGCCTGTCCATCTCCATCACCTTTTTTAATATCTTTTCACCATAGCTCTCTTTCTCTATCTCCCTCCCTCTCTTTCTCTCTTTGTACCCTCAAAGATGAATCCGCACTCACTATCATCATCATGCAAGAACGCCACCACTTCATCGGTGAGTGGCTTCTACAACTTCCTCACACAAGCGCTTGACGACTTGAATTCTTCCTTCCCGTCATCGTCATCTTCGTCTTCGTCGTCATCGTCGTCGTCTTCGACCTATGGCAACAGCTTCATGTCGATTCAGTACCTGCAGCAAGTCCTCCATTCGCTCCGGTCGGTACACTCTCGGCTGACCTCCCTCGTCCACGAGCTCCGCCTCCCCGTCGGCGAGAAGTGGCTCGACGAGTACATGGACGAGAGCGCCAGGATCTGGGAAGCTTGTAACGTCATCAAGTTCGGCCTCTCTCGGATGGAGAGGTATTGTACGACCGCGTCGAATGTCGTCTCGTCGATCCTGGGCTTGCATGATCATCACTTGGATCGTCGCCAGGTAACTTCTCTATATATCCATGAGCATGTTGAAGGAAATCAACCCTCTTTCTCTTTTTAATTGTTCGCAAGGTTTTCATTGAAACTTGGATGTTTCCTGATTTTGCTATGACTGTACCACACCAAGACGACCCTATTGATTTCGTTCTTTATCTCGTTTGAGCTTTGAAAAGGCGCTTCGGGCTATAGACGAATGTAGAAGAGAGGCGTTGGTGTTGGAGGAAGAGAACAAGCACTTGATGGAAGCAAGAGTTCAACCCCTCTCTCTATGCTTCAACGAGAACGTTTCATTAGAATCCAACTTCAATGGTTTCAGTGGCTTTAGGGGGGCTCTCTTTGCGATGAGGAATGTGAGCTCATTGCTCCTGATGGTTCTCCTCGCCGGCCTCGTCTACACTTGGCCGGAGTCGATCTTCCACCAAGGTGGGAATGAGGGGCACGCCGTGTTCGGGTCGAATTTCATGATCTCGTCGTCGAGGATCCAGCAGAGGATGGCCAGCGAGATCCACAGGATGAGCCGGCGGTCACCGCCGCCACCGATCCTTCTCTACGAGTTCAGGAGGGCGAGGCACGGCATGGAGGAGCTCAGGGGGGTGTTGGAGAGGGGAGAAGAGGGGGAGCATCATCAGCTGGGGCAGGAACATGTGCAAGACAGGGCTGAGAATTTGAAGGGCTTGATTGGGTGTTTGAGGAGTGGGGTTGAGAGTGTGATGGTACAACTTGATGATTTGTTTGATGAAATAGTTGAGGCAAGAAAGAATCTTTTGGACTTGTGTAGCCGTAGATAGAGAGAGAGAGAGAGAGAGAGAGAGAGAGAGAGAGTATGTGTTTGCTTTCAAAATTTCAAACATGTGAGGCAATCAATTGATTGATATAGAGGAAAAGGTGCAAGAGGGTAAGATCATTAGATTCCCCACCCAAAAAGAGAGGGAGAGAGAGAGAGAAGAGGGTAGAATGAAAGTTGTCAAATTGGTTTGGTTCCATTGTTTTCTGGAGGATTTTTCTTTTTTATTAGTACTATTTATGAAATGTAAAGACAGTTCTAGGAGTCTCACATTTGCCTTGTAAAAGATGCAGGTGAATCAAATTCGGTTGTTATTGAATTCTCTTTGTTGCGTGCAAGTGTTATTTAACCTGACCAAATGCAGATTATGATTGCCCAGGGCGACGCCCATAAAGAAGATATTCGATAATTATAACTAACTTATTTACGTATGATCAAGAAAGTTTGAGCGATGCAATTTTTCATGAATATATGACTAGGATTTTTAATCTCAATAGTGCAATTCAAGTAAACATAAGTGAAAATCACAAAAAAAGAAATCATTATCTTATACTATCTCTCTCTTTTCTCCTTTGATTTGCTTCTCTTTTGCTTCTCCTTTTGGTTGATATTATGTTGGTTTCCTTTGCCTTTTCTGATTTCAACGCTCTTCTGGTCGAACAAAGTATGGGATGCTTTTGAAGTATGGGCAGACTTTTAAAGTTTAGGCTATAGTTGGAGAGTGCCCCTAAAGCATTCGCTAAGTAGCTAATAAAGCAAACTATGCAATTTGTAACCCATCATCTTTCTTGACTTATACATAATAAGAGCAATTTTGGCACTTGTCAATTCAACATTATAAAGATCTACAAACCATATTGAGCCCGTTCAAGAACACAAGTTCTCGTGCAATTTTTTGTATTCTCTATGTTTTCGAGCAAATCTCTCGTATTCTTTGGAAACAATAACAGGGTTCTCGAGCCTGCAAGAGTTGAAAAAACTGGCCTTAAAAGTTCCACAAAAGTAATTTTCTTTTTTCCCTTCTTCCCTCTCACTTTATTGATCTGCAACTTAGGATCCACGGTACTCGAAGCTACTAGAGAAACTTTTATTTATTTTATCTTTTCTTCCCTTCTTTCAAAAGGGGGAAAATATATTCAATGCGGAAAATTCCCTGCAAGTTCTTGGCTTTGAAGAGAAGCAAGGTAACTATTCCCAGTAAAGAAACAAAGGGGCGAATATCTGATCTGCGCTGCATTTGCTTTAATGTAAAGCAAAATTATCCCCAACAGAAGGACAGATTCCTCTTCCTCTCCTTTTTTAACAAGAGGAAGGTGATAATGATTCTTCTTGTTTGCTCAGAAGAACACATCTTTTATATTCTCCTTTTGATTAAGATGGTATTCTTTTTTTTTTCCTACATTGTTTTTACTAATTTAGATATTCTTTCTTCCTTTCGAGAACAGTTGTGTGGTTTGACTATAGCTTTGCTTTTAATGGCCAACATCTTCGCTGGCTGTCATTCACCAACCTTGTACGTCAAAGTCTTTCCTTATTCCTCTCTCCCTCTGGGGCCTGTAGGAACATCATCAGAGTGCTACATCTGTCGAGACAATAGGGTTGGTTCAGTCTGCTACCGACGTCTTTTCCAGTTGTTATTATTGTTAGGTTTCGCTGGTTTTGAACCCTCGGTCAACCTGGTCTTCATTGACAGTCGACTGGTGCTGGTAGGCTCGTAATTAGAAAAACAAAGAGAGAAAGAATGCAGAGAGAGAGAGAGAGAGTTGTCATTATAGCTCTTGTTGCTTCAAAAGCTCAAAAGTCACAAAGGCTATCCCTTTTCACATTAGCGAGTTCCATTTTCCCCTGCAACGTCTTACAGGAGCTAAATAAATAAACTATGGTTAAAACATTAGAAAGTACTGGAGAAGTAGGCAAAAGTAACTCTTAAAGGTCCAATCAATTCTTGTTTTCAGTGAGCTCGCCAATGAAAGCGAGTTCTTGACTAGACCTCAGCCCATCTAAGTCCACGATAGTTAGGTTAGTTTATTATGACATGGCCGGTCCAAAGGACACCGTAAATTAATAGGTAGAATGATGATTCCCATGACATCAGTAGTTTTAACTATTCCAGTGATCCAGCCATTTACAACTCCGCTCAAAATCACCAAGGAATATCCATGGGTCACCTAGCGTGTTCGAATTTGACATTACATAGAAGTTCAACACCCACTGTATTACAAAAACCGATCAAATATACATACATATAACAAGTTCAATATGCTTTGTCAATCAGTCAACACAAACAGAAGGATTGTCTAAACCTGTCTGAACTCCCATGCTGTACATTCTCCATCTTCAAACGGTTCCGTTTTTCACTGGAAGAAATCTGTCAAGTTAGCAAACAGAAAGGCCAGTCTTCACCACCACCACTTAACTGAACCTGATCTGTCCATGCACTGAAACAAAAGTTAATAAATGCACATATTGAAAAACTACACCTTCGTGGGCACCGTTCAGTATTTCACCTCCATAAAGAGCAACTTCATTTCCTCCAAATGAGAAACATGACAATCATGAGATTTCTCTGAGATTGCCACAAACTTAGAGTGAAGTAGAATAGCCAAGATAAGGCACTAATACTTGCTTCCACTAGCAAATCATATTTACCGTTGCTCTTATATTAGCACAGAAACTATTGATCTGAACAGCCCAAATCTCAAATCTGCACTAGATATCTAGATTTTCCTCTTTCAACTCATAATCTTAATAGCTTTTGTCCTTGTCGAAACTCTCAGGACTTCGACCATGAAGGCAGCACTCTTCCTCCACTGTTAACATTTGATGCATCGACATCGACATCAAAGTCATAATCCTCAAAATCCAAATCATCTATACATGTAATGTCATCGCCTGGCTCGTTAACAGCTTGATTATTGTAATTTTGGGCCTCAATTACTGTGGCTCTTTTCTTCGATCGACCAGTGCTTCTAGTGAAATCATCATCCTCTTCATAGTTGGGTTTCGTGCCTCCATTTGCCTCTCTTCTCCTTTTCATGGAATCCATACTATCATTGCTACTGCTGCTGTTTTGATTATCTGTTCCCTGGTATTCCCTAATGGTGGTTTCTATGGTTTCTAGCAACCGATCTCCATACTTGCTTACCTTCGCCCTACACAGAAACATAAAAATAATTATCTGCTATTAGCAGAGCATGTGAGATAAAGTCTCCTCATAACTTACTTCCCAATGCCATTGATTTCAAGCAGTTCTTCCTTTGTTCTGGGAATTCTTTTGCTGATATGTTGAAGTGTAGCATTGCTGTCAAGGACCCAAAAGGAAAAAAGCAAGGGGGCTCGATGAATATTCACTCAATAGCACCACAAAACAAACAATTACAGACTAAACTCATGAAGGAGATGAGCTCACCCAAATATGTGATATGCCATGACCCCATCCCCAGCTTCCTTAACAAGAATAGTCCGTAGCATACGCAATGAAGTGTATAATTTGGCTGACAGGATCTGAAATACAAGGAGTTCCCCAAGCGGTAAAGAGAGACGAGCAACTTCATCCTTTTTCTTAGGAGAATGGACAAGCTAATAGATGCGTGCTCATGCATATATTTCCATACCAGATCGCCTTGAGCTTCAGGTTGAGCAGGACCGTCTATCTGAGGCATCAATTTTCCAGAAGTCAACAATCCTTTGGCAGGAGTTACATCAGATTTACTAGACTTAGATATCTTTGCCACGGAAGGAAATCTGCAAAATATGGTGGCACTAGAGTCAAGCAAAAATTGCTTCATTTAGATTATCCTAGTATGTTACACATTTTGATACAAATATTAAGCTTTCAAAGCAGATCAAACAAATAATATGGAAAACTGGTGGCCATACTGTGGCTAAATCACCTAAAATGTATGGCTACTCAAAAGACTCAAGCACAAATCTCCCAGTAGTAATGGAGATTTCATAGTTTTGTCACAGGACAAGTATGAGCAATACGTTTCACAACACCATGATCGAACTGTTAGAATATTTAAATGTTAATCACACATTTATCTAACAGCTTAAGCTTTTAGAGCAATCAGCTGTGGTCTCACCAAATTTCATATGGTATTAGAGCTGGAGATCATAAGTTCAAATCTTTCCAAGCCTTATTTGTGTCCTCAATTAAATTTCCATGCTTAGTACTAAGCAAAAGAGACTAGACTAAGCATGAAAAGGAGTATTAGAATACTAAAATGTCAAATCACACCTTCATATAACAGTTTAAGCTTTTAAAGCAATCAGCTATCGTCTCACCAAATTTCACAAACCTTTCCTAAGTGATCCTAAAGTTTCAAGTTTTCTCTTTTTAGAAAAGGTACTAAACGGCTCCTAGTAGAAGCCACTTATATCAAAATTATGCACAAAAGCTGCTTCTAACATTTTCAACAAATTTGATGTATGAAACTGAACTCTCCTGCTATACCAAAAGTGAAGAGCGCACAACCAATTATCCTAAAAAGAATCCCAGGAGGATTTAACTCTTCGAAATGCCCTTGTATTTCTCTCTCCTATTAAGCCAAAAGCCAAGAAGAGAAATCATCTAGTAATCAGTTCTTTTTGAGATGCAAACCCACAATTCGCGTCATACCATAACTGAGGGCAGCAAAATTACTCCTAAAATAGCAAAAATTGTAGTCCAAATCTTTCTGATCCAAAAACTTTAAGTTGTGTCGCACAATAAACCATATCATCCGTATGTATCTACTGATCGATCAAACTGGTTGAATAAATCTTTCATCCGTGCGTCAATGACAAAGATCAAAAACCGGTACCATCTGCAAGAAGGGCTTAAAATCTAATAGCATGAAAGGTGTTAGTTTCCCACCTAGAGGAAGAACTATAATTGAAGGGAGTTCAGGATAAAAGAGCAGTAGTAACGGCTGCAGGCCAAGCACAACAAATTGCTCTCACAAAGGGGAATCGACTACATCAATACTCCATGCCAGTGCTCCTATTAAGCACCATTTTCTCTCTGAGATTATAAACTCAACATTTTTAGACCTCATATAACCTTTTTACCACTCTTCTAGCGTAAGATCAGATTTTATACTTGGAACATTACTTCAAATGATAAACCACTATAAGTAGCTATCTCTGATCTAACTTATAATGAAAGTGAACATTTCTCCCAGTCTTCCTTCAAATTCCCAGCTATTCCCCAAAGCTCCTAATCTTGAATGCATTTGGATTATTTTTCCCGTATGAGTCAAAGCATAAAGAAGTAGATTTGAGTCGCAAATATGTTGCAATCATGACTTTACTGGAATTGAGATCCAATTCTATGATGAATGCCACCTGGCAAAACAGGTATGACGGGTATGAAATTAAGAATAAATTCATTGCGACCAGTGACTAGAGAGAGAGAGAGAGAGAGAGAGAGAGCATTGATGTGAGGGGCATTTGTGGAAAGGAAAGGCCTTGGACAAGATGCAAAAGTGAAACACTAATGGTCAGATGAGACAAAGATCCAGCATCTACCACAAAAATTTACAGTAGATCCTGTTGGCCCTAGTGGTTAGAATAGTCGGTTCATTACAATAGATAGCAGCAAATAAACACCCTCAGAAGTGCTTAGTCATATTAATCTTTTTTTTTTTTTTTGCCAAACACCCTTGAAAGTCCATGACCAAAACAAAATATCTATAATAAATTGTTGTTTCAATAATTAAGTCCCTAGTAGACCCACAAGATGCTTGCAACCAATAAATGTTGATTGTCATTGAAGGCAAGAAAAGGAAGGTTACTTTGAAATATCTCTTTGTTAAATATAAAATATGAAATGTCAAAGCTCCACAATTTGAGTAAAAAGCATGCAAAAGTCATGTTAATTTGGACAGGGATTAGAAGATTCAGATGAAATGCATCCTATGTGTCTCTAAGACATAATTGCAATTCAAGCTAAAGATTATGGAACAAAAAAAGTTTCCAAAAAGGCAATGCAACACCCTATCGGGGCAGAATAGCAAATGCATAAGTAGGCACATGGTTAATAAGCACCGTGAGATGCTGATGATAAATTTCCGACAATGAAAACAGAAAAATTTCTTGGTTCAGTGAAGGGATGCCCCTCTCATCACCAGTTAAAGAACAGCAAAATTAATGACAAACCTCAGTATGACAGATTGCCTTCCAGAGCAAAGATTGTAAGCCTTGGATTCATTTACCTGAACAGAAACAAACAAAGGAACATAGTCTCCTGTCTGAAAGCGAAAAGCAAGAATCCAAAAGGAGGGAGGAAAATTTTCTTCTCAATTAAATGATTAACCATGAATTTCATGGCCTCACGGAATCATAGCAGCGATATTTACCTTCAGTATTGACGACAAAGATCCATAAAGGTCACTTTTCCTAACATCCTCCACCAGGAAATCTTCAGTAACAAGATGCCGTAGCACACGGGAAGCTTCTCCCTTTGCTAGATGTTTCCCAGCTCCATGCAAATTCAACTTTTCATGTCGATGCTTTTTGACCTGATTTAACACTCCAATTTGAGAATCAAGCAAACAAAGACCAGGATGATCAATGGAGAATATCTAAGTTACTGTCTCAACATACAAATTGATTCAAAGAACCCCTGTAAACTTCTAATATGTGAGCTGAAGAAAACTGCTGCCCTGCTAACTTCACCAACTCAACCTACGCAACAGTAATTCCACATTCAAGTATGAGCAAAAGTCTTAGCTCGCAAGAGATTGGAGCAAACCACCACAGCAACCGAAAAAGACAAATAGTAAGCATTCAAACCAATTGCTTTGCAATCTCAGTCACATCCTTCTCAACAAAACTTTTGATCTTGAGGCAATTGTCACATGTTTTTCCGCAATTATTGGAATCAAATTTTTCTCCAAAATGAACAAGCTGCAGGAGACGTCGACAGTCAACATCATTTTCACAGTAACTGACCTGAAACAGTTGAAATGACTTTCAGACCATCTATAATAATTGGAACTTTAGAAAGCATCATTTGAATCAGTACAATACCATGCGCAGGAGATTGTCAGTATTTGTTTCGAGTACCCTTCCTGAATTCGCCATATTGATACGGTTATAACCATTTGAGAATGGACTTTGCTCTACTGCTCCTTGGCTAATCATATGTTTTACGCGTATCTGTCAAAGAAAATATAGAATACATAAAGTTCTATTATTTTTCCCTGATGTGCCATAATGTACTGAAGAGGTTACACAAAAGAAATTGTCAAAGCAATTTTTATTTTTAGTACTTTAGAAAAAGAACTTGATAAAATTAACCAACTTTCAAATTGCAAAGTCGAGCATGAACAAGAAAAGTCAGTACGATAAAGTCTTTGGAGTCATAATGTTCATAAACATACTAAAAGATGTAGGAGAAGGATAAGAAATATGAGTGCATAAATTTGGAGAAGAATCGCTGTATCAGCATTACATAATCACTGTAACTGTAGTACAACACACAAGACGAATGCTGACCATCTCGTCCAGCACGACCGCATTCCTGTGATATAACCAAAATCCAGAATCATCATCATGTCATGAGCTAAACCCAAAACATTGAATTACACACTGATTTTATTAATGTTCAGCAATTGAAACTTCCAGCACTCAAATGCATGATAGAAGCATCATCATGTTTCAAAATGTACCTGGTGATAACCTTCAATTGATTTAGGAAGGGAATGATGAATTACAAAGCGGACATCTGGCTTGTTGATACCTACAAGACACATTGTCCATGGTCAAAATGCTATCGCATTTGATTACTACAATCAGAAATTGGTGAGAAAAGAGAAATACCCATTCCAAATGCCACTGTGGCACAGATTATATTGATCTCATCTTTGCTCCACTGCTTTTGGACAAATGCTCGTTGAGCAGGGTCCATGCTCCCATGGTAAAATGCTGCTTTATGTCCATATTCCTGACAAATACAATCATTATTTTTAACAAATTGTGGACAAGTAAAGGATCCCTTGAGCCTTAACTTTTATTGAAGCAACTTATCTAACAAATAAAAGGAATAAAAAAGAAATCTGCTTTGCCTATTGCAATGTAAGGCACACAACCCTGTGAAAATATAGGAAATTAAGAAATATTGATTGAAGAATATGAAATATACTTTGTGTACTCAAAAACGAGAGAGAAATATGCAAAAAGACTCAAATTTGTCTTCCCCCTTGATACTCTCGCACCACATAGCATGTTTAATATCCAAAACAACAAGATGATACTCATACTAATCTTCCATGAATTCATGGTACAATAATGGAAAAGTCAAAAAGGACATAAAAACCTAGCATCAAGAATGGAGTAAAATTAGCAAACATTCGGCTGCAGCATTGAGCTAACATATGTACACCTGACAAACATATTCAGAAATCGGTAAGAAAATAAATGCCAATGCATGTGCAAATGTACACGAGCATGCAAGCATATATACACAAGTAAACAACTGAACATGAATGCAATGCATGTGGTGGAGACACACAGATAAGGAGAAAAAATCTATATGCAATGCATGCAAAGCCACTGCAGTGCATACAGAGCTTCATGAGTCCTACACTTGCCAAAAAAGAGAAAATTTTCATGGGCTTGGTTGAGCTAAAAAAAGGATAGTCAAATCAGACTTGCAAGGAAATTCAACGTTTCTGGATTGGGTTGGGAGGGGGCGAGGAGAAGGATACGGTTTCTTTAACAATTCGGAAATAGTCCTCTCTATGAAATAAAAATTTTAAAAAATGGGAAGCTAAATGGCGTATACTATATAGTAAATCAATTTTGTAAGCACTACTCAACAACCAAAACTAGCAATCAAATCCAAGGTGTCATCTTTTTTAGGCTAGAAATAATTTTTACAAAATTGAATCTATCTGATCATAGCAAGCAATCATGGCATGTGATCATATGTAGCTGAAGTTAGGCCAAATTTCAATTAAGGGAGCTACCATCTAGATGAGTCTGAATTCCATCAATTTAGGTCAATATAAAAAATCATAACATCAATTCATATCAATCTAAAGCATGAAATTTTAACCCTCATGTCTAATATTTCATTCAAAAGGATGTGATAAATTGTGTTATTACCATGCGAAACATAATGCTGTCAAAGGTTTCGGCAAGTAGTTTCACGTAAGGTGTACTACTGAACTCTCGTACTAGATTATTCCAATCGGTTGGAGGTTATGTTCTAGCCTCACCAACAAGTCTTCAGTTCAACAAATTGAGGGACTTGATTTAAAAAAATAAAAATAAAAATCAAGCTGTCTCCACGTGAATATTATCCTATATGATCAAACAACTCTTAAATATGGTTGCCAACGGCATCAAACAGGACCAACCTGTAACTTTTCGGCAACCTTCTCACAGTCCATTCTTGAGAGACAATAAATTATCCCGCATTCATCAAAATGATTTTCTTTAATGAATTTGTCTATGTCCTCCAGACACTTTTTCGTCTTTGGAATGACAGAATACCTGCAAATTTCCACGATCAGCTATAATTTCCACAGCTGAAAGATAAATGTCTCACTTAGATGCAAACCGTAAATTTGGACGATTAAAACTCTGCCGGAAAATAATGCAGTTGACAAGAGCAAGAGCTCGGACAACATCTTCTTTGACACTGGCTGTTGCAGTAGCAGTTAAAGCTAACACTGGAGTGCTAGGGAACTTCTGTTTCAGAATACCAAGACCCTGCATAACGTACAAGATGATTGGCATGAAAGATGGAGCAGTATCAGTAGCATAAAACTCAAGAAAATTTTACCTCCATACCTGATAGTCGGGTCTAAAATCATGACCCCATTGACTCACACAATGAGCTTCGTCAATGACAATCCTAGCAAGAAGTTCACGAGCATGTAAACTTTCCAACTGCCGCAACAAAACATCGCTTCTGCATTCAAAAAAGAGGCAAAAAAAGCTTTCTGAAATATTCAGAAGAATGTAAAAGAATATGTTATTAACTTCTTGGAGAAGAAAATGCTATAAATTCTTTTGAAAATTAATAATAGTAGATATTCAAAAATTAGATACTTCATTCAGATATTTCAAGAGAAACTGGGGTCAAACAACGAGCACCAAAGTATTATCTAGATGGTCAAGCTACTAGATGAGATGTCCTTCAGAGTTAAATGCATTAGCACTCCCGCGCCAAGGCTGGACTTTTGCCTAAGATTTAGGGTCGCAATTGATTATGAGTGGGGAGGTAAAAAAAAGGGCTAGAAATATTGGAGCTCTGAATCCTGCTCTAGTGCCACGTACAAATTCTTAGAGCACTTCCAACTTATCTTAAATATTTCTCCGCTCAATGATTTGTCTATCTATAGATATGTGTTCAGCCTTCATCACTTATGTTGAATTATCTTGATTTTTAGGATCTGAATATTCAGTCCTGATTTTTTGGGTCCTAATTATTAGGAAATAGCTGTAAATAATTAGTTAGGAAATGATTTATTAGTATCCCTTGATTTGTGGGATTATAGCTATATTTTACAGATTTGTTTTTTCCTAGTTAGTACTTGTAGAAGTCTTACAAATAGCTTTGTAATCCTGGAACAAAATATTGTGAATGATCACAATTCTTTTCTCTAAATTCTTCAATCACTAATGTTGAATTATGAGCCTTACCGTACAAAAGCACAGCAGTGCCATTAACTGATTTAATTCATCCACTAAGTGGTATGATTTTATGATGTTTTTATATGTCTTGAGCTATAGATATGCCAGAAGCTGCCTCTTAGCTATGCTCCAGGAGATTAAAAACCAATTTTTCTTGCATCATTTGTGAGGAGAATAACACTCACTTGGCAACCTTCTCAGGTGTGACATATAGGAGCTTGAATTTGCAATAATCAGAATTGAGTTCTCTAAGGATCTCCTGCTGTTCACTCCAGTCCATGTTAGCACTTAAGTAAGTCGCAGGAATATTAGCCTACAAGAAAAGAGTGCAGGAGAGCATTAGAGAAACAGTCCCGAAAAAGCAGGATAACTGAAGATATATGATGTAGACACGAACATGTTAATCCGGCAAGTTACCTGCAACAAATGCATTATTTGATCTTGAATAAGTGAAACGAGGGGTGAGATAACCAATGTCACCCCTGGACATATTAGAGCTGGAAGCTGTCAGGAAAAAAAATAAAAGAGGAGTAATGCACAAGCTTTGAAAAACTTGACATATTGGATTCACAAGCCATCACACATTCCAAACCATGCACATCAAAACAGGAAGGTTTTGTAGCAAGTTACATGGATAATGGGACAAACAGCATGTTGAGAGAATGTCGAGTACCTCCATTTTTCTATGGAACTCCAGGGCAAATGAAGCTAAAGAAGCACTTACTGTACTAAAGTAATATTGCATGAACACAAACAAATATCAAACCTCGAACTTAATTTACCTGGTATGTCAAGCTTTTTCCACCTCCAGTTGGCATTAAAACAAAAACATCATATCTACTCATTGTGGCATTTATAATTTCTCGTTGGTTTGGGCGGAAAGAATGGTTCCCAAATACTTTTTTGTTATGATCCTGGCAGCAAAAGTTAGTAAGCAACAAGAGGTACAAGATATGCAAATAAAAGCTAAGTATTAAGTGGGCAACACCTCCAAGCTTTTTGTCCACGGGAAGCTCCAGCTGCTCCACTTTTTATCAATTGAACCTTCAGTATAATTAACTTCCACAGGCTTTTGAATGTATGAGTCTCTATCCACAGGACCTGATGAAACAGGAAACCTATCTGAAGTGAAAGAAACTGATGGCGAGTTCCATCTGTCATAACCACCAGGCTCATTTTGTGGATGAACATGGGCTTCTAGTCTAAAAGGTTCTACCCTAGATCCAAATGCTCGAGGTGTTTCATACAGGGAAGACATCGGGGGTGCTGCAGATGCAGAAAAATGAGACTTTCTCCTTTCCTCATCAACCATAAGAGAGCGAAGATGATTCTCAAGCTGCTGAATTTGCCTATTGAGGTGTGACCTAAAAAGTGTGCATACATACAGCATTTAAAAGTTATCGCATCCCTTATTAGAGCTTCTTTCTATAACATCTATACAAAAGCTGGAAATTATAACTAAAAGATTTTCATTCCTCCATTTTCCATGCATTAGATTCCAAGCAGAAAGGACTTTAAGAAGAGAAGAAGCTGGGTAGGAGCAAACCTATCATGACGAAGCTTCTCCACCACTTCTGGAGTTAGTTCGGTCACATTGTCAAGGAGCTCGTTGGATATTGCAATTAAATTGTCCTTCATTTCCTGCAAATGACGTGCAGCATCGGGGCAAAGGCCTAGCTGTATCCATTACAATATTGAGCATATCAAGTGTGGAAGAAAACAATATACAGCATCTTAATGGGACAAATGAAACTGGCCAACTCACTTTTAACCCATGACTGCAATTTGAACGCAGCTCCTCAGGCAAACAACTTTCATCTTGTTGTAAACTATTCCTTTCCACATCTGGAGTTATGGGTGGAAGCTTCTGGATTGATGGTTGAGGTGTTGAAGTGGATTGATAATGCTCCATTACTATCTGGTCGACATCAATACTCTGAAACCCACCTCAAATTGATGAAGTACCATACATGGCAAAGGCAATAAGATAAAATGCTGATCACAGAGACATCAAATAAATTGAACTAAGGTATGAAGTGTCTGATGGCAATTGAACTAAGGCAAAAGATGTTTTATCAACTGACTGAACCAGAAAGAAAGCTTTTAAGAAACAATATCAGTGATCCAATCATGAACTGTTAATCTATCATTCCTTAAGGATCATAAAGCAGATTTTTACTCTTTCTAATAAGTATAGAGTCTGGACACACTAATAAATGAGACCTAAACCTACTTAGAGTCAAAATTAGACTGACCTACCACCATTAGTCAATTCAAGTAACAAAACTGAAAAGCAATTTCTATTAGAAGAAAAGACTACTCCTTTTTCACAATGTTACAGTTTGATCAGGAGCTATCCACTTAAGGAAAAAAACTACCTCTAGAATGTCATCGTCATCTAGCTCATCAGCCAAAACTCCCCCTGATGATTTCGTTTGTGCATTAGGCATGCTGTCTCTGTTCATTGCTGCTGAAAAGCCTTCACAATGTGCTTTATTCTCCCCTAAAATGCCATTTCCACTTTGCCTAGATGGAACTCCCCCTTCTGCAGCCTCATAATGGGCCAAAACAACTGGATTAGAAACATAATTATTTGACGCATCAATCCTGGCAGTCAATCCATTTAACTTTTTATTGCTTTCCCAAGAATGACCATGTTCTTTGCCACTGCTTGAGACAGTTCTGCTAACTTTATCAGAATGGCCAGCATTGTCATCCTTGACCGGCAAAGTCTTCCCAGGTGTTATGTATGTTCTAGAAGATATCCGAAGACTGGAAAGAGCATGCCAAGCCTGCGAATTTAACATGCCACAGTTCCATGTCAATCAAAACTTCAAAATATCACGGATAATTGCTTCCTCAGGAGAGCTAGAGTTACATTTACAATTTAGAACAATCAGCATAGCCATTGAAAACAATAGAACGCATAAAACTGTCCTCATGCACAAATTCTACAGCGAGCAAACGATGTTAAGAAAAGGGGCGAAACTGAAAGAAAATAAAATTACCAATACTGGAAGTATGATCAGCATCTCACATTACGTTACACATAAATCTGCTTAACAAGTTTACCTTGTCTATTTGGTTATTGGGTAATCGTTGGGGATTCACCATGGAGAAGACCATAGACCTAACGAACAATGCAAATAGTCAATAGGAGGACCAATATAGCTCAAACAGAGTGCATAAGCATACAGCAAAGGCACAGGGCCCTTACTAAGGCTAAGGCAATTGTACAGGGTCATCATATAAATCAGCCAAACAGCAATGTCCGTGACAACCTGATGGATTCCAGTATCCATCTTTCACATAAAGAAACACTATCCTAATGTATGAAGTTGATAATGCTAGACTACAGAAACTGCCTCCAGAAAAATTCCGTGCAGAGCACAGCGAAGCAATACATTGCAAACAGTTCTAAGCAGCAGCTGGGATTTTGACCCATTAATTTTCCAGCTCAAGATACCATGGCCACCAAAAGACCCACAAGCATGTAAATTATGTCGCTTGGACCAGCAAAACAACTACATTAGGGAGAATCCGCAGTCCCGACCGTCAACATTCCACTCTCAATAAAGAGCACGGGAAAAGAATTTCGTCTACAAGAACAGTAATTTCGTCGACCGACATCAACAGCAAACGAGGACACGACAACATCAGCAAAAGTTTCGGCCGACTCATCGTCGCAACGCGACGGTTAACCGAACCGTGATAACGAACTACCTCGACCCCATCGATTCTTGGACGGGAGGCCTCTGGTTCGGCAACGAGCAGAGGAAATTCGAGCTCAGGAACTTGGACTGGTTCGAGAAGTTCTCGTGAGCGCTCGCGTGGTCCGACCAATTCACCCTCGGAAGCCGATCATCGCCCCCCTCTCTCCGACTGAAAATCAAACAACACCCAACCTCCAAAACATTATCTAAAAAATTTAAAAAAAAAAAATAGAAAACCTCCAGGAAACAGTAAAAACAGGGACAGCAGCTCTCACCGCGTTTGCATCTCATCGGTCGTCAAACCCGCGCACGCATCGCAAAATCAAAGCTGTCCACGAATCCCTAAGCGGAAATCGGAGCTCGCGAAGGCGTGGGGGTTAGAGAGAGAGAGACCGATACCGAGAGAGAGAGGAGTCGGGATGAAGATGATGATGGTGGCGATGGAATGTCTGCTGCTGCTGCTAGAGAGGGAGAGGAAGAGGAAGATGGCGGGATAACTCCATTTGGTTCGGATAGCAGCGGCAAATTCCAAAATTTTCAGCTGCGGGAAATTGAGAAAATGGAATGGAGTAATAAAAAAAAAATGAAAATATTTTCGGCGTTTTCTTTGGATTAGAAAGGAATACAGCTAAGGGTGCGCATGGATTTGTTTATGTTCTTTTTTTGTATTTCTGTTCCAGGGAACAGTTTTTGAACAAAAGAACACGTTTGGTAACGTTAAAATTTACATTTTCGGAATAAAAAATGAACGAAACACGTTTGGTAAATTTTATTTTTTTTTGTTTAGAAAAATTTTTTAAACATTTTTTAATTTTTTATTTTTTCCTTTCTTTTTTTTCAATTGTTTTTTTTTAATAAAGTGTAAACTTGGTATTGAATTATCATTCTCATGAAATGTTCATCAATTTAATTTTGTTCATATTCAGTGAAAACAAACATTCTAAACTTGATCATATTTGCTTACTTGGAAGAAATTTTTTTAAGTTTGTACCAAAATTTTCCCATTTGTTTTTTTTTTTAATAAAGTGTAAACTTGGTTTTGAATTCTCATTATCATAAAATGCTCATCAATTTAATTTTGTTCATGGTGAGTAAAGTCAAACATTTTGAACATAGTTATAAGTGCATACTTTGAAGAAAATTTTATAAATAAACTTTGTACCAAATTTTTCTCACGTGCCTTTTTTTTCAATAAAGTGTAAACTTAATATTGCATTATTACTCTAATGAAATACTCATCAATTTAATTTTGTTCATGATGGGTGAAGATAAACATTTTGAACATAGTCATATGCATACTTGGAACAAAATTTCGTAAGTAAATTTGTACAATAAGAGCTAGCTAAAAGAAGAATATCTTATAGATCTCTACATAGACCCTTTCATACATAACATCACAATAATGAAGTAATATAGTTCATTGTTCAACTTCATCACATTGAATTTGATAAGTGAGTACTTAAAAACAAAATTACAAAAGTCGGAAACACAAAATCATGAAATCTCAGGCATATTATGATCTCTCGCCATTTTATTTGCAATCCTTGTCCTAAGCATGTTTATTCCAAGTGCATCATATGTATCATCTGCAACCTCAGGACAAAGAGGCAAAGATAGTTCTCAATTTCTGCAGGCATGTCATAGTTGATCACATGTTGAATGCCAGGAAAGTCCAACCCCTTTGAAGCAACATCTGTGGCAACCAAGACATCTTTCATGCCTGCCTTAAACGATGAAATAGCATATTCTCTCTCTTCCTGGTCTTTGCCACCATGAATAGCCACTGCTTCAACTCCTTTCAAAAGTAGATACTCATGAATGTCATCCACATCGGCCTTGTTGTCACAGAATATAAGGATAGGGGTGGAGTTTTCTGAAGGCACTCAAGAAGGTAAACAATTTTTGCCTCCTGTTTGACATACTCGACCTCCTGAATGACATCAAGATTTGCAGCACCTGCTCTTCCCACATTGACCATGACAGGCTTCACCAGAGCACTTCTTGCAAAATTCTGAATTTTAGTAGGCATAGTGGCAGAAAAGAGGAGCGTTTGACATTGAGCTTTGAAGTGGTCGAACACCTCCCTTATATCATCTTCAAATCCCAAGTCCACCAATCTGTCAGCCTCATCTAAAGTAAGGTACCTGCAGAAAGCAACATATCAGTATAATTGTCCCCGCAAATAACAAGTCCGAATATTTAAGACAGCAGTACATTAACAGAAAATCAAGATTGAGGCTAATTTAGGAAAGAGTGCAAGATGAAGAATCTTGGTTCAGTCTTGTATCAGTTTCTTGATACCAAACAAAACTGAAGTATTGACTGGCTTTATAATTTGAGAACACGAACTGAACCTAAGTGATTGGTCACTTTCAAAGTGTTGTGGAACAAGCAGGAGAACAATTAGGGGCAGAATATCCATTCGAAAAATCTCGATTTCTGCAGCTTCAAGAGTGATCCAATTGGTATAAAACATTAGTGTACTTCCATCATCTACTCAAATGTAAGCATAAACAAAAGGTGAGATTGAATGGAGATGGAGATGCATCAAGCAATCAGAAATTTAAGGTATATTTGCTTGGACTTACTAAAGCAAAAAACAACTTTGTTAATTTCTCACCAATATCTAAAATATTATCTAACTTAAAAATATTATGAAAGAATTACATGTGAATTTAGTGTCAAGACTAATACATTGTGAAAGTTTTAGATGCTTAATATTTAAGGAAAAAAATGTCAAAGTATGGACACGGCGACATTTGAAAAACCGAGAATAAAAAATTTTCACTCCAACAGACTACAAATTTTGACCAAAAAAAAAAAAAAAAAGACAGACTACAAATTGACCAACTCAAAGTAGGGAGATCTCATAAGATTAAAGAAATCCAGAAGAAGGATCCCTTCAAAACTAAAACACTATTGCTCAGCAAAGGACCTTATTGATTCCATGGTGTCATTGCATTCCTTTTTCGATTCTGGGTCTCCAGAGGCATCATTTTACTTCAGTCTCTTTAAACAGGGAAATATACCAATTACATAAACTTGATAATTTAAGTAATACAAACCCGACTGATCCTCCACCGGAGCCAATCATGCAACGATTCTGCAGTGAAGAACATTTAGTTCCTTCAGCAACAAAGTCATCCTAGTAGAAGGCAAGCCCAGAGGAGTTGTATTTTTGTGGTCATAGGGCATAAACAAAGCCTACACAATCAAGAAAAAGATTATAATAGACCTTCACAGCCAAGAACAACATCACAATGTGCATATAATTTCCACGTAAAAAACAATGTAAAATGTTGTTACCCTACATTTTTTACTTTCCCTGAGTAAGAATATCACACGATTCCCCACCATGGATCTAATGATCGAACAATAAAAATTATTGCCAAATTTTCAGCTGAAAGTAAAGTATCTTCAAATGGGGTACTCAGGGAAAAGGCTTCTGTAATTTTCCTTCACAGTGGGGTTAAGAACAAAATCCAGTTAGGAGATCATTGGGGAAGGAATTTGCAAATGAATTGTCCATCAGTACCTTAAATGCCAACATTACTAGTAAAAACACCATCAGACCTGGCAAACTAAGACATCTTAGATCGAAAAAAAAATTCTAAAAGCGGCTATAACTAAGCACATCACTTACAAATAATCAATGAATGCAGTTCTTGCACAGAATTGTATCGCCACTTTAAATACATTGCCACAATTTAATATTGCAACTACTGCGGTTAACGATACACAAACCCAAACAATAAAGGCAAAGCCATTAACTATTTAGATAAGCAAAAGTGAGAAAACAAAAGCATTAGCAGGAAATGGATAACACTTACTTCCATTCCTGAATGCACATTCACCCAGATGCGAGGATTGAATGAAGTTGCAAGTTTCCGCATAATTTGAGATTCTGGCTCACTAAAAGGACCAGTTCCTGGATTTTCTTCATATGGATCATAATCCTAAAATCAAAGAAACTTTGAGAATCAGAAGAACATTTCACAAGAGAACAAAGGTTGAACGTGCATTGAAGTTCATATTAAGTGCTAGAATGTCCTGTAGTGAAAATTTACTAAATGTAATCTCAATGATAAGAAACAGCTAGGATAAACAACACAGAAAGGAAAGATATGAAGTTGAGCCATTCCATTGCAGCATATAAATTACATAACCAGACGATGGTATAAGACAAACCTTCTCCTTTTTGCCCCAATCTACACTCCAATTTCTGTTCAGGTCAACTCCTCTCCCTGTTAAAAAATTGAAACGGATGTAAATTCTTTTTCTTAGAAAAATATATGAGTCTGAAGACATCAGAATTATACAATACCATTTCTCCTTTCACAAAGATCTCCTGCTTCAACAAGTCTACGGCCATTTACGTTCTCCATTGGCACTACCTAGTATGAAATGGAACTTCAAGAATATAAGTTTCACTGCGATTTCTCAAAACAAGAATATGTTCTGCGAAAATTTAGGAAAGAGTGCAAGATGAAGAATCTTGGTTCGGTGAAATCCCATATCCTCAGGACAACGAGGCAAAGATAAGAACTCAAAAAGCAATCTCAATCAATGTCCCATGCCTCGCTATTTAACCTTTGAGCTAGCATTGACCATTGGAATCCAAATGGTGCACATAGAACTCAAGCAAAAACATAGAGCACTGAGAACGCAAATATGCTCGACTTAAGCACTATTGAGTTTTTTCAATGCAGATTTATTGAAGATTCAATGTAGTTGCTTCAAAGTAGGGATAACATTTAGTATTTGGCAGTTTCACGTCTGCTGTCCACTAATAACTTCCTACCAATAGCAAACCAATCAACTTGCCAATGCATGATCATACGCCAACAGTTACAGATGGAATTACTCAGAGACAGCCAGATGTTGTGGAAAGCAGTGTACAAGTTCAAAAGGTATAAAAGGATGAATTAAAGGATTTTACCTGCAATTACAAGGTTCATCTTTTTCTTTGCCAGCATATCCTTCAATCTACCAGGAGTAGCAACAACAATGTGCACTCCCTTCCTCACAACCTCCACCTGCGACCGCATATCCACTCCGCCAATACATAGCAGAGCCCTCAACACTGGATATCCGGCCTCTCTCAATGGAACCAAAAACTGCTCCACAACTTCATATGTTTGTCTCGTGAGCTCTCTTGAAGGGCAGACAACCAATCCGAATGGTCCTTCACCGTGAGCAATGGGCATCATCATCTCCTCCTGAAGAGCAATCATGATCATCAGCAACACGAAAACCAAAGTCTTCCCCGACCCCGTGAATGCAATCCCTATCATATCTCGACGTAATCGTCCTCCCCCTCCATGACCGTGGAACCTCCCGCGGCCGCAGACATGCTTAAAAGTACCGTCGAATTTCTCCGCGCAGAAGTGTGTGAAACCCTAATCTGATGTTACTCGAGCAGCGATGTCCGGAGCTATAGAACCGGTTGAGCACTTGCCCCTTGAAGAATCAAACGGATCGAGGAGATAGTACCCGGAGTGATGGGCGGAGCGCGGCGAATTGCTTCGATGGCCGAGCAGGAGAGCGGAACGGCGGCGGTGGCGGCGAGAGAACCGGCGAAGGCGGCCACGCTCTGCTAGAGCAAGTGGGGAGAGAATGAGAAAGGGAGATTGGATACAGGAGACTGGAGATTCGTACCGCGAGCGGAGCAGGGCTCACTGCAAGCAAACGCTCGAGCGAGCTGCTCATCTGGGCGAGCGTGCTGGTCCAGATCTCGGGCAGCGTCTGCTTGTCCAGATCTCGAGCCTCGCCCAGATCTGCGAGACTCGCTCGAGCAAGCGTCTCGCAGATCTGGGCAAGCGCTGGCTCGAGCGAGCCCTCACGCTCGAGCTCCGACCAGCCATCGCCCAGATCTGCGAGGGGTGGCTCTCGCCGAAGTGAAGACAATCGGTGAAGGAGGAGCAGTGACCACGTTTACCTGGTGAAGAAGCAGCGGCTGTCGAGACAGAGGCCGCTGTCGGCGCCGGAGAAGACGATGGAATTCTCTGCTCGCAGGAGGAGACGCTCGTCGCAGGAGACGCTCGTCGCAGGTCGCAGGAGGAGAAGCTCGCAGGAGGAGAAGCTCGTCGCTCGTCGCAGGTCGCAGGAGGAGAAGCTCGTCGCGGGGGGGAGAGAGGCACTGTTCGAGCACTACCCAAGAAATAAAAAAGGAACACAATTTTGTTCCTTTTTTGTTTCTGATTTATGTTTCACAAACAAGAAACACAAAATTTGTGTTTCTTGTTTCTGTTTCTTTTTTGTTCCTGGGAACAAAAGAACAAAAAAACAAAAAAGTATTTAAAAACAAAAAAAAAAGAAATATAAACAAACGCGGCTTAATATTCCCTGACCTTTTGGTTTTTATAATTTTTGTTTTTCCTCGAAAGCAATCCCTGGATAGTTGATATTTAAGAGGGCATTTAAGGCGCGTTTAGTAACATTTCTATTTAAAAATTGTTCCATGAAACATAAATAGAAAAAATGTTTCCGTTTTGGGGAATAATTTTTGAATAAAAAAACGCGTTTGGTAAACTTGTTCCGGAAATAAAAAAATGAACAGAAACACGTTTGGTAAATTTGCGTTTTTTTTTTTTTCTTTTAATTTTTTAATTTTCTAATTTTTTTCTTTAATTTTTATTTTTTATTTTTTTTTTTTCTTTTGGCCCGTCGACGGCCTCGGCCATGGCCGGCGACCAACCGACGAGGGCCGATGGCCTTGCCTAGCCACGGCGAGGCTCACTGGCCCCCGGCGAGCTCGAGCTCACCCAGCCTTGCCTCGCGCCTCTCGCTCAGCTAGGCTCGGCCTCACCAAGAGGTCAACAACGCTCCTTGATGGCCGGCGACCGAGACCGACAACCGGCCAAAGAAAAAAGAAAAAAAGAAAAAAAGAGGAGAGAGAAAATTTGTTCTTAAAAATTGTTCTAAAAACAAGAAATACGTTTTTCTTGTTTCTGTTCTAAATGTGTTCCTGGGAACAAAAAAATAGATTTGGAACAAAAACGCAATCAAATGCGTTTCTGTTCTTTTTTTGTTCCTCGGAACAAAAGAACAAAAAAACAGAAATTTTGTTCATAAACATAAACAAAGAAATTTTGCTAAAAATTTCAAAATAAGAGAGAATGTTTTTATGCGGATTAATTTTGAGAAAAATTGTTGGTTTTCATTTATTTGGTAATTTGAGAAAAATGGTTTTCTTTTTGCCAAGATAAGAAGTCGTTTTCGCTCTATCCAAACTTGTTTTTGGGGATAATAGCACAAATGATGCATGACTTTAGCTAGATGTTCAATATTGTGTATGAACTTCTAATTTGTTTGATAGGATTCTTGGATTTTGGCTGAATGTGCAATGCTATTTCTCGACTTTTAATTTTATTCAATATGATCATTGAACATTTTTATATGGTGTAGGGACCACATTAAATATTTGATAATAATTTGGAGCTAACATAAAATAACTTAAAGTTTAAGGATGATATTACATATTAATCAGAGCTCCATTGAGCACATTAAAAGTTTAAAGGCGACATTGCATATGAACTAAAATTCAAGAGCTACATTGAACGAATTAAAGTTTCAAATATGACGTTACACGTTTGACCAAAGTGCAAGTACCATGTATGTCATTTTCCCTTATTTTTAGTCAATCAAAATATTTTTTGTAAATCAATTAATTTTCCGTCATTCAAACAACGAAAAGTAAAAATAAAAAATAAAACAATTTTCGAAATATAATTTTCTTGAAACGAACTCTAACTCAATCTAATTCCTCCCCTTGATAAACTAACGGCGTTAGTGGGGAAAAAACTCCTTTTTATGCTAAGTTGGAAAAAATGTGTGCAATTCAAAATCCTTTAATTTTTGTTTCATTTGTTTTGCAAAAAAATGAGCTGTGGGTGGCGGTCTTGCCGCGGTGATCGACGGTGACGGTCGGCAGTCGTGCGGCGATAGGCGGTGATCGTCCGACAATTAGTGACGGCAGGCTGTCAGTGGATGGTGGAGGTCAACTTGCAAAGTCGTCAACTTGCCCACCTCTATTTAAAGGTTTAGACGGATCCTAACACATCCCCACAAACACACGTCAAGATGGCTACCATCACCCTCCTCGTTTTTGCCGTCCCTTTGACGGCCAGAGTCCCGCTCCGTCCTCCTTCCCAAATACGGCCACCCCCTGACGGCCAGAGTCCCTGCTCCATCCTCCTTCCTAGATATGGCCACCCCTCTGACGGTCGGAGCCACCTAGCGGCGACTGTCGCACGAACGTCGCACGACCGCCGCATGACCGACGCACGATCGGCGCACGACCGACGCACGACCATCAAACGACTGGCGCATGACCGGCACATGATCGTCACACGATTGTCGACTGTCGCCGCTGACCGCTATTGCAGGAATACCACCCACAGCTCACATTTGATCAAAGTTCAAGTACCATGTATGTCATTTTCCCTTATTTTTAGTCAATCAAAACATTTTTTTGTAAATCGATTAATTTTCAGTCATTCAAACAGCAAAAAGTAAGAAAAAAAAAAACAATTTTCAAAATATAGTTTTCCTTCAAAATAACGAACTCTAACTCAGTCTAATTCTTCCCCTTGATAAACTAATGGCGTTAGTGGGGAAAAAACTCCTTTTTATGCTAAGTTGGAAAAAAAAATTTAATTCAAAATCTTTTAATTTTGGTTTCATTTGTTTCGCAAAAAAATGGTTTATTTTGAAAAAGGATTCACTTGTACTGCTTGAAATGATTAACCAACGATAAATATTTTCATCATTGGCAACAGTTCATATTTTAATTATTTGAAAGCGATGAAAATAATTTTCGTTCAACTATTTTTGTAAGTGATACAAGCAATCACTTTTAACAATTATAAATTATCCATTTTTTGCAAAATAAATGGACTCTTAGTTCTAAACTTTTTGATGATTTGTCAATTAAGTATTTTCGGGCAATATAATTGAAAATCATTGACATGGGTGTCGTTCATCCTATATGGCACGGTCAATGTTAACATGGACAATTCTCATAAATTTTATCATTTTATATTTTTTTTCCTCTATGGTTGATGAGGGCCACTAGCAACCCTTGTTGGCCATCGGGCTGCAAAGGCCTTGGGTGAAGTGCAAAAAGTCCCTTGCTAGACTTAGGCGAGGCTTTTGTGGTCAGTGAAGGTTGTTGGTGACCTTTATCGTCATAATGAAAAAACAGAGAGAAAATAATAAAAAGAAAAAAAAGTTAAAAATACAAAAATTATTCACGTTAGTATTGGTTGTGTCACATAAGACAATTGGTGTCATTGTTTGCAATTTTCGACAAAAATTACCTAAAAAGACTCAATTGGTAAATTATCAAAATATTTAGGATTATATTCACCAAATTAAAATGTTTAAGACTAAATCGACATAAATGCAATAAATTTAAGGCATTTTTGACAATTTCTTAAAGAAAGAATTTTAATGAGCATGTGCGGAGCTTAACTTATCGAAGGATAAAAAGATTAAACCAACACTAGCACTCAACATAATCTCTAAAGTAAAACTTGTATATATTATTATCGTAGGTAAAGCTGGAATTCCCATGGTGCAACCGTGCAAGGAGTAGGGGCGAGCAAACCCGAAACTTGGAACTTACATGTTGAAACAATCTTCCTCATTTTCTAGAACCTAAAACCTATTATGTCACAAATTTAAAAGTCGATTTGAAGGTCCACCTAAGTTTCGCCTATATTATTAATTAAATAATTATAATGAATCATCATTTTTAATTATCACTAGTTATTGCTACAATCCACTAACTATGACTTATATTTAGACACACATAAAATATGAAATATAAACAAAATAAAAGTCTTAGTCATAGAATGAAAATTTAGACTAGTGGTTATACATCATTTACTCATAATTGAATGCTGCAGAATAGCGTAAGATCACAAAAAATACAAATACTTATTCTGAATTATAGGTGTCAAGTTCCACTTATCTAGAACCGGGAATATATTTATTGAAATAAATTCCCAAATTTTTGGAACCTAAAACCTATGATGTATATCTTAGATTTTGAAACTGAATAGATTCTCATCCATCCAATTTTTGGGCTTTTAGGTTTTATCCTAAAACTATGCTTACCCTAGCGGGAGGCACGTACAACCTTGCCCGTCGTGAGTTCGTGGGGGCGGAAACAAGGCATGCCACCTTTTCAACGGGTTTTGACCTTTGTCCAAAAGAGGCAGGGCACACCACCTTACAACGGGTTTTGAACGTTGTCCAAAAGAGGTAGTAACAATTACGATAGAATATAAAAAAGAAAAAAAATCAAATTTGTCTTTGGTGAAATCACTGCTATGGAGCGAAGGCATCGTATTTCATTTGCCTCGGAATATGCATGCTAGGGAACTATCATCGACATAAAGTTGTTCCCTAAGGATTCAGTAAAATTGCATCTGCTCCATATATTTCACAGAAAATAAATGATTTGAAAAGTATTTTCTAAAAGACAATTCTTTTTACCATTTAAAATATCTAGTCAGCGAAAAATATTTTTATCATCGATAATAATTCATGTCTAAATAATTTTGATAGACGATGAAATTATTTTTCGTTTATTCATTTTTATAAACAATACAAGTAATATTTTCAAAAAAGTATATGACAAATTATTAATTTTTGACAAAACAACGCAAGTGAAAAAGGGGCGAAAGAAAATTATATAGTTTTTCTGCTTAGGCCTATCCCCACAAGATGAATAAAATAAATTATTACATATCAATTAGCGGCTATGAAAATCCAGTAGCCGATCTTTTCGTTGCATAAAACTTGCTGAAAATTGTCCCTCGTCTGTCTATATGCATCCAAATTCAAGGAAACGAATCTTAAATTTTAATATTTTTGCAAGAAAAAGTAAAAGTTTAGACGAAATGATAATAAGTTCTAAAATTGACCTTATTAGAATGAGGCAATACTTTTACTTTTTTGGAGATTATTAACATAGTTATGGATACTAGATAAATTCAGTAGTAATAAGTAATAAGATTTATCTACGAGAATGAGAAAATAATTATATATATAATCTCACACAAAATCGATCCCATCATGCGTGCCAATAATATGATATGTATATATATACCGATGTGTGTTTTTTTTTTTTTTTTTTTTTTTGTGACCGGCGCACGACCGGTGCACGACCGTCGCACGATCGGCGCAGGACCGGCGCACAACCGCTGCACGATTGCCGACCGTGGCCGCTGACTGCTATCTATCACAGGAATGATTGGTACCAAGAGAGAGGAGGAGAGAGAGAGAGAGAGAGAGGAGTCGGGATAATGATGATGATGGCGATGGATTGGGCGAGTGCTTCTTCTTCTTCTGGAATGTCTGCTGCTGCTGCTGCTAGAGAGAGAGGAAGAGGAAGATGGCGAGATAACTCCATTTGGTTCGGATAGCAGCGGCAAATTCCAAATTTTCAGTTGCGGGAAAATTGAGAAAATGGAATGGAGTAATAAAAAAAAGATGAAAACATTTTCGGTGTTTTATTTGGATTAGAAAGGAATACAGCTAATATTCCCTGACCTTTTGGTTTTTATAATTTTTGTTTTTCCTCGAAAGCAGTCCCTAGATAGTTGATATTTAAGAGGGCATTTATTTGGCTGAAAATTTCAAAATAAGAGAAAATGTTTTTATGAGGATTAATTTTGAGAAAAATTGTTGGTTTTCATTTATTTGGTAATTTGAGAAAAATGGTTTCCCTTTTGCCAAGAAAAGAAGTCATTTTCGCTCTATCCAAACTTGTTTTTGGGGATAATAGCACAAATGAAGCATGACTTTAGCTAGATGTTCAGTATTGTGTATGAACTTCTAATTTGTTTAATAGGATTCTTGGATTTTAGTTGAATGTGCAATGCTATTCCTCGACTTTTAATTTTATTCAATATGATCATTGAACATTTTTATACAGTGTAGGGACCACATTAAATATTTGATAATAATTTGGAGATAACATAAAATAAATTAAAGTTTAAGGATGTTATTACATATTAATCAGAGCTCCATTGAACACATTAAAAGTTTAAGGGCGATGTTGCATATGAACTAAAATTCAAGAGCTACATTGAATGAATTAAGATTTCAAATATGAAATTACACGTTTGACCAAAGTGCAAGTACCATGTATGTCATTTTCCCTTATTTTTAGTCAATCAAAATATTTTTTGTAAATCAATTAATTTTCCGTCATTCAAACAACGAAAAGTAAAAATAAAAATAAAAAACAATTTTCGAAATATAATTTTCCTTCAATCAAACGAACTCTAACTCAATCTAATTCTTCCCCTTGATACAGTAATGGCGTTAGTGGGGAAAAAAACTCCTTTTTATGCTAAGTTGGAAAAAATGTGTGCCATTCAAAATCCTTTAATTTTTGTTTCATTTATTTTGCAAAAAAATGAGTTGTGGGTGACGGTCTTGCGACGATGATCAACGGTGATGGTCAGCAGTCGTATGGCGACAGGCGGCAGTCGTCCAATGGTTAGTGACGGCAGGCTGTCGGTGGATGGTGGAGGTCAACTTGCAAAGTCGCTCCATCCTCCTTCCCAAATATGGCCACCCCTGATAGCCAGAGTCCCCGCTCTGTCCTCCTTCCCAGATACGGCCACCCCTCTGACGGCCGGAGCCACCCAGCGGCGATCGCCGCACGACTGTTGTATGACTGATGCATGACCGGTGCATGACCGGCGCACTACTGTCGCACAATTGCCGACCATCGCCGCTGACCGCTATCACAGGAATGACTGATAGAGAGAGAGAGAGAGAGAGAGAGAGAGAGAGAGAGAGAGAGAGAGAGGAGTCGGGATGATGATGATGATGTCGATGGATTGGGCGGGTGCTTCTTCTTCTTCTGGAATGTCTGCTGCTGTCGTTGCTGCTAGAGAGAGAGAGGAAGAGGAAGATGACGGGATAACTCCATTTGGTTCGGATAGCAGCGGCAAATTCCAAATTTTCAGTTGAGAAAATGGAATGGAGTAATAAAAAAAAGATGAAAACATTTTCGGTGTTTTATTTGGATTAGAAAGTAATACAGATAATATTCCCTGACCTTTTGGTTTTTATAATTTTTGTTTTTCCTCGAAAGCAGTCCCTAGATAGTTGATATTTAAGAGGGCATTTATTTCGCTGGAAATTTCAAAATAAGATAGAATGTTTTTATGAGGATTATTTTCGAGGAAAATTGTTAGTTTTCATTTATTTGGTAATTTAAGAAAAGTGGTTTCCTTTTTGTCAAGATAAGAAGTCGTTTTCGTTTTTGCTCAATCCAAACTTGCTTTTGGGGATAATAGCACAAATGATGCATGACTTCAACTAGATGTTCGATATTATGTACGGACTTCTAATTTGTTCAATAGGATTCTTGGATTTTGGCCGAATGTGTAATGCTATTCCTCGACTTTTTATTTATTCAATATGATCATTGAACATTTTTATATAATGTAAGGACCACATTAAATATTTGATAATAATTTGGAGAAAACATAAAATAAATAAAGTTTAAGGATGATATGACACATCAATCAAAGCTCTAATGAATAAATTAAAAGTTTAGGGAAAGTATTACATATGAACAAAAATTCAGGAGCTATATCAAACAAATTAAAATTTTAAAAATGACATTACACATTTAACCAAAGTTCAAATACCATGTATGTCATTTTCCCTTATTTTTAGTCGATTAGAACATTTTTTGTAAATCAATTAATTTTCCGTCATTCAAACAACGGAAAGTTAAAAAAAAGAAGAAAATTTGAAATATAGTTTTCCTTCAAGCAAACGAACTCTGACTTAATCTAATTCTTTCCCTTGATAAACTAATGGCGTTAGTGGGGAAAAAACTCCTTTTTATGCTAAGTTGATAAAAATGTGTGCTATTCAAAATCCTTTAATTTTAGTTTCATTTGTTTCGTAGAAAATGGTTTATTTTGAAAAATGATTCGCTTGTACCACTTGAAATGATTAACCAATTACAACAATTCATATTTTAATTCCTCGAAGATGATGAAAATAATTTGCAGATTTAAGCAAATTAAAGGATCCATTTTGGTATGTCGAGGAGATTGATGTTTGCGTGTTTTGGTTTTGGTATGCGATGCAGCGAAACAGCATCGAGGCAGCGAACAATTTCGTGTGCCGGAATCGGTTGCCGCCAAGGCTGAAGGAGCAGATATTGGCTTACATGTGCTTGAGGTTCAAGGCGGAGAGCTTGAACCAGCATCAATTGATAGAGCAGTTGCCGAAATCGATCTGCAAGAGCATTTGCCAGCATCTGTTCTTGCCGACCGTGGAGACGGTCTATCTGTTCAAGGGCGTTTCTCGCGAAACCCTCTTGCTCCTGGTACGTCGCTTCACATTTGCATGAGAGTCAAAAATCACAAAATATAATCTCGTAAGGCATGTGAAGCCTATGGTCTATGTAAAAATCGAGTTACTAGACACGCAGAAATTTAGTCCTAGCCATCCATGAACTTTGGTTACTCAGGACGCGAAATCAGTGGAATTTTTCTGTTCTTTTGCTGCATGCCAATTGCCCTGAAAATCTAATGTCATCGGGGTAGGTGGCCAAGATGAAGGCCGAATATCTGCCGCCAAGAGAGGACGTCATTATGCAGAACGAAGCGCCTGATGATGTCTATATCATCGTGTCCGGCGAGGTCGAAATATTCAACTGTGAAACGGAGAAAGAGCAGGTCGCTGGGGCTTTGCAATCTGGGGACATATTTGGAGAAGTCGGCGCACTCTGTTGCCGGCCTCAGGACTATACTTACCGGACCAAGTCCCTCTCCCAACTGCTGAGGCTGAAAAGGAATGATCTCATAGAAGCTATGCACACCCAACACAACGACAACATAACCGTGATCAAGAATTTTCTACAGGTTCGCCGCTAGCTTAAGACACGGTTCGCATTTCATCTGTTAAATCATCCGAGGCTAATGTTTTAACACTATGCGACGCAGCATCACAAGGAGCTTAAGGATCTATGCATAGAAGACTTCTTCACGGAGGCAGGACACGAGCATGACGACCTCCACTTGTTGACCGTGGCGAGTACCGGTAATGCTGCTATCCTCGAGAAGCTTCTCAAGGCGAAGTTGGACCCCGACGTCGGGAATTTAGAAGGGAAGACCTCGCTGGTACGTCTTCCTTAATCTCCGACCGATTCTTGTTTTCATTTGTACAACATATGCTCCGGTTTGGATTGAATAATGATTGCATCACGGTTGATTCCCGAACTGGAATGCCGCTTCAGCATAGACATTATCTGTTACGGTTTGTCTGTAAATGGAAGTAAACTTGGAATGTTCAAACGTGTCAATTTACAAGTCCACTGCTTATTTGATTCTTTAGAAATGTGAATTTACTGAAAGTTGTTTGTTGCTCTTATGACTTTGCATCAGCACATTGCAGCATCACTGGGCCATGAGGACTGTGTCTGGCTACTGCTAAAAAATGGATGCAACATACATTTACGAGGTAACGTGTTTATTGCCTTGCGACCTCGCCGACTATCATAAATATATGTGCTCCTTATATCCTTAATGTCCTGCATGACAGACCGGAACGGCAACAATGCGCTGTGGCATGCGATATCATCGAAGCAGCACTCGATCTTCCGAGTCCTGTACAGCTGTGCCGCCTCTTCTGATCCTTGCACGGCCGGCGACCTCCTATGCACTGCAGCGAAAAGGAATGATCTTGAGGTGATGAAGGAGCTCTTGAACCACGGATTGAACATCGACTCCATGAATCACCAAGGTTTCACGGCTCTCCAGATCGCCATGGCTGAGAACCATGAAGACATGGTGAATTTACTCGTGATGAACGGCGCGAATGTTGCCGACTCAAACTTGCCCCATTTTCCTCCAGAAGCATTGAACGAAATGCTGAGCAGGAGAGAGACGGGGCACCGTATTGCCGTGCCCGACGGTGCCACATTGCAGGATATGCCAATGAGAATGCACGAAGTTGAGCGAGAACTGACTCAGGAGAAGTCGGACATGGCGATTTTTGTGAGGGTGAGCATTTACAGAGGCCATCCAGTGGCAAGAAGAGAGAACCGTCGCGCCGAGGCGGGAAGGCTCATCCGATTGCCGGGTTCCATTGACGATCTCAAGAGCATTGCAGGTGCATTTTCGTTCTTTCCTTCAAAAGTATGGGATGCTTTTGAAGTATTAGGCTATTGTTGGAGAGTGCCCCTAAAGCATTCGCTAAGGGCTCACATAACAACCATTCTGTTCCAGAAATAGTTTCTGGAACAGAAATAGATTTTTCTATTTCTATTTCTAGAAGAGTTTCTAAGCAAAAATAACCGTTTAATAACGATACAAAATTTATTTATTTCGGACGACAGCAGCGATGACCGAAGACCTTTAATATAAAAAATAAAAATAAAAATGATTTAGTAACATAAAAAATGAATAAAATTAAATAAAAACATAAAAAATAAAATAAAAATATCCTTAAAAATAAATTTATTTTATTTATTCTATTTTATTTTATTTTATGAATAAAATTATTTTAAAATGAATAAAAAAATTATTTGCAAAACACTCAAGGCAAATAAAAATAAGTTTATATTTATTTATCATAAATAAATTATTTTTAATAAATTTAATAAACTAAAAATAAAATGATAAATAAAAATAATTTATTTATTTTAATAAATTCATTTTTATTTTTAAATGAATAAAATGAATATATTTATATTTATTTTTAATAAAATGAGGAGAGGCGGAGGAGGAGGAGGAGGCAGAGACGTAGAGGAGATGAGGGAGGACTTACCAAAATTAGGATTTAGTGAGAGAAATTATTTCTGATTTCTCTTCCAAAAATCAGAAGTAGAAAATTTTAGCTTCTGATTTCTTTTCCAAACCTATTTCCGGAATAGAAATCTATTCCAGAAATAGAAAAACTGAATTAGGTTTATCAAACGGATTTCTCTTCCAGATCAAGTCTGGAACAAAAAAACTATTTCTGGAACAGAAATTTTGGGTTGTCATGCACCCCCTAAGTAGCTAATAAAGGAAACTGTGCAATTTGCAACACATCATCTTTCTTGACTTATATGTAATAACTGCAATTTTGGTACTTGTTAATGAGATCCGCAAGTTTATTAGACCAAGTCAATTCAACATTATAAAGATCTACAAACCATATTGAGCCCGTTCAAGAACACAAGTTCTCGTGCAATTTTTTGTATTCTCTATGTTTTTGAGCAAATCTCTCGTATTCTTTGGAAACAATAACAGGGTTTTGGAACCTACAAGAGTTGAAACAACTCGCCTTAAAAGTTCCACAAAAGTAATTTTCTTTTTTCCCTTCTTCCCTTTCACTTTATTGATCTGCAACTTAGGATCCACGGTATTTGAAGCTACTAGAGAAACTTTTATTTTTTTTTTATCTTTTCTTCCCTTCTTTCAAAAGGGGAAAATATATTCAATGCGGAAAATTCCCTGCAAGTTCTTGGCTTTGAAGAGAAGCAAGGTGACTATTCCCAGTAAAGAAACAAAGGGGCGAATATCTGATCTGCGCTGCATTTGCTTTAATGTAAAGCAAAATTATCCCCAACAGAAGGACAGATTCCTCTTCCTCTCCTTTTTTAACAAGAGGAAGGCGATAATGATTCTTCTTGTTTGCTCAGAAGAACACATCTTTTATATTATCCTTTTGATTAAGATGTATTCTTTTTTTTTTTTCTCTACATTTTTTTTACTAATTTAGATATTCTTTCTTCCTTTCGGGAACAGTTGTGTGGTTTGACTATAGCTTTGCTTTTAATGGCCAACATCTTCGCTGGCTGTCATTCACCAACCTTGTACGTCAAAGTCTTTTCCTTATTTCTCTCTCCCTCTGGGGCCTGTAGGAACATCATCAGATTGCTACATCTGTTGAGACAACAGGGTTGGTTCAGTCTGCTACCGACGTCTTTTCCAGTTGTTATTGTTAGGTTTCGCTGGTTTTGAACCCTCGGTCAACCTGGTCTTAATTGACAGTCGACTAGTGCTGGTAGGCTCGTAATTAGAAAAACAGCGAAGATGTCCTCCAGACATTTTTGGCTGCCGCATGACCATCGCACGACCGGCGTACGACCGACACACGACTGTCGCATGATTGCTGACCGTCTCCGCTGACCGCTATCGCATGAATGACTGATACCGAGAGAGAGGAGTCGGGATGATGATGATGATTGCGATGGATTGGGCGGGTGCTTCTTCTTCTTCTGGAATGTCTGCTGCTGCTAGAGAGAGAGAGAGGAAGAGTAAGATGGCGGGATAACTCCATTTGGTTCGGATAACAGCGGCAAATTCCAAATTTTTAGTTGAGAAAATGGAATTGAGTAATAAAAAAAAGATGAAAACATTTTCGGTGTTTTATTTGGATTAGAAAGTAATACAACTAATATTCCCTGACCTTTTGGTTTTTATAATTTTTGTTTTTCCTCGAAAGCAATCCCTAGATAGTTGATATTTAATAAGGCATTTATTTCGCTGAAAATTTCAAAATAAGATAGAATGTTTTTATGAGGATTATTTTCGAGGAGAATTGTTAGTTTTCATTTATTTGGTAATTTAAGAAAAGTGGTTACCTTTTTGTCAAGATAAGAAGTCGTTTTCGTTTTTGCTCAATCCAAACTTGCTTTTGGGGATAATAGCACAAATGATGCATGACTTCAACTAGATGTTTGATATTGTGTACGAACTTCTAATTTGTTCAATAGGATTGTTGGATTTTGGCCGAATGTGTAATGCTATTCCTCGACTTTTTATTTATTCAATATGATCATTGAACATTTTTATATAGTGTAGGGAGCACATTAAATATTTGATAATAATTTGGAGAAAACATAAAATAAATAAAGTTTAAGGATGATATGACACATTAATCAAAGCTCTAATGTATAAATTAAAAGTTTAGGGAAAGTATTACATATGAACTAAAATTCAGGAGCTATATCAAACAAATTAAAATTTTAAAAATGACATTACACGTTTAACCAAAGTTCAAATACCATGTATGTCATTTTCCCTTATTTTTAGTCGATTATAACATTTTTTGTAAATCAATTAATTTTCCGTCATTCAAACAACGGAAAGTTACAAAAAGAAGAAGAAAATTCGAAATATAGTTTTCCTTCAAGCAAACGAACTCTGACTTAATCTAATTCTTTCCCTTGATAAACTAATGGCGTTAGTGGGGAAAAAACTCATTTTTATGCTAAGTTGATAAAAATGTGTGCTATTCAAAATCCTTTAGTTTTAGTTTCATTTGTTTCGTAGAAAATGGTTTATTTTGAAAAATGATTCGCTTGTACCGCTTGAAATGATTAACCAATTATAACAATTCATATTTTAATTCCTCGAAGATGATGAAAATAATTTTCATTTATTTATTTTTGTAAGTGATACAAGCGAATACTTCTAGCAATTTTAAATTATCCATTTTTTATGAAACAAATGGAGTCTCAATTCTAAACTTTTTTGATGATTTATCGAGTCCTTTCGGGCAATATGGTTGGAAATTGTTGACATGGGTGTTACTCATCCTACATGGCATAGGCGATGTTGATGTGGACAATTCTCATAATTTTTACAATTTTTATTTTTATTTTCCTCTGTGGTTGATGAGGGCCACTAGCAACCCTCATTGGCCTTTAGGCTACCAAGGCCTTGGGTGAGGTGCGAAGTCCCTTGCTAGACTTAGGCGAGGCTTCCCTGGTTAATGGAGGTTGTTGGTGAACCTTATTATCACAATAAAAAAATAGAGAGAAAAAAAATAAAAAAAATTGAAATACAAATTATTCAATATCAATTGTGTCACCTAAGACGATTTGTGTCATCCTTAGCAATTTTTGGCAAAAACCACCTAAAAGGACTCTATTGGTAAATTATCAAAAAATTTATGATTATATTTACAAAATTAAAAGCTTTAAAACTAAATCGACACAAATGTAATAAATTTAAGGCATTTTTGGTAATTTCTTAAAGAATGAATTTTAATGAGCATGTGCACTTATCGAAGGATAAAAAGATTAAGCCAACACTAGCATTCAACATAACCTCCAAAATAAAAATTGTGTATACTATTATCATAGGAAAAGTTGGCATTCCCATGGTGCAAGGAGTAGGTGAGAGCAATTTTGAATTCCACTTGAAACTTGAAACTTATATATTGAAACAATCTTCCTCATTTTCTAGAACCTAAATACCTATCATGTCACAAGTTTCACATTTCAAGATCCACCTAAATTTCACCTATATTATTAATTAAATATTTTTAGTGGACATCGTTTTTAATTATCATCAGTTATTGCTACAAATCCATTAACTATAGTCCATATTTTTAAACACACAAAAAATATGAAATATAAACAAAATAGGTCATAAAATGAAAGTTTAGACTAGTGGTTATAAATCATTTACTTATGATCGAATGTCGCAGAATAGTGTAAGATCACAAAAAGATATGCATCAAGAAAAATACAAAACGTATTCCAAATTATAGGTTTCAAGTTCCACCTATTAATATATCTGTTGAAATAAATTCCCAAATTTTTGGAATCCGAAACCTATCATATATATCTTAGATTTTGAAAGATATGCATGCCACCTTTTCGACGGGTATTGACCTTTGTCCAAAACAGGCAGGGCACACATCTTACAACGGGTTTTGATCGTTGTCCAAAAGAGGTAGTAACAATTATGATATAATATAAAAAAGAAAAAAAATCAAATTTATCTTTGGTGAAATCACTGCTATGGAGCGAAGGCATCGTATTTCATTTGCCTCAGAATATGCATGCTAGGGAACTATCATCGACATAAAGTTGTTCCCTGAGGATTTAGTAAAATTGCATCTGCTCCATATATTTCACAGAAAATAAATGATTTGAAAAGTATTTTCTAAAAGACAATTCTTTTTACCATTTAAAATATCTAGTCAGCGAAAAATATTTTTATTATTGATAATAATTCATGTCTAAATAATTTTGATAGACGATGAAATTATTTTTTGTTTGTTCATTTTTATAAGCAATACAAGTAATATTTTCAAAAAAGTAAATGACAAATTATTAATTTTTGACAAAACAACGCAAGTGAAAAAGGGTTGAAAGAAAATTATATAGGTTTTCTGCTTAGGCCTATCCCCACAAGATGAATACAAGAAATTATTACATATCGATTAGCGGCTATGAAAATCTAGTAGCCGATCTTTTCGTTGCATAAAACTTGCTGAAAATTGTCCCTCATCTGTCTATATGCATCCAAATTCAAGGAAACGAATCTTAAATTTTAAGACTTTTGCAAGAAAAAGTAAAAGTTTAGACGAAATGATAATAAGTTCTAAAATTGACCTTATTAGAATGAGACAATATTTTTACTTTTTTGGAGATTATTAACATAGTTATGGATACTACATAAATTCAGTAGTAATAAGTAATAAGATTTATCTACGAGAATGAGAAAATAATTATATATATATATATATACCGATGTGTTTTTTATTTTTGTTTTGGTGATCGAGGATCTGCTGGATACAAGTCTAATTATTTACGATATTTATTTATTTATGTGTTTATTTTTGGGTGTGTACGGATACAAGTCTATTTTAAGTAACCTAAAAAGATGGATAAAACGTTCGGCTCTAAATTACTGTCCTTATAGAAGGAACTTAACCGTCCATTGTCATAATTTTTCCCCAGTTCTTTCTAGGGTTTTTGCAGCAATCTCTCTGTCTCTCTGCATGTTCATCAACATCATCATCATCATCATCATCTTCCTCATCTGTACTCCCATGGGGGATCCTCGTTCACCGACGACCGATCTCTCGACTCTGCTCGGAGTCAATCACAAGAGCTCGACGGGCATTTTCGACATCTCCAAGGCCTACAAGTTCCTCCACCTGAAATGGCACACCGACAAGAGCCCGTCAAACAAAACCGAGGCCGAATCCGACAAGGTAACGAAACCGGGTCCATCATGTGCCAACATTGTACATTGTTAGAGCAAGATTTTTTATTGGTGATTGAGGTTTTCGCGTTTGTCTCAGAGTTTTGATGGGAAAAGGAGCGACGAAAGAGTCACAAGCAGCGACGATGCGACGACATCGGACGGCTCGTCGCATCACAACCGCAGCGTCGATGACAGCTTCTTCTTTCGCCGCTCGTTCCTGTCGAAGAGCACGAGTCGGAGGAGCCACACGCCGAACCCGTCGCTGTCGAGGACGAGCAGCCGGATCAACACGTCCTCGTCAGATTTCAGTACTTTCTTGCGGAGCACGAGCAGAAAGGTGGGATCCGAGACCGAGGCTCCGGCCACCTTGTCGAGGAACATGAGCCGGAAAGGGAGCACCCCAATCTTGTTCTCGCATACGGCGGCCCGGCGGAAGCCCGCCCCGATCGAGAAGAAGCTGGAGTGCACGTTGGAAGAGCTGTGTCATGGATCTGTCAAGAAAGTGAAAATCAAACGAGATGTGATCGGCGACACGGGGTAATCATCTTTCCCCCTCAAATCATCATCTCTCTTCTATCCTCTCTAATCAACATGGAATTGTGTTATAAATATCGAAATCGACATCAGAATTTTGCTTGAGGAATAACATGTTTCAGACATGATTATCATGCATATATCTACAGCATTGAATTTTTTAGCAAATACTGATTTTTTCCATCGCATAGGATCGTCCAAGAAGAGGAGACGTTGAAGATCAACGTGAAACCGGGATGGAAGAAAGGGACGAAGATATCGTTCGAAGGCAAAGGCGACCAGAGGCCGGGGTATCTGCCGGCCGACATTGTCTTCTCCATCGAAGAGAAGAGGCACCGGCTGTTCAAGCGGCGGGGCGACAACCTGGAGATCGCAGTCGAGATCCCGCTCGTGCAAGCCCTGACCGGGTGCACGCTCTCCGTCCCGCTATTAGGTGGCGAGGGGATGAGGGTTCCGTTCGATGAGGTCATATTCCCGGGGTACGAGAAGGCCATCCCGGGCCAGGGCATGCCGAACCCGAAGGAGGACGGCAAGCGGGGCGATCTCCGGCTCAAGTTCTACGTCGAGTTCCCGGATGAATTGGATGATGAACAAAGGTCTGAAATCCATAGCATTCTCGAGGGTTGCTGTTATACATGATCCTTAAAATCTAGGGTTGCTTCTTTTTCCAATTTCATAGCAGGTTGATATACAATCAAATGGGAATTGGTGATGCACTTGCTTAATATATTCGTGACATTTATATTTGCTAGAAATGTATATGGTTAGCTTAAACATTAGATAATCAATATTTTATACAAGTAACTCGTTCCAATTACGGTGAATTTAAAAGATGAACATTTAGTGATTATGTGCATCGAGATTATTAGGTCTTTCTATTCATAAGAAGTAAATTAAACAGGTGAAATTGCTGAGCTCGGTAACACGAGCTTGTAACTAGTTGGGGCCATTAATGTTGTGACATGAAATGCTCTAATTACATTGGCCCGACGGATGAGTTAAGACTCATTGATCCACGTTGATATGCATGCTACCTTCCAGAGAAGTGACATATTTTAGCGATCAATAAGCCGCCGAGGTGGCCAAAATGACCGAGTAAGTGTTGAAACTTCAGGGGATATAGAATTTCATGAGAGCTCCAGAAAAGTTCTCGAGTATATTATGGGGAATACGCATTTCTGTTCTAGAGGGTTCTATAATTAATGGGGTAATTTGTAAACAAGGAGATTGAATTTACATTGCAATTAAGGAGAGATCCACGATTGAGGCTCATATGTAAATACGGGTCCCCTTTCATTCATTTGTATCAGCCGCAAGCATAACACAGAAAGAGCAGTAGAATATTTCTTATCAAATCACTCGTCTTTCTATAATTTTTTTTTTGATACCGATGAATCGTTGGAGGCCCCTTTCGCTTACGTTATTCGAGGTTACACGACCTACTGTGCCCAGTGACACCGTTGGGCCTCGCCACAAAACCACTATTTAGACATAAATCTCGAGGAAAGTTAGCACAGGACCCTATCACCATGACTCCCTGCTTAAGACGTGTTAAAAATACAGAGATTCGAATTTGTTCTCTCGATGATAAGGTAGTAAAGCCCAAACCAACCGCGTTACCCATTGGTGGGTACTCGTCTCTCTATAGTTTCTCTCAAGCATCCCAAACATGTCGAGTGAGCGCTAAATGAAGGGGAAGGTGGAGCTCAAGCAACTCTACTCAAGCATCGGGCCCGTGACGCCACGGCCTTTCGAGTTTTGAACCAACCTCTCCACCACAACACAAGAGTATATACTTAACATATACTACTAGCTAGCAAATATGGAACGCATTAATGACGTGTGTGCAAAATATTATGAAAAAAAGACGTGCGATGGGGGAAAGGAAAACGCGTGATTTGAGTTATTTTTGGAATCAAATTTAAATTATTGCGGTATAAAGATGATGACTTGCATTTGGAATCTAATTGGGGAGATTTATTTTATAAAATTATAATTATGTTCACATTTTAAATTACTTTCATGCCGGCTTGTGTTTGACCACTAATTATTATATTGGAGGTATTTTTTTAATCGTTGATTAAAAAATTAACTTTAAAAATTGAAGTACGTGAGAGTTACATATATCAATATCTACGGTAATATTTTGGATAAAAAAAGATGATTGTAGGATAGTATGGATAAAAAGATACTCTGACAGACTAACACTACTAAATTTAGTGGTACAAATGATTTTTTATCATTGTATCTACAAAGTGTATTTTCTAATAACTATACACGTCTTTAATATATATACACACACATATAGACTATGTTTGGTTGTTCGGATTTCCACATAGAATGAGACTGGATAGAATATGATAAGAAATCTATAGATTTTTTTCATATTCTATTCACTATTTGGTGAGTTACGGATTTAAAGTCAAATAATATCCTATTCTATCCACTGTTTGGTGTACAGCTAATTTAAAATCGAATATTTTCATGAACAATTATATTTTTGAAAAAAAAATTAGGAAAGCACAAACTAAAGATTAGAGCAAAATCATCCAAAACGAACTATTTTTTTTTTTTTTCAAATCAAGAGATTCTCACAAAATCAATCCATGATTATGCATTATATGTGAAATGCATAAAGAATCAAAAAGTGATATTACGTAGGCTAATATGAGACGAGTCAATTAAGAATGTTGGCTTGTTAGAATTGGACCATTGCAAATTATTTGTTGATGAGGATTTGTTTTCCTTATATTTACCATAAGTAACTCCCATTGTGTTACATTAAGGTATATAATTCGGCTAACTGACGATAGCTAGCCTTGAGCTTAACAAAAATAATTTTAAATTTAGTTTCAACTGTCTGCTTCACAAGCATCGGTCTGTGACGCCATGGCCTTTTGAGTTTTGAACCTACCTCTCCACCACAACACAAGAGTATATACGTAACATATACTACTAGCTAGCAAATATGGAACGCATCAGTGACGTGTGTGCAAAATATTGTGAAAAGGACGTGCGATGGGGGAAAGGAAAACGCGTGATTTGAGTTATTTTTGGAATCAAATTTAAATTATTGCGGTATAAAGATGACGACTTGCATTTGGAATCTAGTTGGGGAGATTTATTTTATAAAATGATAATTGTGTTCACATTTTAAATTACTTTCATGCCGGCTTGTGCGTGACCACTAATTATTATATTGGAGGGTTTTTTTTATTTTTTTTACTGTTGATGAAAAATTAACCAAAGAGGGAAATCGCAAACCTTGTAAAGCATGCGAATATCAATGCATAGAGAGAGACGAAATTGCCGTGGCTCCTCGCCAGAGATGGTCCTTGAATTCGATGGATTAGAGCTACTAAGAAAAAGATGTGTTTTTTATATGAGAGGAGTTGTGCGTGGGAGAGAAGGAAAAGGAAAAGGAGAGCGTAGGGTTTTTTTAATAATAGATTGACAAAAGAAATCCCATCTGGGTCTATCCCACCACTCCCTCTCGGATTTTTTATTTTTTATTTTTTATTTTATCTAGGCTATATCCCCTCTATATATGACATTATTCTATCCTAGCCGGCTACCAAAAACGAGATAAGATAAAATATATCCTATCCACACTTTTATCCGGTTGACCAAATGCAATCATACTTGATTCCTCCTCATTAACAAGGTCAATAAATAATGACATCTAAAATCTATTATTTTCTTATTTATTTTTGTTATGCAAAATTTCACTCTCCTCATTAATAACATCAGCTAGTTTAATTTCCATATCTATATATGTGTAAACTTGGCTCCTCCTCGCACGAGCTCAATTAAAACCTCCATGCCATAAATGCTTTTTTTGGAAAATGGCACATAAAGGGAAACACAAAATTGATAAGGACTTAAAAATTATCGCTTATATCATTTGAATTAATTATTCAATCAAAAATATTTTAATTATCGACAACTATTGTCTAAATATTTTCATGGACACTAGAAATATTTTTCATTTATTTATTTTTTCAAGCGATCATTTTAAGGAAAATACTTTTCAAATCATTTATTTTCTGCAAAATAAATGAGAGAGAAGAAACGAAAACTCTCTCCTTAGAAATAGGAGAAAATTATTCATGACGCTTTAAAGATTATGTCATTAAATGTTTAACATTCACTGCTTAATAGATAAAAGAAATTTTGATAATGGTTTTTATGGGAGAGAAGAAGGGAAATATATTTTAAATATGGGAATTCCTCTTCCATGATGTAATTGATAGGTATACTGTATCATTCTTATTTTTGCCAAATGTATCTTCACCTCATACTAATGCTAACTCAATGGAAATAATAAATCCGTGTATATCCATATTAAGTAAAAAGAGTGAATTGAACACATCAGCTATTGCAATAGTGAGTGTCCAGCCAACTAATGCATCGGATCCCAACAATCTCCAATTCCTAACCATTTGAGAGGATCAAATTTCATCAGTGGTCCCTAAATTTTAAAATAATTTCCCAATATAGTCACAAAAATTCTAATTTTAGCCATCGATGTATGAATTTCCAATCTCATAATCAATACCTTTTGTGGGAATAGGCCGGCTCCGGGCAAACCGCCCATGTGGTGATGATCCCCGAGTGGCAATGGGTGCGGGATCTAGGAAACCCTCTCGTGCGTCATCCCCACCATCGGTTCGCCAGAAGTCCGTGGACGGCGAAAGATCAAAATTTGAGAGCATATTTGGGTTATCGAAACCACAAGTCAACGAGCTTATTACAAAAGGGTAATGAGTTCTCAAGAAAGTCACCTCTCTCTTTAGCAGTTAGCATGGTAGGTTTGGTCAAACACGTCCGGTTCGATGATATTAAGGGACTATATATACACGACAAAATTCAAAACTTGGGTAATGCCAAAGCTCTTGCATTGATTTCGTTCGTGGCGATCTTTTCCGCTTCGCTATACAAGGGAGAGAGAGAGAGAGAGAGAGAGAGAGAGAGAGAGAGAGAGAGAGAGAGAGAGAGAACGCGGAAGGAGAAGTTGTCTGGCAGGAAGGGAGGGAGGGAGGAGGGCGAAGGAACCCAAGAACCCAAGAAAGATGGCGGCAAGAGGAGAGACGAGCTCGACAGGAGGGAACGATGCAGCGCAGGATCCGTTCACGTCTGCCCAGAAGATGTCCAAGAGACCTAAATGTACGTGCTCCTTTTCTCCTTCTCAAGGTTTTGGTCGTGTATCCCTCGTTTCATCTGGGCTTTTCTTGATCTCTCGTGATGGGAAAACTCTCTCGGTCCTTGACTTTCTTTGTCGCTGGGTACGAACCCCTGAGACGATCCTCATTGTTACGATGTGATTGTTCTTGATTCTAGGAATCTTCTCGTTCATCAAATCAACTCACGTCCTTTAGCCCGACGATCGTATGTCCTGAGTTGGGTTGTTCATATATAACCAAAAAAAGTATGACCTTCGTGTCCTTGGCCCAATGATCATATATACGTGGGAGATGATTGCACGGAAAGTTTGAGAACGAGGGTTTATATCTTCTTGAATAGTTTCAAGTTTCATCCAAACGCAAACGTCTGCTTCAGCTTTTGAAGGAATGCGTTCTTGGATAAATTGGCCGGTGGGTTGACGTTCCTTTGTTCTGTTTCGTTAGAGGTTTTGGGAGGAGCGAGTATGGATAGATGTTTGAATGGTGTGTTTAGTTCAGCATTTTCAGGGGGCTTTTAGCCTCCAAATTCCCTTGGATAAGTGCTGGACCGTTTGGCAACCATTTTAAAGTAACTTTCAAGTGAAAGTCAGTATTGGGAAGGTTGAAAGCCCAATGCTAGTAGGGACTAGCTTTGGGCTTTCAGCATTTGGCCAAATGTTAAAACTTTTTTTTTAAAACTATCATCACTCATTCTTCAAATTTCTTATTTTGCCCTCATTATTATCTTTTTTAAATGCCAAAATAATGCTAAGAAAATCAAATTTCTATGAATGCTAAAAAAATTAAAAATATTTTGGTCTTTTAAAAAAATATTTATATATTTGATTTTTTTAGCATATATATTTAATTTTTTTAGTATTATTGTCAAAATTTATATTTAAAAATTTGCATACATTATTTTTGTTTTCAATTTTAAACAAATAAAATTAAAAAATTCCAACGAGGGTTTAGTCTTTTTTAAAAAAAAATATATATATATATATATGCATTTGATTTTTTAGCATTATTCTCAAATTTATATTTAAAAAGTTACACACATTATTTTTTCAATTTTAAACAAATATAAATTAAAAATTTTCAATGAAGGATTTGGTTTTTTTAATTATATATATGTATTTGATTTTTTAGCATTATTGTAAAAATTCATATTTAAAAAGTTCCATACATTATTTTTTTCAATTTTAAACAAATAAAATTAAAAAATTCCAATGAAGGGTTTGGTCTTTTTTTATTAAAAAATTATATATATGTATATATATATATGTGATTTCTTAGCATTATTTTCAAATTTATATTTATAAAGTTGCATACATTATTTTTTCAAATTTAAACAATAAAAATTAAAAATTTCGACGAAGGATTTGATCTTTTATTTAAAAAAAATTATATATATGTATTTGTTTTTTTTAGTATTATTGTCAAAATTCATATTTAAAAAGCTACATGCATTATTTTTTTTTCTCTTTTAAACAAATAAAATTAAAAAAAATAATATTAATTACCCAAAGAGCTTTTCAAATGCGTTTTCTACCAAATGACATTTCTCTCAAAGTTACTTCTCAAAACATAGTTTACCAAATGCCTTTGCATTTGCCTAAAGTCTTTTAGGCAAAATTACTTTGCATTTTCCCAATAGACTTTCAAAATGCTAAACCAAATGCACCCGAAGTGCTAATTCAGCCTACAAGAAAAAGATGTCGAAGTGCTTTTGATCTCAACAATGTATCTAATATGCAGAAATGCATTGCTATCAAATATAGTAAGACATTTTCGCAGTGCTCCTCCACTCAAATCCGAGTGATGTTGTACTTGGAATCGTCATCTTGCAATTGTCTATGTGCTCGGATCAATCTTATCTGAGGAATTGGTTTCCTTTTTCTCTTTTGATAATTTTTTGGTGATGAAGCATTTGAGATGTTTTCAGGCATCCGAATCAAGTGAATGTTGATAGGGGCAAGTACTTTTTAGTTTTCTGACAATTAGAAGTTTTTTCAGCCATATTCCATTGTCTGTCGTTGTGTGTGTTTGATAGCTAAACAACTTGGGTAAGAACTATAGATTTAGCTTGATACAACATTTGCAAAGGGTTTATACTTGTTGGGGGTTTGTTTGATGCATTTGTCCTTGTTTTCATTTTTCCAGATTCTAGGTTCACCCAACAGGAACTTCCTGCTTGCAAACCAATTTTGACTCCCGGTTGGGTACAGTCTTCAATTAGCAATATTGGTTCCTTTAAGTTGTGAAATCACAATATATTGTTGTGGCAAAATCATCTGTGGCTTCTTAAAAACATTTCATCATTTTCAGGTTATTACAGCTTTTATACTCGTCGGTGTGGTCTTCATCCCAATTGGCCTTGCCTCTTTGTTTGCCTCTAGAAGAGTAATGTTTCAATTTTCTCATTTCATGATATTTTGTTCTAGAGTTGATTTTCTTGTTTTTGTATTGTCAAACACTTCATATTCCTCTGGATGTAGGTAGTAGAAATTGTGGATCGATATGACGAAGATTGCATTCCTCAAAGTTTCAAGAACAAAACTCTCAGCTACATTCAGGACGATAAAACTAATAAGACTTGCACGAGAAGTCTAGTCGTGAGTTCATTTTCTGCTTACTGGGGAAGTTTTCTTTGGTTCATGCTTATCTCCATCTTTATGTGTGTTCTAAAAGAATCAATCGCTCCATTGTTGCAGGTCCCCAAGCAAATGAAAAGTCCCATCTACGTCTACTATCAGCTGTCTAACTTCTATCAGAATCATCGCCGGTACTCCTATTCATGTCCAGTTTATATTCCATCTTTCCTATGATTATACGCACAAACATTGATAAAAAATTTTCCACATGACGTCTTCTCTAGGTATGTCAAAAGTAGGAGCGATAAACAATTGCGAAGCAAGGACGGTGAGCGGAAAACAAACACTTGTGAGCCTGAAGATCAGGTGGGAGACGAAGATCCAATCGTTCCTTGTGGCCTCATTGCGTGGAGCTTGTTCAACGACACTTACAAGTTTTCAGTGAACGATACGACGCTGGATGTCAACAAGAAAAACATAGCATGGGATAGCGACCGAAAGCATAAGTTCGGATCTGATGTCTACCCGAAGAATTTCCAAAGCAGAGGTCTAATCGGCGGTGCAACACTTAATTCAAGCATTCCTGTAAGAGTTGGATCACTTCCATCTGATCCTTTCATTGGTTCGAAAAGTCACTCTCTCTCTCCCTTTCTCTCTCTTTTTACTATTAACTGATTGCATTATGCTTTCAACAGTTAAGTGAACAGGAGGACCTGATCGTGTGGATGCGCACAGCAGCGTTGCCGACTTTCAGAAAACTATATGGAAAGATAGAGGTTGACCTCGAAGCAAATAAGACGATCACGGTCACAATACAGAATAATTACAATACCTACGATTTCGAGGGCAAGAAGCACTTGGTGCTATCGACCGCCAGTTGGATAGGTGGGAAGAATGACTTCCTGGGGGTGGCATATTTGACTGTTGGAGGGATTTGCTTGTTCTTGGCAATTGCCTTCATCCTTGTCTACGTGCTCGTGACAAGGTGAGTCTCAATCGGTTCAAAACATGACTGTTGCAATAGGTGTTTGAGAAAGATTAGCTTTGGGAAATTTGACCGTTTGATTTTGATATCATTTATCCTGTTGTCTTCTTTCTTTTTGTTTGATGATTTGGGCAGGCCTCTTGGAGATCCATCTTACCTATCTTGGAATAGGAATCCAGCTGGACGCTGGAGGTAATGCCCAAGTTTCAATTCTGGAAGGATTCTTGTCATGTATGGTACTTTGGTTTTCTGACATTTAATACTCTACTATTCAGTTGAGTCATTGTAAAGGAGACTTCATCTTTTGTAGCTTCCTAAAGCTCAGGATGAATTCATATGTGCTTCTAGTATGAGTTTCTATCCATGATATGCACTCGTGAACGTAGGTATAAAATGCATGTTTTCACGCATGACCCACCAAAATTTTTTTTCCAGCTGTGACGAAACTGCGGTACACACACAAGTAAGCAATGATTTAGCAGGTGATGGAGTTTCTCCACTGATGAAACCAAACAGCTCTTGGCTTCGCAAGAACCTGTGAAATTGTGCTTGCCAAAGAAGAAAATTATCTTTGGCTAGTTTTTTTTTTTTTTGACGAAATTAGAACTTTCATTAAAACTTGGGATCTTCGGCTAGTTTGATGGTAACAAAGTTGGAGATGTTAACATGAATTGGAAATGGGTATTTCTGTATTCTTGCTACCATTTCACACTTTCAGACCCTAGATGATGCTCAATTACAGACACAATCACTTGCTAGTTTTACAGTATGGAGTCGTGAATATATCACTAATGATGATTAGATCTCGATGAAGAAGAACAACTCACAGATCTGTTCAGAGAAACAGATGATTCACAGGTCTACAATCAAAGGAGAATACCACCATTAGCAGCAGAGGAAAGTGATCAATAAAACTTGAATGTGGCTTCAACCTGCTGAAGTTTCAGCATCTTTGCACAGTAAACAGAGATGATTTGTGCTCTCAAGTATAGCTCTGATACCATGAAGAAAATTATGAACAGAGAGAGAGAAGAGAAACAGAGATGATGAACTTTTAGTTAATGAGAAGTATTTTTACATCTGAGAGCTTGATTACTAGTTTGCTCTCTTCAGATCAGTTTATATATCAGCTGAAATTATCAACTAACTGGAAAAACTAACCAAAGAAAGCAAAACAGAATGTTTCAGCTTTACACACTTAAAACCGAATATTGATTCCGCAATGTAAACATGCTACACGTGCTACAATCTTCGTTGTTGACTTCTTCAGATTCAGACATTCTCATTTTCCTTCCTCTATTCTCGGCAACACCAGATTCTTCAGTAGCTTTTCTTCCTCTGTTCTTGACAGCACCAGTAGCAACTCCTACAACCACTGCATGACCACCTCGTACCGCCGCATGACCGCTGATTGCCATCGTAGGACTGCCACCCTTAGCTCACCGGCCATTGCCCCTTCTTGCGGCTAGTGGGTTGTGGGCAGCAATCTTGCGATGGCAGTCAGCGGCGACGGTCAGCGATTGTGCGGCGATCGTACGGCTGTCGTGCGGTGGTCGTAGTGATCGTCGTGCGGCGGCGGGCGACGGTCAACGATCCGTGAGTAAAAAGAAAAAAAAAAATAAATACAAAAAATTATAAATTTTTATCAAACACATTTATATTCTTTTTCTATTCCAAGAATAGAAATTTTGTATAATTATCAAATACTTTATTTTATTCAGAAATTGTTTCCAAAGTAAAAATAGAAAAAAAACTCTTTTTGAAAAGAAATAATTCTCCGAAATAGAAACGTTTTCATGCGTGCCCTAATTTGTTAACTCGGTTCTGCTAACTTGAGGGAAATTCACTTTCATGGATGAGGAAGATGGAGTGACATACCAAACTTTCTGTCACAATATGCTTGGGTTTAGAGTCTGACTTTTTCGTGTCTTAGTTGAAGTGTACGGACATTGTGCCTCACCTCGATTCCGCACTTTAGGTTTCTCGCTCAACATGGATGAATTTTGCAGAATTTTGCAAATGCACGTGACACAGTCTCCTGTTGGGAATAATGGATCCCCGAAAACCGGATTCGACACTGAATCGAACCCCTAAATCAATGCGGAAGACGAAGTCCAGGAAATCACGTATCACCGATCGTAAAGCACACCACGGATTCGAGCGTACCTTGTTAGCCACAGATTAAACACGAATGCTGAAGACCGAAGAAGAAATTCTGATCCGATGATGTCAATTTGCCTTGAAAGGAAGACGGTATCGCCGTAAGCGTTTTTCTTCTTTTTGGAGGGAGAGTGGGAGAGAACGTACATTGGAATTGTGCCAAAGGGTGGCTTCTCTCTCTCTCCTCCATTTTATACCTCCCCCATCCACGGGCCCTATTCCCGTGGGCCGGGCCTTTTTGGGCCCAACTTGGGTGGACGGGCCTTAAGCCCAACTTGGGTGGACGGGCCTTAAGCCCACCTCATAAATCCATCATCTCCGTTACTCGTGTAGCCTGTGACTATATGGTTGATATATTATTGCTATCTTTTCTAAGAATAACTTTCAAGATATTATTACAGATGTATGTGAGCCATTTTTGTTGAAGTTCTGCATCTGCATCGAATTCTTTATCTCTATCTGCTTTTGATTTTCTGTCAACTTCGAAACATAACCTGCATTTGCATCTGCGCTTTTCATCTGTTCATGTTATTTTTATCAAACCCTATCAAGTACGTATGAATCCATCTGGTTTCCCCATCTGCCCAGGATAATTTATATACAGAAAGACAATTATACATGTAAATCATTGCCTCTTCATTGCTCCTCACAGCTGGCATGTTTACCTGTCTGTTTGGTGGGTCATGCGTGAAAACATACATATATACTGACGTTCGCATATGCGTATGATGGATACAAACTCATACTAGAAGCACGTATGAATTCATCCCCAACTTTAGGAAGCTACAAAAGATGAAGTCTCCCTTTACAATGACTCAACTAAACAGTAGGGTGTTGAAATAATTGATAGGTATACTGTATCATTCTTATTTTTGCCAAATGTATCTTCACCTCATACTAATGCTAACTCAATGGAAATAATAAATCCGTGTATATCCATATTAAGTAAAAAGAGTGAATTGAACACGTCAGCGATTGCAATAATGAGTGTCCAGCCAACTAATGCATCGGATCCCAACAATCTCCAATTCCTAACCATTTGAGAGGATCAAATTTCATCAGCGGTCCCTAAATTTTAAAATAATTTCCCAATCTAGTCACGAAAATTCTAATTTTAGCCATCGATGTATGAATTGCCAATCTCATAATCAATACCTTTTGTGGGAATAGGCCGGCTCCGGGCAAACCGCCCATGTGGTGATGATCCCCGAGTGGCAATGGGTGCGGGATCTAGGAAACCCTCTCGTGCGTCTTCCCCGCCATCGGTTCGCCAAAAATCCATCGACGGCGAAAGATCGAAAGTTGAGAACATATTTGGGTTATCAAAACCACAACTCAACGAGCTAATTACAGAAGTGTAATAATTCTCAAGAAAGTCACATCTCTCTTCAGCAGTTAGCATGGTGGGTTTGGTCAAACACGTCCGGTTCGATGATATTAAGGGACTATATATACACGACAAAATTCAAAACTTGGGAAATGCCAAAGCTCTTGCATTAATTTCGTTCGTGGTGATCTTTTCCGCTCCGCTATACAAGGGGGAGAGAGAGAGAGAGAGAGAGAGAGAGAGAGAGAGAGAGAGAGAACGCGGAAGGAGAAGTTGGCTGGCAGGAAGGGAGGGAGGGAGGAGGGAGAGAGAAGGAGGAGAGAACGACGAGCGGAGGAGGGCGAAGGAACCCAAGAACCCAAGAAAGATGGCGGAAAGAGGAGAGACGAGCTCGGCAGGAGGGAACGATGCAGCGCAGGATCCGTTCACGTCTGCCCAGAAGATGTCCAAGAGACCTAAATGTACGTGCTCCTTTTCTCCTTCTCAAGGTTTTGGTCGTGTATCCCTCGTTTCATCTTGGCTTTTCTTGATCTCTCGTGATGGGAAAACTCTCTCCGTCCTTGATTTTTTTTGTCGCTGGGTACGAACCCCTGAAACGATCCTCATTGTTACGATGTGATCGTTCTTGATCCTCGGAGTCTTCTCGTTCATCAACTCACGTCCTTTAGCCCGACGATCGTATGTCCTGAGTTGGGTTGTTCATATATAACCAAAAAAAGTATGACCTTCTTGTCCTTGGCCCAATGATCATATTTACGTGGGAGATGATTGCACGGAAAGTTTGAGAACGAGGGTTTATATCTTCTTGAATAGTTTCAAGTTTCATCCAAACGCGAACGTCTGCTTCAGCTTTTGAAGGAATACGTTCTTGGATAAATTGGCCGGTGGGTTGACGTTCCTTTGTTCTGTTTCATTAGAGGTTTTGGGAGGGGCAAGTATGGATAGGTGTTTCAATTGCTAATTCAGCCTACAAGAAAAAGATGGCGAAGTGCTTTTGATCTTAACAATGTATCGTAATATGCAGAAATACATTGCTATCAAATATAATAAGACATTTTCACAGTGCTCCTCAACTCAAAACTGAGTGACGTTGTACTCGGAATCGTCATCTCGCGATTGTCTATGTGCTCCGATCAATCTTATCTGAGGAATTGGTTTCCTTTTTCTCTTCCGATAATTTTTTGGTGATGAAGCATTTGAGATGTTTTCAGGCATCCGAATCAAGTGAATGTTGAAGGGGCAAGTACTTTCTAGTTTTCTGACAATTAGAAGTTTTTTCAGCTATATTCCATTGTCTGTCGTTGTGTGTGTTTGATAGCCAAACAACTTGGGTAAGAACTATTGATTTAGCTTGATACAACATTTGCAAAGGGTTTATACTTGTTGGGGGTTTGTATTATTAGCTTTGATGCATTTGTCCTTGTTTTCGTTTTTCCAGATTCTAGGTTCACCCAACAGGAACTTCCTGCTTGCAAACCAATTTTGACTCCCGGTTGGGTACAATCTTCAATTAGCAATATTGGTTCCTTTAAGTTGTGAAATCACAATATATTGTTGTGGCAAAATCATCTGTGGCTTCTTAAAAACACTCCATCATTTTCAGGTTATTACAGCTTTTATACTCGTCGGTGTGGTCTTCATCCCAATTGGCCTTGCCTCTTTGTTTGCCTCTCGAAGAGTAATGTTTCAATTTTCTCGTTTCATGATATTTTGTTCTAGAGTTGATTTTCTTGTTTTTATATTGTCAAACACTTCATATTCCTCTGGATGTAGGTAGTAGAAATTGTGGATCGATACGACGAAGATTGCATTCCTCAAAGTTTCAAGAACAAAGCTCTCGGCTACATTCAGGACGATGAAACTAATAAGACTTGCACGAGGAGTCTAGTCGTGAGTTCATTTTCTGCTTACTGGGGAAGTTTTCTTTGGTTGATGCTTTTCTCCATCTTTATGTGTGTTCTAAAAGAATCAATCGCTCCATTGTTGCAGGTCCCCAAGCTGATGAAAAGTCCCATCTACGTCTACTATCAGCTGTCTAACTTCTATCAGAATCATCGCCGGTACTCCTATTCATGTCCAGTTTATATTCCATCTTTCCTTTGATTATACGCACAAACATTGATCAAAATTTTTCCGCATGACGTCCTTTCTAGGTATGTCAAGAGTAGGAGCGAAAAACAATTGCGAAGCAAGGACGGTGAGTGGAAAACAACCAATTGTGAGCCCGAAGCTCTCACGGGAGACAAAGGTCCAATCGTTCCTTGTGGCCTCATTGCGTGGAGCTTGTTCAACGACACTTACAAGTTTTCAGTGAACGATACGAAGCTGGATGTCAACAAGAACAACATAGCATGGGATAGCGACCGAAAGCATAAGTTCGGATCTGATGTCTACCCGAAGAATTTCCAAAGCGGAGGTCTAATCGGCGGTGCAAAACTTAATTCAAGCATTCCTGTAAGAGTTGGATCGCTTCCATCTGATCCTTTCATTGGTTCAAAAAGTCATTCTCTCTCTCCCTTTCTCTCTCTTTTTACTATTAACTGATTGCATTATGCTTTGAACAGTTGAGTGAACAGGAGGACCTGATCGTGTGGATGCGCACAGCAGCGTTGCCGACTTTCAGAAAACTATATGGAAAGATAGAGGTTGACCTCGAAGCAAATAAGACGATCACGGTCACAATACAGAATAATTACAATACCTACGATTTCGAGGGCAAGAAGCACTTGATGATATCGACCGCCAGTTGGATAGGTGGGAAGAATGACTTCCTGGGGGTGGCATATTTGGCTGTTGGAGGGATTTGCTTGTTCTCGGCAATAGCCTTCATCCTTGTCTACGTGCTCGTGCCAAGGTGAGTCTCAATCGGTTCAAAACATGACTGATGCAATAGGTGTTTGAGAAAGATTAGCTTTGGGAAATTTGACAGTTTGATTTTTATATCATTTTTCCTGTTGTCTTCTTTACTTTTGTTTGATGATTTGGGCAGGCCTCTTGGAGATCCATCTTACCTATCTTGGAATAGGAATCCAGCTGGACGCTGGAAGTAATGCCCAAGTTTCAATTCTGGAATCCCATGTCTTGAAGGATTCTTGTCATGTATGGTACTTTGGTTTTCTGACATTTAATACTCTACTATTCAGTTGAGTCATTGTAAAGGAGACTTCATCTTTTGTAGCTTCCTAAAGCTCGGGATGAATTCATATGTGCTTCTAGTATGAGTTTCTATCCATGATATGCACTCACGAACGTAGGTGTAAAATGTATGTTTTCACTCATGGCCCACCAAACAGACAGGTAAATTTACCAGCTGCGACGAAACTGCGGTACACACAAGTGAGCAATGAAGAGAGACAGTGATTTAGATGTACGATTGCCTTTCCATATACGAATTATCGTGGGTTGACGATGATAGGGTATGATAAAAATAAGATGAACAGATGAAAAATGTGCGGATGCAAATGCAAGTTATGTTTCAAGTTGACAGAAAATCAAAAGCATAGACAGAGAAAAAGAATTTGACGCAGATGCAGAACTTCAACAAAAATGGCTCACATGCATCTGTGATCATATCTCCAAAGCTTTTCTCAGAAAAAATAGAATTAATATATCAACCATATAGTCACATCCTACACGAGTAACAGAGACTGTGTTACACGAACTGACAAAATTTTGCAAAGATTCATCCATTTTGAGTGAGAAACATAAAATGCGGACTCAAGGTGAGACACAATGTCTGTACACTTTAACTAAGACACAACAAAGTCAGTCCCTAAACCTAAGCACAATCACTGTGACAGAAGATTTGGGATGTCACTCCATCTTCCTTGTCCATGAAAGTGAAATTTCCCCAAGTGAGCAGAACCCACTAGAAAATTGTACTCTGGAAAGCACCGAGAGAAACTCAAAGTTCGTCGTGCATAGGTCTATCCAAAGGCAGATCCAAATTGGCAATTACATTATCGACGACATGAGAATATTGCTGCCCTCTTAGTTGCCTCTAAGTCCAATCTCTGCTTGTCCTGCCATACCAGCCTTCAGCGCAGCTGTGACCTTCCTCTGCAATTTCAGTACCCAACGCGTTTCGAAATGACATATAGAACAGCACACGAGAACAAGACAAATCCAACAGCAGTTATTATCCTGTCAATCAGAACCGGGTATAAGCTAAGGCAATTCCAGGTAAATATGATATATGAATAGAGGAAAGAAAAAAGTTTATCCAAATCCAGACTTGTCAATCACATCTTGACGTCGCATCGTAGAAAGTAGGCTTCGGGTGCGCATCAACAACGAACGGTGGCCCTTGTACTCACTTTCAGCCTTCCTTAAGACTCCAGTCGATTCCTCTGCAAAATCCGCCATGAAAATGATACATTCGAGTTTCTTCAAAAGTCATATATATCTATTTGCAGAGACAGAATATTGAAATAAGTTTCCCAGGATGCAAGCACTATTAGCAAATGCATGTCACTATAGATAGATTTTGCACATATGACAGATAAAAATTACCAAGTACTCTAGCTGATAAAGTTGTTAGTCTTTAAACTTCACTTCCCTGCAAGCTTCCAACCCCAGAAGTGCAATTCCCTGTTTCCTCAAGTTAAATTGGTCTATAGTCCGGTTAACGTTTGCTTTGGATGCTTTAATCATCACTTTCTCATATTCTTACTGACAATACAGGAATAAAACTCACCCATTTTCTGTTGCTCACGATTCTGTCGCAACAAACTGTATGTTAGTGAAATTTCACTTTGATGTATGAAGTACAAAAGCAGACTTAATTCTCAAAATAAAAATAACTTATACTTTTTCTTTTTCAATATTTGACACAAAAAGGCTTACTAGACAATCTCAGGAATCTCTAACCCCAAGGGTTAATGGTTATATGCCTAAGGAAGATTTTACATAATGTTGACAGAGTAAATTACAAATTTTGAAACATTCAACTCCACAAAGACAGCTAATGTAGTTTGATTGGACTTCCAGTTAATTTTTTCATGATCACCATTTTACCTTCTTTCCCGTCATGACATATTTATACATGAGTACTGACTACCAAACAAGTATCGCGTACCTATCTAATGGCAAAGGCCTTAAAAATATGAAAAGATTAATAAAAACGTTCAAAGTAGGATACATTTCATAATTATCTTAATTTGATGATTGATAATACATGATTATGACAAGGGAACACAAACTGCTACCCTTACATATCACTTAACTAGCCCTTGTCTAATAATGTCCCTCTTTCTATTTGCAGAAAAGATCAAAGGTTTAATAGCCTAGAAGGAAAATACATCAAAATCCAAGATCTTAGCCAAGTGCTTCCTATGATAGAAAAGTGGAAGGTTGCTTTGAGACTATACCCCTCTTTCCATTACAAATCTTAGCTAGGAGAGCCCATTTCCATAGTGAAAGAAAAACTGAGGTCACAGTTCATGCATTTAACAGAGAGAGAACGGCCAGCCCAGAAGGATTTGTGACGAAAAAGTAATGATCAGAAAAGATCTGGAGCTTAGCAGTGCAACCATGACAACATGCATTTGCTTCAAAGCCTCTTCATAGGAGCAGAAAATACTTACCAACAGTCATGAGTGTATTTGCACTCCGTTCCACCTCCTGCAAAGTGGCCTTAGTGTTACAATCATTTTCCTCTTTGTATAATTCAGTGTTGGGAATTTGGAACAACATTAAATATCCATGATACAGACACCCTTAAAAGTGCGAGAAAAGAAGATGCAAAGCGAACTGACTCTTCACCTGGACCATCAGCTGACGAGTGCGGCGAAGGCTCTCTGTGATACTTTCTGCAGCAGATGTCATTCCAGCCTTTGTCCTAACAATTAGTGGTAGGCAGTAGAGATTAACCACATGGATGTCCGGAATTCCAGATATTAAAAGCCATACCATCTCAGAATAATAAAATATTGCAGAGTTACATAAAAAAGTAAAAGAAGTGATACATACTGTAAATTGCGTCTCCGAATTGTTGATTCTTCTCCTCCACCAAGAAGCAATTCTCTCTAAAATGCAAGAAATCAAACGAGTTCATCCTCCTGAGCTCACATTTGGAACTCACCACATAGAAAAGTCATTGATTGAGCAAAGCAAAAACAAAGCATCATATAGATGAGACTGTACATACCTCTTCTTGCGCAGCCTTCTTCAGATTAGCTCTTGCTTGCAAATTAGCATTCCTCAACCTCATTCGCAAGCTGAGTACAGAGATGATCTTTGAAAATCTTCTACATATTGGTGTATGCACAACTATTTTGGTCATGTAGAAATATTTACATTCAGATTATTCAGGAATGCTCAAGCATTGGTTGTCAAGCATAGATATGAACTTTTAGGAGAGTTAACAAGAAATCTATATCAGGATTGGACCAATAAGACCACAAATTTTTCTCAACTCACAAGGAAGCAACTGGGGCTTATTCGGATTACTCTTTAACAAAATCCTTACAATTTAAGTTAAAAAGGCCAAACATACCTGGACCAACCATTTCTTTCAAACAAAAAAAGAAAAAGAAAGAAAGACCCTCAACAGCGGAAATTTCTGAAAACAAAAACTGTCATTAGCTTTTCTTAAAACAAGAATCTTTCATCATCATCCACACTTCCCAACACCATTTTCTAAAACAAATGATTTGGCCCACAATTGTAAGTTTTACTCCAGCTGATAACGACAACATGCACACAAGAAGCAGTCATCTTCCAGAGTTCACAAAATTACGCACATTGAGTTTCAGGTTAACCGATTAAGAACCAAGAACATACTTTTGGCTCTGGGTCTTCCACGACTCGAGCAACGACTTGGCAGATTCAACTGAGTCGATGGCAGGCAGCTGTGGGGCAAGAAGATCAAGTTTAAACTGCAGTGAATTCAACAGAGCCAAGCCATCCTGCGCCAGACCATTCAACCTTGGAAGCGAATTCTTCTCCTCTCTTGACTTCCCATACTCCTCAATTGCCTTTATATGCTCTTGGGTTCTGACATACGCCTCACCCCATTCCTTCTTCACTTCCTCAACAGCTTCCACTACCTTGTCCATTCTATAAAACAATTTTTCCCTCAGACAATCAGCTCAAAATCAAAAAAGGAGACATCAAACGAAATAATGCGATCCCATTTGACCCAGATTGAAAGAAATGCTAAATTCACAAGCTTCTCCAAAACCCATGATTGCAATTCAACTCCTCAAACGCTTGCACTTCACCATTCTCGGGGTCTAGCAGCTCGAATGAAAGGAAAAAGGAGACATCAAATGAATTAACACGATCCCATTTGACCCAGATTGAAACGATACGCTAAAATCACAAGTATATCCACAACCTATGACTACAATTCAACTCCTCAAACAGACCCACTTCACCATTCTTGGGCTCCAACAGCTCGAACGAAACGAAAAAAGGAGACATTAAGGGTGCGCATGACAAAATTTCTGTTCCAGAAATTGATTTCTCAATTTCTATTCCCCGGACAAGTTTCTAAGCAGAGAAACCCGTTTGATAACGACTCAAAATTTCTATTTATAGAACAGAAATCCGTTTGATAACAGAATAAATTTCTATTTCTAGGAATAGAAATTGATTAGATAACAATATAGGAAATCCTCAAATACAAAATAATAGTCCAAATAATACTAATACATTACAAAAGGTGAAAATACAATTTCATCATCTCCAATGTTACACACCTCCCTTAGCCAAATAAAAAGTGCAAGAATTAATGGCACATTATAAAACCGAAATACCTTTTTATCTATGACATTAACATTGCCGGAATTGAAATTAATCACAGTTTGTACAAATGACACTCGAATGGAGACAATGACATGAACGTTACAACAATACTCAAAGGGAAATCAGCAGTAATTTTGGCAGGGTTTCGGAGTAATTTGAACATATCTTCTTCCTCTGCATCTCTTCTATTTTTTGTAAGTCTTAAATTCCCTTTGATTATTACTAGGTTGATGATCATTTCTTAACTAAACTGCTTTCATATATCCATGATTTCCTACCTCAACTGCCTTCATGTATCCATAATTTCCTGACCTAACTAAATTTCCGATTTTTGAGCATTTCTCATCAACTACTTTGTCTCGTTCTAGCTTGGTGAAGTTTATAACTGTTTTTGCTTCTTTTGAATTCAAAGTAGGTCAAAGACTCTCTTTCTCAAACTACAGCAGAATGGGCTTTCATGAGCATAAAAACGAAATTGAACTTGATACAGCTTGGCTTGTGATTTTTTACTACCAACATATTGTTGACTTATTCTTATTATTAGACGACAATTCAGTCACACACCAAAGCACAAAGTAAACCGAAGCACCAAGGGAAAAAAGAAATCTTTGTCATCAAAGGATGAAGCATCGATATATCTTTCGGCAAAAAAAAAAACAATTCGCAATATATGGTCAGCAGTCCAGCACGTTGAACGATAACATCCAAATCACTCCATCCGATCTCAGATTGATCAACGACAGACAAATTCGTTATTATCATCTCTGAGGCAAAAGGTCGAACAGGTGGTGATCACTAAGGGAGAGGTGTTCTGCAAATAGGAATTCCCATCAATTGGCAAGGAATATAACATGAGAAATCCCTCTAAAAAATTGCTAGAGCGGAATCGACGAACTCGAGAGCAAATAATGCACAAGAATTTGACATAACAATTTGAAGCTCTCGGCAAAAGGGCAATACAGAACAATCGTATGATTGAATCTCGATGAATCGACCGCGTCCTACCTTGGGGGAGATCCGATCCGAATGGTTACCTGCTAATAAATGAAAGACACTCCAAAAGACTTGGAGAATCTCACGAAGACGAAGCTAAGGCAACGAATCGATTCAGCGACGAATGTGCTTGATGAAGATATTCAGCTGCAACTGGCTTCGAGCGCGGGCGTACACACTGGATTTGGTCCAGAGCGCTGAAGATAAGAGAGATAGAGAGAGAGATATTTTCTCGGTCCGGGCGTGTGTTCTTGCTTCGCTCGGTTCCTCAGCCTCTCCCGCCCGCACCAAGCGAGGGAGGGAGAAAGAGCACGAGAGAAGTTTCGATCGGTGGTGATGAGCGTCCGCTCTCTTCTCCGTCACGGCCGAGGTTGCGGTTACCGGCGAGGGAGATTTGACGGCGGCCGTCACCGATCGGAGATGGTGTAGACGATCGATTGAGGGTGATGGAGCTGAAAGGAAGAGGCGACTGCTCCGAATAGCTAGCCAGAGGAATGGAATGGGCCGGACTGAGAAGTTAAAAATTTGTATTTTTACCTTACCAAAAAAAAATTTTCTATTTCTATTTTGAAAAATTGAGAAGTTAAAAATTTTAATTTTTAAATTTTTTAATTTCTCTATTTTTAAAATAAAAATATGTTTTAGAAATAGAAAGCTCAAATTGTGTTACTAAACGTATTTTTATTCCAAATTTATTCTGAAAAACAGAGAAACAAATAAATTGAGAAATACAAGTTTTATCGCGCACCCTAAATGAATTAACATGACCCTATTCGACCCGGATCCAAAAAAATGGCTAAAACCACAAGTTTTTTCGCAACCCATGACTACAATTCAACTCCTCAAACAGACCCACTTCACCATTCTCGGGCTCCAGCAACTCGAGTCAAACGAAATCAATCCGAAGGAACATCGCAAAGCCTCCGAATCAAGAAAGCCGTCAGCCAACGCACCTTCGATCATGGACCAACCTCGACAATCCAGTCGATCGTTTGTGCTTGAAGAGATCGCCGGAGAGAGACAAGAATGCCGGGAGCTTTCCGATGGTGATCGAGGGGGAAGAGAGAGAAACGCCATCGGATCAAATCCGACCCGTTTAAACAACCCGCGAACAGGAAATAAGGAATTTCCCTTTTTTTTTTTTTCTCCTTTTAGAATTCTGAGAATTTCCCGGATTTCTGGCTTTCTTTTCCTTGAGAACTTTTTATTTTTTATTTTTGGAAATTTTGAAAGAAGATATGGTGAGATTTAGTTTGTTTCGAAGAAAAAAGAATTAATGTGAAATATTAGCTTTCTGCTCAATATAGACAGAGTTGACATGTTTTCGTGGTTCCAAGCGAAAATCGGAGTGCAATTATCTAGATTTTTCTATTATAGACTTAAAAACAATCCTCTCAATCTCCTTTACCAAAAAAAAAAAAAAAACAATCCTCTCAATCTCAATTTTTTTTATCAAAATACTCCGATAAAACTCATTCGTATCATAAGATAAACAATAAGTCTAATTTAATAAACATTCCACAAAATGAATGGTAAGACAATATAACGCCACATCCATCCAAATGGAAAATGGAATCTTAGGCTAGATTTTACGAAAGAATATTTCGTACAAGGATGTGCTATGTGATGATTTTATTACTTGACAATGATGTGTGATATAACAAGCTAATAAAGAGAGTGATTCCAAAATTTAAGTGTCATATAAGAGGACAAGTATATAATGCTGTTAAAACGATTAGTCAGTTATACCATGTCATTTGTAATTTTTTATGGTTAATACATAATATACTTTTACCAGCCTTTATTGTGGTTTTTTAATTAGTGATTGTATTAAGTAGGAATCCAATTGAGATCTTAGACCTCTTGAGGTGCAACACCTCGATCATATACCGCTCAATCAAATCTTTTGGGGATGATAGATAGGAAATTTGACACAACCAAAAAATTAGTACTAAAATTTCTACTCATGGATCTTTTGGGCGAAACATTTTAATTCAGGGTTTAGTTTAAATTTTGTTCACGAAGCTCATATTTCTATCTAAATCCTGTCAATCATTGTTTTCAACTACCATGCTTAATTGCATAAAACTGCTAACATGGCATAGCTGAGGTGGCTATCTTTGATAGCCAGTGCTCATGTGAGGCTTAATGCTGGAGCAGCATCGTAGGCTAGAGGCGACTGTAAGCCGAGCAACCGCCATGACTCAAGTCAATCCGTCAAATGGTGGGTCAAATCATGTTGAACATTAATTGATTAAAATCGACACATTTAGCCTATTTTGAATAATTTCCATGCAATACAAAACTAGTGACTCATAACCAACCCAACTCTTATTACTAAAACACTTTTATATTTAACATAATTTAGGAAAACTCATACCCAAACCGATGTCAGAGCATGGAATAAACAAATGCAAGATTGAGTGAAGCCAAGAGAGGGGAAAGGGCGCAAGGGTGGACATTGTTTAAATTATAAACCCATTCAACACTCATATTATTTTAAGTTTTATCGTCCTAAATCCATTCACCGAAAATAACAACCCAACCTATCAAACATAGGGGTTAAAAATTGTGCTTATGACGCGTTTTAATAGGTTTACTTTCAAGACACCATGAGCAAATGGCAGCCCTCGGCAAAACCTTTCCATCGACTCGATCTCGGCCGATCCGCCAACTTCTTCATCGTGAGAGAGGGTTTGAGTAACAAAGTTAGGCCACTGATCACATCAGTCATGGCCCGTCCAATGATCATATCTATTGCAAACTCCTGCTCGAAGCACGAGCAAGCTTTGTTGCACGAGAGGCTACAAGGCAACGGTTAAGTTCTCTAGTGCGTAAACATCCGTGTTATCTCAATAAATAGGTACGGAAGCCACCCACATAGACCAATCCAAAATTGCAAACTCTTCAACATACTACTAAGCAATGTTCTGGTATTTCTATTGTCCAACCCAGCAAAAACGTTAGGAATCGTTTGCTCACTTGAAGTATCTGGACATGCTTCGATTCACACGCCGATCAATTGCTACAAATCAAGAACAGTGCTGCAATACGATGATCAAGAACACCATCATAACCTTTACAGTCTCAGCCCTTTTGATAATGCTTCGTCACATCAAAAGCTTTGTAAGTTTGTAACCAAAAATGGTGCGGGCTTTAACCAACCAGCAACTGAGAAAGCAACTCAACTAGTAGAATAAAACTCATGAAAACGATCCAGCAACCATAAGTTGACAGTTTTGATTCGACATTCACATGAGTTTCTCAGCGTACACTTGTACAGGGTATCTCTTGCCCAATATCATCTCACCATTTGCCACTCAAAAATGCATTTGAAGTAGATATGAAGAAGCTACATTGGTATCACATCCGCATCAGTCAAACCTGCACAATAGCCCTGCCTACATTCAACTTTTACATTTCCTTCCCTCCTTCACAAATGAGTACGGTAAAGTGGCTAGATCTTCTTAACTCGACAATCAATGGTGTTGATGGTTACATGCCACCACAATGTAATCTGCTCACAAATCGACAAGAACATTTTCAGAAAATGTCTAGTAGACATGAGCACCTAGTTACCTTATAGCGCAAAAAAAAAAAAAAAGAAAAAAAAAAGAGCTAATTGGACCGTAAAACATGCGTCAGCAGAATTATATTAATGCAGTTCTTCAGACTCTGTGCTGCCAAAAATCATAGAAGATGTGTTGCTATCTGTTTGCAGAGAAACAACAATATTGACAACTTGTATTCAACCCTCATATTATATTGTAGTGATCAGGCATACATAACATGAATTGTATTTGGAGGATTTTTTTTTTAAACTGAACAAAGAAAAAAAAAGGCTTAGGGTCTCTAACCTTAAATGGGAAACATGATCCTTCAGAGCAGGGTATATTCTAATATTTTAATCGATGCAGAGTCTCTGGGAATTTATTATTTTTCAAAAGACCAGCTCAAAGATATCCATTAGGCTGTAAGCTGCTTAGCAGTGATTCAGAAAAGAAAATCTTATTCTGTGAACAAACAGACAATTTTACAGTTCCTCAATTCACTCACAACCACATTTTCAAAAACCAGCTGCCTCTTCCTGGTGACTATGTATAGAAAACCACCACAGGTCATCCTCACTCGAAATGATCACATAGGTCCATAGAGATTAACATAACCGAATTACCTCGGGAACCTCATTTCTTCCCCAGTGGACGTTGCTTAGCAAGATAGGGAAGATTCACTACTCTCCCGGCAATGTCATCTCCAACGAGAACAGTGCTTCCTTCTGAAGCAGCTTGTCTTTTAATGTAACCCAAGCCAAAATACCCCGGTTCCCTTGTTGATGTGCAACTTGTCAGCTTTCCAATCTACAGGGTCCACCAGTACCAAAATTTTCTGATTCTCAAAGTTGAACAGACTATAAAAGTTATCTATGTCATTTAGGAGGCAAGATGGAAATTATTTCAGATGACAACCAAAAAAAAAAATCAACAATTTATGCCAGGCTACAGTCTAAGCGTGTCAGTGGACAATTCAGAGGCAAGTCATTGCAAAGCACCGGAAAATCCACTAGAGAGGAATTTCTTTGGCTGCAAAAGTTAATTTCCGTTCGACTTGAAAGATAGTTTCAAGAAAGGTATGAAATAGTTGGCTTAGGCATAGATCACAGGAATTTTCCTGTCTTTTCGAAAAACTTAAGCATATCTTTGGTTATAAATTGAGCTTCTTTTGTTGATATTTTATTAGTACTACATCACTATAAAGCCACAGACTGTACCTTTTTCCCATCAACAAGGATGGGGCTTTCAGGTTTTGCTGGTGCATCTAGATGAACACCCCATAGGCTCTGTTTGACTCCATCATAAGTTATCAGTCTAGATATCGTCTCTTGCCCCTTATAACAGCCTGAAGTCAAGATAATGTAAATCATCTAGATTTCATTGAAAAAAAAAGGTTTTATTGTAAGGAGATACCCTTATCCAGTGATATTGAGTTCCAGAGACCAGCTTCTAAAACATTGTACTCTTTGGTAAGCTCCTTCCCAGGTGCTGGTCTTCCTGCAAAAAACCATGTTTGACTAATGGGATTGAAATCTGAAGTCTGTGATTAGAAGAGACGAACAGTTTTGTCCTCGACAGTGACGTCTCAAAAACGTCGTTAGTGACAACCACACCATGCACATCAGATTATGCATGAATATGGTAACCAAGACAAGTATGTGCAGCAACCAAAATACTCTCAACAAGATTAACTTTGCCTTTTTAGGATGTCATCACATCAAATGCCGGTGTACTTTAATGAGCAATGACCTTAATGAAAAGTAAAATGATAAATCTTGCTAACAAAGGTCCTATCATTGAACAACAGGTGATCCTGCCAAAACATACAATTTGCAAAGAAGAGAGTTGAAATCAGATGACATGTCCCAGTGAAACATAAAATATAGCCAACTATAGCACCAAGGTTGATTTCATGGTCTTAAAAGTTAAGCATGCATCAGCTCATGATCAGCAATACAAGAAGAAAAAAGCTCTAATGACCAAAAAAACCATTAGTAGGTAATGGAAGCTTATAAGTAACACCTCAAAGCAAACTCCACTGTAGAAAAGTGCATCAACAAATGCATTCCCTTGTCTGGATCCTGATCCCCATATATATGACCATAGCAGGGGGTCAAAAGCAGGCTGCTTGGTGGATGCCATCATAGAAAACATCCCAACAAAAACCCAAACATATATGTCCACTGCTAGAAATAGCGCCTTGAAACCATAGTTCACATTCACTCACGCTAAATCTCTAACTACTACATAAATTCATCCCCAGTATTATTGAGTAATTAGGGAAAAAGGCCCAAACAAATGATGGTATGCATATGCTAAAATTTTTTAAGTGATACTTTACATAAAATGCAATACATTTAGCCAAGAGAAATAGACCTCGCAGAATCCTTAGCCTTTCCCATGCATTAGCTCCCATTGGGATGGCACCATGAGATAAGAGGATATCCCAGACAGTTGTGGCAGCAGCAGGCGACGTCAAAATAGAATAACCTTCTTCAGAAACAAGATTTCCAACTCCTACCGTTACTGGCATTCCACTTATCTGAAAATTCAGAACAATCTTTCAATTGCACATCCAGGTTATATGACCTCGACTCTCCTCACACTTTTTGAACATCATAGACAGAGATCAAGAACTTGTAGGATATGATGATAAAAAAGTTATAATGCCTAAACCATAGATACCACGCCAACAAAATTATGTCAATCTCTTTATAGCCAATAACTGCTGGACATGGAATATACAGATACCGTGTTCCTGCTAGCAGCCATGATAAACGATATTTTATCAAGAGCACATTGCAACAAATGACTATAGGTGACAATACTCATGCACTTCTTTGCCGCACCACTATACTCCTTTTCACATAACAGCTAAGGGAAGGAAGATGCTACAAATTTAATATGCCTGGATTCACAGGAACACCAGTTGAATTATATGCGATGAAATGCTATGCCCTCTAAATCAGCAACCAGAAGGATTTAATATCACTAGATCAAACAAACATTACACTATAATGTTTATGTGAGCCATATGGTTGTCCATCCAGATCCTTCAAATTTAGATGCTCCATAACCTGTAAAAATGTCAAAACATAACCAACAGAATCATAAATATGAACCAGGTGAAAGTTTGAACATTATGTCTGAGCTCATTGGATAGCACAATTACTTGATTGCTCTTAGGTCCCAAAAGGACAAAGAAGCTTGTCTGCTTGGTGATATCTGTGATCTCTACCTTATCAGCGAAAAATATGTACCTAAACAAATTCAAAAGGTTAGATAATACTCGCTTAACAAAACATATACAATAAAACACATCAAACTACTTAGTTAAAGACAAATTTCATCTGTCAATTCCATGATTGTGCCAGAAGCTTGAGTTGGAATGGGAGCAAACAACAAAAAGCAAGCAGTATTTGAATATTTGAACCATTATACCAGTCGAAAGTAAGTCCATGACAAAAGAACATACTTTGTGAGCATTTCTGTTATGCTTTGACAGGTGACTGGAGAGACAACCAAAGTGATAGCGTTTTTCTGTTACATTTGATGGAGCAGTCATGACTACGGTAAAAGAATTATCTTAACTGCAGCAGAAGGAACAGAATACATTAAGGAACAAGAAGCAAGCAAAGCACTGATTTTTACCATGATCCATGCATAGCCAATATCGATTGTCCGTGCTGTTGGTGTCACAAAAACTGTGTCACAACCCTAGAGATTTGCGGTAGACATTCCATTAGCAAAGTGAGTACTTTATGAGACCAGGAAACATGAGAGTACAGAGAGCTTGGTGGAAAAGATGAGCATATCATGTGTGAATCTCCTACCTCTCCTTCATTAAGGCATTCAAAATTTGCTGTGGTCTGATTTTGAAGAAACGAGACACGGTCTTCTCCACTGACTTTGTGTGAAATGCATTGATAAAAACAAGAATGAAAGCACAGAGAAACAAATTAGATGAAAGTTCAACAACCATGAGATACGATGTATTAGACAACTTAGATGCCCTAGAAGATTGGGGCAATGCCCCAGCACCGCATCCTTATTCAGTGAACCACAAATTTAAACCAATGAAGGGAGCATGAAGGGCATAAGTGATTTTTTATGACAAGAAATGCAGAGGCATCACAACCCAATTTTCAACAGGCACATCATTTTGGAGGAAATTATTTCTATAAGAAGAACGACACGACTGATTTGTTCAGTCAGAGTATACCTATCACTTATTATAAATAGGAGTTTACAAAGATAACCTTGACAAGACATCTAAAGTGTTTGACAGATAGCACAGGCACCCTTGTTACTGAAATTCCCATCAGAATATATTATCAGGCAATCAGTCAAATGATCTCCCATAAGAAGAGACCCATACCTCTTATTCGTCCAAAATGCGACAAATCCACAACCTAGAGCATCATGTGTATGTATCAATGAATCAAATCTAACAGAGAAAAAAATGCCAATTACACAAAATGAAGAGGAAATAAGTGGCTGCTCATATGTTCAACTTAACAATAAATTAAAGACCCAACCAAGCAATATCTCCAGCTTGCAGTTTAGAAACAGGTCTCGTCTCAAACCATCATAGATTAAATGACCAAAGAGTCACTGCAAAATTGAAGTCCTCCTTAATAGGAATGAAATGCGAAATAGTCCTCACTAGAGCAATCAATCTTGAAGCCAATGTCTAAGTGTAACATGTTCAGCCAATGTTAAAACAAATATATCTTATCTATTCTCAATGAGGAGACACCACCCCTCCAAGTTTCTTATTCTACTCCTCCCCTCACTCCCCACAGGGTCCCTCACCCCTCCTTTTTCCTTAAGACCTGCATATCCGCCACTGCATCCTCACCTCGGCTTCTTCGCTCAATCCAAAGCTAATGAAAACCAGAAACAAAAAGAAAGTACAAGTCGGACGGTCGAGATGATCACATTTCCCGGACAAAAGCTCGAACTTGCTGGTTTAATATAGTAGCACGGACAAGCTAGAAGTAACACTCTCTTTCATCCCACCCCACCGCAGTCGATATAGCCTCATACAAGTCCAGCCCACCAGAGCCGCAACCAAAGGGTCCAACACACAGGCTCGGGCGGACAAAACGTGAGGCACACTAGAATTACTGTCCAAAATCAAACCACACTCGTGTACAAGAAGCACGAGGACAAGCGAAAGCGAAAAAGACTAGCCCACATACCGCGAGACCGTTATCAGCCGCATCCAATGCTTCGTCATCGTTGTCATAACTCTCCACAACCCCATCGTCCGACACCTTCGCTCCAGCCCCCACCATGGACTCCTGCAAGAGCGCCCCAACCCAGCAACCCATGCACCCAAAAAGCAACCCAGCACAGGACAGATGAAATAAACAGTCAACAACGAAAACCCAACAATGAATGACCAGAATTCAACTCCTCCAATATGCAATGGGGGGGCTTACGGCGAGGTCGTGATCGATGGGCGGAGGAGACAGGTCGAACGGGGTCGCCGCGACCGGAGAGAGGCGTCTTTCCATCTGGGTCCCGCTCCGACGCCATGGACGGAGGACGGGGACGAGGGTCGTGGCGCCCCCGACGGAGGAAGGACGTGGAATCGCGCATGGAGGAAAGCGAAACGCAATCGACGACGACGACGACGACGACATCGTTCGGAGTTCGAGCGAAGTGAACTCGTTCTGACAAGAAGAAGTAAAAGAAGAAGAGATTCCCAGGAAAGAAGGTAGGTGAAAGTGCAAATTCGAGCTTTTGTACTTATTATGTGACGTGGCAAAATAAATTCAATCAATTATTTGCTAGTAATAAATAAAATTATATAGACGGAATTCAAAAACCCAAATGTAAAATAGATTATGCTGAAAAATAAAATAGATTCGGAAGTATTATATATATCACGAGCCAAACATAATTGATCGATTATTCTATGTCTGTGTCTTAATTTATAATCACTATGCCTATTTAGTTTTGCGCGAATTAAAAGGCTCCGTTTTTTAAAAAATATCACGTGTTTTAAAACATTTTTTTCGCAGAGTCATTTTCCGGAAAAATGACTCTATTTTCCGATGTTTGGCCAACATTTAAAATTTGAGTGGAAAATATTTTTCACTGTTCGTTAGCTCAAACATTTTCCTGGAAAAAATTATCAAAAATTGAATTTTAATATTTTTAATTGACCCAAAAATTTATTTTATTTATTTATATTTTTAAATGATTTTTAAATTATTTATATTTTTTAAAATATAAATTTTTATTATTTATTATTTCATTTTTTTTTCCTTCCTCCTTCCGTCTCCTTCTTCCTTTCGATTCCTCCCGAGCGACGTCGTCCGCCGTGGCCTCCTTCCTCCTCCTTTCGCCGTCGCCACCTCCTTCCTCCCAGTGGCTGACGAAGACCCGGTGGCCAAATCCGGCGAGCTCGGGTGAGATCGAGCTCGGCCGATCTCACCCGAGCTCGCTGGATCTAGCGACTCGAGCTCTGTCGCCGGATCCGGCGAGCCGCGAGCTGCGCCGCCAGATTCAGCGAGCTCGAGGCTCGGCCAGTCTCACCCGAGTGCGCCGGATCTGGTGACAGAGCTCGAGCTCGCCCGGATTGGGAGCCCGAGTTCGCCGTTAGATCCGGCGAGCCGCAAGCTCTGTCGCCAGATCCGACGAGCTCACGGCTCGCGACCGCACGACGAGCGGCCGGCCTGGACGACGGGCTTCCCACGAGCCTCCCGGCGCCTCCGCGGTGCTCCCTCTTGAGCCGAATCCTCCCGAGCGGCTTCGAGCCTCCGGGGGAAGCGGAGCGCGGCGGCGGCGGTGGCTTCCCGGCTGGAGCAGGCAAGTAGGAGCGGAGGAGCGGCCGGGGAGGGCGGAGGCTGATCCCGGGAAGGACATCGTCGAAGCCTCCTCTGCAGGGAGAGCAAGAAAGAGAGAGAGAGAGAACGAGAACATGAAGGGAGGAAAGAGTAGCGGGAGCACCAGAGCTCGTGTGAGAGCTGCGGAAAATGTTTTCCTCTTTTCAAAAGAGGAGAGGGATTTTTAGTTGACCATGTGTTTTCCGTCATCCGAACATCGGAAATTTTGGAAAATATTTTCTTGGAAGTTATTTTCCGCGAAACGAACGGAGTGTAAGGGTGTCGGCATTTGATTTCACTAGGGCCCGACATTCACAAGGATAGGGATTGTATAAGTAACATGATTACTTTTTTTCTTTGGTCGTGCATTTTTATCTCAAATAGTTGAGTCTTTTCAATTTGTAGAAAAATATTATAAACCTTTAATAAATTGAAGCCGACTTATTTTCTATGCGGTTGTATACACATCATAAACAAAACAAAACAAAAATAGAGTATTGTCGTGCGACCATCCAGGAATGAAAAGTACGAGTACGAGTATCATGTTTCACTTCAATCGTACAAGCTTATATGTGTAAGATTAGAATTTCTTCAATATTCAAATAACCATCGGTAAAGTTTATTTATCATTCTGTACAAATTGTTTAATATGCATAATTTTGTCTTCAATATTTTGAAATGAAAAATTGAAAAATATTTGTCAAAAAGAAAAAAAATAAAAATTCTCTTCTCCCCTCTTCTCCTCTCATGCAAGATAAAACTCAGCGTCTGGTCCACAGAAAAAAGAGCCTCTGAACCTCGCTTTCTTCTCTTCATCTTCTCTCCGGTCTCCCTTCGCGATTTCCGGCAACACCAGCATGATCTCGATCTCGACCGGCCTACTCTGCAACACCCATCACCATCGCCCCTCGCCGCTCCTCCCCAGCGCCGCCGCGAACCGCCGCCGGCCTTCCGGGACGACGACGGCCCGTCTCGGCCCGCGCCGGCCGGCGGGCGGAGCGAGGAGGCTCGTGGTGAGAGGCTGCGCCGGGGGCGATGACGCGGGAGAGAACGCGGCCGCCGAGAGCAGGCGGCGGAGCTTCTTGACGCTGGAGGAGGCCGGCCTCATCGAGGTCTCCGGCCTGAGCACCCACGAGCGCTTCCTCTGCCGCTTGACGGTAAGTAAAAACATCCCGCCACATCCCCGTCTCCCCTTCGAAAGCTCCGTTTTTTCCTTCGTGGGTCGGTCGAGAAATCGATTTCTGAGCGGCTGGCGGTGTTGGGAAAATTTGCAGATATCGTCGCTGAATCTGCTGAGGGTGGTGGCGGAACAAGAGGGTTGCGCCATCGAGGAGCTGAACGCCGGGAGGGTGTGCGACTGGTTCTTGAAGGACAAGCTGAAGCGGGAGCAGAGTCCCGAGTCCGCCGTCCTCCAGTGGGACGATTCCGACTTCCAGCTTTGACTTTTTCGCCTGCTGATTTCTTCCCTCCCTTCCTTCCTTCCTTTTCCGATGCAGAGTCTGTCGTTTTAGCTGCGTTCGTAGGTAGGATTTAACCATTGCAGAGGATGACAGAGCTCGTGTCTGTCGTATCGAGCATGGACGTTTGTCCCTAACATGGCAGTTCTAATGTATGGGAGAGAAGGGGAATGGTGTGCCGAATTCATAGGCGATGTGCCGGGCCATGACCATTAATCGGACTTGACGCGAGAACGTCTTGGATTGTTGATACAAGATCTGTTGTCGAACGGGATGGATCGAAAATGGCCTTACCTAAATTAATCTTTTTCTTTTTATCAATGGCATTTGGTCGGTTCAATGGTAGGTCAGATTTTACTCCAAAACCTACCTTGTAAGGTCAGTTACCAGTTTGTGGAATTGGGAGCCGACCCATCTAGCCTTGGAATTGGCTTTATTTTGCTCTTTTCTAGCAAGAAAATAACTACTTATACAAAGAAAGTCTAAATATGATTCCATGGGAGAATAAAATAACTATCTCTAAGACATATTTTATTGAGGGTTTGCTGAATAAAATATAAAGAAAAATGAAATACTTAGGGCTGGTTCTGTTGGTTTGGTCTCAACCCTTGGACCAAAATTGAACTGGTTATTTTCTTGGAACCAGCTCAATTCTTGTGGGAACCACTCAGCAGCTAGTTCAGTCCGGTTTCTAGTGCAATCTGAGTTTTCACCCTATTTTTCTACAATACAATTGTAGAGACCTATGATCTGTAATGCTTGACCCAATCTAGGTTTCAATCAGACGAACAATTTCTTTATAAAAAGACATGAAAATCGTGAAGTAGACGAGGACAAACACCAAGATACAACCCATCCCTCTCTTTATTCTTAGGGTATTTTTTACATTTATCTTTCGGTCTTTTAATCGAGAAATAGAATTTTTGACGTGCTGGATTCCAACGTATTATTTCCAAGAATTTTGGCAATTTGCTGAATTAGCTGCTGCCTTTTATGATAATTCTACGTCAATTTGGTACTCCTTTAGTCCACATTCCTCGTACCACAGACCCGAAATTCTATGAATCATTTGATTGTTGATGACGAAATTCAAGAAGGGAGTGAATCCGCACGATGTCTCTGCTACGGATAATACGGTCGCTCGAACTAGAGCAAGAGAGATTGAAAAATGAGAACAGCAGCATTCGAGGCCATGCCCGCTTGTTATAAGGCGTCTTAAGATCAAAGCCAACACTGAAGAAGCACCGATGGAAAGTGCATGCGCACCTTCTCTCGGACATTGGCACGCATGATGACCACTTTATTTTTGTTTCAGAATTGATTTTCTATTTCAGTTTTTTTTAAGAGAAAATAAAATAATTATCATGCGCATTATTTTTTTATTTCAATTTAGAAAAGAAATAAAATGGTTATCATGCGTACTGTTTTTCAATTTCAGATTTACTTTTAGAATAGAAATCCGTTTGATAAAATAATTTCATTTTTTTAATTTTTAGAATAAAATTTTAATTTAGAAATATGTTTGGAATGGAAATGAGAAGCAATTTTTTTTTTACTTCTCTATTCTTAAAATAGAAATAAGAAATAAGAACTCTCCTTATTGCTCTTTCTCGCTACTAGTTGCTGCCCACCCGACGGTTGCTACCACCACAGGCTGCCGTCCACCCTCCCTTGCCATTCATCGATTGCTATCGTCCATTTAAGAAGAAGAAATTTTGTGTAATTATTAAAAAAAAATTTATAATGAGAACAAAAAATTTGTGCCATTATTAAATACATATTTTTGTTCAAAACTTGTTCAGGAAATAAAAATAGAAAAATCAAGTTTTGGTACAGAATGGTTATCATTTAGATCCAAAAATTTCAATCGGTTGCTTCTTATATAAAATGTCTCCTTTCTTAAAATTATTTTTCAGTAATTGGGTGAGGATAGCAGTGAACAGGATAACAACAATAACTGTCTAAAATTTATGTCCAACCACACTTAAATCCTAAACCTGTTTGGGTTTGACAATTAAATCCTTCCTTTAGCGACATTAATTCCAAGTGGTCGAGAAATCTATGTGGCCTTTTTTTTTTTTTTTTTTTTTTGTGAACATTTAGGGAGGGATTGTGCTCAAGGGACGCCGCTATGGTTAACCTCTTTGCATCAAGGAAGGCCAACAACCTCTCATTTGGGGCAGGGCGAAAATGGCCGGCCCTCGCTAGGCCACCGACCACCACAACCCTCGGTAGATCTATGTGAGGGCATGCGTCTGCACTTGAGTGGCGGTGATGCCACCCCTCACTACCACTGAGAGAGAATTGACAAGCCCACACAAGGGGCTGCCAACCCTTGCTGGATGGTGGCGAGGGGTGGTGCCACCGCGATTGGAGCGACCGCGCTTCTTGTTGCGATCTCGGTGAGAGGTTGCAGGCCCTGTCTGGTGTGAAGGGCTTGTGTACGGTAACCCCCTCACCCCTGGACACTTGTGATTTCCTTTTAGCTTGTAAGTCTTTGTTGTCCTTTTTTTTATTTATTTAAACTTTAATTTTTTTTGGAATTTTAATCTTTTCTAAATTTTTAATTTTTTTTGACGTGACACTATTCAAACAATGTCATTTCACGTTCGAATAGCCGTCATAACTCATAATCGTGTTTACATCCATGTGAGATTATAAAAAAAAAAAAAAAGCCCGCATGTGATCTTCCTTTTAAAAAAGATTGATGAACTTCAAGGAAGTCTTAAAATGAATAAATGTGAAAATTTAAGGATTTAATGCATTAAAAAAAGTTTAAACTAAAGGTTGCATTAGGTGACTAGGATTAAGGCAAGATCGTGTATTTGGTTGCGGTATAAGATAGGACAAGGCCTGTCGCGACCTACCCTCGGGGGGAGGGATTGGGTTTAAAGGTATTGCTTAAAGGACCAACCTAAGACCCATAATTAGGTGTGGGCTCTCCCAAGCCCATACCTCACGTGACATTGAGGTATTTTAAAGAATTTCGCAAAAATGAGTCGTCACTAACTTATTGGGGTTGGTTATAAATCAAGTAAGGTAAGTGAGTGTACCTCACTTCTTACACAATCAGAAAATCTAGGGTTAGGGATTTGATTACACTAATTAACCAATTAGAGCCATTTCGGTACCTAATCTTATTCATTTTAAAAGAAATGATTTTTGTCATGCAGTTTATATTGATTTTATACTTTATCTACTAACATGTGGGTGATTATGCAGATGCGTAATCATTAAAGTAATAATCACAGCTACCAGGATCCTAATTGCAGTAAAATTGAGCAAGTGCCTTTAAACATAATTAAATATGCAAATTAAACATGCGGTATAATCAATGTGCAAGCAAATAAAGGCCTAATTATATAATTTTTTAAATAATTTATTTTAGTATTATAATATTATAATATATTTTTAAAAAATTGGGTTGCATCCTCAGGTTGGGACCGACCCAGTTAGTTGAAAATGGCTTGAGCTCGGATTGGAACGGGCAAGACGGCTCAAACCCAGATTGGACTGGGCCACATGGCCCGAAACCAGATCGGACTGGGTCACACAACCCAGGCTGGCGGAAACCTAGCCGAGTTGGGCCAGATGTGCAAGCCCAGTTTGGCAATTCGGTCTAATTTTTTTTATAAAAGGAAGCCCACAAGCCCATGTAGGAAAACAGCCTAAATCCAACCCTAATACTTGGCTTGGATTGTTCAAAACCCTACCCAATTCGCAACACGCGCCCGACCTGGTTTTTGGCTGAAACCCTACTCGGCCGCGACCCGATGGACGTCCCTCTCTTTGCTTGCAATTGAGGTGTCGCTAGATGGATGGACGGCAGTGGTCAGAACGGCAGCGGTGGGCGACTGCGACGGGTAATGGTAAAGTGGAGGATGACGGCATCAGAGGCTAAATGGCGGTGTTGAGCTGGTGCTGCGAAGGGGCTGGATCTCATGATGGCTTGACATGGCAGGGGTAGGATTGGTAGCAGTCGTTGGGATGGGCGGTTGTTGGGCTTGTATTGCTATGGTGTCATTGGTAACTGAATGGCAGTGGCGACTGTCCTGGTAGCAGTCCAATGAGACAACAGCGTCGGGGACGCCACTCGATAGGGATCTAGTATAGTGATGGCATTAGGGATGGCGGCAACATGGCTTGAGGGACGGCGTTTGGCTAGGGGTTGGGTTGTGGATGGCAACAACACGAAAGGGACCCAGACACAGCGACAATCGTTGGGGATGGCGGAATGGCAGCGGTTGGCGACGGCAAAGCAGCGTTGTCTCCTAGATCTGATCGAAAACGATCAGATCTGGGCTCGATTGGCGTCTCTCCTTCTCTAGCTTGCTCACCGCCGGAAATCTCTCCGGCGGTGGTTGTGTGAACTCCCCTCTTTCTCTTCCGTCTCCGTTCTCTCCCGGTGGTGCTCTCTACTCTCTCGATTTCCCCTCCTCCCTCCAGCTCTCTCTCTCTCTCTCTCTCTCTCTCTCTCTCTCTCTCTCTCTCTCTCTCTCTCTCTCTCTCTCTCTCGAGCTTTACTCTGCTCCTCTTTCCTCTTTGATTCTGGGTTTTGCTTTTTTCTTTTTTTTTGGTCTCCCTATTCTCGTGCCTTTTGCTATCAATTTTCTCTCTCTCTTTTTTTCTCGATTCGGGTTCTGCTTTTTTCTTTTTTTTTGGTCTCCCTATTCTCGTGCCTTTTGCTGTCAATGTAGTCCAGGAGCCTTCGTTAAGCCATTTCCCCCCTCTTTTCTTTCCTCATGCAACGTACAAAGAAATAGAGGGAGATGGAGCATGAAAAGAAAATTAGGAAGTAAAGAGGTGGGTTGGTCAGAGATTCGAAGGCAGGGTTTATATAGGGAAGCTTGACATTAGAAGGCTTCTGGTTTTGCCTCCGGAGTGAAGAAGCAAGGCGAGTCAAATGTGCTACGAAAACCAAGAAAGTACTTCAATAAGGGTGACGCGAGGGGTTGTGCCGATTCCTCTCGACGATGCTTCATCTTTTCCTAGGCCGACGCTTCTCAACCAAATTTGGCGGGATGTGCCTGCATCTCAAGCGAAGTGACACGTTATGGCTTCGGTTGGGCAGAGGGAGGGGGACACTATGATAAAGATGCGCATGCGCCCCATGCGCCGCCAAACCTAGACTTGGAAGCGCACTTCCCCTCCCAACGGATCCTTCTCTTTTCGTCTCATTTTCGGCAGTTGGAACTTAGTGACTCCCCTCATGTGCAGTTCGAACTAGAGTGAGGGAGCAACCTCCTTTTTTTTAAAAAAAGGAAGTCCACAAGCTCATGTATGAAAACAACCCAAACCCAGCCTTAATAACCAGCTTGGATTGTTCAAAACCCTACCCGGTTTGTGATTCGCGCCCAACTCGGTTTTTGGCCGAAACGCTCCTCTTTCCTTTTTTGTTTCTGGGTTCTGCTTTTTTTTTTTTTTTGTCTCCCTGTCCTCGTGCTTTTTGCTGTCAATGTAGTCCAAGAGCCTCTGTTGAGGCATTTCCCTCATCTTTTCTTTCCTCACGCAACTTAGAGAGAAATAGAGGAAGATAGAGCAGGAAAAAAAAATTAGGAAGTAAAAAGGTGGATTGGCCAGAGATTCAAAGGCGGGGTTTATATAGGGAAGCTTGGCATTACAAGGATTTCGATTTTGCCTTTAGAGCGAAGAAGTAAGGTGAGTCAAATGTGTTACGAAAATCGAGAAAATACTTCAATGAGGGTGACGCGAGGGGTTGTGCCGATTCCTCTTGACGACATTTCATCTTTTCCTAGGCTAACGCTTCTCAATCGGATTTGGTAGGACGTGCCTGCGTTTCGAGTGAAGCAACGTGTTATGGTTTCAGTTGGGCAGAGGAAGGGGGACGCTATGGCAGAGACGCGCACGCGCCCCACACGCTACTGGACCTAGACTTGGAAGTGCACTTCCCCTCCCAACAGCTTATCTGTTTTCGTCTTATTTTCGGCAGTTGGAACTTAGTGACTCCCCTCATGTGCAGTTTGAACTGGAGTGAGGGAGCAATTTCCTTTTTCTTTTTTTCTTTTTTTAAAAAGGAAGCCCATAAGCCCATGTACAAAAACCTACCAAACTCGGCCCTAATAATCAGCCCGGATTGTTCAAAACCCTACTCGGTTCGTGACTCGCGCTCGACCCGATTTTTGGCTGAAACATTAATCAGTCGCAACCTGAAAGACATCCCTCTCTTTGCTTGTGGCTGAGGCGTCGCTGGGCGGACGAATGGTAGCGGTCGGAAAGAAAACGGCGGGCAACGGCGAAGCAACATTTGGTGACGAGCGACGGGTGATGGCGAAGTGGAGGATGACGGCGTGAGAGGCTAAACAACGGTGTCGAGCTGGTGTTGCAAAGGGGCTGGATCCCACGATGGCTCAACACAGCATGTATAGGATCAGCAGCAGTTGTTGAGATGGGCAACTGCTGGGCTGATGCTGCGACGGGGTCGTTGGTGACTAAACGGTAGCGACGGCTTGATAGGGATCTCATGTGGCGACGGCATCAGCGATAGCGGCAGTGCGGCTTGAGGGACGACATCTGGCCAAGGGGTTAGGTCATGGACGGCAGCGACATGGAAGGGACCCAAACACGGTGATAATCGTTGGGGATGACGGAATGGCAGCGGCAGGCGATGGTGAAGCAGCGTTGTCTCCCAGATCTGATAAGAAACGATTAGATTTGGGCTTGCTTGGCGTCTCTTCTTCTCTAGCTTGCTCATCGCTGGAAATCTCTCTAGCGGAGGTCGGGTGAACTCCTCTCTTTCTCCTCCGTCTCTATTCTCTCCCGGCGGTGCTCTGTGCTCTCTCATTTTCCCCTCCTCCCTCCAGCTCTCTCTCTTGAGCTCTACTCTGCTCCTCTTTTCTCTCTGTTTCTAGGTTCTGCTTTTTTCTTTTTGGTTTCCCTATCCTCGTGCTTTTTGCTGTCAATGTAGTCCAGGAGCCTCCATTGAGCCATTTCCCTCCTCTTTTCTTTCCTCATGCAACGCACATAGAAATAGAGAGAGATAGAGCAGGAAAAGAAAATTAGGAAGTAAAAGGTGGGTTGGCCAGAGATTTGAAGGCGGGGTTTATAAAGGGAAGCTTGACATTAGAAGGCTTTCGGTTTTGCCTCCAGAGTGAAAAAGCAAGGCGAGTCAAATGTGCTATGAAAACTGAGAAATTACTTCAATGAGGGTGACGCGAGGAGTTATGCCAATTCCTCTCAATGACATTTCATCTTTCCTTGGGCTGACGCTTCTTAACCGAATTTGGTGAGACATGCATGCATCTCGAGCGAAGCGACGCGTTATGGTTTCGATTGGGTAGAGGGTGGGGGACGCTATGGTAGAGACACGCACGCGCCCCTTGCGCCGCTGGACCTAGACTTGAAAGCGCACTTTCCCTCCCAACGGATCCTTCTGTTTTCGTCTCATTTTCGGTAGTTGAAACTCAGAGACTACCGTCATGTGCAGTTCGAACTGGAGTGAGGGAGTAATCTCTCTCTCTTTTTTTTTTTTAAAAAGAAAGCCCACAAGCCCATGTACGAAAACAACCCAAACCTGGCCCTAATAACCAACCCGGATTGTTCAAAACCCTACCCAGTTTGTGACTAGCACTCGACTTGATTTTTGGCTAAAACACTACACGGTCGCAATCCGATGAACGTCCCTCTTTATGCTAACGGCTGAGACGTCGCTGGGCAGATGAACGGCAGTAGCTGGAATGACAATGGCAGGCGATGGCGAAGCAGCATTTGATGAAGGGCGATAGGCGATGGTGAAATGGAGGATGACGGCGTGAGAGACTAAATGACAGTGCTAAGCTAGTGCTGTGACAGGGTCATTGGTGATTGAACTGCAACAGCGGCTTGATAGGGATCTAGTGTGGCGATGGCGTCGAGGATGGCGGTGGTGCAGCTTAAGGGATGGCGTCTGGCTAAGGGGTTGGGTCATGGACGACAGCGACACAGCGGGGATGCAGACACAGCGATAGTCATTGGGAATGGCGAAATGGCAGCGGCAGGCGATGGCAAAGCAGCGTTGTCTCTCAAATGTGATCAGAAATGATCAGATTTGGGCTTGTTCAGCGTCTCTCCTTCTCTAGCTTTCTCACCGCTGAGGATCTCTCCGGCGGAGATCGTGTGAACTCCCCTCTTTTTCCTCCATCTCTGTTCTCTCCCAGTGATGCTCTCTGCTCTCTCGGTTTGCCCTCCTCCCTTAAGCTCTCTCTCTCGAGCTCCACTCTGCTCTACTTTCCTCTATGTTTCTGGGTTTTGCTTTTTTCTTCTTGTTTTTTTTTTTTGGTTTCCCTGTCCTCGTGCTTTTTACTATCAATGTAGTCCAGCAGCCTCCATTGAGGCATTTCCCTCCACTTTTCTTTCCTCATGTAACGCAGAGAGAAATAGAGGGAGATAGAGCAGAAAAAGAAAATTAGGAAGTAAAAAAGTAGGTTGGCCAGAGATTTAAAGGCGGGGTTTATATAGAAAAGCTTGATATTACAAGGCTTTCGATTTTTCCTCCAGAGCGAGAAGTAAGGTGAGTCAAATGTGCTACGAAAACTGAAAAAGTACTTCAATGAGGGTGACACGAGGGGTTGTGCCGATTCCTCTCGACAACATTTCATCTTTTCCTAGGCTGATGCTTCTCAATCGAATTTGGTGGGACGTGCCTGCGTCTCGAGCAAAATGACGTGTTATGGCTTCGGTTGGGCAGAGGGAGGGGGATGCTATGGCAGAGACACGCATGCGCCCCACGCACCGCTGGACTTAGACTTGGAAGCACACTTCCCCCCCAACGGCTCCTTATGTTTTTGTCATGTTTTCGGTATTTGGAATTTAGCGACTCCCCTCATGTACAATTCAAACTGGAGTGAGGGAGCAACTTATTTTTTTTCTAAAAAAGGAAGCCCACAAGCCCATGTATGGAAACAGCCCAAACCCGGCTCTAATAACTGGCTCAGATTGTTGAAAACCCTACTTGGTTCATGACCCGTGCCTGACCCGGTTTTTGGCCAAAACACTACCAGGCCGCAACTCAATGGACGTCCCTTTCTTTGCTCACGGCTGAGGTGTCGCTAGGTGGACGGACACAAGCGGCTGGAACGATAGTGACAGCCGACAACAAAGCAGCGTTTAGTGACGAGCAACGGGCAATGGCAAAGTGGAGGATGACAGCGTCAGAGGCTATACGACGGTAATAAGCTTGTGTTGCAAAGGGGCTAGATCCTACGATAGCTCGACATAACATGGACATGATTGGTAGCAATTAAGATGGGTGGCTTATGGGCTAGTGCTACGACGAGGTCGTTGGTGACTGAATGGCAGCGGCAGCTCGATAAGGATCTAGTGCGGCGACGGCGTCGAGGATGGCGGCGGTGTGGCTCTAGGGACGGCGTCTAGCCAAGGGGTTGGGTCGTGGATGGCAGTGACACGACGGGGACCCAAACATGGCAACAGTCGTCGAGGATGGCAAAATGGCAACAGTAGGCAACGGCGAAGCAGCGTTGTCTCCCAGATTTGATTGGAAATGATTAGATTTGGGCTTGCTCGATGTCTCTCCTTCTCTAGCTTGCTCACCGTCGGAAATCTCTCCAACGAAGGTTGTGTGAACTCCCCTCTTTCTCCTCTGTCTCTACTCTCTCGGTTTCCCCTCCTCCCTCCAGCTCTCTCTCTCAAGCTCCACTCTGCTCCTCTTTCCTCTTTGTTTGTGGGTTATGCTTTTTTTTTTTGTCTCCCTATCCTCATGCCTTTTGCTATCAATGTAGTCCAGGAGCCTCCATTGAGGCATTTCCCTCCTCTTTTCTTTCCTCACGCAACAAAGAGACAAATAAAGGGAGATAGAGCAGGAAAAGAAAATTATGAAGTAAAAAGGCGGGTTGGCCAGAGATTCGAAGGCGGGGTTTATATAGGAAAGTTTGACATTACAAGGCTTCCGATTTTGCCTCCAGAGTGAAGAAGTAAGGCGAGTTAAATGTGCTAAAAAAATCGAGAAAGTACTTCAATGAGGGTGACGCGAGGGGTTGTGCCGATTCTTCTCGACGACGTTTCATCTTTTCTTGGGCCGACGCTTCTCAACCGAATGTAGCGGGACATGCTTGCATATCAAGCAAAGTGACGTGTTATGGCTTCATTTGAGTAGAAGGGGGGGATGCTATGATAGAGACGCGCACACACCCCATGCACCGCCGGACCTAGACTTGGAAGCGCACTTCCCCTCCCAACGGCTCCTTCTGTTTTCATCGTATTTTCAGCAGTTGGAACTTAGTGATTGCCCTCATGTGTAGTTTGAATCGAAGTGAGGGAGCAACCTCATTTAAAAAAAAAAAAAAAAAAGCCCACAAGCTCATGTATGGAAATAGCCCAAACTTGGCCATAATAATCGGCTCGAATTGTTCAAAACCCTACTTGGTTTGTGACCCGTGCTCGACCCGATTTTTAGCTGAAACACTATCCAGCCGTGACTTGATGGACGTCCCTCTCTTTGCTCGCGATTGAGGCGTCGCTAGGTAGACGGACGCAAGCGGCCGAAACGACAAAGCAGCATTTAGTGACGAGCAATGAGCGATGGCGAAGTGGAGGATGACGGCGTTAGACGCTAAACAACGGTGCAGTGCTTGTACTGCGAAGGGGCTAAATCTCACGATGGCTCAACATAGCATGGATAGGATTGGCAGCAGTCATCGAGATGGGTGGCTGTTGGGCTGGTGCTATGACGGGATCGTTGGTGACTGAATGGCAGCGGCGGCTCGATAGGGATCTAGTGTGGCAATGGTGTCGGGGATGGTGGCGGTGCGACTTAAAAGATAGCATCTGGCCAAGGGGTTGGGTCATGGACGACAACGACATGGCGGGGACCCAAACACAGTGATAATCGTCGGGGATGGCGGAATGGCAGCGGCAAGCAATAGCGAAGTAGCGTTGTCTCTAAGATCTGATCAGAAATGATTAGATATGGGCTCGCTCGATATCTCTCATTCTCTAGCTTGCTCACTGCTAGAAATCTCTCCAATCGAGGTCGTGTGAACTCCCTTCTTTCTCCTCCATCTCTGTTCTCTCCCTGCGGTGGTCTATGCTCTCTCGGTTTCCCCTACTCCCTCCAACTCTCTCTCTCTCTCTCTCTCTCTCTCTCTCTCTCTCAAGCTCCACTTTGCTTCTCTTTCCTCTCTATTTGTGGGTTTTGCTTTCTTCTTCTTCTTTATTTTGTCTCCCCGTCCTCATGCTTTTTGCTGTCAATGTAGTCTAGGAGCCTCCGTTGAGGCATTTCCCTTTCTCTTTTCTTTCCTCACGCAACACAAAGAGAAATAGATGGAGATAGAGCAGGAAAAAAAAATTAGGAAGTAAAAAAGTGAGTTTTGCTAGAGATTCAAAGGCGGGTTTATATAGGGAAGCTTGACATTACAAGGCTTCCGATTTTGCCTCTAGAGCGAAGAAGTAAGGCAAGTCAAATGTGCTATGAAAACCAAGTAGGTACTTCAATGAGGGTGACGTGAGGGGTTGTGTGGATTCCTCTCGACGACATTTCATCTTTTCCTAGGCCAATGCTTTTCAACCAAATTTGGCGGGACGTGCCTGCATCTCGAGCGAAGCGACGTGTTATGGCTCAGTTGGGCAGAGGGAGGGGGACACTATGGTAGAGACGCGCATGCGCCCCATGCGTCGCCAGACTTAGATTTGGAAGCGCACTCCCCCTCCCAATGCTTTTTTTGTTTTCGTCTCATTTTCGGTAGTTGGAACTTAATGACTCTCCTCATGTGCAGTTTGAATTGGAGTGAAGCAATCTCTTTTTAAGAAAAAGAAAGCTCATAAGCCCATGTACGAAAACAACCCAAACTTGGCCCTAATAACCGGCCTGGATTGTTCAAATCCCTACTTGGTTCGTGACCCGCACTCGACCCGATTTTTGGCCGAAACACTACCTAGTCGTGACCTATTGGACGACCCTCTCTTTGTTTGCGGCTAAGGCGTCGCTAAGTAGACGGTTGGTAGTGGTCGGAACGACAATGGCGGGTGACAGCGAAGCAGCATTTGGTGACGGGCGATGGGCAATGGCGAAGTGGAGGGTGATGACATCAGATGCTAAATGGTGGTGCTGAGCTGGTGCTACAATGGGATCGTTGGTGAATGAACGGCAGCGGCGGCTCGATAGGGATCTAGTGCGGTGACGGCGTTGGGGATGGCGGTGGTGTGGCTTGAGGGACGGCGTCTAGCTAGGGGGTAGGGTCATGGATAGCAACAACATGATGGGGACCTAGACACGATGATAGTCGTTGGGATGGCGGAATGGCAGCGGCAGGCGACGGCGAAACAGTGTTGTCTCCCAAATCTGATCAGAAACGATCAGATCTAGGCTCGCTCGGCGTCTCTCCTTCTCTAACTTGCTCACTGTTGGAAATCTCTCCAGTGAAGGTTGTGTGGACTCCCCTTTTTCTCCTCTGTCTCTGTTCTCTCCCGACGGTGCTCTTTGCTCTCTTGGTTTCCCCTCCTCCCTCCAGATCTCTCTCTCAAGCTCCATTCTGCTCCTCTTTCCTCTCCATTATGGGTTATGCTTTTTTCCTCTTCTTTTTTGGTCTCCCTGTCCTCGTGTTTTTTGCTGTCAATGTAGTCCAGGAGCCTCTGTTGAGGCATTTCCCTCCTTTTTTCTTTCCTCACCCAACCTAGAGAGAAATATAGGGAGATAGAGCAGAAAAGAAAATTATGAAGTAAAAAGGTAGGTTTGTCAAAGATTTGAATGCGGGGTTTATATAGGGAAGCTTGATATTACAAGGATTCCGATTTTGCCTCCGGAGCGAAGAAGCAATGTGAGTTAAATGTGCTATGAAAATTGAGAAAGTACTTCAATGAGGGTGACGTGAGGGGTTGTGTCGATTCCTCTCGACGACGTTTCATCTTTTCCTAGGCCGACGCTTCTTAATCGAATTTGGCAAGACGTGCCTACGTCTCAAGTGAAGTGACGCATTATGGCTTCGGTTGGGCAGAAGGAAGGGGACGCTATGGCAGAGACGTGCACACGCCCCATGCGCCACTGGTCCTAAACTTGGAAGCGCACTTCCCCTTCCATCGACTCCTTTTGTTTTCGTCTCATTTTCGACAGTTGGAACTTAGTGACTCCTCTCATGTGCAGCTTGAACTGGAGTGAGGGAGCAACCTCCTTTTTTTTTTTAAAAGGAAGCCCATAAGCCCATGTACAGTAACAGCCCAAACTCGGCCCTAATAACCAACTTGGATTGTTGAAAACCCTACTCGGTTTATGATTTGCGCCGGACCCGGTTTTTGGCTGAAACATTACTCAGCCGCGACCCGATGGATGTCCCTCTCTTTGCTTGCGATTGAGGCGTTGTTGGGTGGACGGACAGCAGTGGTCGGAATGACATCAGTGGGCGACGACGAAGCAGCGTTTGGTGACGGGCGACGGGCGATGGCGAAGTGGAGGATGACGGCGTCAAAGGCTAAATGGCGGTGTTGAGCTGGTGCTGCGAAGGGGCTGGATCCCTTGATGGCTCGACACAACATGGACAGGATTGACAACAATTGTCGAGATGGGCGGCTATTGGGCTAGTGCTATGACGGGGTCGTTGGTGACTAAATGGTAGTGGCGGCTGGATAGGGATCTAGTGCAGCAACAACGTCGAGGATGGCGATGGTGCGGCTCGAGGGACGGCTTCTGGCTAGGTGGTTAGGTTGTGGACGGCAGCGACATAGCGATAGTCGTCGGGGATGGCGGAATGGTAGCGGCCGACGACGACGAAGTAGTGTTGTCTCCTAGATTTGATCGTAAACGATTAAATCTGAGCTCGCTCGACGTCTCTTCTTCTTTAGCTTGCTCACCATTGGAAATCTCTCTGGCGGAGGTCATGTAAACTCCATTATTTCTCCTCCGTCTCTGTTATCTCCCGGCGGTGCTCTCTGCTCTCTCAGTTTCCTCTTCTCCCTCCAACTCTCTCTCTCTCTCTCTGAGCTCCACTCTGCTCCTCTTTCCTCTCTGTTTTTGGGTTGTACTTTTTTCTTCTTCTTCTTTTTTTTCTTTTTGTTCTTCTTGTCCTCGTGCTTTTTGCTGTCAATATAGTCCAGGAGCCTCCATTGAGCCATTTCCTTCATCTTTTCTTTCCTCACGCAACGCAAAGAGAAATAGAGGGAGATAGAGTAGGAAAAGAAAATTAGAAAGTAAAAATGTGAGTTGGCTAGAGATTCGAAGGCGGGGTTTATATAGGGAAGCTTGATATTACAAGGCTTCTAGTTTTGCCTCCGGAGCGAAGAAGCAAGGTTAGTCAAATGTGCTACAAAAACTGAGAAAGTATGTCAATGAGGGTGATGTGAGGGGTTGTGCCGATTCCTCTTGATGACGTTTCATCTTTCTTAGGTCGACATTTCTTAATCGAATTTGGCGGGTTGTGCCTGCGTCTTGAGCAAAGCGATGCGTTATGGCTTCGAATGGGCAGAGGGAAGGGGACTCTATGGCAAAGATGCGCACGCGCCCCACGTGCCGCCGGACCTAGACTTGGAAGCGCACTTCCCCTCCTAACGACTCCTGTTTTCATCTCATTTTTGGCAGTTGGAACTTAGTGACTCTCCTCATGTGTAGTTCAAACTGGAGTGAGGGAGTAACCTCCTTTTGCTCAAAGCTCCAGTTCATGTTTGAACAATCCCTTGATAAGGCAAGAAATTCATCATGGGGTTGAGGAGGTGCGATTTGCCCGAGGATTGCAACTAGTTTAGCTTGTGCGACTCGGTTCGTGCCTCCTCTCTCCCTTGTTTTTTCGTTGTGCTGAGGGAGGATGGTTAGGATGGTTTGGTGACGCTATGGGTGGCATCGATGACGCGGCAGGCGGCATCAATGACGTCGAGATGCAAGGATGAGTGACAACCGCGGTGCTGGTGTGATCGTTAGCAGCACAAGGCAACAAGGGGCGGCGACGACGTCGGGGTCAGTGGTGTCGTCGGTGATTGAGGAGGCGACGATAGCAACAAGAACGATGACAACGAACCTCTTCCCTCTACATTTGGCTTACTTGGGCCGCAACGGCTTCACGGGGGCAAGGGCAATGGCGACGGAGCTTCGGGCGGTCAGAGGTGTTGGGTCGTTGCGACCATGCAGGGGCGACAACACAGTAGGGCAAGTGCGCGGAGGCGGTGATCAGCAGAGGCGCAAAGCAGGCTGCTGGCGTTGGGCTGTAGCGGCGTCGCTCGGAGGGGGAGTGGCTCGGACCGGCGTGTAGGGGGTTTGATGCTCAGTTGACGGGCGAAGATGGTGGGCCGTGATGAGGGAGACGGAGTTGCAAGCAAGCGGGTTGTGGGCCGGCGCAAGTTCCAGGCGAGGCGGGGTGCAACAGTGGCTGGCAACTGGATGCGGACGACGTAGACGAACAAGTTGAAGGACATCGGGAGTGGTGTTGTGGCTAGGTCGCGGCCCGAAGGAGGGCGGAGTGGTTGCCCCCCAAAAGAAGATGAACAGTGTTGTTCCGTTTCTTCCTCCCCCTTACCCTCTCCTTTCTCTCGAATGCCTCAAGGACAAAGAGAGAAAGAGCCCCCCCAAAGAAGGCCGGGCTCATGTTGGGCCAAAATAAAAGAAAAGTGGGCCGGCCCGGGCGAGTAGAAAGAAAAAGGGAAAGACAGAGGTTGGGCTGACTTGCCCTCGGCTTGGTCTCATTTTTCCATTTTCCTTTCTTTTTCCTTTCTCTCTTTTTTTTTTTTGTAATTAATTTCCTTTGTTAATTTTTTAATTTTTAATTTTTTTTCTTTTTGATGACGATTTTTTTGAAAAAATTAAGAAAAGACCATTCAATATGTGGTGCAATAATGAAAACACAATACCTTTTAATGATTTTTTTTTTTTTTTACTTTTCCTTCTTCTTCTTTTTTTTTTTAACTTTTTTTTAGCGACTAATTCCTAACTTTTAATACTATTAAGTCTTAAGTAAAATCGTAAAATTTAGGTATCAACAAGGCTGAGTAACAAGGGATACATCACATATGAAAATATTGCATTTGAGGGTGGAATAAAGATAAATAAAATTTCTTATTTTATGATATAAAAGCTATTTTCTCAAAAACCTTCACCCTCACTTTCTCCTTTATGCCTCTAGTTCCCCCCCGCCCCTTCCCCCAAGCGAGTTCATGTTAAAGGTTCACCAAAGGGGTGAGACAATCGAACCGCGGAGATGAACAATCATGCTTTTTCTATCTTATTAGATTTGATATTATTTGGCCGATCAATCCTTCGATGTCGTAGTAGCTCATTTACCTTTTTTGTTGTAGTCGATTACGTGGTTCTTGGAATATTGCAATGAGCTCTTTTGTCTTTTAAGGTTTGGATTGTACAATGTAGTTGGTATTGAGAATTTGTTTCTTTGGGTTGAGAGAGGTAGGAAAGAGTCGGCAATAATTATGGATTGATTACTAGAAGTTACTTGTGCATCTTCGGATTCTTAGGCAGTGTAATCACGAAAGATTTTTACCATTCTTGTTCTGCAACTTCGAGATCTTTAGTAGCAAACCGTGAAAAAGGGTTGGTAATACTTTCCGTTTGTGCATTTTCGGCTAGAAAGATGAATTAGTTAGCATGAATTTGTGAGATTCTTCCCATTTCAATTCGAAGCTCGCATTATTATCATTTCAAGTAGTCCTATTGGTTTGAGAAGGATATGGAGAGGGGCATTGAATGATTTTGTCATTATCTAAACCTAGCACTTTGTGCTTGTCTAATATCCTTGTTTTTTTTTTTCTGTCTCGTAGATATGGATCATGATAATAACAAAGAAATTTGTAGCATTTTGATGTTAGGGGAGATGAAGCTACATGACATATATGATTATGGTATACCCTAGAAGTTACTACCATAAGATTGCACATTTGTTACAAACCAAGCTTGTTTAGATTATCTTAATAGCGCCAATGACTTGAATTGTTTGAAACAACTTAGGGTGGACAGAAGCACATTTGCTCAATTATGTGAGTTGAAAGGCAAAATGGTTTCTTGGCTTGGTTAATGGTGCCCGTAAATGTAAGGTTTGTCGTGTAGTCCCTTTGTTGTTTTATGACATTAAACGACATCGAACAATGTTTTTTTTTTTTTTTTTCAAAGTTGTGAACTACATAGATTTGGCCTTTTTTAAGGAATAAGTACATTAAAAATCTTAAAATTCGTCACGAAATTGCAATTGAGCCATGAAATTTATAAAATATAATTAAGTCATAAAACTCATCAAATTGATTTAATCAAGTCCTTCAATTATTTGTATTTTTTAAAAAATTTTAGAACTCAATTGCATTTTCCTGACAATTTTTAGAATTAAATTGCACTTTTTGAAAATTTTAGGACTCAGTTATACTTTCATAACAAGTCTTATGAATTCTAGTACACTTATCCATTTTATCAATTGAAGGGTTGTGTGCGTAAACATGGTGATCGAGTAAATTGTGGTTTTGTGAAAGATTTTATCTCAAGAAAGAGGGACCATGCCTAGTGCACCTGCAAACTCTCAGTCACAGCATGTGCTGTGCCTCCAGCTTGATGCTTTAATGCTGGCTTTGATGTCTTCTAGAGGATGAAAGGATGATGAGAGCTAAAGAGATGTTGTTCCTCCATGCTTACAACTCCTGTTAAAAGGTCTAGATTGCACTTCTTTTGTTCTTTTGACTATCTCGTGTGTTCTCAATTTTTTTTAAAGAAAACTATCTTGTGTGCTTTTGACATGGTCCAACAATCTAGGGGCGAGATTGTCTTTCGATAACCTATTTTATAATTAATAAATAAAAATATTAGTTAAATTTCTAAGTTTTTTATTCTGTTTATCTCTATTAGAGTTGGGGGATAATAGGAGTGTATAAAGGAATCGAAAACCATCCGGATCGCTTGGATCTGGACCGGCCCGGAACAAGTGGTTCTTAAGGGAACCGATCTGTTTTTGATTTCATGGGTGGATTCGCCCACCCGGATCGGACTGGTATTATAATAATGTAGCTTACAATAATATATTAGTTTTTAATATTAAAAAATGAAAATTCGAAATTACTAAATCTGAAATGTGGGGCCCGTTATTCTCCCTCGCATTGCGTCTCTCTCTCTCGGTTCTCCACTTCTCCGTCTCCAAAATCACTCCAACTCTGTTGGTCTCCATCTCGCGACCACGCGCGCGTCTAGACTAATGACGGCCGCGGTGCTGCCTTCAGCCATTTAGCGCCGCCCTCTCTCTCTTTCTCGGCCGCTCGCGTCCATTTGCTGTAAGTTCGAATCTCTAATCTTCAATCGACTCTCTAATCCCATAAGTTTTTTTTTTTTTTTGGTCAAAGCTAAATCTCATAAGTTATTCGTCAACGCATTTTCTACAAGTGACAATTATGAGGTTATTTCTGAGGATTCTATAATTGGTATCCAAAGCATTATATGCTTGATATGCATTGTGGACAATGTAATATGAATTTTTTGGATAAATGGTTTACAAGGCAATGTATGCCCAATATGCTCGATATGCTCGACACTCTCTCTTGAGCGATTATTTCTATAACTCCCGTTTGTTCCTTGATTAATGATTGATGTATATGCATCCGAGTTACCTGTTTTCACGTACAAGTGTCGATGTACAATGTTAAGATATATGGTATATGCATTGGGGACACATTTTCTGACAGCTTAAGCTAGTGAGGAAAAATGGTCAGTTCACACGTATTGCATAAGCCGCTGTGAAAAAGGGTTGGCACTACTTTTCGTTTGTGCATTTCCGGCTACAAAAATGAATTAATTAGCGTGAATTTGTGAGATTCTTCCCATTTCAATTCTAGGCTTGCATTATTATCATTTCAAATAACCCTATTGGTTTGAGAAGGATCTGCAGTGGGGCTTTGAATGATTTTGCCAATATCTAAACCTAGCAGTTTGTACATGCCAAAGTTCTCTCTCTCTCTCTCTCATAGGTATGGATCATGATAATAACAAAGAAATTTGTACCATTTTGATATTATGGGAGATGAATCTACATGACATATATGATTATGGTATACCCTAGCACTAAAAGGTACTACCATAAGATTGCACATTTGTTATAAACTAAGCTTGTTTATATTATCTTAATAGCTTCAATGACTTAACTTGTTTGAAACAACTTAGGATGGATAGAAGCAAATTTGCTCAATAATGTGAGTTGAAATGCAAAATGGTTTCTTAGCTTGGTTAATGGTTCACGTAAATGTTAGGTTTGTTGAGTTAGTCCCTTTGTTTTTTTATGACATTGAACAACCTCGAACAATGTTCTTTTTTTTCAAAGTTGTGAGCTACATAGAATTGGCCTTTTTTTTTTTTTTTTAATTATTATTAAGGGATAAGTGCATTGAAAATCCCACAACTCGTCACAAAAGTGCAATTAAGTCATGAAATCTATAAAATATAATGAAGTTGTAAAACTCATCAAATTGGTTTAATCAAGTCTTCCAATTATTTGCAGTTTTTAAAAATATTAGATACCAATTACACTTTCACGATAACTTTTGAAACTTGATTACACTTTTTGAAAGTTTTAGGATACAGTTGCCCTTTCGTGACAAGCTTATGACTTTCATTGCACTTATCCATCTTATCAATTGAAGGGTTGTGTTTTTAAACATCGTGACCAAGTAAATGTTGGTTTTGTGAAAGATTTTGTCTCAAGAAAGAGGGACCATGCCTAGTGCACATGCAAACTCTATGTCACCGCTTGTGCTGTGTCTTCAACTTAATTGCTTTAATGCTGGTTTTGATGTCTTTTAAAGAATGAAAAGATGATGGGAGCTAAAGAGATGTTGCTCCTCTGCTTACAACTTATGTTAAAAGATCTAGATTGCACTTCTTTTGTTCTTTTTTACTATCTCGTGTGTTCTGAATTTAAAAAAAAAAAAAAAAACTATCTTTTGTGCTTTTGACATGGTCCAACAAGCTGGGGGCAAGATTGTCTTTCCACGACCTCTTTTAATAATTAATAAGCAAATTGAGAAATCAGTCGGATTTCTAAGTTTTTTTTTTTTTTAATGTTTACCTCCATTGGAGTGGGGGATAACAATAAGGAGTGCATGAAAGAATTGAAAACCATCCGGTAGCACTTGACTAGTTCAAAACCAATGATTTTTAAGAGAGTCAGTTTAGTTCCCGATTTTGAGGGCGGTGATTTTTAAGGAAATTGACCCAAAACCAATTATTTTAAAGAGAATCAGTTCACTTCCTGATTTTATGGACGATGGTTTTTAAGGGAATCAGTTCGATTCAATGGCCAGATTTATAAACTCATATTCTACCGGTATTATTTTTTAATATTAAAAAATGAAAATTCGAAATTACTAAATCTGAAATGTGGGGCCCGTTATTCTCCCTCGCATTGCGTCTCTCTCGGTTCTCCACTTCCCCTTCTCCATCATCTCTCGAAATCACTCCAACTCCGTCCGCCTCCATCTCACGACCGCGCGCGCGCGTCTCGACTCACGGCGGCGGCGGCGCCGCCTCCTTCGGCCGTTCAGCGCTGCCCTCTCTCTTGTGCTCTCGGTCGCTCGCCTCCGTTTGCTGTGAGTTCGAATCTTAAATAGCCGTATTCTCTAATTGGATTTGGACGACAGAAGAGATGGTCTCTGCAAACAAGGTGACACAAAGAAGGCACCAGATGTTGTGCATTCGATGACTTCCAATGGCTGTGAAGCAGACATTGAGCATTATGAGGACATGTAGAGAATGACAAGGCCGTCATCTAGGCCTCTCGAGCTCTGCAAAGCTCACGGGAGGTCCACATCGAGGCTGCGCAACCATGATCTGGTCCGAGCCAAAGGCGACAACCATGGCCAACCTTTGATTTGTGCCATGGACGTCACAGCCAGAGGCTCAAATGAACTACCGATATGAGCAGCTTTCTAGCCAGAATCACACCTCCTGGATTCCAAGATAAATTATCAGAACCTCGTAGATTTTGACGTTCACAAACCTGGAGGAATTGAAAGAAGAGTAACGGAAATGTTCATGTTTCTTTCTCTCGCTTGGCTGTTCTTCCCGCTGTAGGTCGAGCGGAAAAAGTTCCTAGACATGGCTTCTTTCCCTCCCTATTGGGAACAAATAAGCGCGGGGAAGAGAGAGAGGGAGGCTATCGATTTTTGATATAATCGGATGGAGCTTTCTCGGAGGAACCACATCAGAGCTCTAAAATCACAATCATGTGCGTTCTCTACCATCTTTGACTGAAATTATCATGCCCCAAAATTATCAACCTTTCAAGCTTCTAGAGACATTAGGCCTTGATGCCTGTGTTATCAATGGGTGGGGTCGGATTGGGTTTATGTGATTCCCGACCCGACCTGAAATGTGCGCTTGACTCAACCCAAATTGATACTAGAAATATCCTATAATGGGTCGGGACGAGTTAGGCTGGGCCAGGCCGAGCCAACATTGGTTTTTCCTTTCACTTTTCGTGCGTGTGCAACGAGGATGAGGCAGTTAGCAATTGATTAGACCGATTAGCTAGGTGTTTCATCGTCATTGCATATGCATGGAGAGATAAAAAAACCCGTGCCGGCCTGGTCTGACCTAGCCCCACCCGACCTGAATTTAACACAAACAATAGCAACACCTAAAAGACTTGATTCCAAAATACCCTAAATTTAGTGTTTGGGTTGTGCAGGGCCAGGCCAAGTCGGCTTGGCCGGGATGGGATTTTTGACATCCCTACTTGATGTTACGAGATGTTAAAGTAGATGTTTGTGAGTATTGTTTTATTATTAGATGTAAGCTGAGGCATTATAGGTTTGATGCGAATTTTCGAGCGACAGCCGTTACATGATTTGATGTTCTAGTGAAAAGATGAAAAAGGTTTGATATGAAGATGCAGTTCTTAGAAATTTTTGGCATGTTACTGCATGAGTGAGTTTATGCCACTGGATTGTGCAATTTGGTGGCATTTTTTTTTTTTTAGGAAGATGCAACCTTGATATTCAAGTTTTGCTTGATTATTAGATTTTGGCTGTTGGGGTTTAAGTTGCGACTTCTCTCTTGTATGGGCTTCGAAACTCTACCTGGTCTGCACCTACTTCCCGGTGATCAAGCCGAGGCTTTAAAGAGTACAAAAGAATTTGGTTAATATTCATGATCTGGCTGGTGGGTATTTGGTTTTGGGAGCTTCTACACTGAAAATTGACAGGAAGCTTGGATAGACATCAGGCTTTCAGTGGACAGTGTAATGAAAACAAGATGAGGCATAGCATTCCTCATGATATTAAGGAAATTCAATTCGTTCCTATCTCGTGGGAGGTCGGCAGGTTATGAATGCTGGTCAGTGTGCTTTTGTTGCTCGATTTTGACTTTAACTTCATGTGATAAAAGATGGAGCTTCTTAACAGTATCTGAGGTAACTGTAAATGTTTCCTGGCTTTTATCTCTTGGTGCTGACTTGATATGCACGAGAATATGTAATGTGTAATCTCGTATTACCTGCTGAATAGTTTCTATTGCAATATACAGAAGGAAAAGTCGTTCTATATCTCCGTGGCGATGCAAGAGTCGTTCTCCAATAGTGAGGTGTCACAGAAGTCGCTCCCCTACCCCAAAGTTCTATAGAAGGCAAAAGAGTAGAAGTTCCTCTTTGGCTCCTACTTATAGCTCTTCTAATCCAAGCCTTGGGTCTGTGGAGTGCAAAAGTGCCAATGAGAAATTGAGAAAGGAGTTGAAAGCGCGAGTTTGGAGTAGTTCCATTTAAGGGTTTGTTTCTCAGAAAATGCTCTTTCTTGGGTTAGCTTTATGCATCATTTCCTAATCATACAGTAAGGGAAGAATGGCTTGGACTTGTTATGGTTATTTCTTATCGATGGATCTGTTTTTCTTTATCCTTATTAATGAAATTGTTTGAGGATTTAATTTTATAGAAGATTTGTCTGTGAAGAACTAGAAGCACAACAACTAGATGTATTTGCATTTCTACATTGCTAAGAAAGTTTCTTGAGTTTAAATTCCATTGAATGCTGTTGACTGCCAGCTCATCCAATTTTTAGTAATTTTACATAATTTAAGAGTTGATAATATATTCTTGAGTTGGCATTGATCATGCCTTGGTTCATTGTCACTTTTCATCGTTTAAATTCGAGAAACATCAAGAAAGTGCACTCTAATGTATTATCATTGCAAGAAGACATTCTTTACGGGGACAAAACATCATGTACATTAAAGAATAGCCAAAATTTTCTATCACCTGAATTAGTTATGTGGCGGTACTGCAACCAGGCCTTAGAGCATGACTATTCCATAAGGAAGGAGTTGAAAGGGTGATCAACGCATTGTTTACAAGTTGGTGACAATTATGAGGTTATTTATGGGGATTCTATAATTGATATCCAAAGCATTATATGCTTGATATGCATTGTGGACAATGTAATATGAATTTTTTGGATAAATGGTTTACACGGCAATATATGCCCGATATGCTCGACACTCTCTATTGAGCGATTATTTCTATAACTCCTGTTTGTTCCTTGATTAATGATTGATGTATATGCATCCAAGTTACTTGTTTTCACATACAAGTGTCGATGTACAATGTCAAGATATATGGTATATACATTGTGACACATTTTCTGACAGCTTAAGCTAGTGAGGAAAAATGGTCAGTTCACACGTATTGCATATGCCAATGATGCTTGCTTTAGTGAAGCTCTTAGTTGTGGGGCTCATATTCTTAGGGTATATGGGAGTTTCCAAAGGGCATTAACATCAATTGTGATCTGGATATAGAAAACGATTTTTCGTTTTGAGCTAATTGTCTTGGGGGGAAAATTGTTTATAGAATGGACAAGGTAGTGGAGGCTGTTGAAGAAGTGAAGAAGGAATGGGGTGAGGCGTATGTCAAAACCCAAGAGCATATAAAGGCAATTGAGGAGTATGGGAAGTCGAGAGAGGAGAAGAATTCGCTCCCTTCGGTCGAACCGTCTGGCGCAGGATGGCTTGGCTCTGTTGAATTCGCTGCAGTTTAAACTTGATCTTCTCGCCCCGCAGCTGCCCGCCATTGATTCCGTCGAATCTGCCAAGTCGTTGCTCGAGTCATGGAAGAGCCAGAGCCAAAAGTAAGTTCTCGGTTCTTAATTTGTTGACCTGAGACTCAATGTGCGTAATTTTGTGAACTCTGGAAGATGATCGCTTCTTGTGTTCATGTTGTCATTAGCAGCTGGAGCCAAATCATTTGTTTGATAAAATGGTGTTGGGAAGTGTAGACAAGGAGGAAGAATTTTTGTTTTGAGAAAAGCTAGTGACAGCTTTTGCTTTTGGAATTCCTGTTGCTGAGGGTCTTTTTTTCTCCAAATAATTAGTTCTCCTGCAAAAGCTGCAGGACGAAGGTACACCTGTAAGGGCGTGTTTGGTAACGATTCTGTTCCCGGGAACTGATTCCGACCAGAAATGATTATTTCGATTCTGTTCCTTAAACCGATTCTCGAGTAAAAAAACGCGTTTGGTAACAAATAAAATTTCTGATTCTAGAATAGAAAAAGAATAGAAACGCGTTTGGTAACTATATAAAATTTCTATTCCAATTCTTTTTTAATTACCTTTTTAGATTAAAATAAATTTGATATTGAATTTTCATAAACCATTCACTGATTAATTATATTTTTATACTAAGTAATAAAAATATTAACAATCAATTTTTATTATATAGTAAATAATAAACCATAGTATAAACTATACTAATATCCCTACAATATGTAATAAATAAAAATACTAAATTATAACATAAAATTAAATATGTATTCTATATACAACAAATATATATTTCATATTAGGAAGAAATAAAAATAAAATATAGAAATAAATTTTTTTTTTATTTGGCACTTTTGATTCTCTTTTTTGATTCTCGGACGGAGAATCATATTTTTTCTGATTCTGAATTTTTGTCCAAAACTGATTCTGGGAGTAAATTTGTTCCCAGAATCAATTTTGGACAAAAAATTTACCAAACGCGATTCTGGAAACAAAAAATCAGAATCAGGCACTGTTTGGATGGTTGCCAAACAGGGCCTAAGTGTTTTTAAGTAAAAACTGAACAGACCATCTAAAGTCAGTGAAAGGAGCTCGCGGAAAAATAGAAGATGAGGAGAAATATCTTCAAATAGAAAATATCCCCCTTGCAGCTTTTGCAAGAGAACTAATTATTTGGATAAATATTGTTGGTTTCAAGATAAACCGCACGGCCACTCTGGTAAAATATATGGCAACATGGAACTAAAGCATTAAATGCTTCAACATCGGCCACTTAGGTGTAATCATTCGACATCAAATTTCACAAATTTTCAAATTGAAAGAACATTCATCTAGATGGACTAGCTGTTGAAATTCTTTTCGTTCACCTTTGCAAGTTACGCTTGGACATAATCGGTGGATGACATTGCTAACTATAATACCAAATGTTGAAACCAAAAGAATAATGGTATTATGAACTTTGGAAATTTAAAATGAGAGCACCAAAAAATGGAGAGAGAACTTTCTCATCGAGAATGCTTTCTCGTTGACTTCGTACTACAACTTTCGATCTCATGGCCTTTTATGAAAGTTGAACGTGCACAGTAAAGCACAAATGTTGACAATATTTAAATGAAGAAAGATAAAATAGTTTAGGGTGCACTTGGCAACTAATCAAATAACAAGTGATTTTATTCTTTTGTTCTTAAAAATAAATTTAGAATAGAAATCTATTTGATAAATTTTTTGTTTTTGGGAACAAAAAGATGGTTTTTTGTTTCTGAGAATAGATTTAGAATATAATCAATAAGTAAAAAAAATAAAAATTGTTTCTTTGTTTCTTGGAACAATTCCGAAATCAAGCATAAATCTTTTTTTTTTTTTTTCGTTCTTTTCTCCTTCTCTCTTCTTCTCTCTTCTTCTTCCCCCAACCGGTCACTAGCCATTGCTAGCTAGGCGAGGTTCAGTGAGTGAGGTTGAGCCTCGCTGTGAGGGTCATCTAGCCAATAGCGAGGCTTGACCTCGCCCAAATTTGCGAGGTTGAGGCTTGTGGTGGCCAAGCAAGCCTCTGGCAAGCTCATGGATCTCGCCCAACCAGTCCTTAGCCATCACCATCGTAGGTTGCCGACGATTGGCCACAAATAAGGAGAAAAAATAAGAGAAAATGAAAAAGAAAAAAGAGAAAATTAAGTATAATAAAAGTATTAAAAATGAAAAGAAAAAAAAAATTAATAATTCTACTAAACGCATTTCTATTTCTTAAGTAAAAATTTTGGACAGTTACCAAACGTTTTTAAATACTTAGAAATTGTATTAAGAAACAGAATAAAAAATAATCATTTCTAAGTGGAGATTGTTCTCATGAATAAAAAATTACCAAATGCACTATAATTTCGTCAAAAAATATTAACCAACTCTGCCTTCAGCATAGAAGTTTTCATTCTTGAATTCTAAGGAGAATATGCAGTCCACCATAAATCAGGCCCGTCGATATCTTTTCCATCTTCATGGAGGTTTTGTCAACATAAGAATCAATTTTCTTGGTCAAATTCAGACAACTTTTGGTAAGTCAAGTTGTTCCAAAAAAGAAATTACAAATTCGACGGAATCGATAGATAAGTAATTTTTATGCACGCATTTTCCGCCGTAAAATTTCTTCTATCTTTCGTGGCCCACTTTGCATGTGCTCATTTTCCAAGCGAAGGATAATGGGGTGGAAAGTCAATTCACCGAAAAGACAATTATGCCCTTTTGAAATAAAAAAGAAATTACTATTTATCTTGACGCGCGCCAACATGTAACAATCGCAGCACAAGATGGAGCAAGTTAGCTGGGAAAAAGCACGCCTCCACCGTGAAAGTGTAGAATGCCCAGTTTTCCTCTAATAGCCACGGAAACCTCGTGATGGTAACGCGAGAAAATCATAATAGACAATTAAGAAACACACTTATTATACCAAACTATGGTACAAGTGCAGCACTTAAAATAAACACTCTCACACCATATATCAACTTTCTCACTCAAACTAGCCGATGCATACATACACTCAACTATTCTATTTTCCTTTTTCAAATCACACAGAGTCACTGAGGCTACAATGCTTCTGTTAGAAGTTTGCCTTTGGGCTTGGTGACTTCCTATTATGAAGCTCTCACTACTGGAGGCTTTCTTGAAGCTCACATGTGTGGCTTCCCTAAAGCTCACCTTTGTACCTAGTGGCTTCCTCTCTAGCCTGAGGCTCTCTGCCTTTGTGTGGCGCGAGGCCCTCTCCTTAGCTTGAGGCTCTCTACTCCACCTCCGGTGGCTTGAGGCTGTTAAGCCTCTCTTTCACCTTTGAGGCATTTTGGCCTATCTTCAAATGCTTCATGTGAAGCCTCATATTAGGAATTATCGACATTCTTCAAGAGTTTTCATGTCGTGTCGAACAACTTGACACATGTCCAACACCCTCCCATACTTTCGAACAATTTTTGACACTTGGTCAACATGTATCGAAAAATCCGACACCTAGCCAACTTTCCAAACACTCTCCTACAGGAATTTCGATGTGTGAGTTTCTAACACGTGGTTCTGATACGTGAGATCAATTTTAAATTTTTCAATAAATGATGGGTTAAAATATATATGTGAAAAACTAAAAAAAATAAAAATAAATAAATGGGGAAAAAAGGAAAAATCTGGTATTTTTTTCTCTTCTGACTCTCACTTCTCATGATACACGATTCACCTCTTAAGTTTTTTTTTTCTCTTCTCTTTCGACACGTCTGATACGTGAGTACAAAATGTGAATTGCTTGTTTTTTTCTCTAAATTTTATTGATTATTGGAATGAACTTAAATTTGTTAAATTAAAACAACGAATAATATTAATAAATTATCGATTAATATTTCTAGTGTAAATTCATTATAGAATTTATTATAATTTGTGAATATCATTATATTTAATATATAATGTATCTTAACATATATAAATTTTTTATTTTTTATTTTTTAAAAAATGATGTATCGATGTGTCATGCCGTGCCGTGTTGTGTGTTGGTATCGTTGTTACTTAGGCCTTATATATAGGTGAAGTTTCACCGCCTTCATTCCCTACTTTAATGTGAAAGGATCTGCGGCTAACTTTTTCTTCAAGCCCAAGTTAGCACGTTGAACCCTGCTTCCCTTCTTCCTTTTGAACGACGTGTTCACCGCTTCTTGAAGGCTCCACTCGCAGCTTGTGACAGGATATAATATTATTATAATGTGCGCCCCTGGTTTTTGACAGAAACTTCTTTCTCCTGTTGTTTTATTTAAGGAAGGTTCAATAGGCAAATTCCAATTGGGACACTTTTGTCTTCAACGGCTTCTCGTTGCTTCTTCATACTTGCGGCTTCTTGTTCTGATTTTAGGCGTTGACTTTAACAGAAAGAGCCCTCCGAGATGGCCGAGAAGAGCAAAGTCCTGGTGATAGGAGGCACTGGATACCTCGGAAAGTGCATCGTGGAAGCGAGTGCTAAGTCCGGCCACCCTACCTTCGCTCTCGTGAGGGAGTCCGCTCTCTCCAACCCCGCGAAGGCCAACATCGTCGATGGCTTCAGGAGCTTAGGCGTCAATTTATTCCATGTGAGTAGTTATTTCCGTGTGATTGTGTTTGTTGCCACACCTGGTTCTGCTTCGACGGATTGAAGCTTCACCTTCCGTTAATCTCGTTCGCCGTTCTGAGAAATGTTTTTAGCGGTAGAATCGGAGTTGATGTTTATCTCACGCTCGTACAGGTTGATGGAGTCACCTTACGCTGTGGTTGCTCTTCCTATTCTCTGATATATTGTCTTTGTATATGGTAGAAATCAGAATTCACGTTCATCTCCTTTTTCAAATGCCTGACGAAATCTCAGCTTTGCATGATGATACAAGCGTGCACATTTTCAGACAAAATCTTGTGGAAACTTCCGTATGCTTTAGCTGTTTATGAGACAGCTATAGCTACGGAGTGCACTTTGCTGAGTAGACAAATCTTGTTGATGATTGTTGACTTTATCGATTGCTTATTGAGGTTCCTGGTTATTTGATTCTCAGGGAGACATACACGATCAAGAGAGTCTACTGAACGCAATTAAGCAGGTTGATGTGGTAATTTCTGCAGTTGGGACAGAACAAGTAGAGGAGCAAGAAAAGATTGTTGCTGCCATTAAGGCAGCTGGGAATGTCAAGGTGGTGCTGTTTCTAATAATTTCATTCTTGTTACTATAAAGGTTGCTGTGTTTGGATGTGAAGCTTCTTAGGAGCAATTTGAACTGGCGAAAATCTTAGAAGGGGGTAAGGTGTATTTTAATTGGTGTTCTATGGGTGAGCACAAAGGTGAAAGTTCTAACCCCTTGTTGCTACAGTCTAGGGTGACCAGAGAGCTTTGAGAGCTGCTACTATGTGTGGTGTTCAATAGGTCATGCTGTACTTGGTGAAAGAAGTTTTTCTAAGCTGCTTTCTTTATAAGAAAAGGAGGAAAACTAACAGGATATGGAGAACAGCACCCGTTTGCTTGTTTTGGTGCGTCTGGCTGGAGAGAAATAGGAGTTCCTTAAAGGAAAAAGAGAATAAATAAAGCGGATCCAAACTTAAATATATGTGTGAGCTTATTCTCTCTTCTGGTATAAGGGCACCTCGTTCTCCTTGTGAGCTTCGCTTTGAAGACTTGGGATGGATGGTCTTATTTATCTGCAGACTTTAACTTGTTTTTCTTAAATGGTCATGTATTTGTGTAGAAGTGATCTGTAAGTTCAAGGATAACTATTTCAAACCCAAGTATAGGACAGTGCGGGAAACATGAACTAGTTACTCCTGGAAATGGTCCTTTTGAGTAGTACTTACCTGATATCTTATTACTTGTGAAAGTGTCCAAGCAAGCAGAATGTTTGCCAATTTTATACTCGACAGTTTCTTCTATTTTTCTAATAGTAGTTGGGGTCGAATTTGCTTAATTGCTGAATTTATTGATTCACTTATAATCACTTTTTCCTCTGTTATAGTAACATATTGAAACAACATGAATTTCAGTCTCACATAAGTTTTGTCTTTTTGTCTTCTTTTTTGCCAAAATTCATATAAGTTTGTTGGTTAAAGGGAATATGCTCTAAATTTTTGTTGCTTTCTTATAAAGACGTTTCTCATGATTTGATTATGTTTCCTTTTAGAGATTCTTGCCTTCAGAGTTTGGACGTGATGTGGATCGTGTCCGTGCTGTGGAGCCAATGAAAGCTTTAATTGCCACTAAGGCTAAGATCCGCCGCCTTGTTGAGGCCGAGGGAATCCCTTATACCTATGTATGTTCTAACTGTTTTGCGGGTTACTTCCTTCCGACATTGTCACAGCCGGGGGCTACAGCTTGCCCTAGAGATAAAGTTGTCATCTTAGGGGATGGAAATGCAAAAGGTAAGAAGCAATTCAATGAATTGCGCATTTTATGCCATTGGGATTTTTCTGTACATCTTTCGCGATTTAATTACAGTAGTGATCAGAGTGAGGAGTAGTTCTTGAAGCTTGAGAATTCCAAGCAATTTCCTTATCTAGAGATGTTGGGCCTTTTGCATCCATGAGTCTTCAATTTTAGGGACTAATAGATGATATGAATGTCATGAGGGTTATCTTGACACAGTTTCATCTTTTTAGCATATAAAGATGGTTATCTTGATGTATTTGGTTGAGAAAGAACATTTGGTGGACGCCAAGTTTCTGGTAAATCTATTTACCAAGAGATTATTATTATTAGTAGTAGTAGTAAATACTAGCTGAAAGTAACTTTAGGGACATTGATGGATCTATGATTTATTTATCGGCCAAATTCTAAAAATCTCCCGATCAATATACAGCGGTGCTTAACAAGGAGGATGACATTGGCATCTATACCATCAAATCCGTGGATGATCCAAGGACCTTGAACAAAATTCTATACGTCAGACCTCCTGCCAACACCTACTCATTTAATGATCTTGTGTCTTTGTGGGAGAGAAAGATTGGCAAGAACCTAGAGAGGGTGTATGTTCCGGAGGAGCAGGTTCTGAAGAACATTCAAGGTTAGGGATGCTTTTCTATCAGATTTAAGTACGTGATATTATCTCCATTCTCAAGCTTCGATTGGTCTACTTTTTCGGTCATATTGTAGAGGCGGCGGTTCCACTCAAAGCCACGTTGGCCATATTACATTCTTGTTTCGTGAACGGAGACCAAACCAACTTCGAGATTGAGCCATCGTTCGAAGTGGAAGCTTCGGAACTCTATCCCGATGTCGAGTACACAACTGTGGATCAGTACCTTGATCAGTTTGTCTGATTATTGAAACCAACTGTGCTCGGTAATTTCTCACATCAACTGGACTCGTAAATAATACACGATCATGGATCAGTACCTTCATCAGTTTGTTTGATAGCAGAAACTGACTATGTTTGGTAGATTTCTCACATTGGTTTGAATCATGACTAATATGGGATTATGCTAGTTAGGATCCTTGTGTGAAATGTCGCTCCCGCTGATTGTCTTATGGTGTGTACAACCTCCAAAGACAAGGACATACTATGAACATTCGATGTGTGTGCATCTATGCAGTGCTTAGAGAAGTTACTCCTATTTTGGAGTTTGATATGGCTTTATGGCCCAAGCTATGGGACGCTAAAAAGTAGACACGGGTTTATCTAATTTTGTATATTACGTGTGGTACGTCCTTGGTGTGGGTAATGAATTGGAGCCACCAATGATGAGGTCGAGCCTTGCCCCAGGCATGTGAGGTCGACCCTTGGTGAGGGCATCAAGGTCTTTGCCGAGGCCGAGCGATTGATGGAGGAAGAAGAGGAAAAAAGTACGTAAGAAATGAAAAGAAAAGGAAGGGTAAAAAAGAGAGCGAAAAGAATATATATATATATATATATATATATATATATATATATATATATATATTTATTTATTTATTTATTTATTTAAAAATTTCAAAAAAATTTCATGTGAGCATTTGCCATGTTACATTAGAAGGTAGACGTTGATTGTATCTGGGAAGCATTGACACTCCGACACATGTTTGATATGCTTTGACACATTTCGACATGCGGTCAACAGGTGTTGAAAAATCAAACATGTGATCAACTCTCCCAGCACGTGAGTTAGGAATTATGCTTTGACACGTTTCAACATGCAGTTTATGGGGTGTTAAAAACTTTGATATGTGGTCAATTCTCTTGACACGGTAGAATTTCGACATGCAATTCGGACATAGTCAATTTTTTTTTAAAAATAAATAAGAGGTCAAAATGTAAATATGTAAAAAAATTAATAGTAATAAAAATAATAAAAGGGAGAAATGAGGAAAATTTAGTCTTCTCTTCTCTTTTAACATTTACTTTCTTGATTCACGATTTTTAGTATAAATTCATTCTAATCAATTTCATTTTTATCTATTTATTTATTTGTGAATTTGAATCAAATTAATTTGATTGAAACAAAAATATACATTTAATATATGTATCCTAATGTGTTGGAATTTTCTTTTTTCTAAGAAATGATATGTTAACTTGTCATATCATATTGTATCGCATCACGTGTCGCATATCAGTGTCAGTACAACTTAGCATTGTATTGCAAGGTAAATCATTAAAAAATTAGAACTAAATTGACCAAATCAAAATAACTAAAATTGAATTGGTGTACATGTCAAAGGTTTAACAACTTTTTACTGGTCATTCCATATTTCAACACTTGTAATGTTGCTTTTTTTTCCCATAGGAGTTACAAATTACGAATATATTAATCTTGTGTCGGCCAATTAGTTAAAGAACGGTAATCTTGTGATGAACCCTCCTCGGAAAAAGAATTTATTGAATCTCGAAACAATAGCATAGCGGCTATGAAGCTCTATAATATCATGCTACCATTTGAATGTAGAGTTCACACCATTTTCTTATCTTTTTCACGTGATAAAGTTCAACATAAAAAAGTGGTTTCAACTACTTCCTCATCAATTATGATTACTTAAATTTATAGCACTATCAATTTTTTTTTTCGCTAAGTTAAAATCTGTTCTACTTCACAATAATTTAGTTGATCACTGAAATCAGACAAAAATCATTATCTTCTGTCTATTTTCCCACTTTCCATGTACCCTTTTTCCAGTGAAGGATTCATCTCAACAAGAAAAATTGTTACAAGGAAAAGATGATTATGCCCATCCAAATTCATCCAATGACGCTCCATCCCGTCACGAAGGCAAGAATCCCTCCTCTTAGCTCTCTCTCTCTCTCTCTCTCTCTCTCTCTCTCTCTCTCTCTCTCTCTAGTTACGGTAGAGTCACTTCAGAGACCGATCAAGTTCGTTGGGAAGAATGGCGCCTCCGCCGTGAAAACACCCTCCAAGATGGCCGAGAAGAGCAGAGTCCTGGTGATCGGAGGCACCGGATGCATCGGAAAGTTCATCGTGGAAGCGAGTGCTAAGCCCGGTCACCTTACCTTCGCTCTCGTGAGGGAGTCCGGTCTCTCCGACCTCGCCAAGGCCAACATCGCTGAAGGTTTCAAGAGCTTAGGCGTCAATTTAGTTCATGTGAGTAGTTCTTCCCGTGCAATCTTGTTTGTTTCCCGCATTCGGTGCTCCTTTGAGGAATTGAAGCGTCGCTTGCCGTTAATCTCGTTCGTCGTTTTCGAGAAATGTCTTTAGCAGTATAATCGGAGCGCCTTTCAACTCCATCTTTCACAAGATCGAGTTGATATTTGGTGGTTCTCATTCCAGTCTCTCTCTCTCTCTCTCTCTCTCTCTCTCTCTCTCGTAGATATGGATCAAGATAATAACAAAGAAATCTGTAGCATTTTTATGTTAGGGGAGATGAAACTACATAACATATATGATTATGGCATACCCTATCACTAAAAGTTACTACCATAAGATCTCAAATTTGCTATAAATCGAGCTTTGTTCAGATTATCTTAACAGCCTCAATGACTTAACTTGTTTGAAACAGCTTAGGATGGACAGAAGCACATTTGCTCAATAATGTGAGTTGAAATGCAAAATGGTTTATTAATTTGGTTAATGGTGCTCGTAAATGTTAGGTTTGTTGTGTAGTCCCTTTGTTGTTTTATGACCTTGAACGACATTAAACAATATTCTATTTTTCGAAGTTGTGAGCTACATAGATTTGGCAAGGGATAAGTGTATTGGAAGTTATATAACTCGTCATGAAAGTGCGATTGAGTAATGAAATCTATAAAATGCAATCAAATCTTAAAACTTATCATATTGATTTAATCAAGTGCTTCAATTGTTTGCACTTTTTAGAAATTTTAGAATTTGATTACACTTTCGTAACAACTTTTAGGACTTGATTGACTTTTGAAAATTTTAAGACTCCATTGTGCTTTCGTGATAAGTCTTATGACTTCTAGTGGACTTATCTATCTTATCAGTTGAAGGTTTGTGTGCTTAAATATTGTGACCGAGTAAAGGGTGGTTTTGTGAAAGATTTTGTCTCAAGAAACAGGGACCATGTCTAGTGCACATGCTAACACTATGTCACAGAAATCAATTTTTGACCAAAATTGATTTTTCTATTTTTATTCCTTAGGCAAGTTTTTCAAATAAAATAGATGTTTGATAACAATGTAAGATTTATATTCCAAGAATATAAATTCGTTTGATAACAATATAAAATTTCTCTTTCTTGAGTGCGACTGGGGGTCGATGACTGGCGGCAGGCGATGAGGGGCGGGCGACCAGCGACGTGGTCCGACGACTAGCGACCAAGGAGCAGGCTGGTGGGCAGTGACAAAAATAAACAATGAGAAGAGTTTCTATTTCTCATTTTTATTTTAGAAAAGGAAAAGTAAAAATTTCTAATTTCTGATTTCTATTCGAAATTTATTTCTAGAGTAGGAATTTGTTCTAGAAATAGAAAAATGAAATTATGATACCAAACGGATTTCTATTCTAGACTTATTCTCAAAAATTAAAAAAAAAAAGAAAAAGAAAAATAGAGCAATATAAATTGTACTATGTGTGCCCTAAGTGTCCATCACGTCCAAAAAATTAGGTTAGTGAGGAAAAAAAAGTTACACACGCATGCACTCACACAAAGATGGGCTAGGGTTGCATTCCTTGGTCGTGCCTAGGTAAGGTTGCGACCCTCGCCGGTTGCCACTGCATGTAAGGCACTTTCTCTTAGCCATGATATAGTGACAAAAGCAGAGACCTAGCTCATGTGGGGCTTGTAATCAAGTTTGCATTACCTAACTTTAGGTGGAAATTTAGCAAAGTGCAGAATGTATGAGAGAATTTGAGTATGGATTCGATGGGAGCCACACTGAACATCAAGCAGCCATCGAAGAAAACATACAGTTCAAGAATCCGATTGAGAAAAGTTTAAAGATGGCATGGAATAATTTGTTGAAGTTCACAAAAGGACTTCAAAAAACATGTTCAAGGATCCTGATATCAAGCAATTTGCAAAAGTTCATATTATAGAAGTTTTTTATGAACAAGTTCTAGAGAGTAACCCGACATGAGAAGTATGATTGTAAACAAGGTCTATCACGTTCGATGTTGCATCAACCCCAACGAACCAAGGTATATTAGAGCTGCATGCTACCCTCCGGAGAGATCATTTTGGGATGGACCGACGGTATGAATTAGCCTCTCACCATGACCTTTACCAAAATACCAACTAGATATGAGTAATTTAGGTCGGCTCAAAGTTCTAAGTTCAATTTCCAATTAAGCGGAATTTGAAAGGAAATAATTTGAGGGTAAGCTCAGTTTTAGACTTTTGTTATGCCTCTTTGCAAAGTGTAGGAGTTGAACCCCGTATCTATTATACTAGCATCCCCACGCCCCCAGTTTCCTCATTACTGGCCGCATTCCTAGTGGCAATTATAAAGGCATAAGAGATAATCATTCTATTTATCTGTTTTTCTTTTTCGGTTTACAAAAATATGTTTGGATAAAAAATTTGTTAAGTAACGCAATTTTATTTTTCTATTTCTAGAACAAAATTTTACTCCATAAATAGATTCGGAATAGAAATCATGAGTAAAATTTTTCACTTTTCTATTGCTAGAAAAAAATAGTGAGACATAAAAACTATTTTCATCGCTTATCCTCCCTACTAGTTGGCCATTGACCCATCATTTGCCTCCTCGCCACTCAGCCGTCCACTCGCCACCTGTTGCCCGCTTGCCTATTGCCTGTCCGCTTGCCGCCCGTTGTTCGCCGATCACTGGAGAGAAAGAATTTGTGTCATTATCAAACGAATTTTTATTCTGGAAATAAAAATTTTGTGTCGCTATCAAACATATATTTATGTTCAAAAACTTCTCAAGGGAATAAAAATAGAAAAATCAATTTCTGATTAGGAATGGTTATCATTTACGCCCTTTTATTTCAATGGTTTGCTTCTTATGTAAAATGCCTCCTTTCTTAAAATTATTTAAGTTCTTGGGTGAGGATAGTTGTGAACGGGATAATGACAATAACAGTTCGAAATTTGTGTCGAACCAACATTTAAATTCTAAACTTGTTCGAGTTTGATGTTTGAATCCTTCCACTAGCCATATTATTTACAAGTGGACGAGAAATCTGTGGCATTTTTTTTAATCAAATTTTCTTTATATTTTTGTGAACATGTAGAAATACATAGAAAGACGAAAGAGAGAGGAGTCTTGAGGGAGGGATTGTGCTCAAAGAACGCCGCCACGGCCGACCTCTTTGCATCAAGGAGGGCCAACAACCTCTCATCTGGGCTAGGGCGAGAATGGCTGGCCCTTGCCATGCCACCGGCCACCATACCCCTTGGTAGGTCTATGTGAAGGCAAGTGCCCGTGCTCAAGTGGTGGTGATGCCACCCTCGTTACCACCGAGAGAGAATCGACAAGCCCACACAAGGGGTTGCCAACCCTTGCTCAGTGGTGGCAAGGGGTGGTGCCACCACAATTGGAGCGATGGCGCTTCTTGTCGCGATCTCGGCGAGAGGTTGCTAGCCTTTCTGGCATGAAGGGCCTATGTACAATGTCCCCCTTTCCCCTCTAACACTTGTAATTTTTTTAGGGTTAATATTTCGAAAAACTCCAAGCTGGTACACTGTGACAAATTTATCACAAATTAATTTTTTTATTATGAAAAACCTAAAACTGATATACCAATGATAAATTTATCCCGACTTATCATAAAAAATCCTAAACTAGTACACTTGTAATAAATTTACTCCAAACTAATTTTTTGGGTTACCAAAAATCTGAAAAATGTATATTTGTAACAAATATATCTTCCGTTAAATTCAATTATTACCATGAGAAATCACTAAAATTGCTTAAAAGTAACAAACAAAAAATAAAATCTCAAATTGATACACCAATCAATTGTTGTGTGTTATTTAACTTAGTAAACAGAAATTTGTCACAATTATATCAATTTAGGGTAAATTTGTTAAAGGTATACCAGCTTGGAGTTTTTTGTAATTAAAAAATTAGTTTATGGTAAAATTGTCACAAATGTATCAGTATGAGATTTTTCAAGGTATTAACCATTTTCTTTATTTTGTAAATCTTTTTTGTCTTTTTTTTTTAAATTTTCATTTTTTGTTAATTTTAATCTTTTCTAAATTTGCAAATATTTTTTTTTTGATGTGACACTATACAAACAATGTCATTTCACGTTCAAACAGCCGCATAATCGTGTTTACAGCCATGGGAGATAAAAACAAAAAGCCCGCATGTGATCTTCCATTTCCAAATAAAATTGTGGAACTTAAAGGAAGTCCTAAAATAAATAAATGTGAAAATTTTAGGACTTAAATACATTAAAAAAAAAGTTTAAACTAAAGGTTGGGTTTGGTGACTAGGATTAAGGCAAGATTGTGTGTTTGGTTATAGTATATGATAGGATAAGGCCAAGTTAAAAAGGATACATCACAGATGAAAATATTGCACGTGAGAGTGGAATAAAGTTAGATAAGATTTCTTATTTCATGATATAAAAGTTATTTTCTCAAAAACCTTACCCTCTCTTTCTTCTTTGTACCTCTAGTTCACCACCCAAGTGAGTTCATGTTGAAGGTTCACAAAAGGAGTGAGAGATTCAAATTGCAGAGGTGAACAATCATGTTTTTTCTATCTTATTAGATTTGATATTATTTGGCCGATCTATCTTTCGATGTTGTTGTAGCATGTTTATCTTTCTTGTTGTAGTCAATCACGTGATTCTTGGAATACTGCAATGAGCCTTTTGCCTTTTAAGGTTTAGATCGTAAAATGTAGCTGGTATTAAGAGTTTGTTTCTTTGGGTCGAGAGAGTTGAGAAAGCGTCGGCAATAATTATGGATTGATGACTAGAAGTTACTTTTGCATCTTCGGATTCTTAAGCAGTGAATCATGAAATATTTTTACCATTCTTGTTGTGCAACTTTGAGATCGTTAGTATTGAACTGTGAAAAAGGGTTGGCACTAAATGAATTAATTAGCATGAATTTATGAGATTCTTCCCATTTCAATTCTAGGCTTGCATTATTATCATTTCAAATAGCCCTATTGGTTTTGGTTGGAGAAGGATCTACAGTGGGGCTTTGAATGATTTTGCCAATATCTAAACCTAGCAGTTTGTACTTGTGCTCTCTCTCTCTCTCTATCTCTCTCTCTCTCTCTCTCTCTCTCTCTCTCGTAGTCGTAGATATGGATCATGATAATAACAAAGATATTTGTACCATTTTGATATTATGGGAGATGAAACTACATGACATATATGATTATGGTATACCCTAGAAGTTACTACCATAAGATTGCACATTTGTTACAAACCAAGCTTGTTTAGATTATCTTAATAGCTTCAATGACTTAACTTGTTTGAAACAACTTAGGATGGATAGAAGCAAATTTGCTCAATAATGTGAGTTGAAACGCAAAATGGTTTCTTAGCTTGGTTAATGGTTCACGTAAATGTTAGGTTTGTTGAGTTAGTCCCTTTGTATTTTTATGATATTGAACAACCTCGAACAATGTTCTTTTTTTCGAAATTGTGAGCTACATAGATTTGGCCTTTTATATATATATATAAGTGCATTGAAAATCCCATGACTTGTCACGAAAGTGCAATTAAGTCATGAAATCTATCAAATGTAATTAAGTTGTAAAACTCATCAAATTGGTTTAATCAAGTCTTTCAATTATTTGCAGTTTTTAAAAATTTTAGATACCAATTACACTTTCATGACGACTTTTAAAACTTGATTACACTTTTTGAAAATTTTAGGATATAGTTGCCATTTCATGACAAGTTTTACGACTTTCAGTACACTTATCCATCTTATCAATTGAAGGGTTGTGTCTTTAAACATCGTGATCAAGTAAATGTTGGTTTTGTGAAAGATTTTGTCTCAAGAAAGAGGGACCATGCCTAGTGCACATGCAAACTCTATGTCACCGCTTGTGCTGTGTCTTCAACTTAATTGCTTTAATGCTGGTTTTGATGTCTTTTAAAGAATGAAAAGATGATGGGAGCTAAAGAGATGTTGCTCCTCTGCTTACAACTTCTTTTAAAAGATCTAGATTGCACTTCTTTTGTTCTTTTTAACTATCTCGTGTGTTCTGAATTAAAAAAAAAAAAAAAAACTATCTTGTGTGCTTTTGACATGGTCCAACAAGCTGGGGGCAAGATTGTCTTTCCACGACCTCTTTTTAATAATTAATAAGCAAATTGAGAAATCAGTCGGATTTCTAAGTTTTTTTTTTTTTAATGTTTACCTCCATTGGAGTGGGGGATAACAATAAGGAGTGCATGAAAGAATTGAAAACCATCCGGTAGCACTTGACTAGTTCAAAACCAATGATTTTTAAGAGAGTCAGTTCAGTTCCCGATTTTGTGGGCGGTGATTTTTAAGGAAATTGACCCAAAACCAATTATTTTAAAGAGAATCAGTTCAGTTCCTGATTTTATGGACGATGGTTTTTAAGGGAATCAGTTCGATTCAATGGCCAGATTTATAAACTCATATTCTACCGGTATTATTTTTTAATATTAAAAAATGAAAATTCGAAATTACTAAATCTGAAATGTGGGGCCCGTTATTCTCCCTCGCATTGCGTCTCTCTCGGTTCTCCACTTCCCCTTCTCCATCATCTCTCGAAATCACTCCAACTCCGTCCGCCTCCATCTCACGATCGCGCGCGCGCGTCTCGACTCACGGCGGCGGCGGCGCCGCCCTCTCTCTTGCGCTCTCGGTCGCTCGCCTCCGTTTGCTATGAGTTCGAATCTTAAATAGCCGTATTCTCTAATTGGATTTGGACGACAGAAGAGATGGTCTCTGCAAACAAGGTGACACAAAGAAGGCACCAGATGTTGTGCATTCGATGACTTCCAATGGCTGTGAAGCAGACATTGAGCATTATGAGGACATGTAGAGAATGACAAGGCCGTCATCTAGGCCCCTCGAGCTCTGCAAAGCTCGCGGGAGGTCCACATCGAGGCTGCGCAACCATGATCTGGTCCGAGCTAAAGGCGACAACCATGGCCAACCTTTGATCTGTGCCATGGACGTCACAGCCAGAGGCTCAAATGAACTACCGATATGAGCAGCTTTCTAGCCAGAATCACAACTCCTGGATTCCAAGATAACTTATTGGAACCTCGTAGATTTTGATGTTCGCGAACCTGGAGGAATTGAAAGAAAGAGTAATGGAAATGTTCGTGTTTCTTCCTCTGGCTTGGCTGTTCTTCCCGCTGTAGGTCGAGCGGAAAAAGTTCCTAGACATGGCTTCTTTCCCTCCCTATTGGGAACAAATAAGCGCGGGGAAGAGGGAGAGGGAGGCTATCGATTTTTGATATAATCGGATGGAGCTTTCTCGGAGGAACCACATCGGAGCTCTAAAATCACAATCATGTGCGTTCTCTACCATCTTTGACTGAAATTATCATGCCCCAAAATTTTCAACCTTTCAAGCTTCTAGAGACATTAGGCCTTGATGCCTGTGTTATCAATGGGTGGGGTCGGATTGGGTTTCTGTGATTCCCGACCCAACCTGAAATGTGCGCTTGACTCAACCCAAATTGATACTAGTAATATCCTTTAATGGGTCGGGACGAGTTAGGCTGGGCCAGGCCGGGCTAGCATTGGTTTTTCCTTTCACTTTTCGTGCGTGTGCAACGAGGATGAGGCAGTTAGCAATTGATTAGACCGATTAGCTAGGTGTTTCATCGTCATTGCATATGCATGGAGAGATAAAAAAAAAAAAAAAACCCATGCCGGCCTGGTCTGACCTAGCCCCACCCGACCCGAATTTAACACAAACAATAGCAACACCTAAAAGACTTGATTCCAAAATACCCTAAATTTAGTGTCTGGGTTGTGCAGGGCCAGGCCAAGTCGGCTTGGCCGGGATGGGATTTTTGACATCCCTACTTGATGTTACGAGATGTTAAAGTAGATGTTTGTGAGTATTGTTTTATTATTAGATGTAAGCTGAGGCATTATAGGTTTGATGTGAATTTTCGAGCGATAGCCATTACATGATTTGATGTTCTAGTGAAAAGATGAAAAAGGTTTGATATGAAGATGCAGTTCTTAGAAATTTTTGGCATGTTACTGCATGAGTGAGTTTGTGCCACTGGATTGTGCAATTTGGTGGCATTTTTTTTTTTTTAGCAAGATGCAAGCTTGATATTCAAGTTTTGCTTGATTATTAGATTTTGGCTGTTGGGGTTTAAGTTGCGACTTCTCTCTTGTATGGGCTTCGAAACTCTACCTGGTCTGCACCTACTTCCCGGTGATCAAGCCGAGGCTTTAAAGAGTACAAATGAATTTGGTTAATATTCATGATCTGGCTGGTGGGTATTTGGTTTTGGGAGCTTCTACACTGAAAATTGACAGGAAGCTTGGATAGACATCAGGCTTTCAGTGGACAGTGTAATGAAAACAAGATGAGGCATAGCATTCCTCATGATATTAAGGAAATTCAATTTGTTCCTATCTCGTGGGAGGTCGGCAGGTTATGAATGCTGGTCAGTGTGCTTTTGTTGCTCGATTTTGACTTTAACTTCATGTGATAAAAGATGGAGCTTCTTAACAGTATCTGAGGTAACTGTAAATGTTTCCCTGCCTTTTATCTCTTGGTGCTGACTTGATATGCACGAGAATATGTAATGTGTAATCTCGTATTACCTGCTGAATAGTTTCTATTGCAATATACAGAAGGAAAAGTCGTTCTATATCTCCGTGGCGATGCAAGAGTCGTTCTCCATTAGTGAGGCGTCACAGAAGTCGCTCCCCTACCCCAAAGTGCTATAGAAGGCAAAAGAGTAGAAGTTCCTCTTTGGCTCCTACTCATAGCTCTTCTAATCCAAGCCTTGGGTCTGTGGAGTGCAAAAGTGCCAATGAGAAATTGAGAAAGGAGTTGAAAGCGCGAGTTTGGAGTAGTTCCATTTAAGGGTTTGTTTTTCAGAAAATGCTCTTTCTTGGGTTAGCTTTATGCATCATTTCCTAATCATACAGTAAGGGAAGAATGGCTTGAACTTGTTATTTTTTATTTCATAGTATATGAGCTGTGTTTAGAATGAGTGCTTTTCGATTTTTTTGGGAATTTGTTATGGTTATTTCTTATCGATGGATCTGTTTTTCTTTATCCTTATTAATGAAATTGTTTGAGGATTTAATTTTATAGAAGATTTGTCTGTGAAGAACTAGAAGCACAACATCTAGATGTATTTGCATTTCTACATTGCTAAGAAAGATTCTTGAGTTTAAATTCCATTGAATGCTGTTGAGTGCCAGCTCATCCAATTTTGAGTAATTTTACATAATTTAAGAGTTGATAATATATTCTTGAGTTGGTGTTGATCATGCCTTGGTTCATTGTCACTTTTCATCGTTTAAATTCGAGAGACATCAAGAAAGTGCACTCTAATGTATTATTATTGCTAGAAGACATTCTTTATTGGGACAAAACATCATGTACATTAAAGAATAGCCAAAATTTTCTCTCACCTAAATTAGTTATGTAGCGGTACTACAACCAGGCCTTAGGGCATGACTATTCCATAACGAAGGAGTTGAAAGCGTGATCAACGCATTGTTTACAAGTTGGTGACAATTATGAGGTTATTTATGGGGATTCTATAAGTGATATCCAAAGCATTATATTCTTGATATGCATTGTGGACAATGTAATATGAATTTTTTGGATCAATGGTTTACACGGCTATATATGCCCAATATGCTCGACACTCTCTCTCGAGCGATTATTTCTATAACTCCTGTTTGTTCCTTGATTAATGATTGATGCATATGCATCCAAGTTACGTGTTTTCACGTACAAGTGTCGATGTACAATGTTAAGATATATGGTATATACAGTGTGGACACATTTTCTGACAGCTTAAGCTAGTGAGGAAAAACGGTCAGTTCACACGTATTGCATATGCCACAGATGCTTGCTTTAGTGAAGCTCTTAGTTGTGGGGCTCATATTCTTAGGGTATATGGGAGATTTCAAAGGGCATTAACATCAATTGTGATCTGGAAATAGAAAACGATTTTTCGTTTTGAGCTAATTGTCTTGGGGGAAAATTTGTTTATAGAATGGACAAGGTAGTGGAGGCTGTTGAAGAAGTGAAGAAGGAAAGGGGTGAGGCGTATGTCAAAACCCAAGAGCATATAAAGGCGATCGAGGAGTATGGGAAGTCGAGAGAGGAGAAGAATTCGCTCCCGAGGTTGAACGCTCTGGCGCAGGATGGCTTGGCTCTGTTGAATTTGCTGCAATTTAAACTTGATCTTCTCGCCCCGCAGCTGCCCGCCATTGATTCCGTCGAATCTGCCAAAGTTGTTGCTCGAGTCCTGGAAGACCTAGAGCCAAAAGTAAGTTCTCGGTTCTTAATTTGTTGACCTGAGACTCAATGTGCGTAATTTTGTGAACTCTGGAAGATGATCGCTTCTTGTGTTCATGTTGTCATTAGCAGCTGGAGTAGAACTTACGATTGGGAGCCAAATCATTTGTTTGAGAAAAGGATGTTGGGAAGTGTAGACAAGGAGGAAGAATTTTTGTTTTGAGAAAAGCTAATGACAGCTTTTGCTTTTGGAATTCCTGTTGCTGAGGGTCTTTTTTTTATCCAAATAATTAGTTCTCCTGCAAAAGCTGCAGGGTGAAGGTACAATTGAAAGTGTTTTTAAGTAAAAACTGAACAGACCATCTAAAGTCAGTGAAAGGAGCTCGCGGAAAAATAGAAGATGAGGAGAAGCATCTTCAAAGAGAAAATATCCCCCTTGCAGCTTTTGCAAGAGAACTAATTATTTGGATAAATATTGTTGGTTTCAAGATAAACTGCACCGCCACTCTTGTAAAAGATATGGCAACATGGAACTAAAGCATTAAATGCTTCAACATCTGCCACTTTGCTGTAATCATTCAACTTAATCATTCAACATCAAATTCCACAAATTTTCAAATTGAAAGAACATTCATGTAGATGGACTGTTGAAATTCTTTTCATTCAACTTTGGAAGTTACGCTTGGATAGAATAGGTGGATGACATTGCTAACTATAATACCAAATGCTGAAACCAAAAGAATAATGGTATTATGAACTTTGGAAATTTAAAATGAGAGCACCAAAAAATGGAGAGAGAACTTTCTCATCAAGAATACTTTTTCTTTGACTTCGTACTACAACTTTTGATCTCATGGCCTTTTATGAAAGTTGAACGTGCACTAAAAACACAAATGTTGACAATATTTAATGAAGAAAGATAAAATAGTTTAGGGTGCACTTGGCAACTAATCAAATAACAAATGATTTATTCCTTTATTCTCGGAAATAAATTTGGAATAGAAATCCATTTGATAATTTTTTTTTTCAAGAACAAAAATCTTTTTTGTTCTCAAGAATAGATTTATAATATAATCAATAAGTAAAAAAAAAATTGTTTCTTTGTTTCTGGAAACAATTCTGAAATCAAGCACAAATCTTTTTATTTTTTTTCCTTTTTTTGTTCTTTTCTCCTTCTTCTTCTTCTTCCTCTAGCAATTGTTGGCTAGGCGAGGTTCGAGTGAGGCCGAGCCTCCCAACAGCGAGGCTCGACCTCGCCCAAATTTGTGAGGTTGAGGCTCGTGGTAGCCAAGCAAGCCTTTGGCAAGCTCACGGATCTCGCCCAACTAGTCCTCAGCCACCACCATCGTAGGTCGCCGGCAACTGGCCACAAATAAGGAGAAAGAGAAAATGAAAAAGAAAAAAAGAGAAAATTAAGAAAAATATAATAAAAGTATTAAAAAATGAAGAAAGATAAAATAGTTTAGGGTGCACTTAGCAACTAATCAAATAACAAATGATTTATTCCTTTATTATCGGAAATAAATTTGGAATAGAAATCCATTTGATAAATTTTTTTGTTTTCAGGAACAAAAATTCATTTTTTTTGTTCTCGAGAATAGATTTATAACAAAATCAATAAGTAAAAAAAAATTATTTCTTTGTTTTTGGAAACAATTCCGAAATCAAGCACAAATCTTTTTTTTTTTTTTATCTTTTCTCCTTCTCTCTTCTTCTCTCTTCTTCTTCCTCCAACCGGTCACTAGCAATTGTTGGCTAGGCAAGGTTCGAGTGAGGCCAAGCCTCCCAACAGCGAGGCTCGACCTCGCCCAAATTTGTGAGGTTGAGGCTCGTGGTGGCCAAACAAGCCTTTGGCAAGCTCACAGATCTCGCTCAGCTAGTCCTCAGCCACCACCATCGTAGGTCGCCGGCAACTGGCCACAAATAAGGAGAAAGAGAAAATGAAAAAGAAAAAAAGAGAAAATTAAGAAAAATATAATAAAAGTATTAAAAAATGAAAAGAAACAAAAAAAAAATTAAGAATCCTACTAAACGCATTTCTATTTTGGGAGTAAAAATTTTCGACAGTTACCAAACACCTTCAAATACTTAGAAATTGTATCAAGAAACAGAATAAAAAGTAATCATTTCTAAGTGGAGATTGTTCTAAAAAATGGAAACGTTACCAAACGCATTATAATTTTGTCAAAAAATATTAACCAACTCTAACTTCGGCATAGAAGTTTTCATTCTTGAATTCTAAGGAGAATATGCAGTCCACCATAAATCAGGCCCGTCGATATCTTTTCCATCTTCACGGAGGTTTTGTCAACATAATAATCAATTTTCTTGGTCAAATTCAGACAACTTTTGGTAAGTCAAGTTGTTGTTTCAAAAAAGAAATTACATCAACGGTCAAATTCGACAGAATCGATAGATAAGTAATTTTTATGCATGCATTTTCCGCCGTAAAATTTCTTCTATCTTTCGTGGCCCACTTTACATGTGCTCATTTTCCAAGCGAAGGTTTATGGGGGTGGAAAGTCAATTCACCGAAAAGACAATTATGCCCTTCTGAAATCAAAATGAAATTACTATTTATCTTGACGTGCGCCAACAGGCAACAATCGCAAGCACAAGATGCAGCAAGTTAGCTGGGAAAAAGCACGCCTCCACCGTGAAAGTGTAGAATGCACAGTTTTCCTCTAATAGCCACGGAAGCCTTGTGATGGTAATGCGAGAAAATCATAATAGACAATTGAGAAACACACTTATTATACTAAACTACGGTACAAGTACAACACCTAAAATAAACACTCTCACACCACATATCAAATTTCACACTCAAACTAGCCGATGCATACATACACTCAACTATTCTATTTTCCTTTTTCAAAACACACAGAGCCACTGAGGTTGCGGTGCTTCTCTCTTAGAAGTTTGCCTTTGGGCTTGGTGACTTCCTATTTTGAAGCTCTCACTACTGGAGGCTTCCTTGAAGCTCACATATGTGTGGCTTTCCTAAAGCTCACCTTTGTACCTGGTGGCTTCCTCTCTAGCCTGAGGCTCTTTGCCTTTGTGTGGCGCGAGGCCCTCTCCTTAGCTTGAGGCTCTCTACTCCACCTCCGGTGGCTTGAGGCTGTTAAGCCTTTCTTTCACCTTTGAGGCATTTTGGCCTATCTTCAATTGCTTCATGTGAAGCCTCATATTAGGAAGTACTGACATTCTTCAAGAGTTTTCATGTCGTGTCGAACAACCTGACACATGTCCAACACCCTCCCATACTTTCGGATAATTTTTGACACTTGGTCAACACGTATCGGAAAATCCGACACTTAGCCAACTCTCCAAACACTCTCCTACAAGAATTTCGATATGCGAGTTTCTAACACGTGGTTCCGATACGTGAGATCAATTTTAAATTTTTCAATAAATGATGGGTTGAAATATATATGTGAAAAAAAAAATAACAAATGGGGAAAAAAGGAAAATTCAGTATTTTTTTTTCTCTTCTTACTCACTTCTCATGATACACAATTCACCCCTTAAGTTTTTTTTCTCTTCTCTTTCGACACGTCTGATATGCGAGTGCAAAATGTGAATTGCTTGTTTTTTCTCTAAATTTTATGGATTATTGGAATGAACTTAAATTTGTTAAATTTAAACAACGAATAATATTAATAAATTGTCGATTAATATTTCTATTGTAAATTCATTATAGACATTATTTATTTATTTATTTGTGAATATCATTACATTTAATATATAACGTATCCTAACACATAGAAATTTTCTCTTTTAGAAAAAACGATGTATCGACTTGTCGCGCTATGCCGTGTTATGTGTCAGTATCGCTTTTACTTTGGCCTTATATATAGGTGAAGTTTCACCGCCTTCATTCCCTACTTTAATGTGAAAGGATCTGCGGCTAACTTTTTCTTGAAGCCCAAGTTAGCACGTTGAACCCTGCTTCCCTTCTTCCTTTTGACCGACGTGTTCACCGCTTCTTGAAGGCTCCACTCGCAGCTTGTGACAGGATATAATATTATTATAATGTGCGCCCCTGCTTTTTGACCGAAACTTCTTTCTCCTGTTGTTTTATTTAAGGAAGGTTCAATAGGCAAATTCCAATTGGGACACTTTTGTCTTCAACAGCTTCTCGTTGCTTCTTCATACTTGCGGCTTCTTGTTCTCATTTTAGGCGTTGACTTTAACAGAAAGAGCCCTCCTAGATGGCCGAGAAGAGCAAAGTCCTGGTGATAGGAGGCACTGGATACCTCGGAAAGTCCATCGTGGAAGCGAGTGCTAAGTCTGGCCACCCTACCTTCGCTCTCGTGAGGGAGTCCGCTCTCTCCAGCCCCGCGAAGGCCAACATCGTCGAAGGCTTCAGGAGCTTAGGCGTCAATTTATTTCATGTGAGTAGTTATTTCCGTGTGATTGTGCTTGTTGCCGCACCTGGTTCTGCTTCGACGGATTGAAGCTTCACCTGCCGTTAATCTCGTTTGCCGTTCTGAGAAATGTTTTTAGCGGTAGAATCGGAGTTGATTTTTATCTCACGCTCGTACGGGTTGATGGAGTCACCTTACGATTTGGTTGCTCTTCCTATTCTCTGACAAATCTTGTTGATGATTGTTGACTTTGTCAATTGCTTATTGAGGTTCCTGGTTATTTGATTCTCAGGGAGACATACACGATCAAGAGAGTCTACTGAACGCAATTAAGCAGGTTGATGTGGTAATTTCTGCAGTTGGGACAGAACTAGTAGAGGACCAAGAGAAGATTGTTGCTGCCATTAAGGCAGCTGGGAAAATCAAGGTGGTGCTGTTTCTAATAATTTCATTTTTGTTACTATAAAGGTTGCTGTGTTTGGATGTGAAGCTTCTTACGAGCAATTTGAACTGGCGAAAATCTTAGAAGGGGGTAAGGTGTATTTTAATTGGTGTTCTATGGGTGAGCACAAAGGTGAAAGTACTAACCACTTGTTGCTACAGTCTAGTGTGACCAGAGAGCTTTGAGAGCTGCTACTATGTGTGGTGTTCAATAGGTCATGCCGTACTTGGTGAAAGAAGTTTTTCTAAGCTGCTTTCTTTATAAGAAAAGGAGGAAAACTAACAGGATATGGAGAACAGCACCCGTTTGCTTGTTTTGGTGCGTCTGGCTGGAGAGAAATAGGAGTTCCTTAAAGGAAAAAGAGAATAAATAAAGCGGATCCAAACTTAAATATATGTGTGAGCTTATTCTCTCTTCTGGTATAAGTGCACCTCGTTCTCCTTGTGAGATCCGCCTTGAAGACTTGGGATGGATGGTCTTATTTATCTGCAGACTTTAACTTGTTTTTCTTAAATGGTCATGTATTTGTGTAGAAGTGATCTGTAGGTTCAAGGATAACTATTTCAAACCCAAGTATAGGACAGTGCGGGAAACATGAACTAGTTACTCCTTGAAATGGTCCTTTTGAGTAGTACTTACCTGATTTCTTATTACTTGTGAAAGTGTCCAAGCAAGCAGAATGTTTGCCAATTTTATACTTGACAGTTTCTTCTATTTTTCTAATAGTAGTTGGGGTCGAATTTGCTTAATTGCTGAATTTATTGATTCACTTATAATCACTTTTTCCTCTGTTATAGTAACATATTGAAACAACATGAATTTTAGTCTCACATAAGTTTTGTCTTCTTGTCTTCTTTTTTGCCAAAATTCATATAAGTTTGTTGGTTAAAGGGAATATGCTCTAAATTTTTGTTGCTTTCTTATAAAGACATTTCTCATGATTTGATTATGTTTCCTTTTAGAGATTCTTGCCTTCAGAGTTTGGATGTGATGTGGATCGTGTCCATGCTGTGGAGCCAATGAAAGCTTTACTTGCCAGTAAGGCTAAGATCCGCCGCCTTGTTGAGGCCGAGGGAATCCCTTATACCTATGTATGTTCTAACTGTTTTGCGGGTTACTTCCTTCCGACATTGTCACAGCCGGGGGCTACAGCTTGCCCTAGAGATAAAGTTGTCATCTTTGGGGATGGAAATGCAAAAGGTGAGAAGCAATTCATTGAATTGTGCATTTTCAGCCATTGAGATTTTTCTGTACATCTTTCGCGATTTAATTACGGTAGTGATCATAGTGAGGAGTAGTTCTTGAAGCTTGAGAATTCCAAGCAATTTCCTTATGTAGAGATGTTGGGCCTTTTGCATCCATTCATCTTCAATTTTAGGGACTAATAGATGATAAGAATGTCATGAGGGTTATCTTATCATGTGGCTTATCTTGACACAGTTCTATCTTTTTAGCATATAAAGATGGTTATCTTGATGTATTTGGTTGAGAAAGAACATTTGGCGGATGCCAAGTTTCTGGTGAATCTATTTACCAAGAGACTTTTATTATTATTATTATTATTATTATTATTATTATTATTATTATTATTATTATTATTATTATTATTATTATTATTATTATTATTATTATTATTATTATTATTATTAAATACTAGCTGAAAGTAACTTTAGGGACATTGATGGATCTATGATTTATTTATCAACCAAATTCTAAAAATCTCCCGGTCAATATACAGCAGTGATTAACAAGGAGGATGACATTGGCACCTATACCATCAAATCTGTGGATGATCCAAGGACCTTGAACAAAATTATGTATGTCAGACCTCCTGCCAACACCTACTCATTTAATGATCTTGTGTCTTTGTGGGAGAGAAAGATTGGCAAGAACCTAGAGAGGGTGTATGTTCCGGAGGAGCAGGTTCTGAAGAACATTCAAGGTTAGGGGTGCTTTTTTTTTATATCAAATTTAAGTACGTGATATTATCTCCATTCTCAAGCTTCGATTGGTCTACTTTTCTGGTCATATTGTAGAGGCGGCGGTTCCACTCAAAGCCACGTTGGCCATATTACATTCTTGTTTCGTGAACGGAGACCAAACCAACTTCGAGATTGAGCCATCGTTTGAAGTGGAAGCTTCGGAACTCTATCCTGATATCGAGTACACAACTGTGGATCAGTACCTTGATCAGTTTGTCTGATTATTGAAACCGACTGTGCTCGGTAATTTCTCACGTCAACTGGACTCGTAAATAATACAGGATCATGGATTAGTACCTTCATCAGTTTGTCTGATAGCAGAAATTGACTGTGTTTGGTAGATTTCTCACATTGGTTTGAATCATGAATAATATGGGATTCTGCTAGTTAGGATCCTTGTGTGAAATGTCGCTCCCGCTGATTGTCTTATGGCGTGTACAACCTTCAAAGACGAGGACATACTATGAACATTCAATGTGTGTGCATCTATGCAGTGCTTAGAGAAGTTACTCCTGTTTCGGAGTTTGATATGGCTTTATGGGCCAAACTATGGGAAGCTAAAAAGTAGACATGGGTTTATCTAATTTTGTATATTATGTGTGGTACGTCCTCGGTGTGGGTAATGAATTGGAGCCGCCAATGATGAGGTCGACCCTTGGTGAGGGCATCGAGGTCTTCGCCGAGGCCAGGAGATTGATGGAGGAAGAAGAGGAAAAAAGTACGTAAGAAATGAGAAGAAAAGGAAGGGTAAAAAAGATAGCGAAAACAATATATATATATATATATATATATATATTTATATATATATATATTTTTTTTTTTTAATTTTTTTCATGTGAGCATTTGCCATGTTACATCATGGTAGACGTTGATTGTATGATCAGCAATCCGACACATGTTTGATATGTTTTGACACATTTCGACACGCGGTTAACAGGTGTTGAAAAATTGGACGTGTGATCAACTCTCCTAGCACGTGAGTTAAGAATTACACTTTGACACGTTTTGACATGCAGTTTATAGGTGTTGAAAAATTTGATATGTGATCAATTCTCTTGACACAGTAGAATTCCGACATGCAATTCCGACATAGTCAAATTTTTTTTTTAATAAATAAGGGGTCAAAATATAAATATGTAAAAAAATAAATAGTAATAAAAATAATAAAAGGGAGAAATGAGGTCTCTTTTCTTTTGACTTTCACTTTCTGGGATTCAGGATTTTTAGTATAAATTCATTCTAATCTATTTTATTGTTATTTTTTATTTATTTGTGAATTTGAATAAAATTATACATTCAATATATATGTCGTAATGTGTTGGAATTTTTTTTTTTTTTTGGAAATGATATGTTGACTTGTCATATCATATCATATTGTATTGCGTGTCGTGTAGTACAACTTAGCATTGTATCGCAAGGTAAATCATTAAAAAAATTAGAACTAAATTGACCAAATCAAAATAACTAAAATTGAATTGGTGTACATGTCAAAGGTTTAACAACTTTTTACTAGTTATTCCATATTTCGACACTTGTAATGTTGCATTTTTCTCCCTTAGAGGTTACGGATTATGAATATATTAATCTTGTGTCGGCCAATTAATTAAAGAACGGTATGAACTTTCCTAGGAAAAAGAATTTATTGAATCTCGAAACAATAGCATAGCGGCTATGAATGTAGAGTTCACACCATTTTCTTATCTTTTTCACATGATAAAAGTCAACGTAAAAAAGCGGTTTCAACTACTTCCTCATCATTTATGATTACTTAAATTTATAGCACCATCAATTTTTTTTTTCGCTAAGTTAAAATCTGTTCTACTTCACAATAATTTAGTTGATCACTGAAATCAGACAAAAATCATTATCTTCTGTCTATTTTCCCACTTTCCATGTACCCTTTTTCCAGTGAAGGATTCATCTCAACAAGAAAAATTGTTACAAGGAAAAGATGATTATGCCCATCCAAATTCATCCAATGACGCTCCATCCCGTCACGAAGGCAAGAACCCCTCCTCTTAGCTCTCTCTCTCTCTCTCTCTCTCTCTCTCTCTCCAGTTACGGTAGAGTCACTTCAGAGACCGATCAAGTTCGTTGGGAAGAATGGCGCCTCCGCCGTGAAAACACCCTCCAAGATGGCCGAGAAGAGCAGAGTCCTGGTGATCGGAGGCACCGGATGCATCGGAAAGTTCATCGTGGAAGCGAGCGCTAAGCCCGGTCACCTTACCTTCGCTCTCGTGAGGGAGTCCGGTCTGTCCGACCTCGCCAAGGCCAACATCGTTGTAAGGTTTCAAGAGCTTAGGCGTTCATTTAGTTCATGTGAGTAGTTCTTCCCGTGCAATCCTGATTGTTTCCTGCATTCGGTGCTCCTTTGAGGAATTGAAGCGTCCCTTGCCATTAATCTTGTTCGTCGTTTTGAGAAATGTCTTTAGTATTATAATCGGAGCGCCTTTCATCTTAATCTTTCACAGGATCGAGTTGATAATTGGTGTTTCTCATTCAAATCTCTCTCTCTCTCTCTCTCTCTCTCTCTCTCTCTCTCTCTCTCTCGCTCGTAGATATGGATCAAGATAATAACAAAGAAATCTGTAGCATTTTTATGTTAGGGGAGATGAAACTACATAACATATATGATTATGGCATACCCTAGCACTAAAAGTTTGTGACATCCCGATTTTCCGACTCTATTTTCAATAAATTGAGACGGGCATTTCGTTGGCACGCATATAGTTCTTTTCCTTGAGTCGGCCACTCATGTGAAAACTAGCCTATTGGGTGAAGCTGTTAAGAGTTTCTAATGCATCGGACTCGAGAATTTGACCAGGAAGCGACCTTTCGACCGAGCTAATCTGCAAGGGTCATTACGGCATAAATAAAAATCGATTAGAGATTGGAGATAGGTCGACTCGACAGAGGCGTGTGATTGAGTGTGGGTGATTCCACCAGATCGCACAATTCTAGTCGATCAGCACTGAACTGACTTTTTTGTCGATTTGGTACCCTGTGTTTGTATTTGAAACCTTGAAATTACCCCGACAACTGAAAATTGCCAATGTTTCAAAGATGTACATTGTGGCTTGAGATGATCAACCACGGTTCAAATGCATGAAAATTTCTAAAGGCTACTCGATAGGTTGGTAAACTAGTATCGTGCCAAAGTGAAATTAGTGGAATTGAGATCGAATTCGAAATTGGAAGTCCGGGTGTGTCACAAATCATTTCAAGATCATTGAATCATCTTTGGAAGATTTTTCATGCAATCCGAGTTTTTCGCAATTAAATCGAGAGAATAGCTAATTTGGCCCGAGAAATTAGTAGGTCCGCATTTGGTCTTGCTTTTAGACTTAAGTTGGTTCTATGGACAAGTGAAGATGTGAATTGAAGTGTGGTGACATTGGATTAATTTTATGAAACAATTTGGACTCAATTGGAAGTGGATTAATTATAATTGAAGAATTTGATCGCGAAAGAATTGGTGGGCCGTGAAAAAAGTAAATTGAACCCATTGGAATAAGGTTGTGGGAGTTTTGAGTGAGTGGAGTATGACATCATGGATGATGTCATGGTGGACCATTTTGTGGGATTAAAGAAAATGAGAAAGAAAAGAAAAGAGCCCCCACTCCTTCTCTCTCCTCCCTCTCTTCTTCCTCCCCAACCGTGCGACTCCATCTCCATCTCCTTCTTCTTCTTCGCACACCACCAGCAGCAAGGGAGATCGTCGAGCAGCCCGCCCGGAGCCACCTGTCGCCGCCGCACGCCGTCCTCGCCGTCCGCTCGCTCGCCGGTCCGCTCGCGTCCCCGCTCCGCCCGCGCTCGTCCGCGCTTGGCCGGCATCCCGAGTTGCTGTTCAGCTCGTGCAAGAGCTACCGGAGCTCGTCCCCGCTGTCGTGAACCGCCGTCGACCTCCGCCCTAGCCCGCCGGAGCTTCGCCTTGCCTCCGCCGCCCTTGGCCGCCCGAACCGGCGCCGGATCCGCCTCATCTCGGCCCCGATCAGCAACCCAGAAAAATGGGTATGCAGCACCTGTTCGGCCCGTTTTGGCCGCCTTCCCGAGCTCGGATGCTCGGCCCGCTTTGAGGAAAGTCGATCCTCGCGTCGTCCCCGTCGTTTTGGTTCGCTCGGCTCGTTAATCCGGTGAGTTTAACTCACTAAATCTTGATTAGAGGGTTAATGATGCCCTAAGTGTGCTTAGTCTAAGTTAAGTAAGATTAGTTTGGTAGATTAGTTTATTTAAATATGGATTAGATTAAGTTGTTTAATTAAAGTTAAACATGTTTAGTTTAAGGGTTAAGTAGGTTTATTTTTAAAATAAACCTTGATGTGACATAAAGGAATTTACTTTTGATTTATTTAAACATTTCGAAATTATTTAATAATTTAATATTATATCATTATTCGAAATTATTAAAATATGATTATTTAATTATTTTCGGAATAAATTTAATTATTTATTAAATTCCGAAAATTTTGCGGGAGACCTAAATTCTCGAATTTTGTGTATTGTCGTTGCTATTGTGTATTCGGATTTTGAAATTGATGGTCGGATATTATGAATTGAATGTGGATTGTGAAAAATAGGAATATGATTATTTAATTAATTTTCGGAATAAATTTAATTATTTATTAAAATTTGAAAATTTTCGTTGGGACCTTATTTGCTCAGAATTTCGTGCCAATCGCTGTGTATTTAGAATTTGAATTTGATGATTGATTGTGGTAAATTGAGTGTTGATTGAGATAAATAAGGATTTTATTCATAAAAATCCAAATGTCGGGTTTTGATGCAAAAATTGGATTTTAATTATTATATTGAATAGTGGGGTTTAAAAAAGTGAGATATTGGCTTTTTGATTCGAAATTAGCGTGTCCCCACACACGTGAATAATTTTATGGAATATTTTTAATATGAAGGAAAATGGCGGGATCACTATTTTAAGTGGAAGCAATGATTTAAATATAAAGTGTCTGGGGCCGAGCATCTTTGGCTGTGTGATAACTAAGAGGAAACGTCCTGGGCTGTTGAGCCGGACTTGCCCCTATATGGGATGCCCACGCGGTGGTTGCGGGTCGCAGTAGATTCTGGGCCCATGCTCCTTCGGGAATGCCGTCGACGTACTGACGAAGCCGCGCTCCATGGGGGAGGCGATGCCGGCATGAGTGTCGGTAGATAGCCGAACGGCGAGTAGGCTATGCCCTTGTGTGGCAGTGAATAACAATTGGAATGCATGTTGGGTGTTATTGATGTGTCGGATTATGGGACGGAATTGTGTGGCATGGAATGGGACGTGTCATAACGATTTAGTCTTATAATCAGGACCCCCGCGGTTGTTGGTTATATGAAAGAGAATGCGTTCCGGTTGTTAAGTTCATATTGCTATCTGTGATTGAGTGATTTGAAATTGTGCTAACTTGCAGGAAGGAACTGAGGCGAGGTAAGTCTTCTGTGTGATGTGGCTAGGCCACCCGTGGTGTATTTTCTTTCTAATAGGGGTTTAGGGGGTTGAACTTGCTGAGACGTTGTCTCAGTGGTTATTGAATAACCATTTCAGGTCCCTGATGGACGGAGCAGCCAGATAGCTTTGGTTGGCCTTGAAGAGTTGGAGAAGTGAAGTCATAAGGATTGGAGATCGTGTCCGACTTGTAGGTCGTAGGACAATTCCTTTTTAAGAGCCGGTCTTTTGTAGACTTTTAGCCGTAGACCTCTGTTTGTAATTCTGTTGAATTATGAAAGTGCTATGTTGTGGTTTTGCTTCCTGCTTTTCTATCCCGTATTTTGTTGTCAGGGGATTTGTTTCGCTTCCGCATGCGTAAATAAATGAATGGGTCGGCGACGTGTCCTGGGATGTCGCATATTTGATCGACCGCTGTGGGATGTGTGCGCGCTCGGGGTTCGGGGCGTGACATCCCCGTTTAAGTGGTATCAGAGCATGGTCTGTGTATGGAGTGATAAGGTGCGATGAGTCATGGGATAGTAAGTAGGAAAGGCTTTTAATATGCTGATGCTTGTGAATGATAGCTGATTGGTAGCTTGTTTGTGGGGTCACTCAAATTCTAACCTAAGGTTGGAATCGAAAGTAGGCGTCGATAAAGGGCCTGTAGGATGAGTGACCAGGAGTGGTGAACTCCTTGGAGGAGGTCGATAGGACCTATATCTCGGTAGGATGCTTGAGAGTCGGTACCGAGGTAGAGCGCGAGCTTAGTCCGGCGTGTGTGTGAGAGTACCGCCATAGGCCGGTACTTAGAGTGTAGTAGTCTTGAATGATCTTAGGTCCGTTGGGATCGTTAAGGCGCTAGTGTTCCTTGGAAGCTTGTTGGGTTAGTGAGTTCAGGACCAAGTTATTGCCGTTGTTTCTATCGCTGCCAGTGTTGTGATCGTTGTTGTTGTTGCGTCTGTTGAGGCCTAATATGGAATTGTGATCGAGGATCAAGCCTCGGTATCTGAGTCAAGGTTCAGTTTAGACAGAGATGGAAATTGATTAGGGAGAAAGGCCGATGTCAGAAGAAAGGTGCCCTATTTCACCTAATCGGAAGAGTTGAATTAAAAAGTCAATGCTCAACTTGATCGATGTGTGTTGTGTCTGTAAGAAAAGACAGGGATCTGTTCTGTGCTGTAAGAGAGAAATGACTTGTTACAAGGGTCGCCAGTAAGGCCATTTGATCAAAGATTATCTGTATGGACAAGTGCAATCACAGTTGTTTCTGTCACCGTCGTTGATAAGACAGAACAGATGAAGCATGCTTCAGGATGTTCAATGGGGTACTTGGAACGAATCTCAGTGTAAGGAAGGGTGCATGATGTTCCTCAATGAGAGGTAGAGGACTCTCTGATTGCGTGTCGAGTTTATGGAAATGAGGCCTGAGTTAGTCCGGTGTAAGAGTAAAAGGGGAGCATGCTTTGAATGTGGCTAGCATGGCCGCCAGGTTAGGAACTGTCCGTATAAGTCCAGGAGAGTGTAAGCACCGTTGCTGCATATGAAACGCCACTAGGATGGCGAAAGGAGTACGAATGGATTGACTATGCATTAATCAAGGGATGAATGTTTTGAGGTGTTTTATCATAGTAGCGCAACAGGATTTTAAGTGAAGGTTGTGGAGTTTCCGTTGTGGTAATTAAGTAATAGAAAGTTGAGTCTCTGACTATAGTTGTATCTAATAGGTTTGCTTATGTATGACTTGGAAGTCATTTATGAAAAGGGTTTGGCTCGAGGAGCTTTATGTTGTTACGAATCGTGGCAGTGATATAATTCAGTTTGTTCAGTTAGCATATGAAAGTTTTGAATTACTGAAAGTTAGAAAGGACCTTCGATCCCTGTTATTTGTCACTGAAGATGACTTGGTTCAGGTTGTTGGTTATCGAATCTACATGGCAGTTGTAATGGATGTGTCAATTGAGGGGCCGAATATGGAAAACTTAACTGTGGTACGAAAGCTTTCTGAGGTATTTTCTAAAGAATTGTCAGGTTTGCAGTCAGAAAGAGAAATGGAGTTCGCAATTGAATTAGCACCCGGAACAGAGCCAGTCCCTAAGGCTCCTTACCGGATGGTGTTACCCGAGTTAAAAGGACTGAAGGTGTAGATGCAAGAAGTGTTGGATAGGGGATTCATACTTTCCAGTGCATAACCTTGGGGAGCACCAGTTCTGTACATGAAGGAGAAAGGTGGTTTGTTGTGGTTGTGTATCGATATTCCTCAAGATCGACTGGAGGTCAGGGTGTCATCAATTGAGGATTAGGAAGAAAGGCAAGTTAGCACCTCATACTCGAGATGGCAGTTATGAGTTCGTTGTAATACCGTATGGTTTGATGGACACCATAGCTATTTGTTTGGGTCTAATGAACAGAATGTTTAAGGGTACTTGAATCAATTGTGATCGTATTCAGTGAAGTTATCCTAGTGTGTTCAAAGAGTACTGAGGAGCATGAGAGACATTTGGAGATGGTACTTCAGACCTTGAGTGCTCTTGGATTTTGCAATAAGTTTAGCAAATGCGAGTTTTGGATGACTCGTGTTGTGTTCCTAAGTCATGTGATTTCAGGAGAAGGAATCTTCATAGACCTCGTCTGAGATTAAAGCAGTGATCAGTTGGTCGATATTGACTACAGGGATAGAGATCATAAGTTTTTGAGGATTAGCAGGATATTACAGAAGTTTTATGGAAAGGTTTTCAGTGTTAGCATCACCATTGTCAAGACTTCTGAAGAAGTAAGAAAAGTTCGTGTGGGCAGATAAGTGCGAGCGTAGTTTTCAAGAGCTTAAGCAGAAGCTGACTACCGCACCTGTGCTGATTATCCCATCTAGCCCTGGAAGTTATGAGATCTGCAGTGATGTGTCGTCTAAACGATTTGATTATTTGTTGATGCAGCATGATAGAGTTATTGCATATGCGTCCCATCAGTTGAGATCTTGTGAGTTAAATTATTCGACGCACATCGTAGAACGTGCAGTAGTTATGTTCATTTGGAATTTTGAAGGCATTATCAGTACAGAAGAATATTCCATATCTTCTTTGGCTATCAAAGTCTCAAGTATGTATTCTCTCAAAAGGAGTTAAATATGAGACAGCGTCGCTGGATGAAACTCATTAAGGATTATGACTATGATATTTTGTATCACTCTGGAAAAGGTGAGCAAAGTCGCAGATGCACTGAGTCGAGAGTCCTTAGTTGCATAGTTGGTACTCAGAGATTGGATCTTATTTGAGAAAGCTCGAAATTCGGTTTTCAGATCTAAGGTAAGCCACCTTTTGAATCTTATTACTACCCTCAGAATTGAACCGAGAGAGCATATCAGAATCAAATTGCTTCAGCGAACAGAATTAGAAATTCAGGAGACTTTATAAGAGAATGCGAGATGAGAGAGCGGTTGATTTTCAGATTTCTGAAGACAGAACGCTAAGGTTCTGAGGATGATTGTGTGTAATTGATGATGTAGAAATTAAAGAAGATATCTTATGGGAAACTAATCGTGGTAATTTCGGCATTATCCAGACAGTACGAATAGATCTTGTTTTGAGTGTGTGACATTCTGCTTTTCAGACTCTGATTTCGATTGGTTAAATTGGGCATTTCATCGATGCGATTACAGTGTTTTTTCTCTGAGTTGGCCACTTACGAGATAACTAGACTAGTTGGGTGAGTTATTAAGGACTTTAAGGCAAATGGACTTGAGAATTCGACCAAGAATCGACTTCTCGACCGTGCTCATCTTTAGAGATCATTACGGCACAGTTAAAAATCGAATTAAGATCAAAGATAGGTCAGTTCGATTGAGATGAATGACCGATCGTGGGTGACTCCACTAAATTGGAAAAAAACTCTCGTCGAATGATACTAATTTGATTTTACTGTTGTTTTGATACCTTGTGTCCGTATTTGAATCATCGAGATTTTCACGACCCTCGAGAGTCGCCAATGTGTCAAGTGGGTTCATCATGGCTCGAAGAAAATCGACCACGGGTCATTTGTCCTAAAAAGCTCCGAAAACTACCTAGTAGCCTAGGTAACACTAAAAGCGTGTCGGAGTGAAATTAACCGCCAATCTAAGTTCGGTTTCAGAAATTGGAGATTCTGTCTTGTCACCAAGTGGGTACACCGAAGTGTGTGTATATCATATAATTCATATGCATGGAGCGCCGGGGATGAATTGTATTTTAAATCTAGATCAGATGTTCCGAGTTGACAAGGCTTTCAGATGGTTCTTTCTTAAGCAGTGCATAACTGAGAGTGTAGAATTTCAATTGCTGAGATGAAGTCAGGGAAAGAAAGATCAGGCCAAAGTCAGTACAGTAGTCAGTGATTGCAGTTGCCGAGATCAGTGTCGGAGTTATATCAGATTGTGACCAGAGGTTCCCAGTTTCAGTAGATCAGTCAGATAGTCCTTTTTGTTCAATGCAGAGTAAAGTGTACAGGATTTCAGTCTGTTGAGATGAGATCAGAGATCAGAAAATCGCAAGTCCAGAGTTTGGTCAGAAATCAGTGATTCAGTTGCAATTATCATAGACAGTTTAGAGACTGCTCAGAATCGCCAGTTTAGCTTCGCAGATTTGTGTTGAAGACCTGGGAATTTTAAGTGGGCAAGTGTTTAGTATTTTGTATCCGAAGTGGTTGGGCAAGATAGCAGTGATATGGCAGTATTGGTGCAGAAGGAGCAACATGAGAAAGAGAAAATTATACGAGACGACTGTACCCCCACCTTTTTGCTTAAGAATTGGCAAAGGTTTAAATTTCGAGGACGAAATTTTTATAAGATGGAAAGAGTTGTGACATCCCGATTTTCCGACTCTATTTTCAATAAATTGAGACGGGCATTTCGTTGGCACGCATATAGTTCCTTTCCTTGAGTCGGCCACTCATGTGAAAACTAGCCTATTGGGTGAAGCTGTTAAGAGTTTCTAATGCATCGGACTCGAGAATTTGACCGGGAAACGACCTTTCGACCGAGCTAATCCGCAAGGGTCATTACGGCATAAATAAAAATCGATTAGAGATTGGAGATAGGTCGACTCGACAGAGGCGTGTGATTGAGTGTGGGTGATTCCACCAGATCGCACAATTCTAGTCGATCGGCACTAAACTGACTTTTCTATCGATTGGGTACCCTGTGTTCGTATTTGAAACCTTGAGATTACCCCGACAACTGAAAGTCGCCAATGTTTCAAAGATGTACATTGTGGCTTGAGATGATCAACCACAGGTCAAATGCATGAAAATTTCTAAAGGCTACCCGGTAGGTTGGGCCGGCTAGTATCGTGCCAAAGTGAAATTAACCGTGGAATTGAGATCGAATTCAGAAATTGGAAGTCTGGGTGTGTCACAAATCATTTCAAGATCATTGAATCATCTTTGGAAGATTTTTCATGCAATCCGAGTTTTTCAGCAATTAAATCAGAGAATAGCTAATTTGGCCCGAGAAATTAGTAGGTCCGCATTTGGTCTTGCTTTTAGGACTTAAGTTGGTTCTATGGACAAGTGAAGATGTGAATTGAAGTGTGGTGACATTGGATTAATTTTATAGACTTCAATTTGGACTCAATTGGAAGTGGATTAATTATAATTGAAGAATTTGATGCACAAGAATTGGACCCCAGCGGAAAAGTAAATTGAACCCATTGGAATAAGGTTGTGGGAGTTTTGAGTGAGTGGAGTATGACATCATGGATGATGTCATGGTGGACCATTTTGTGGGATTAAAGAAAATGAGAAAGAAAAGAAAAGAGCCCCCACTCCTTCTCTCTCCTCCCTCTCTTCTTCCTCCCCAACCGTGCGACTCCATCTCCATCTCCTTCTTCTTCTTCGCACACCACCAGCAGCAAGGAGATCGTCGAGCAGCCCGCCGGAGCCACCGTCGCCGCCGCACGCCGTCCTCGCCGTCCGCTCGCTCGCCGGTCCGCTCGCGTCCCCGCTCCGCCCGCGCTCGTCCGCGCTTGGCCGGCATCCCGAGTTGCTGTTCAGCTCGTGCAAGAGCTACCGGAGCTCGTCCCCGCTGTCGTGAACCGCCGTCGACCTCCGCCCTAGCCCGCCGGAGCTTCGCCTTGCCTCCGCCGCCCTTGGCCGCCCGAACCGGCGCCGGATCCGCCTCATCTCGGCCCCGATCAGCAACCCAGAAAAATGGGTATGCAGCACCTGTTTGGCCCGTTTTGGCCGCCTTCCCGAGCCCGAATGCTCGGCCCGCTTTGAGGAAAGTCGATCCTCGCGTCGTCCCCGTCGTTTTGGTCCGCTCGGCTCGTTAATCCGGTGAGTTTAACTCACTAAATCTTGATTAGAGGGTTAATGATGCCCTAAGTGTGCTTAGTCTAAGTTAAGTAAGATTAGTTTGGTAGATTAGTTTATTTAAATATGGATTAGATTAAGTTGTTTAATTAAAGTTAAACATGTTTAGTTTAAGGGTTAAGTAGGTTTATTTTTAAAATAAACCTTGATGTGACATAAAGGAATTTACTTTTGATTTATTTAAACATTTCGAAATTATTTAATAATTTAATATTATATCATTATTCGAAATTATTAAAATATGATTATTTAATTATTTTCGGAATAAATTTAATTATTTATTAAATTCCGAAAATTTTGCCGGGACCCTAAATTCTCAGAATTTCGTGCCGGTCGCTGCTGTGTATTCGGATTTTGAAATTGATGGTCGGATATTATGAATTGAATGTGGATTGTGAAAAATAGGAATATGATTATTTAATTAATTTTCGGAATAAATTTAATTATTTATTAAAATTTGAAAATTTTCGTTGGGACCTTATTTGCTCAGAATTTCGTGCCAATCGCTGCTGTGTATTTAGAATTTGAATTTGATGATTGATTGTGGTAAATTGAGTGTTGATTGAGATAAATAAGGATTTTATTCATAAAAATCCAAATGTCGGGTTTTGATGCAAAAATTGGATTTTAATTATTATATTGAATAGTGGGGTTTAAAAAAGTGAGATATTGGCTTTTTGATTCGAAATTAGCGTGTCCCCACACACGTGAATAATTTTATGGAATATTTTTAATATGAAGGAAAATGGCCGGGATCACTATTTTAAGTGGAAGCAATGATTTAAATATAAAGTGTCCTGGGGCCGAGCACGCTGTGGCTGTGTGATAACTAAGAGGAACCGTCCTGGGCTGTTGAGCCGGACTTGCCCCTATATGGGATGCCCACGCGGTGGTTGCGGGTCGCAGTAGATTCTGGGCCCATGCTCCTTCGGGAATGCCGTCGACGTACTGACGAAGCCGCGCTCCATGGGGGGAGGCGATGCCTGGCATGAGTGTCAGTAGATAGCCGAACAGCGAGTAGGCTATGCCCTTGTGTGGCAGTGAATAACAATTGGAATGCATGTTGGGTGTTATTGATGTGTCGGATTATGGGACGGAATTGTGTGGCATGGAATGGGACGTGTCATAACGATTTAGTCTTATAATCAGGACCCCCGCGGTTGTTGGTTATATGAAAGAGAATGCGTTCCGGTTGTTAAGTTCATATTGCTATCTGTGATTGAGTGATTTGAAATTGTGCTAACTTGCAGGAAGGAACTGAGGCGAGGTAAGTCTTCTGTGTGATGTGGCTAGGCCACCCGTGGTGTATTTTCTTTCTAATAGGGGTTTAGGGGGTTGAACTTGCTGAGACGTTGTCTCAGTGGTTATTGAATAACCATTTCAGGTCCCTGATGGACGGAGCAGCCAGATAGCTTTGGTTGGCCTTGAAGAGTTGGAGAAGTGAAGTCATAAGGATTGGAGATCGTGTCCGACTTGTAGGTCGTAGGACAATTCCTTTTTAAGAGCCGGTTTTTTTTGTAGACTTTTAGCCGTAGACCTCTGTTTGTAATTCTGTTGAATTATGAAAGTGCTATGTTGTGGTTTTGCTTCCTGCTTTTCTATCCCGTATTTTGTTGTCAGGGGATTTGTTTCGCTTCCGCATGCGTAAATAAATGAATGGGTCGGCGACGTGTCCTGGGATGTCGCATATTTGATCGACCGCTGTGGGATGTGTGCGCGCTCGGGGTTCGGGGCGTGACAAAGTTACTACCATAAGATCTCACATTTGTTATAAATCGAGCTTTGTTTAGATTATCTAAATAGCCTCAATGACTTAACTTGTTTGAAACAGATTAGGATGGACAGAAGCACATTTGCTCAATAATGTGAGTTGAAATGCAAAATGGTTTATTACTTTGGTTAATGGTGCTCGTAAATGTTAGGTTTGTTGTGTAGTGCCTTTGTTGTTTTATGACCTTGAACGACATTGAACAATATTCTATTTTTCGAAGGTGTGAGCTATATAGATTTGGCAAGGAATAAGTGTACTGGAAGTTATATAACTCGTCATGAAAGTGCAATTGAGTCATGAAATCTATAAAATGCAATCAAATCTTAAAACTCATCAAATTGATTTAATGAAGTGCTTCAATTGTTTGACTTTTTAGAAATTTTAGAACTTGATTACACTATCGTAATAACTTTTAGGACTTGATTGCACTTTTGAAATTTTTAGACTCCATTGTACTTTCGTGATAAGTCTTACGACTTCTAGTGGACTTATCCATCTTATCAGTTGAAGGTTTGTGTGCTTAAATATTGTGACCGAGTAAATGGTGGTTTTGTGAGAGATTTTGTCTCAAGAAACATGGACCATGTCTAGTGCACATGCAAAATCTATGTCACAGAAATCAATTTCTAACCAAAATTAATCTTTGTATTTTTATTCCCCAGACAAGTTTCTCAAATAAAATAGGCGTTTGATAACAATGTAAAATTTATATTCCAAGAATCGAAATTCATTTGATAACAATATAAAATTTCTTTTTCTTGAGTGCGATTGGGGGTCAATGACTAGTGGCAAGCGATGAGGGGTGGGCGATCGGCGATGTAGGCCGACAACTAGCGACCAGGGAGCAAGTGGGTGGGCACTGACAAAAATAAACAATGGGAAGAGTTTCTATTTCTCACTTTTGTTCTAGAAATGGAAAAGTAAACTTTTCTAATTTCTGATTTCTATTCGAAATTTATTTCTAGAGTAGGAATTTGTTCTAGAAATAGAAAAATAAAATTATAATACCAAACGGATTTCTATTCTATACTTATTCTCAAAAATTAAAAAAAGAAAAAAAATAGAGCAGTTTAAATTGTACTATGTGTGCCCTAAGTGTCCATCACGTCCAAAAAATTAGGATAGCGAGGAAAAAAAGCCTAGGTAAGGTTGCAACCCTCGCCGGTTGCCACTGCATGCAAGGCACTTTCTCTTAGGCTTGATATAGTGACAAAAGCAGAGACCTAGCTCATGTGGGGCTTGTAATCAAGTTTGCATTACCTAACTTCAGGTGGAAATTTAGCAAAGTGCAGAATGTCATGGATTCGATGGAAGCCACACTGAAGATCAAGCAGCCATCCAAGAAAACATACAGTTCAAGAATCCGATCAAGAAAAGTTTAGAGATGGCATGGAATAATTTGTCGAACTTCACAAAAGGACTTAAAAAAAACATGTTGTTCAAGGATCCAAACGAGAAAAGTTTAAGGATGATATCAAGCAATTTGCAAAAATTCATATTATAGAAGTTTTTTATGAACAAGTAGAGTAACCTGACATGAGAAGTATGATTGTAAACAAGGTCTACCACGTTCGATGCTGCATCAACCCCAACGAACCAAGGTATATTAGAGCTGCATGCTACCCTCCGGAGAGATCATTTTGGGATGGACCGACGGTATGAATTAGCCTCTCACCATGACCTTTACCAAAATACCAACTAGATATGAGTAATTTAGGTCGGCTCAAAGTTCTAAGTTCAATTTCCAATTAAGTGGAATTTGAAAGGAAATAATTTGAGGGTAAGCTCAGTTTTAGACTTTTGTTATGCCTCTTTGCAAAGTGTAGGAGTTGAACCCCGTATCTATTATACTAGCATCCCCACGCCCCCAATTTCCTCACTACTGGCCGCATTCCTAGTGGCGATTATAAAGGCATAAGAGATAATCATTCTATTTATCTGTTTTTCTTTTTCGGTTTACAAAAATATGTTTGGATAAAAAATTTGTTAAGTAACGCAATTTTATTTTTCTATTTCTAGAACAAAATTTTACTCCATAAATAGATTCGGAATAGAAATCATGAGTAAATTTTTTTCACTTTTCTATTGCTAGAAAAATAGTGAGACATAAAAACTATTTTCATCGCTTATCCTCCCTACTAGTTGGCCATTGACCCATCATTTGCCTCCTCGCCGCTCAGCCGTCCACTCACCACCTGTTGCCCGCATGCCTATTGCATGTCCGCTTGCCGCCCGTTGTTCGCCGATCACTGGAGAGAAAGAAATTTGTGTCATTATCAAACGAATTTCTATTCTAGAAATAAAAATTTTGTGTCGCTATTAAACATATATTTATGTTCAAAAACTTCTCAAGGGAATAAAAATAGAAAAATCAATTTCTGATTAGGAATGGTTATCATTTACGCCCTATAATTTCAGTGGTTTGCTTCTTATGTAAAACGCCTCCTTTCTTAAAATTATTTAAGTTCTTGGGTGAGGATAGTTGTGAACGGGATAATGACAATAACAGTTTGAAATTTGTGTCGAACCAACATTTAAATTCTAAACTTGTTCGAGTTTGATGTTTGAATCCTTCCACTAGCCATATTATTTACAAGTGGACGAGAAATCTATGTGGCATTTTTTTTAATCAAATTTTCTTTATATTTTTGTGAACATGTAGAAATACATAGAAAGAGGTAAGAGAGAGGAGTCTTGAGGGAGGGATTGTGCTCAAAGAACGCCGCCACGGCCGACCTCTTTGCATCAAGGAGGGCCAACAACCTCTCATCTGGGCTAGGGCGAGAATGGCTGGCCCTTGCCATGCCACCGGCTACCATAACCCTTGGTAGGTCTATGTGAAGGCAAGTGCCCGTGCTCAAGTGGTGGTGATGCCACCCTCGCTACCACCGAGAGAGAATCGACAAGCCCACACAAGGGGTTGCCAACCCTTGCTCAGTGGTGGCAAGGGGTGGTGCCACCACAATTGGAGCGATGGCGCTTCTTGTCACGATCTCAGTGAGAGGTTGCTCGCCTTTCTGGCATGAAGGGCCTATGTACAATGTCCCCCTTTCCCCTCTAACACTTGTAATTTTTTTAGGGTTAATATTTCGAAAAACTCCAAGCTGGTACACTGTGACAAATTTACCACAAATCAACTTTTTTATCATGAAAAACCCAAAACTGATATACCAATGATAAATTTATCCCGACTTATCATAAAAAATCCTAAACTAATACACTTGTAATAAATTTACTCCAAACTAATTTTTTGGGTTACCAAAAATCTGAAAAATGTATATTTGTAACAAATATATCTTCCGTTAAATTCAATTATTACCATGAGAAATCACTAAAATTGCTTAAAAGTAACAAACAAAAAATAAAATCTCAAATTGATACACCAATCAATTGTTGTGTGTTATTTAACTTTTTTCTTTGGTCGTCGTGTGTATTTAACTTAGTAAACAGAAATTTGTCACAATTATATTAATTTAGGGTAAATTTGTTAAAGGTATACCAGCTTGGGGTTTTTTGTAATTAAAAAATTAGTTTATGGTAAAATTGTCACAAATGTATCAGTATGAGATTTTTCAAGGTATTAACCATTTTCTTTATTTTGTAAATCTTTTTTGTCTTTTTTTTTAAATTTTCATTTTTTGTTAATTTTAATCTTTTCTAAATTTGCAAATATTTTTTTTTGATGTGACACTATACAAACAATGTCATTTCACGTTCAAACAGCCGGATAATCGTGTTTACAGCCATGGGAGATAAAAACAAAAAGCCCGCATGTGATCTTCCATTTCCAAATAAAATTGTGGAACTTAAAGGAAGTCCTAAAATAAATAAATGTGAAAATTTTAGGACTTAAATACATTAAAAAAAAATTTTAAACTAAAAGTTGGGTTTGGTGACTAGGATTAAGGCAAGATTGTGTGTTTGGTTATAGTATATGATAGGATAAGGCCAAGTTAAAAAGGATACATCACATATGAAAATATTGCACGTGAGAGTGGAATAAAGTTAGATAAGATTTCTTATTTCATGATATAAAAGTTATTTTCTCAAAAACCTTACCCTCTCTCTCTTCTTTGTACCTCTAGTTCACCACCCAAGTGAGTTCATGTTGAAGGTTCACAAAAGGAGTGAGAGATTCAAATTGCAGAGGTGAACAATCATGTTTTTTCTATCTTATTAGATTTGATATTTTTTGGCCGATCTATCTTTCGATGTTGTTGTAGCATGTTTATCTTTCTTGTTGTAGTCAATCATGTGATTCTTGGAATACTGCAATGAGCCTTTTGCCTTTTAAGGTTTAGATCGTAAAATGTAGCTGGTATTAAGAGTTTGTTTCTTTGGGTCGAGAGAGTTGAGAAAGCGTCGGCAATAATTATGGATTGATGACTAGAAGTTACTTTTGCATCTTCGGATTCTTAAGCAGTGAATCATGAAATATTTTTACCATTCTTGTTGTGCAACTTTGAGATCGTTAGTATTGAACTGTGAAAAAGGGTTGGCACTAAATGAATTAATTAGCATGAATTTATGAGATTCTTCCCATTTCAATTCTAGGCTTGCATTATTATCATTTCAAATAGCCCTATTGGTTTTGGTTGGAGAAGGATCTACAGTGGGGCTTTGAATGATTTTGCCAATATCTAAACCTAGCAGTTTGTACTTGCCTACTCTCTCTCTCTCTCTCTCTCTCTCTCTCTCTCTCTCTCTCTCTCTCTCTCGTAGTCGTAGATATGGATCATGATAATAACAAAGATATTTGTACCATTTTGATATTATGGGAGATGAAACTACATGACATATATGATTATGGTATACCCTAGAAGTTACTACCATAAGATTGCACATTTGTTACAAACCAAGCTTGTTTAGATTATCTTAATAGCTTCAATGACTTAACTTGTTTGAAACAACTTAGGATGGATAGAAGCAAATTTGCCCAATAATGTGAGTTGAAACGCAAAATGGTTTCTTAGCTTGGTTAATGGTTCACGTAAATGTTAGGTTTGTTGAGTTAGTCCCTTTGTATTTTTATGATATTGAACAACCTCGAACAATGTTCTTTTTTTCGAAATTGTGAGCTACATAGATTTGGCCTTTTATATATATATATATATATATATATATATATATATATATATTAAGGGATAAGTGCATTGAAAATCCCATGACTCGTCACGAAAGTGCAATTAAGTCATGAAATCTATAAAATGTAATTAAGTTGTAAAACTCATCAAATTGGTTTAATCAAGTCTTTCAATTATTTGCAGTTTTTAAAAATTTTAGATACCAATTACACTTTCATGACGACTTTTAAAACTTGATTACACTTTTTGAAACTTTTAGGATATAGTTGCCCTTCCATGATAAGTTTTACGACTTTCAGTACACTTATCCATCTTATCAATTGAAGGGTTGTGTCTTTAAACATCGTGATCAAGTAAATGTTGGTTTTGTGAAATATTTTGTCTCAAGAAAGAGGGACCATGCCTAGTGCACATGCAAACTCTATGTCACAGCTTGTGCCGTGTCTTCAACTTAATTGCTTTAATGCTGGTTTTGATGTCTTTTAAAGAATGAAAGGATGATGGGAGCTAAAGAGATGTTGCTCCTCTGCTTAAAACTTATGTTAAAAGATCTAGATTGCACTTCTTTTGTTCTTTTAACTATCTCGTGTGTTCTGAATTTAAAAAAAAAAACTATCTTGTGTGCTTTTGACATGGTCCAACAAGCTGGGGGCAAGATTGTCTTTCCACGACCTCTTTTTAATAATTAATAAGCAAATTTATAAAACAGTCGGTTTTATAATTTTTTTTTTTTTTTTTTTTTTTTTTTTTTTGATGTTTACCTCCATTGGAGTGGGGGATAACAATAAGGAGTGCATGAAAGAATTGAAAACCATCCGGTAGCACTTGACCAGTTCAAAACCAATAATTTTTAAGAGAGTCAGTTCAGTTCCCGATTTTGTGGGCGGTGATTTTTAAGGAAATCGACCCAAAACCAATTATTTTAAAGAGAATCAGTTCAGTTCCCGATTTTATGGACGATGGTTTTTAAGGGAATAAGTTGGATTCAATGGCCAGATTTATAAACTCATATTCTACCGGTATTATTTTTTAATATTAAAAAATGAAAATTCGAAATTACTAAATCTCAAATGTGGGGCCCGTTATTCTCCCTCGCATTGCGTCTCTCTCGGTTCTCCACTTCCCCTTCTCCATCATCTCTCGAAATCACTCCAACTCCGTCCGCCTCCATCTCACGATCGCGCGCGCGCGTCTCGACTCACGGCGGCGGCGGCGGCGGCGCCTCCTTCGGCCGTTCAGCGCCGCCCTCTCTCTTGCGCTCTCGGTCGCTCGCCTCCGTTTGCTGTGAGTTCGAATCTTAAATAGCCGTATTCTCTAATTGGATTTGGACGACAGAAGAGATGGTCTCTGCAAACAAGGTGACACAAAGAAGGCACCAGATGTTGTGCATTCGATGACTTCCAATGGCTGTGAAGCAGACATTGAGCATTATGAGGACATGTAGAGAATGACAAGGCCGTCATCTAGGCCCCTCGAGCTCTGCAAAGCTCGCGGGAGGTCCACATCGAGGCTGCGCAACCATGATCTGGTCCGAGCCAAAGGCGACAACCATGGCCAACCTTTGATTTGTGCCATGGACGTCACAGCCAGAGGCTCAAATGAACTACCGATATGAGCAGCTTTCTAGCCAGAATCACACCTCCTGGATTCCAAGATAAATTATCAAAACCTCGTAGATTTCGACGTTCGCGAACCTGGAGGAATTGAAAGAAGAGTAATGGGAATGTTCATGTTTCTTCCTCTCGCTTGGCTGTTCTTCCCGCTGTAGGTCGAGCGGAAAAAGTTCCTAGACATGGCTTCTTTCCCTCCCTATTGGGAACAAATAAGCGCGGGGAAGAGGGAGAGGGAGGCTATCGATTTTTGATATAATCGGATGGAGCTTTCTCGGAGGAACCACATCGGAGCTCTAAAATCACAATCATGTGTGTTCTCTACCATCTTTGACTGAAATTATCATGCCCCAAAATTTTCATCCTTTCAAGCTTCTAGAGACATTAGGCCTTGATATCAATTGGTGGGGTCGGATTGGGTTTCTGTGATTCCCGACCTGACCTGAAATGTGCGCTTGACTCAACCCAAATTGATACTAGAAATATCCTATAATGGGTCGGGACGAGTTAGGCTGGGCCAAGCCGGGCCAGCATTGGTTTTTCCTTTCACTTTTCATGCGTGTGCAACGAGGATGAGGCAGTTAGCAATTGATTAGACCGATTAGCTAGGTGTTTCATCGTCATTGCATATGCATGGAGAGATAAAAAAAACCCGTGCCGGCCTGGTCTGACCTAGCCCCACCCGACCCGAATTTAACACAAACAATAGCAACACCTAAAAGACTTGATTCCAAAAAACCCTAAATTTAGTGTCTGGGTTGTGCAGGGCCAGGCCAAGTCGGCTTGGCCGGGATGGGATTTTTGACATCCCTACTTGATGTTACGAGATGTTGAAGTAGATGTTTGTGAGTATCGTTTTATTATTAGATGTAAGCTGAGGCATTATAGGTTTGATGCGAATTTTCGAGCGACAGCCGTTACATGATTTGATGTTCTAGTGAAAAGATGAAAAAGGTTTGATATGAAGATGCAGTTCTTAGAAATTTTTGGCATGTTACTGCATGAGTGAGTTTATGCCACTGGATTGTGCAATTTGGTGGCATATTTTTTTTTTTTTTTTAGGAAGATGCAACCTTGATATTCAAGTTTTGCTTGATTATTAGATTTTGGCTGTTGGGGTTTAAGTTGCGACTTCTCTCTTGTATGGGCTTCGAAACTCTACCTGGTCTGCACCTACTTCCCGGTGATCAAGCCGAGGCTTTAAAGAGTACAAAAGAATTTGGTTAATATTCATGATCTGGCTGGTGGGTATTTGGTTTTGGGAGCTTCTACACTGAAAATTGACAGGAAGCTTGGATAGACATCAGGCTTTCAGTGGACAGTGTAATGAAAACAAGATGAGGCATAGCATTCCTCATGATATTAAGGAAATTCAATTTGTTCCTATCTCGTGGGAGGTCGGCAGGTTATGAATGCTGGTCAGTGTGCTTTTGTTGCTCGATTTTGACTTTAACTTCATGTGATAAAAGATGGAGCTTCTTAACAGTATCTGAGGTAACTGTAAATGTTTCCTGCCTTTTATCTCTTGGTGCTGACTTGATATGCACGAGAATATGTAATGTGTAATCTCGTATTACCTGCTGAATAGTTTCTATTGCAATATACAGAAGGAAAAGTCGTTCTATATCTCCGTGGCGATGCAAGAGTCGTTCTCCAATAGTGAGGCGTCACAGAAGTCGCTCCCCTACCCCAAAGTGCTATAGAAGGCAAAAGAGTAGAAGTTCCTCTTTGGCTCCTACTCATAGCTCTTCTAATCCAAGCCTTGGGTCTGTGGAGTGCAAAAGTGCCAATGAGAAATTGAGAAAGGAGTTGAAAGCGCGAGTTTGGAGTAGTTCCATTTAAGGGTTTGTTTTTCAGAAAATGCTCTTTCTTGGGTTAGCTTTATGCATCATTTCCTAATCATACAGTAAGGGAAGAATGGCTTGGACTTGTTATTTTTTATTTCATAGTATATGAGCTGTGTTTAGAATGAGTGCTGTTCGATTTTATTGGGAATTTGTTATGTTTATTTCTTATCGATGGATCTGTTTTTCTTTATCCTTATTAATGAAATTGTTTGAGGATTTAATTTTATAGAAGATTTGTCTGTGAAGAACTAGAAGCACAACAACTAGATGTATTTGCATTTCTACATTGCTAAGAAAGTTTCTTGAGTTTAAATTCCATCGAATGCTGTTGAGTGCCAGCTCTTCCAATTTTGAGTGATTTTACATAATTTAAGAGTTGATAATATATTCTTGAGTTGGCGTTGATCACTCCTTGGTTCATTGTCACTTTTCATTGTTTAAATTCGAGAGACATCAAGAAAGTGCACTCTAATGTATTATTATTGCAAGAAGACATTCTTTATGTGGACAAAACATCATGTACATTAAAGAATAGCCAGAATTTTCTCTCACCTGAATTAGTTTTGTGGCGGTACTACAACCAGGCCTTAGGGCATGACTATTCCATAAGGAAGGAGTTGAAAGCGTGATCAACGCATTGTCTACAAGTTGGTGACAATTATGAGGTTATTTATGGGGATTCTATAATTGATATCCAAAGCATTATATTCTTGATATGCATTGTGGACAAAGTAATATGAATATTTTGGATAGATAGTTTACACGGCAATATATGCCCGATATGCTCGACACTCTCTCTTGAGCGATTATTTCTATAACTCCTGTTTGTTCCTTGATTAATGATTGATATATATGCATCCAAGTTACCTGTTTTCAAGTACAAGTGTTGATGTACAACGTAAAGATATATGGTATATACATTGTGGACACATTTTCTGACAGCTTAAGCTAGTGAGGAAAATCACACGTATTGCATATGCCACTGATGCTTGCTTTAGTGAAGCTCTTAGTTGTGGGGCTCATATTCTTAGGGTATATGGGAGATTTCAAAGGGCATTAACATCAATTGTGATCTGGAAATAGAAAACGATTTTTCGTTTCGAGCTAATTGTCTTGGGGGAAAATTGTTTATAGAATGGACGAGGTAGTGGAGGCTGTTGAAGAAGTGAAGAAGGAATGGGGTGAGGCGTATGTCAAAACCCAAGAGCATATAAAGGCAATTGAGGAGTATGGGAAGTCGAGAGAGGAGAAGAATTCGCTCCCGAGGTTGAACGGTCTGGCGCAGGATGGCTTGGCTCTGTTGAATTCGCTGCAGTTTAAACTTGATCTTCTCGCCCCGCAGCTGCCCGCCATTGATTCCATCGAATCTGCCAAGTCGTTGCTCGAGTCATGGCCACTTTGCATGTGCTCATTTTCCAAGCGAAGGACAATGGGGTGGAAAGTCAATTCACCGAAAAGACAATTATGCCCTTTTGAAATCAAAATGAAATTACTATTTATCTTGACGTGCGCCAACAGGCAACAATCGCAGCACAAGATGGAGCAAGTTAGCTGGGAAAAAGCACGCTTCCACAACGATCACTCGACTGAAAAACGAGTACAGTAGCACTAGAACCATGCTAGCTCATTATAAGGAGAGTCCAAGATCAAAGCCAACACTGAAGAAGCACAAATGGGAAGTACATCTGCACCTTCTCTCGGAGATTGAGAATGCGAACCCCCGTCTATGCCGTGGGACTGTGTTATCTGGTGTTTTCATCCTCTTTTTCTTCACTCTGTTTTCTTTGTCGACAATCTGACTCATGTTGAGTTTCTACTTGCATTCTTGAATGATGCAAGACTGAACACACTGCAGGGGGTTAGACGTAATTAACTGCTACGAATCGAGTGCTGTCAACTCCTACGAATTGAACTCCAAATTCAAACGTAGTCCTTGTAAGTCAAACATATGGGAATGCACATTTTGTGCCAAAGCCGAAACTTTAGAACATCTGATGTCGAAACTGATGCTGCGGCAGCCAAAATTCATAGCCTCGCAACTAGTTCATTGGAAGGAAATTTGGATGCAGACCCTTAGTCACTGAAATTCTGGAGCTAGTGAAAGATTTCAGAAGCACCAAGTTTTGTTTAATTAACAGAAAAGCCGATAATTGTACTAACTGGTCAGCTAGGCAATTCAAAAAGGAAACGTCCAATGCTTCTTGGGAAGGTTATGCCCCCACCACCTTTGCCTGCACCATTGACTTCTGATATCTGGGGGAAAAAACTTACTTAATGTATTTAGTTTCGCTCAATAAAGTGGTTATATGGATGAAATGAAAGATTTGCAATCTTTCCACAGTCGTAGTTCCAATGAACATGATCAGTGGTAGATTTTACTTACATCAGAACCATCACAATCTTAAGATAGAAAAAGTAAATACGTACGTAGATGAAACTCAAGGGAGAGTAAAGCATTGTGTTCATGCAAGTTCTAAGCCAACAAGCTAGCTGTACCGAAGAAATGTTGCCATTCTTTGGGTGCATAACCACACGATTCCTCTTTGATCTCCACATCTACACTTAGGCTACTGGAAGAACGGCTCCAATAGAGTGCGAATATTGGTGAAACTGCAAAAACCCATCCAAAGTATTAAGCCCTTTTTAGGTAAATAAAATGGGAGACATCTAAGATTATTAGATTAGAGGTTAGAAAATTAAAACAGTGGTGACATTATTCTATTATAAGATTTTTTTTAGAGAGAGAGAGAGAGACCTTGCAACATATTAGCAAAACAAAGTTAAGACTGCGTCTGTTTACATTTCAGGGTAAGGGGAAAAATAAGAAAGGCTTCAAGCAAGTAAATGGCACTTCAGACACCGATGAATTTTCAAGATGTATAGGGACATGTTCATCAATGAATTTTCAAGATGCGGTACATACATGTAGTGTTGAGTCATAAGGATGAAATACATTTGTACCTCTTTCATAATATCTTCGCATCTACGCAATAGCTCTTGTTGTTCAGCTGCACAGGATTCTCTTATTGAATTGGTACTTGAGGTAATGGAATCCACCTAAAAACTCAGAAAGAAGGAAACACGTAATCACCACTTTGAAAAATTTCTGAGGTAAGATCATCCAGAATTATCAATTTCAGATGGGTTGTTTTGCGACATAAAAGAAGAGTTTCAATATTGTGCTATACCTCTCCCACCACACTCTCGACCTTCCTTTGTCTTTCCTCCAATTCATGTTTCCTAGATTTTATTTCCATCTTCACGTTATTGAATTCTCTTGTAGCTTCCTCACACTTGGTATGACTTTCCTTTTCTACCTGCTTTCTCAGTTGATCCAATTGTTCCTCTGGCAGAACACACATTTCAGCTCAAGGCGTGTGGTGAAAATTAAACTAGTGTTGAACAAAAAAGAAGCAACAGAAGCACCTCTTCCCTGCAGCTCAATTAGGTTGGCATCATGTGATTTATCCAAGATTCCATCATCGCTTAGCTTAGACTTTAGTGCTTTGAAATCTTTATCAATAGCTTTGGCAGAGTTAACCTACCAAAAAGAGCATTTTCGCAAACCCCAGTTAAAAAGCCTACATAAATGGTAAATCTCAGAGAAAACCAGAGATCATTATCATATTTCTTATATTATAATGTCACGATCACCAATGCATAAAAATATCTTAATCAAAAGGCCTGATATCACCTGTTCCTGTATCTTTTGCATCACCATTAAGTGCTTGGACAATTTTTTTGACACCTGAAAAGAGAAATTAAAAAAATAAGCAGAAGTGGAACAATACACCAGTGCTGAATCTTCATTATTACAATTAAGAAATGAAATAGAGATAGTCTATAGAGATTTCTTTGAAGACAACTTGTTAGCATGTAAGAAGTGAAAGCAGGTCATGTGAAAGGATATTAACAACCCTTTGCCTAAGTCAAGGAAGAACTTGAAAGCTGGAGACTCTACCAATTTCTTGAGATATGCTCAAAAAATTCCTCTCCTCCCTCCAGCCACTTGGAGGAGCAGAGAATTTAATAAGCACAGAATGAAGAGCAGAATCTATTGAGATTTTGTGGATTGTAGTCACTAGCTTTAAAAAGAGGAAACACAAGGTTAGCAATCATTCATAAGTTGATTCCCTCAACTTATACCAGAAGGATCGGAGACTTAGAAAGTAATACCAGTGCGATAACAGAAATGCTCAACACCTAAGATATCCCTCATGATACAGGGCATATGATAGGATAAATGCTCACCCCCTAAGAAATCCACCTTAGGATTTAGGTCAGTAACTCATCACTCAATGGAATCCACCAAAGAGATGTAGAGTTAAAGTGAAATTCTAATCCACGAGTTCAACTATGAAAACCCACTATTTAAAACACTAATACACACGAGAAAGCCTTAGGGTGGTTTATGTAGACTTAACTAGAAAAAAACCTTCCAAACATAAGCAAATGCCAAGTCAATATATTTTTCATGATGAAGACTAACAGTCCCCAATCAAGACATAGAAACATTAACACTGACTCTTGACATAACTCTATAAATAATAAAACAATGCAATGGACTCAACAAACACTTGGAAATACTAAAAGACCCAATCTCATATTTCCTTACCACCTCTTAGTATTTTGGGCATAACTTCCTCTAGAAGACTCCCAAATGCATAAAACTTGATTTCTTTGAAACTAGACAAAATAGTGTTTTCCAGCGTTTATTATTTGATCACATTGGAGCACGAAAATCCTATCAAATATCAAAACAAAGTGACCCCTCAAACTCTGCAGAAGAGATGCATTTAACCTCCAAGCAAGTTTGCAGTAACTGTTGGATGAGGTTTAATCTTCTTGAGATGTCCATCATATAATTTCAGCAATAATTATCCATGTACTTTTTCATACTGTACACTATCACCGACTGTACCTTAGCTAACCATATATTTAGCAGTCGCTCTTGAAAGAGCATTCTATCTGATCTCTGAGTACTTACTCATTTGAGAAAAGAGAAGCAAAACAAGAAAATATTTCAGATTCAGGTTGACAAACTATAAAAGGAAGAATTACCGCAGCTCAAGCATGACATCTCCATTTAATATTTTTTTGGGCATCCCTCCCTCTGCCATTTACAAATTATAGGGAATCAAAAAAAAAAAAAAAAATTCTTGTGTAGAGATGGCCACGAGCACTTTTATGTGGACTTGTCAAATATAATGCAAATGGAACCATGGAGGATTAGTCCAGTTGAATTCAGGAAAGTCCAAATGGTTGCATCTGTTGCCGATTACGGCAAGCACAGGGGGGGGTCTATTTAAATATGGTGAAAACAGTGTCTGTAAGTCTAGAGGCAGCCTTGTTTTGCAAATCAATTTCCACGACAATGATTTTATGGCCTGTGTAAGTGGGGAGTGCAAAGTATAACAGGTTTCTATTCTTTCTCATTTAGCTATATAGTGACATGTAATATATCTTATGATGAATGCATCATATAGGAGCCCAACTCTTATGCAATTGAAACTTGGAAAGAAGATAAGGAAACTGGCAAGAATCAGACCTTTCCAGTACAATCTTCTAACTGCAGGTACACGAAATAAGTGGAGGTGCATGGAGTTTTTTTGGCATAAACTCTCTTTCATGTATGTAGCAAAAGCAAATGGTTTCACTTATCACAGTGGTACTCAGGCCAACTGTTCACACACACACACACACATTCACTCTATAAAATTGCTTTTAACCTATCCGATATAGGTCAGCAGACCAAGGAACCTTTCTAATAGATGAGCTTATTGCATTAAAGAGGACAAGGTCGATACATGGCTAGGATTTAATACGTGTCAGGGCACACACAAATGATCAGAAATCCTACCAAAAGGACTAGATGTGAAATGCTTTTTTTCAGCTGTGACTAGTCATTCAGATTTAAGTCCACTTTGTCAGAAATATTACAAATAACTGATTAAGCCTTAAATAAATCGTACGTTACAGAAAAAAGACTGATGAAGATTATGAACATAAAACTCAGAAAGCCAAAGATTATCTCAGTAGCATGAGCATTGACGACTTCTAGGAAAAACCTGAATATGCACTATCATGTTGTTCTATAATAGCTTAATGCAACAAACTGCTAGAGAGCTTGAATTAAACAGATTGAAGCCTCAAGCAGGCAACCCTGATTTGGGAAATAATGATTAACATATGGAAAGAGTATCAATTACCTTTGTGAAAACCTCCATAACGGCATTCTTGTCCTCAAAAGATTGCTTTGCTAAGTTTTCAGCATTTTTTGCCTCTTCGCGAACTAATTTTTTCTCTTCCAGAGACCCCTTCATGCAAAAACAACTTGAATCTCATACTATATATGCAAAGATAAGGGTGAAGGAGAAAAACCAAAAAAATAAAAATAAAAATAAAACATGGACATCATATGATGGGTTCTTATCATGTAAACATTGCTACTTCAGAAAGTTATGAGCAGATTAGTACTTGGTAGCAACACACTCAGACAAGAAAATCACATACACAAGTTCGTCTCTACAGATGCCCCTATCTGAGTCACAGGATGACAGGAGACCCCAGAAAAAAGCATGCTAAAAAATCATACGATCATGACCTCTAAAATTTGACAAGAGATGGGGCAGCAAATTGCAAAGTTCTACTGTCTCTTGCCCTTCAAATCTGGAGTTTTCCAAGTTGGTAGCTTGTTGAAGTTGCTAATAGTTCTCCAATGCTGTTGGTAGAACAATATGACTGGCAACTTGTTTTTCAGGTCATCCCTTAGTAAGTTACTGACACTATCAGAATTTTATCAATGTCCAAACAAATTAGTAGATTACTAACTCCTCTGCAGTTTTACAAGGTTCATTAGTAATTTTTCCACCACTGTAATATATTTACCAACATTCAATACAATTAGTAATTTATGAAATTATTTGAAATATTACAAGCATAATTAGTAAAATACTGACTATTTAACAAATTTACTAGCCTCTCAAAAAGTTAGTAAGTTACCAAGTTTTTTGAAGTTTTACAAGTATAATTTGTAAACTACTGACTAGATAAAGAGTTTGCAAGTATCCCAATAAATTATTAAACTACCAACCTTTTGAATTTATCAACAATATCAGGATTTTACCAATGTATAAATGAAATAGTAAATTACCAACTCCTGAGAAATTGTACAAATGTCGTTAGTAACTTACTGTGACTATGAAAGATGTAACAATGCTCTACTAAATTAGTAACTTACCAACTTCTTTAAAATTTACAAGTTTATTAAGCAAAATACCAACCCTAGAAGGAATTTACCCATATTCCAATAAGTTAGTAAGCTACAAAACTTTTTTCAAATTTTACAATAAATGTTCGTAAAGTACTAACATTGAGGAATTTACCAATACATCAGTTAATCAAGTTCTTTGAAATTTTACAAGTGTAATTGGTAGATTACGGACATTGTAAGTGATTTACCAGTGTCCAATATTGCACCAACAGTCCTAAATGTTAGTCAAATCCTATACATTAGAAAAGTGCAATCAAGTTCTAAACATTTTGAATTCAATATAGTTAAGTCCTTCCAAAGAACGCTCAGCCAATTTTGCTTTTGTGGCATACGAAAATCCAACATGACACTTTTGTAATAGTTATGTATAAATGGTGCCAAGGGCTGACTAGCCCTTGGAAAGTGCGGGTGAGGGCTTGCAGCCTCACGCATAGTGGCATTACCACTTACGAGGGTTGGCTTGATGGTGGTGAGCACCAGGCACCCTTTCGCAGTGGTGGCAATTGTGCAAAGGCAAGCAGGCAATGAGGGCCCGCCACCCTCATTGTGACTTTGACAATGTTCACCAACCCTTTCTGGTGACAAAGGGGGTGGCAGCTTTAACCCTCATCCCAATCCTGTGGTGTCTTTTTTTTTTTTTTTTTCGAACGCAGCGTCACAAAATTTACATTATTTTGTTTAAACTATTGAAAATAATTTAAAGAAACATGTAGGATAAAAAAATGATTAAAAAAAGGCTATGTGTGCGTTTCCGTCCGCTTGAAAATAGAGGATTTGCTAAAAGGACTGAAGTGGATGAAAGCCAAAAGTTTTAGCATTTAAATGAATGAATGGAAGTTAAGGATAGAGTGCATGAAGTTCACAAGTTTGAGGACTTGTTTGTAACTATCCCTACTTATTTAATGAGATGTTGGCAAATTCCTTGTAGGGAGATTTCACTAACCATACTTGTAAACTTTCAAAAAAGGCAGACATAAGAGACTAATCATAGATATCAGAAGGCATAGGAACAAGCTTAAATATATGAGATGAAAAATAGAACTTAAAAATGTTTCCCAGCACACCTGAAGTTTATCTGGTGACTGGACTATTTTCGAGCGTAATTCTGCATTGGCTTGAACGCTTTGCACAAGCTCACGCTCTGCATTAAAGATCTGAAAAGCATGACAATAAGAAATAGTTAAAAGGGCATTGATATGAAGCGGGCACCAGGTCAAAAGGGGAGTAGTACTATTTCTACTGCAACTAATCATTAGGCCATAACTGAGAAAAGCAAACAGGATTTCCATTTGTAGACAAATGCAAGCATAACTATCACCAGTCTGATATGAAAGCATGGGTCAACTTCATTAGAGTACTTTTCCAAACAGATAAAAAAGAAGAAAAAAAAGAGAGAGAGACTCTACTACTGTAAACTTGATACACGTACTCACAGGCAAGACAGACTGTTATTGCAGCATTGAACCTGGATATTCTATGTTAAGCAGCAGCTGAAAGACCATCTCCCCTCAGCTGGATTTTCAGATAAAAACTATCGTGCTTTCATTGTGCAAATGAAGTGATCTGTCCCTATCCTAACTAGAGTTTGATCCTCTAAGGCTGATATCTTAGGGTATGCACGTTTCTAATTTCCCAAACCCTCGAGAAAAGCCAATCTACAATCTGTACAAAATTAACAGATAATGAGATATCAATCAAGCCACCAAGAGTGATATTATCTTTGCACACTTCAAAACACATTATGAAGTAAATATTCACATAGAAAGACATTGAAACATGCAAAGTTTATCCCTTTTAAACTTTCAAAACATTTTAGATTAAAGCTTAACAAGTTCCTGAGGTCACTCTTTAACGTGCTCTATACATGGAAACAGAAGGTGAATATCACTTTCTTGTCACATAATACCTTTCCTGTTACATAATACTACACAGCAACTTCCTTTTTAGTGTGGAAACTCTAACAAGATATTGGTTGCAAGGCAATCTGCAATTACAACACACTCAATTTTAGTGCTTCTGCTTCCATTGTTATACTGTCATTCTGCTTACTGATAGAATCCCCGAGACCAACATGTGACGCTCAACCTACAGAAAGGCCTATATCATGATTAAGGAGTTCATGCGGTGTGCTAAGCACATTTATTGGACACAATCTAATTTTTTTTAGTTAATTTCATTGTGTGTACTTGATATTTATAGGTTGACAGTTTCCATCATCAATTTGCTTTAAGAAATGAAGATGCAGCTGGTTGTTTGTAGGGTGTGAAGGAAATAACCCACTTTAAAGATAAAAAAAAAAGATGTAGATTATCTAGTAGTTAAACAATGCTACCATACAACAGGCATCCCGTGGACCCTTAAAGATAGAACTACCGACTTTTAATGCATAATGGAACTGGAGCCCTTCAAAAGCACACTTGTTTCTGTTCAGACAATTCAAGAATAGTTTTAGGGATTCAGATTGTGTTTACCAACTTTTGCTTATTAAAGCAAGAGATGAACCCACAAACACAGGTCTGCTGACAGAATTGTCTTGCAGGAAGTGGGATTCCCTAGTAACAAGCCTATGCACATGACCAAATGACAATCAAGCAACTATTACATTGCCTTCAATAAGGATTTTCACCAATTTCTTACTCGTGAAGTGGATTATCACTTTATTAGACACTTAGTGAGAATATCACCAACAGTCATGGCTTTTCTCTGGGGAAAAAGTATGTGGTATCATTAAAAATGCATTAAATAAATGACATTTTGACAATATTTGTGATAACTCGGCCATGATTGATATCTATGCTCTAACTTGATAGGAATGTCTAAAGCTTTATAAGTCCAGAAATTGTGCTGACATCATTACAACTCAGTAAGAGGAGTTATCTTTGGTGAATGGCACTGCCGCATTATTCTCTGCTTAGTTCTTCCTTTCTCACAACAATTCAAACTTGAAAACCTTCCAGCAAAATAAATCACCTTGAAAACCCTAATAATGGCATACGCCACGACATCCCAAAGACTGAAGATGTAATTTCTACAAGAAGAACAGGAGATCAAAAACCGTGAGGAAGAAGGCAGAATGGTAGCAGCCAGAGTATTACAAGTCTAAACCAGAAAACAAAGATGGATGCCATACAAATTATATGGTTCAGACTAATCAAAGTAAGAAAACAAATTATATGGTCCAGAACAGGATGCTGCATTAACTTCAGTTTACTTGCATTGCTCCAGCATTTCTTGTTAAAAAAAAATTAAATTAGTTATCATAATAGCACCAGAGGACCCTGTCTCCGGTAATGACTCTAAATCGTAAAGTCAACACATCTAAATCTACAATGTAAATTCAGAAGGGAGTGCAGAAACAGCAAAGACGACACCTACAAAAAACAGTAAGAAACATGCACTATGGTGGGCTCACCTTAGCATCCATTTCTATAGTCATATCCTTCAGCTTCCGATAGGTAGTTCTCAAAGACATCTGATGATTGTTAAGTTCTGATATTGTCTGGCGCAGTTCTTTCAGTTCTCTATCTACCTCTTGTACAAGAGGTAATTCCCTCTCTCTGGCTTCATTATACTCTGCAATCTCTGCATTCAACTGTATCAAATGTATTATATGAATTCATGCTCGACTTGCATAGAAAGTGCTTTCATTGCAGTTGCTTTTTGGGTACCTGTGATAACTTAGCCTCCCATTCCTTGTGTTGCTCATCAAGGAGGTTCAGTTCTTCTACTATAGGTTTTAATAGATTCATTTTGTTGTCTCTGGAGAACGGTAAAAATGTGAAAGGAAAAAACATGTATTAGGTGCATACGAAAGATGAAACTCCTTGGATACTCATTATCCAGATATAAGTCATCTAGAAAACCAAGTGAGATGGATTATGCCTTAATACATAAAGTAAAAAGTTATGCTTTGCTGTACATAAATGTACCGTACAAACAAACAATTTGAATGATCGTTACAAGACATTGTGTACTTTGCACTAACTTGATCATGCCTGTCCGGGCATGATAGCCAATTTTTACATGTCATATGCAGTTAAACCACAAGCGCCCATGTACTAGATGCATAAACAAAGATGTGTGAACAATTTGGGGAAGGGGGGGAGGGGGGCGGTTGTAGATCTTGAACTTGGTGATCTAGGAAATATTATTTAGCTGTGTACATTGCGCTAGCATTGTTATGCCTCAAATTCTTATAAGCTTAAACATTAAGGCCCTATTCATCACTTCAAATTTGCAGCAATCAATCCACAAAGGCACGGAATTTGTAAACGATGGTTTCCCGACATAATTACTGCACCAAACTCACTTGTGAAAACAGAAATTTAGAATGGCACTGACGAAAATCTCGGTCCGTTCCCCATTGGGCTTGAGCAGATCTTTCACGGTAAACTGCGTGGGACAATGCAGCGAGGCCACGACCTCCTTGACCCTGCTGTACAGGTTCATCCGCGGCACCATCTCCACGTGGAAGTCTGGGTTCTCGAGCTGCTCGAGCGCCGCGAACTCCATCTGCCCCTCTTCCCTGTACAATAATGCTCAATAACTCAAAACAAACACGACCAACCGCGCGAAATGGTCGCGCCTTTAACGGGCCGGGTCGAGATTACGCGGACTCAAGCCGCGAAATTTCGAATTTTGAGGAACTGGGTATCCATGAAATGCAGGAAATGGAGATGGGTAAGCTTACTCTTGGAAGGAATCGAGGTAGATCAGGAGCTGGGTGTAGAGGTCGGTGACAAAGTCCGGGGTGGGATCGGCGAGGTGGTGGGCGGAGACGTTGCTGAAGATCTGGGAATCGACGAGGAACGAGAGGATCTCCGACCGGGTGAGCCGAGGGTACTCGAACCTCGACATCGGAGCGGGCTCCGGGCGGCGGCGAGCGGCGGAGCGAGCGCGGAGGAAGATGGGCTGAGAGAGAGAGAGAGAGAGAGAGAGAGGTTTCCCGCTCAAAGGCAGAGGCTTCTTTTTCTATGTTTTTTAACCGACGAGGCAACCGGTAATAGCCGGTTGTCCCCCATTTTTCATTTAAATGTTTATTCATTTTTTTTTTCAATTTATCAGCTTTTTTTTTTTTTTGACCTGTTGGCTTTTATTTATCTTACTTACCAACGTATTAAATTTACCAACTTTTCTTTCTTTGCAGAATCTACTGAACCTCAATCGTAGCGATTGCTGATTCTTTTTTCCGATTGAATTATCAATTTGAGTTACCAGCTCTTTTTAGAATTTCTAAATCCCAAGTTGAATGATCACCAATTTTTTTTATTAATTACCGACTAATTTTATGTTATTGGTCCTTATTTGAATTGGTTTCAAATATTCATTTTTTTTATTTTTAAATTACCGTCTTCTTATATCTCATAAAAAAAATTCTCTTATTATTTATTGCCTTTTATTTATCAATCTTAACTTGAATTTACCAAATTTAGACAACATTTTTAAGTAAATTAGCCATTTTCTTCACCAATTAAATTAGCCATAATTTAGACAACATTTTTAAGTAAAAATTCTAAATAATGGTCCGAAATGTCTTCATTTTCTTAAGTAAAGATCTAAAGTGATTATAGTTACTTCAAATAAGGGCTTAGCCTCGTTGACTTGCTGGCCAACAAAAATTTCTGGTTGATTGAGAGTATTTTCATCCAAATACAATTTAAAAGAAATTAAATTAGATTATAAATTAAAAAAAAATAAGGGAAGGAAAAAAAAGAAGAGTAAACACAAGTGGAATGGTGCTCCCTCTTGCTTACGACTATCACACCATCATCGATGGAGCGACAGCAAAGGCTGACAGGGTCATCGACACCTGGGGAGGGCCAATAGCCCTAATCAACCAAAGGTGAGGGCTGCTAGACGCATAAGAGGACAACGACCCTCTCCCAAATCTAGACAAGAGTGATTGGTGGTGCTAGTTGAGGGCCGCCTAGCTTGCATGATGGTGGGCGACCCTCGCCCAGATCGGGCAAGGGCAGGTGTCCCTTGCCCAAATTTAAGACAAAGGTTGTTGCCTTCTGCCGCTCGTGGCAAGGGCTTGCTGCCCTTTGACTCTAGTTGACTAAGGTTGCCGACCCTCCCCCAAGCGTTGAAGACATAGCCAACCTTTGTTGTTGCCCCACTAACGTTGGGGTGGTTGCTCTTGCTTGTGTTTTCTTTTCTCTTTTTTAGTTTCTTTGAAAAGAAAAAAGAAAAAAACAAAATTTTTAAAAATTCAAGAAGACAAAATTGTCCTTTGCATTTGGTGAGTTCAAACCCTTCTTTGGAATTATATAAGCATCTCAGACCCTTTTTTTAAAATAAAGTACACTTCAGGCATGTATTTAAGAAAATAAAGACACTTCAACTCTTATTTGAAATAATATCCATTTTAAGCCCTTATTGAAGAAAATAAAAACATTTCAGGCCCTTATTTAAAATTTTTCTCATTTTTAATTTGAATTACTTATTGACACTTATTTATTTATACTTTAATTTCCAGCTTTTTTTTTTTTATTGAGTTACCACTTGCGGTTGCACTATTTATTTGTTCTTTTTTTTTTTTTTTGGCTAACCAACTTTCTCCGACAAAGAAAAAAGCTTTTCTTATTTTTTTTTTTTTACCAATTTTATTGACCAAACGCTTTACAAATTGGCCAGCCAAAGCGGTAGCGAGACCGCCTGATCACATTTGGAAGTGGCTTCAAGAGTAGCAATGCAGCTTGGAAGCGCAGAGCAGATCTTGAACCTCAGGTTAAGAATGCATGCTCAGAGCCGTAGGATCCATTTGTACATTCTGCTCATACCCCAAGTGCATCCTGAATTTACACGAAACAACAGGAAGTGGCAGATAAGCCATCCTCGAATAATGTATATGTGAATCGTATTCCCGATGAGACAGTGCTCTACACTGCAAAAGAACAGCAGCCAAAGGCAAGAAAAAGATCTCATTGTTATGCTATGATCTGCATTGACTAAAATAGGACTGATCATTAGGAGATGGGCATAGTGATCCAACACAGGATGACTGCTCTTGTAAATCCCTCCACTTTCTACTAAAGAAAAATTTACATTGTACAACAAACGCAAAGGCGTATGCTGAAGGAGGAAATACTCTACACCAACACCTGTTAGGCTATGTACCTCGCCAAGATAACCAAGGAAGTTCAATTAACAAAAACTCAGGCTAATAAATTTCAACCTATAAGACAGGGAGCTTGCTCTAATCATTCTCCTGCTACATCTAACCTCTGGCCGAGCATAAGCATGTATACTTCTTGACAGCATCATAAACCAGCTGCATTATCAAAGTTTAACCATGAGTTTGTGATCTCTTGCATAATCTGCAGGGGCAGGCACAACATACCAAGCAAGAGAGAACCTGACAAAAGGATTCAGCATAATGGTTAATGCCTCACAGGCAGAAGTTTTCGACACAGCAGAAAGCATCACGCACCTCTATTACTATGGCAAGGATTGCTGCAGTAGGTCATGTAGCTTGACAGGGTTCCAGAAATACCGCTTTCAACAACTTACCACGCTGTAGAGGAATTACGAGTCATGCACGAAAGGCAGAGGAGCCAGTTCCTAAAGAAAGGTTAACCAGTAAGGAAAACGCAGCATATAGTCTGCTTAGCATACTTATTACAGATAAAATCACCAAAAGCAACAGCCACATTACTAGGCTTAAAAGGGTCATTCTATCAACCTCGAAATAAAAAGGTGTAACGGATGACTATGAATTCATGTCATCAGAAATTAAAATAGGTCACCACACAAATCAAGCAACACATATTACCACGGGTTTAATGTCAAATTATCAGCAGAAGTGTGATACACAACAACAAACAGCAAGAAATGACAGCACCCAACTAGTATTAAGTTATTAACTACAAAAGATCCACATGCTGGTTGTGATTTCTACAGCAGTTGGGAATGGAATTCAGACCTTAATTGAAAAGGCCATAGCAGATGCAACCCACTCTCAAGAGAAATTTGGCATAACTACATTGCAAAAACTCATCCCAAAGTTTTTGTTCTATTTTTCCCACCTATTTTGAGCCCTTGTTTGCGGTTTTATTAGATTAGCATATCAATAGATACAACACTAAGTTGAAGATTTCTAAGCAAACTGACTCTGTCAGTAATCACAACCAAAAAATGAAAGTGAGCAAAAATTGTGTGTTTTGATTGTGATTGATCTCAATTTTTAATGCAGTTGCAATTGAGTGCTCTCTCTTTCTCATGTGTCAGAAGCCAGAGTCACTCATACAACTTAGCGAACTACATGAAAATTGACTTAGAACACTCATAAGAGTCACATATGAATTTGCGTTTATGGGGCAACCTAATTAGTATAACCTGATTTAGAATACTATTAAGCGCATGCCATGTGTTATTGGGCATCCGAAATTATATATCTGGAGAAGTTCATTTGCAGAGTATCTTTTAGAAAAATAGATAAGAGCTATGCTTTACTTAGAGCACTAATAGTCATTGATCCATCACAAAGAAAAAATAGCAGAATTACCTCAAATAACATTACCCGGAAATTCACTCCTTCCTCTTATGAGATCTTACTCCTTTCAAACTTAACTGATGCTTGGACAGTGTTTCCTTAATAAGCTCATCACCAAAGAAGCGTGAATTTTTTAGAATAAGGTCTCTTGTTGACAAATCAATAGCATAACCATGACCAGACATCCACTGCAGCAGTTGGAGAAGTAATTCCTTCTTCTCAGGCAGAACAATAAATCGTGATACGGCCATATTAAATATTTTCTGCAAAGGAAAACACCATCATCAATAAATCTTGTAACTAGATATAAAAATCTCTAAAATTTTCATTAACTTTTTTTCATGCACAATTCTTATGAACTGAAGCATCCCACCCAGAGAGAGAGAGAGAGAGAGATGAAAGCAAAAGAGATTATTTCAGAAATTGGAGTACCAACTTATGCATTTTAAAGGTCAAGGTCCCAACATGCATAATTAGAGCAGAACGGAGCTGCTCACAATCTTGCAGGTCCTCAAACAATTTTTCTCAAGATTGGTCCAAAGAATTGAAAGCAAATTCAGTCACAGAACAAGAGATCAAGCATAAGAGAGGCACCGAATTCTTAAAATGTATTGCTTAAACTAAGAGAGGCATAAAAGGGATTTTTCTGGTTCTAAATAAACAACCAAAGACATCAAAGCAGTCACTTGCAAAAACAAAAATAACTACTGCGTTTTCCCCTAAGTGGGGTTAGCTCATGGGTCCTATGTCATTGCACTCTATTTTGGACCACATGCTTTGTAATATCCAGTTAATCAAGATCTCTGTTAAAATACTGTGCATGTCTTTTTAGATTTTCCTCTATCCCTTTTACCCCACATCTCCACCATCACTTTACAATTTGAAAGCCCACATAAGTGAATTGATAAACTCACTTCAATAAGATAACTAGGGGCAAAGAATGTGATGCATATGCCTTAGCTTTCTTATTTCATTTGGCCATAAAAAAGCACTTATTTCTGTTTAGTTAGCGCAAATACTGACTGCTTGCCTGATCAATCTTATTCCCAGAGGCATGGATGACCTTCAACACATCATTTATCAAGTTGACATTGCCCGACTTCATAAATGCAGTTGGCCAAAAAAAGCACTTATTTCTGTTTAGTTAGCTTGACTGCTTGCTTCAATCTTATTCCCAGGAGACCTGATCATTTATCAAGTGCATTGTCCTACTGCAATTGAATTGTCCTAGCAGAAAAAATATATACATGTAAGCAAAGGTGACCATTGAACACCCAAAGAAAGCCCAAAAAAAAGTACCTTGACGACGACATAAGCCTCCTTGTAAAGCCGTCCAGAAATCAGAATGTGCAGAATTTTCTCATGGAGTGCCTTACACATACTTCTTTTGCTATACCTCAACATATTGTAAACAGAAAAGGCTTCTGAGTAGGCATTCATGTTACCAAGTTGAAAGATTAGGGAGGAGCAAAGTCCCTGCAGCAACATGGATACTTCAGAATCCTTCAAAATTATTACTAGTTTCTTACAGTAAAAGAAATTCATGAAGTGGCGCCAAGGGGATGCTACCCCGTTTGCAAAACTATCTACAAGATAAAGAGCCCACTAACAACGAAACTAATACTACCAACACCCAGCATTAACTGCTTGTTTTCAACTTTTTTAACAGGTATCTCTTTGTTTTTAACTAAAACTGCTTTTCAATGTTATCAGCAAGACTGTATCTTTTATCTTGGAATAGTAAGAGAAAACTCCTCATTTGTTCGGCATAAAAGGGAGGCTTGCTCCCTTGCATGTAAAGATTAAGAAGTCTGGCCTTGACAAGTGAGGTTTACTGCCCCTTATTCCTACATGCAAACAACAGACACAAAAAGGGGATCTTCACCACAGCTTTCACAGAATACCAGAATAAGCATTGATTCTTCCTCCATGAGTATAGTCTACAAATGTATTCCTATTTTTCTAAAAGAAGAAAAACAATCAGAATTTGGTTAACAGATTCAGCCATTTCGTGGCAAATGATGCCCCTCCCAACCAGAGATACTCCTCTCCTTCAAAAATCCAAAAAAGCCGAAGAACTCCTCACAAGGGTGACTTTCAATCATAAAAAAATGTCCACTTTTGGAACAGCACAGTTCAGTATCAGCAGCCAAAGGAAGCTTGCTCTCCCTACTCGGAGGTAAACAATAGAAGCTGTTTGTTGATAGATTTCAATACAAATTACCTTTTCTGTTAAGCTTGCTTATGTCAGAGTGCTGTCTCTTTGTTTGAAGATGTAATCACTAGTTCCAAAATGAGTGTAGATTGATCAAGCATCACAAAGGCACAAGCGTCAAAGGAATAGGCATTCGAAAACTTAAAATTAGCGTTCAGCAATGAACCTAATTTAAGTTATGAGACATCAGGATATCATATTAGAAGTCAGCATACCTCCTCTGGTTGGTGCCCCTTTTTATGCATGTCCTCTATAGTCCTGTAAGCAAGTAGATATAATTTCTCCTTAAAGAAGTATTTGACTAGGATATGAAAGGTATTGTAATCAGGATTGATAGCTAGTTCATCCATCCTCTTCAATGTTTGCATGACACTCTCCATTTCACCTGCTCTGCAATAGGCGCATAGCATTGTATTTAATATTACCAAGTCATATCTGTTAAATTTGGCTTCAAAGTCTTTGGCCAAGAGTTTGGCCTCTTGTAAAAGCCCACACCGGCAAAATGCTGAAATCATGATGCAGTGAGCATAGCCATCTGCAAGTAAAACATAACCATTATATTCACATAAGCATTGGCATTATACTATAGTAATGATACGAAGTTCTCCCTGAAAATTGAAGTCCCTGTGCCCCCCGACCCCCTTTTTTCCTCCTTTCCCTCCCTCCCTGCACACTTGCAGACTGTTGTCTGCTTGACTTACATTAAAAGAATGGGACAGCACAATGGAGGATCTGATGCCACCAGACAGCAACCCAAAAGAAAACCATCTTTGCTAAGGACATCAAAGCTAATACAAGTAAAAGGATGAAATCATGCTGATCCCAGATCTCATTTAGAAACTGAAAAGTTTAAAGAAACATACTGGAATTCATTGAACTCATTTCAAAAGTGCATGAGAGGGAACTTTACAAAACTCATTTTCCTCCTTAATAAACAAGGATGGTAGAGAAGATAACCCGATAATCAAATGAAATTGTAGTCATGCTTAGTTACCAGATTTGACAGATTTTCCCATCATTTCATCAAATACTGATTTAGCTTCATCTGTCCTTCCAGCCTTAGCTAGGCCATCCATCAATAGACAGTATGACATCTACAAATTGAACACATGGTAAGTTACATAAATTATAACTTCAAGCAAAATCTGAATATACATAAAATGATGGAACATCAGTGAGAACAAATTACAGAAGGAGAACAAAGGATCAATCCACGAGTTTATCAACAGGTAAGCGTAAGACATATGTTGCTTACAGGTTTAAAATCTCTCATATTGGTACCTGTAGATCGTTGAGCAAAAAGTTGAGAATGTTGCACGTCAATAGTTAGCAACCTACCTTTCCTATGCTTTTAAAAGTTATTAGTTTCTTTTGAATTATTACAGAATGCCTAGTATAATATACCTGATTGTTGCTCAGTGTCTGCCATTCATAAGTCTTATCCCGCAAAAATGCAAGACATCATAACTGGCACCAGTACTAAAAATAGGCCATTTACCCACAATATACGTCTTATCAATGAGAGGATTCGATAGTTCTATGCCAGAAAGATTAAACATGGTTTCCACATTTTCTACTTCAAGGGTAGTAGAGAGTAACATCAATCAACTAAAGGAGCCTCCATGCTCTTCTTTTTGCACATTCCTCGGTCAAATCCTAATTATCAATATCATGGCACTCAACTACCGAAAGAAGTAAACACATCTGAAAAATCGTTCAAAGAGTTCTAAAAGTAGAAGTATAAAAGTTGCAAGACATGCATTATGGAGCTATGACTTTCATATGAACCCACGAAGCGGTACTGCAGGGATCCCCAACTACAAAACCCAAATGAAAAGTCATACTTAGAGCCCTCATCTTTTCACTTTAATGTCAATCAGAGGTGTTATTTCTTGAAGCATGATCTGTGCTGTTGTATGAGACTAGCGCAAGGTAAATCAAAGCTCTATGAGATAAACTGCCTAGCACTATGAGTATCAACGGCAAGCAAAATCAGAGTAGTCGGAGATGTGAATGCTTTGGTAGTAAAGATAATCATAAAATAATAGATACAATGACCGTATTCCACAGAAGAAGATGAGGTGCAAGAGACTCAGTTAAAGAGAAATGAAATATGAAAACATAACTCAAGATGGTATGAGAAAATACAATTTATGGTAGGAAAAGAGTGTTATCTGGGAGGAGAGGCTGAAGAAGACATGACAAAAACACAAAAGGCAGGATCTAGAAAATGGCTCTTCTAGAGGATATCCCACTAAATAGAGCCGCTCACATAGTCAACCCTCCTTGGCAAAAAGGCTTTGTTCATTTTCATCCTCATACAAAATTAAAGACTTTAATTACACTGTATGATGATATTTGCACAGCATTGAGATCGAAAATGCAAGAAACGAGCTTCAAAGAATCCCTTATTGAATTTATGATTTCATATTGCAGCCCATCAGCAAAGGCATGCGGTAATATATGAGAAATCTAATAGAGAGAATCCTCTGAAAGTCTATGATGGTCTAATTTCTCAAGACTAAACTGTGTCACAGTTTCCCGTCCTGACCAGCTTCTGTCCCTTTGACTTCTGAGGTCTGATGAGAATACTATGCATATCAATTGTTTCAGGTTGGATATATTTCAAGCCTGTTATAGCTTGGTGTAGAAAGCAGAGAGAAAAGCACAATAATATACCTCATCTTTGGCATGGCCTAAGAGTTCCAGTTCGGCCAATAATTCTCTTGACTTATCAAATAAGCCTCCTCTGACGTAAACCTTTAGCAAAGTAGTCAAAATTACCTGAAAACCTTGCAGTAGTGAATGATGTCAACATGGTATAAGCATACTGTACATGTACACTACAAAAAGAAGTAATCAAAATTTCTGGTCAAGGCAACACACCTATGACACATACAAATTCAAGTGAGAGGGTTTTGACATTAGCCACTAAAGAAGCAACTAGTAGACATGAAGTGGGTGAAAATGTTAATCACAACTGGGCAGCCTTAGAAGGCACCCTTCTGTCAACCCCACAAAGATTTAAGAGGAAGCTGTAGCAGTAGGAATAATACTTGAAATTGACAGGTGCTCCTTTTATTTTGTTATTATATTATTTAATCAAACTGGCGGAGCTGGATTGTCAAATTTTGAGTTACTCAGATCTATTTAACTTTGGGGAGGGGATCAGCATCATCAGTCAGACAAGTGCAATGTAGTCCAAGGTACTCAAGCTAAACAGAGTGACTGAATCTAACTTCTAGGATGTCAGGGCAACAGGCTTTCCACAAGGCCCCCACCCTTGATGCATACGACATCAGTCATAAATAGGGATGGGCATGAGGGGCCATGCCTCAAGTAAAAATTCCAACAATATGTTTTTCAGCAAATTTTTTATATATATCCCCATTTTGATATAATTTTAATTAATAAAAAAATAACGTAGTCGTGCCTTTTTTTTTCCTAAGATTATTTAAACAAATTTTCAAATAATTTAGGTAAGAGATATTTGTTCTTCCAAGAGATATTTTTTGCAATGAAAATCCACCCCATGCAGGTCGGGACCTGGTGGGGTGCTGCTCCCCATGCCCATCCCTGGTTGTAAAGTTGCTCTTCCATCTGAGAACATGGGTTTTTAAAACCCTAAAGAGCGGCACCTTTTTCACCTAGTTTATAGAAGTTTGGCAACAAATCAAAATAATAGTTTGAAAAGTAAAAGAACTATTAGACCTTAGGATGAGGAAATAGCACAAAATTTGGCAACTACATTTAAAAATAGGGTCCTCTTTAAAAGTTTCAATCCCACAATCCACATTACCATCTTCAATATTATGTGCATGCATTCAAATGCATCTCATAACATAAAAATAAGAGATGAAGTTCGAAACGAACCTTATTGACAACTAAGCCTGCAGATTTCATATCCTGCACCAAGGCTTCCGCCTTCTTGTAATTACCATCAGCAGAGTATGCATTTAATAAAGAGCTATAATGGAATTCATTAGGTGTATGGCCTTCATTCACCATTTGCCTGAAGAAGCGCTCTGCATCTTCGCAATGATTGTTCGAAGCACACACAGCAATAAGAGTCCCATACATTACACCATCCATTTTAAGACCATTATACTCCAATTCCTGTATCAGTTCCAATGCTTTGGCGTAACCATCATTGACCTTCATGCAACCTGCAAGTAACTAAGGATGATGAAGAAAGTAAGGATTGCTACTGCTCAAACCATGGACTTTACCAAGGAAGACTGCAATGATTTTCTGACTATTACTTCCTCAAACCTTGGAGCAAATCAAAGAGGTAATGTAGATTAAAATTGGATTTATTAAGCAGTGAAGAAAAGGGTTAAATTTGCTTAGCGGGGCATTATCAGAGCAAAATGAATCCAGTAAAAATTATAGGAACCTTTCCATTCAAAAGACTCCAGATTGCACCCATCGAATTTTCAACTCTAAAGTTGATCAAGAGATTTCTTTGGCACATAATTGATCATTGTTGCAACAAATTGAGATAATTTGTTGCAACATAATGGAAGGGGCACCTAATACCTATCAACTTCCATCAATGAAGCCATATACTATGAGAATGAGCAAAATAAGATGGGTCATTAAGCATCAATTATCAGAAAAATGAATACCATTCATACTTGAATTTTCAACTCTAAAGATCATGAATTTCTTTGAGATCAAAAAAATGAGATAATTTGATGGGTCAATCAACTTCCATCAATGTTGAGAATGAGCAAAATAAGATGGGTCGATATTGTGAAAGTTATACGATTCAAGACTAGAAACCATATGGTCCATTTTAATTTATGGATAATGTTGTCTAACATTCTAAAGAGACTATAGCTTAACAATCCCTCTCCTGTATAAGTGGGGCCATCCATATGAAACATGGGATGCGACCGTAGTAAAACGAACTCAAGAAAATGACAGACTGGAACACTAGAGCATGAAAGCAGACAGAATAACATAGAAAATAATAAAGAAGGGGAGTATTTTGGATATGAACACCTGACCTGTGCTCTAGCATGTTAAATAATTATTTTTCCCAAAAGCTTAAGCTGTCAAGAATAGGCCTACAAGGTATTTAGCATAACTCCTCACACAAATTTCCAAAGTTCATGTATCAGAATTCCAATATAATATAACAATAGATATTACGTAAAATTTAATTTTTTATTGGTCACGAATCCATCTACCACAAGTTGCTAATTTTATTACTTAAAGAAAGTTAACCAAGATGAGGTTAGAGTTGCGTACCGTACTATATGTAATGATATCCGGTTTCAGTCCATCCCGCTTCATCTGTTCAAAACATTTCATGCCGATGCCGAATTTACCATTTCTGACAAGGCAACTAAGAACAGCATTGCTTATAAAGACATTGATTCTCATTGAGGCATCTGGAATACTGTTATAGATTTCCAGTGCATTCAAAGGGTTGTGGCTTGTCCCTGCGAACTTTATATAACTGCTATAACTTGCAGCACTAATCTTCTCATGTTTCTGCATATACTGAAAGAGCTGCAACAATTTCAACAGAAAATCAATACCAGCTCTTTGTTAGGTAATTAAAAGGAACAGAAAGAAAATGATAAACCATCTACTAAGCAAGAAGACCCATTGCTGGGCAAAATTTAGCCTGCCAAACAGAGGGCGAGCAGGAGACGGAGGAATGAGGCAGCAGAACATGTCAAAGGAAATGAATTAAGATCTTAAGCTTCAAAATCATGAGGGTGAAGCTAAAACCAATACCAAAAATCTTTTTGAGCTGTTGACAAAATCAAGTTCCTTATAAGTTGTCATAGCTATTAGATTAGTCCCACAATCCATTAGTATCAGAGCCGTTAGGACGTGTCTTTCTCCAATCACCAGCAAGTACTCATATATGACAAAAATGTGGAAAGAGACAATAAGAAAAGATCCGGTGAACTTAGAGCTTACAAAATGGATTCAAAATTGAGAGCATGGCATAGACGCCGATCCCTCATACAAGGATAAGTCTTGGGGTTTGTTTGTTTCGACTTGTGAAAAGCAAAAGCAACTTGTATACATCCCACCAACATCTAAAATATAGTCAACTTTTAAAAAGCTATAAAGACTTATATGTGAATCCCCATGTCAACATTTCTATAATATGAAAGCTTCAGATGCTTAAGACTAAAAACAAAGTCAAAGTGCGCGCATTATAAGATTGAAAAAGAAAAAAAATAAGTAAAAGCCAGTCCAAACACACTCTAGTGTTTTATAATTTTTTTTTGTCATTGAGATATTCCTAAAGATGCATTACAACTCTTAAAAACATTTATCTCCAGGCACCATCAATTCAATGATTTTTGTGAGCTGCTCCTTGTTCTTGACAAAATTGAAGAGTAAGCATAATTCAGCCACATCGCAATGAACGCATAATGGAACAAAACGCTTGGATACATTAAATCCATGACAGTCAGTCAATGCTAGTCCAGACAATGCAAAATTGTAAGTCAATGTTTGATATGAAATGACAGATGATATAAAACAAGGAAATTGTTGAAAGAGATATTCCAGATCATTGGACCAGCTGAGTAGTACCACTGTCAATCATCGAACCCATGAAGAGAGTCCATCAAAATGCTGACTACATGCTACCTCTATTACTCTATAGGGCTACATTCATTCTTCCCGAGTTCCAGATAATCAAATGCTAAAAGAAAAAAGAGTTGTGACCCCTTTCAAAAATTAAATAAGGACAAAAGAGCGCTTAAAATGGAACAGAGCACGAGTTGAAAAGTTGGTTTGTGCATTTATAATTTCAATCATCGATGATAATTCCAAATTTAATGCAACGAAAGGAGACACTTAAACTTATTCAACAGAAAAAGTGAATATAACTTTGAAAGTATCAAAACCTTGGAAATATCTTGCATCCGGTTGAGCTTCCCGAAATACCTCAAAATGGCATTCAAGTCCTGCACCTTCAGTGGACCGCCGAGCCTGCACAGACACAAAACTAAAAGTCCTTAAACTCCTGAGAACAGAAGTAAAGACAAGGAAAGAAATGACATTTGGCCAAAAGCGGAAGCACGAGAAATAGGCCAATTCGGCGGCTTTTTTCTCAATTTCACGCGGAGTCTCATCAGTACGCATCAAGGGAACGGGAACGGCCCCATTTCCATATAAAGGACACGACAAGCATAAATACCCTCTTTAACTTCGATTCGGATGGACTGAATATCTTCCATACGAAATCGTAGAAAGATGCAACGATTTTTTCCAGGAAACATGCTTTCGAGACTTCTTTTGCATTAGATGCTGAGAGGGAACACACGAACTTGTGGAAGATGATTTCATCCAATGTTCCAAAATATGCATCGAAATTTTTGTTCTTTTTTCCCTCAAGACATATAAAAGATTCATGCTTTATGACATAAAATTCCATTCGGGATTCATTCTAAAATCTTTGAATGGCGCAACTGAACTCTCAAAATTCAATCTTGATTTCAAAAACGAACGCGCCGCATCGCCAATTAAAAGAATCAAAGCACTTCACAAACAGCGTCGAAACAGCGCGGCGCAGGGCCATCGCGTTCCCCCCGCTCAGTCAGGACCGGACCTTTCGAGCGCGGCGTCCAAATCGGGCGACTGCTGAATTTCGAGCACCGCGGCCTGCCTGGCCAGATAAGACTTGGAGCTATGCTTCCGAGCGGCGGGCAGAGGACGGCGGGAGGCCGACTCGGCTCGGCTCGGCTCGGCGAGGGCGGCGGAAGCCGAGGCGGAGAGAACTCGAGAGGACCGAGCGGGTGTTCTCGAAGGAGGAGCCGACGGCGGACAGGGGAGCAGTGGCGCCGGCGGACAGGGGAGCAGTGGCGCCGGCGGGCGGGGGCGGAGGATGTTCGGAGACGAGGAGGCGAGCGCGTAGGAAGGGATCGCCATAGCTGGGCCTCTGCTAGCTCGACGTTGAGGAGGGAAATGCGGACGAAGAAGAAGCTGAGAATGGAGAGTGTTTTCGTTTCCTCAAGGGGAAAATGGCGGGGTCCGGTGCGACCGGGGATGGGGTCGAACCGGCCTGAATTTCCGGTTCTCGATGGTTGAACCGTTCTGAATTTCCGGTTCTCGATGGTAGAAAAGGGTCAGCATCACAACAATGACAAATTCATCCAAATTAATTTTTTGAGCCATAAAAACTCTAAATTGGTATATTTGTAATAAATTCATACTTTATTAATTTTTTTGTTAAATTGGATTGATACCATGAGAAATCAAAAACTAGATAAGAAAAACCAAAATTAATATATTGTAAATTGCTGCCAATTATCCAATTCTGCAATTTCACGGCAAAATTTAATAGAAATTGAAATACGGTAAATTTGTCCCCCGTAGTTTATGCTGTGTAAAATGGAGATCTCGTAACTAAATAGTTATGACTTCAATCCAAAGATAAAGATAGGATATACCAATTTGGGAATAGTTTTTGATAAATTTGTTACATGTATACTAATTTGGGATTTTTTATGATATTAACTCTATAAGGAAAAATAGAATTACTTCTGCACCCATAAAAAGTTGAACCGTGATTTTTCAACATGAATACTGGATTAACGCATGGTTTTGTAATCAAACGGTGCAACTTTTCTATTTTGTTACAATTTTTTTATACAGAACAAAAAGGGCTTGAGTTTTGGGTAGAATTGGGAATCAAACTGGAAGCGACCAATTCAAGCAACAGTAGTTCCAAAACCGAATGGCTCAGTCCCCCGGTTCGGAGCTTTTTATGACTACCAAATCTATAAATTCTTATCCACCCGAGATTTACCCGTGATTGAAAAAATATTAGATTGACTTCAACGACACGCCAAATTGATGTTTAGTTTTTACAGTTCATTTAATTAAGAGTACTTTGATTTTTTAAAATCAGAAACTTGAAATTTCACATAATACATACATCTGTAAGTAAATTTTCACATGAAGGCAAAAGAGCTCATTTTGTTTTTCCTTAAACTGAAACAAACTGGGGGTACTTACTTTACGATCTAAAACCTTGCTATGTTTTCTCAATTACAATTATAATATATATACATATATATTCATTTTTACTGGAAAAACTACTAATTTTAACAAAAAGTCATGAACTGTTGATATATTCAAAATTAATAAAAAGTAGCTGACCAGGTGAAGAACTGAGTAGTGGTATTTAATATATTGGTAATTTCACTTCCATAATATTTGTAAGTGGTGAGCAGCTTTCTGCTTCCACAGTTGAAAGGAAAGCGCCTCAAGCTCAAGAACAGACATAAGATTTCTTGAGCTCCACGAATGGAAATGCTTAAATTTCCACAGGAAATTAAACAAAAAACAATCAATGCGACGTTACTGAAGGGCAGTGCCCGTGAAATGCCGTTCAGTAACTACAGCGATCCTTTCCTAAGTTCGAACCAGGTCGGGAAAACAGAACGAATTCGCTTCAGTCCTTTGGAGATTCAAGAGTAATATTAAGCTGTACTTATTGCAATATATACATGCAAACTGTTTGTTTTACAGACAAGAGGAGTTCCAACTAGCATCTACAGCCTTCATGATCCTTTCGTGCAGTTTGGCTCCAGAGCATGCGATTATACCTCGATCCAGACCTTCCAAATAAATACCCTTTGAAAAATCAAGGGCACGTCCCCTCGCATCCGTCACGACACCACCAGCCTCTTGTACTATCACAACTCCGGCAGCGTGGTCCCAAATTTTCTCCTTGTAACCCGCCCTTGCGAACTTCATGAAGATCTCAGCATCTCCACGAGCTATGGCTGCATACTTGACCATGCTGTACACGCGCAATGGCTGCTTCCTGCAGAAACAGAGGTATTGTCAAGCATGTAAGCTCTCTCGCCAGTGTGTTCTAATTATTCATAAATCACTTCTTTCAACACCCGGAGTTCGTGGTGCTTGGGGAACATCTGCTTTTCCCATGACCAGATGGGCCTTCTTATGAGTTTTTGGTGTGCCTTAAATCCTAGGGTCTGCTAGCTTGTGATAATCTCAACAATTTTCTTGTTATGCAGCATTCAGGGAATATCTGTTATTTCGCATTATAAGTTACGCATCCTTTATGAATCATTCACTAATGCTTAAGTGGAGCTAAAATGTACTCCATTCCTGTTCATATCACCATGCAAAGCAGTGAACATAGGGGAAGAGACACGTACGCACCTAAGCCCAACACTGTGAGCTAGTCCAGCCGTGAAGGAATGACTTGAATTTGCCTTCTCAACTGGTTCGCAGAACGTTGCTAATGCTGGATTATCAATGGAAGAAACACGAACAGGCACTGCAGCGTTTGGCCACTCTAAACTCTTATTCTTATGGAGCAATGGCTGCATCCAGGCCTCGCCACTGCCTTCCCTGGCATAAAGTATGCAACCCCGGTCCCAAGATTCCGACGCCGGTGGGGTCAATTTGGTGATAATCCTATGGTAGCGATGGTGATAGTTTAGCCACTCCTTTTTCATTGGGTAATTGGGGCAGCCAAGAACTCCAAGGACCACTTTCCCATCTTCTATCAGTGAAAGAGCAACAGCATACTGATCACCACGTACAAACCCCAGTGTACCATCAACAGGGTCTAGCGCCCAAAACTTTCTGTTTAGCCTGCCAGCGGAGTTGCAACGGCCAATAGCCTCCAGCACTTCATTAGGGCCAAGGTTCCCTTGAGGAGACATAAGCCCGAATCGAGGTGCCTCAGATAGGGCTTCATTGACTGTTTCCACAACCGCTTTCAACAAGCCAGCTCCATCAGCCTTGGAGAGAGCATGTACATCCTCCTCGGCAACAATCGAGACATTGCTAGTTCCGAAAGACTCAGATAACAACAAACTTATTGTAGCTTGCACGCTCCAGTCTGTTTAGATGCAAGATCAAGAGCATTAGCCAAAATACTTGGTGAAGACTGCAACTGCATCATATAAAGCATGAACATGAAGAACTAATGGAACATGTTAAAAGTACACATTGGTTGAGGCCATCAAAAAATGCCTCTCTCTAGGATCTAAGCAATCAGGAAGCACTTGCTTCTCATAGAGCATAAACAAAGATTATACACCAAAAGTAGCACGACGTGACTGGTGCATGCGGAAAGAATCTCATGACTAATTCTAGTGACAGAATCTATAATCAAAGAACAAGCAGATTGGTTATATAGATAAACAAGTATGATAGAGCAAATTATAAACAGCACATATGATACTGCAGAATTATTTCAAGTAAATAGACAAAGAAAAGGAACAAAACGCTTAAATTTGCTGATGAGGGAAATAACCTAAGGTTCTACTTCATTAGGCTTTAAGGTTTTCATTTTTTTAGCAGAAAAAAGGCAGATAGTACTAATACATGATAGATTGGAGATACTGTCTTGGGGAAAGAAAAACCTACACGTCAAAGAAAGAGGCTTAAACATGTAAGCTATCATTTGGTATATGTAACTGAAAAATAATGCATTTTCAACCACACAAACTCAAGGAAGGAAAATTCTGATGTTGCAAATCGCAAGGGAAAAGAAAGGAAAACCCAGCAGTTACTTCAAAACATAATTACATCAGAAAATTAAAAATCTGTAATTTGCCTAATTGCATCAACAAAGCAAATTAATGTGAAAAGTACAATTGATGCCACAGCGAAGTCTGACCCCCATGCAGAGAAGTTTGTGGGGACCTGATTCTCTAGATAAAGCACTTAGTCGAATAAACAGTAGACACGTTCATAAAATTTTAAAATACAACTACAACTGAACCTCCTCCAAAGTAGGGACTCACTTGCATGCTAGTAAATAGGTACTCAAAATTTATAAACTGGCATCCGAGTTTCCTTAGGCAAATAGTTATTAGGGCGAATCCATTGCTTGCCTCGTCTAGAATGGGAACTCTATTCCAGACTCAGATTCCTCAGGTTTTTAGAAAGCTTCATCAGTAAGCCAATTAAACTCTACTATTGCACCAACAGGAAAAGGTTCCCTTCTTTAACAAAGACTTCACTTAAAGATATTGCAGCTTCGAGCACTAAACATTCCACCAATCTCTCTACACGGTCAGGAACCAAAAGGTCTCTGGTCCAGTCATTTCTTATCACTAACATTACGTGCACTATGCGATGGAAGATATACCATCAGATTACTCACCAGTAAGAATTATTTGCAAATGAAAATGTGTAATTCAAGGACCACAAAGAGTAAAGCTATGTTCTAGCAATTACTCCAGAAATACCCTTAATTTATGGCATAAACCAAACTCAGAACCAATCCACATAATCACTCATCTGAACCAAACAAACAGAATTCACAATCACCACCCAACTTGCCCAATCCAAGAACTGCATAATTTAACAAAAAGTAAACAGTAGTAGTTGGCTTTTCTTTTACCAGCAATAGTGACTGGAGAATTATCATCCTTGGAGTGAACTTGCTTATCATTGCTGCCACTACTGTTGCCGTCGTTGGTCTTAAACACTAGAGTATCCTGCACTTTCTGGCAAATCCAACATGCTATCTGTACGGCTCTAACTGCAACATCCAGCTCTCTGGAGTATCTCTCCCCCGCTGCTTCAGAGGAAAGACTCAACCTTTCGGGGTCCTCCATTAAAGGGTGTGATGGGCTTGTGCTGAAATTGGATGGGGAAGCGATCTTAAGCACATGTGACCTGTTCTTGGGTGAGTATACTGGTGGGCTGTAGCTTTGGGAGAAGAAAGAGATGAATCTGGCTACATGGTTGGACGAGAATTGAACACATCTCCCCTGTCGCAGCACAACTTGCGGGAGGTTTCCACCAATTCTCGGGCAACTGATAGGCATTTAAATCCCACCACTACCCAAAAGAAAAAGAAAAAAAAAACCCAACAACAGAACTCCTCTCTCTCTCTCTCTCTCTCTCTCTCTCTCTCTCTCAAAAACCCAACATCTGAACTCTCTCTCTCCCTCTGTGCGTAGATTACAAGAGTGGTCGTCGTATGATGTGGTTCGTGAGGGAGAAGGGACGATTGAGGGGACGAATATATAGAGGACAAAAAGAAAAACCTCGAAAAAGAAAGAGAGAGAGGGAGATATTATGAAGTCTTCTTTTCCCATTACACCTCAATCAACGCATCTTCTCCAATCAATTGGAAATAATTTGCTTCGAATCCCCCTCAATTTTTACACCATGACGCGATGGTTTATCTTGCTCAGGAAAGCTGACTTAGTCCCACTTCCACTTTCGGGCAGTATGGAGGATAGAAAAACAGGTTACTACAACCAAAAAATTAAATTTTTAAGGTGGGTAATCTGTAACTTTTCAAAGTTCAAGGGCTATTTTGCAAAAGCCGAAACGAAAGAACCCATAACTTTAATAAGGTTTTTAATAATTGTCCTGATAATTTACTGACACTTTCTTGTTTTTTCCTTCTTTGGGTGAGCACCCAATTTACCACAACCTTCCGATCACAAATTGCATCGTACTACACGAGGCTTGCATTAACTCCATACATCGAATAATGACCTTTCTTAGATGGACTTGCATTACTTCATCAATTTCATCAGATTCATTGAAAATATACTTTCCATCAAACATTTAATATTTTCCTCCTTTTATTGGGGTTTTACTTCTTAAACAAACATTCATGATTGCATACAAGCACAGTTGACGAGTACTTTCATGCATTGACTAGTTTACCTATTAGGTCGATAAAAATAAATAGGAAGTCCCCAATAATCAACACTTTTTTTTACTTGATATGTAATCACTTCCTTGAAAAATAATCAATTTATTTTCTTAGCGAACTATATTCTTGTATTACTTTCCCTTAGTCATAAGCAACATGGAGCCCCAGATGACATTTGAAGTATACTAATGGAATGGTACTTATCAATTATCATATATTGAGTCAAAAGAACAAGAAAAAGAAGGGCCAAAGATTTATTTTTCCTTTCTTATGTACCCTTTTTCCTCGAACTAAATACTAGAGCACATCTGAGTGCATGATGGGAAAACATTTAGTATATAGAAAGTGGAATATTATGTATGAAATTATGAGAGGATTCTCAATTATGATTTAGCCCCCCCACTAAACAATTATTATCTCCTCCCAAAACCTTTTGGCTACTGTGATTTACTTGCATCACCATGAGATCATCCACACGTAATCTTGAGATTTGAGTTCTAGCACCACTGAGCTTGATGCACATGCAAATCGACAACCAAATAGGGAAATCAATCATTCACCTTCTTAAATTTAGATGAGATATTTCTGACTTCATTAATTTCACAAAAATTAATAATTTTAAAAAAATGTTTTTTCTACAAAATAATCATTTATATCGCTTGAAATAACTAATCAATAACAAATATTTCATTATCAATGACAATTTATTTTTAAATATTTTGTGGATGATGAAATTTGTGTATGTTCGCTCGTTTTTAAAAAATATTTTTTAAATTATTCACTTTTTATGAAATAAACGCATCATAAGCAATTAAAGTTCTTAATTGTGACATTTGACACACAATGTAAGGGTTGTCTTTTTAGGCAGGAAGGAATCACTCACTCCAATAATTGGTCATAAAAAGAGAATGGCTGGGTTGGTGGTTCATGTTCATGTGCATGCTCATGCTCATATTCATAAATTGGAGTGGATAGATGTAACTAAGAGTCAAGCGCATTATCATGCTATAATGATGATGTATGACTCAAACTAGAAACCTTGGATAAGAGAGATCATCTTTTGTACTGTTTTCCCACTTTGGTAAGTTGTAAGCGCTCTTTTGTTACATGTCCCGTCTGAACATGATAGAGATAATTGTTTAAAAAGTCCTTAATTTATTATACGACAGTCTCGATCCTAAACATTTTAATTCGGTCAATTTAATATTAAATCATTTGACGATTTGTCAATATAGTCCTCCTAGGAAAAACTTGACTAAGAATTGTTAATGTAGATACTGGCCATTTTACATGGTACGGTTGACGCTAATATAGACAAGTTTTGCAATTTTTTAATTTTTTTGAATTCTTTCTTTCTTCTTTTTTTTTTTTTTTTTTCCTTTTTCTTTTTTATATTTTTTTTCCTCTTTCACTCCGTCTGTCTAGGGCCTTAGTGATGGCAAACAAAGAAAAAAGGAAAAAAATCCAAAACTTTCTTTTTAAAATTGTACAAAAATTGTTGTTGGCACTGACAAGACCACGGCTTATTATGGCTAGTATTTGCGTTAGTTATTTTGGGCAAATGATTATATTGACAAATTATCGAAAGATTTAGAATTAAATTGGATAAATCGAAAATTTTAGAGCTAAATTAGTCAGCACGCAATAAGTTTAAGACTATTTGGACAATTTTCCGCTAAATATATGAGTTAAATATGAATGCATGAGCTAAGGGAGTGATGGTACTTATGTGCTTGGCATCTATAGGAACAACTTAATTCAGTCGCTACGGTATTAACCTCCACTGTATCAACCATATTTAGGCAACGATTTTGGTCAAAAGATAAGAAGCAATAAGAGTCCCAATAAAACAGAGCCCACAAGACCATTCACTTTCTCATAATTATGGTCAATGAGCTTTGGCATCACGACATTCCTTTTAACGGCTCGTTTATTCTCATGTAAAATATATATTATTTATGTCAAAATGACGAATGGATTGCGCTGCTTCGAGGCTACTAAAGCTTGTGGGACACCTCTCACATCGAAATTAGCAAATTTCTTCAAATTCTTTATCTTCTATCATAGTCCAATCACATGATGGAGGTAAAACGCCTTTCTTACGAAAGCAACTCCTTCAAGAAAATTACCACGCTGTAGATTTGCTGACTGCAGCCTTAGGTGAGCATGACGCAGAGATTCACTACTTCAGGAAGTTGCAAGGGAATCCACTTTTACTGCCGACCCTTTATGCCTGGCCAATTGGCCAATCAATCGTGGGGCAGCCGCCAGCTTTGACTTGTAGTCAACCCGTTGGTTGCAATTAATTCCATTTTAACGGCGGATGATAATTGAATGCGATGTTAGTAATTTGCAATGATAGTTAATTGAAAGAATTATATTGGAATTTTGTGAAAATATTTAGAGTTATATTAATAAAATCAAAAAGTTTCCGTATGATCGATGTATGATAGATTTATGATTGACTAAATAATTATCTCAACATAAGTATATTACGGATGCATTCTATTGTAGTGAAGATGATGTATAGTCTTATAAATCAGCCATTGGAAATTAATCCCTCCAAAAAATGAAATTGCAAGTAACAAAATTAGTGCACTCAACCCTCTAGTGAATCACTAGGCACCTTTCGCACGTGGGAAGGGAAAGTTGGGACATTTAATTTCAGGTACAGGGTTCAACTCTCACGCTTTATAAAAAAGCATGGCTAAAGTCTGAAAATAAGTTGAAAGTTGGAGCATGATGAAACAAAAAAAGAAAAAGAAAAAACATCTAATGGATTTCGAGTTTAGAAATTGGAAATTGCCTGTTATGATTTCACCAATTATGCGTGCTTATTGCCTTTTGTCAGGCTGCCTAAACATATCAAAAGGTTAAGTTCAATTGGTTCACAGGCCTCCAAGTTGCCAAGCCTCTATGTTTGTGTCCTAATCTATGAAAGTGATTCAAATGCACAGAGCAAGTAATTCATGGGACATGATACAGGTGTGCCTATTTGTGCCACTAAGGATCTGTGCTTGAATCATTCAATCATGTGAAAGCTTGAAGCCGGACTCCTTCAGTAACATCACTGCAATGCGCAGTGAAGGTTGTTATCTCATCTGCCACCTGGGTCTGCCCACTGACTGACGTGGGAGAGTTCCTTCTTACTCTGGGAATTTCTCTACACTTCCATGTAGTATCCCCACTGAGTTTTCAGCCATCAGAAACTTCAGTAGTCATGCATAAGTGGAACCTTAATGATTTCTATATTTATCTGACAAGAAAGCACACTTTAATTCAGTAAACCGACTAATGATATGTATTTTTACTTTCATAAATCAGATAAGCCCCAAATCAATACTTCAATGAATGATCAAATCGTACATGAGATTATTTTGATCAGACCGTAGGTGAGATTATTTTGTAGTTGATGTGGGTGGGAAATCACTCGAATTTGTGTTTCGCACTTAAGACTTTATCTATATCCATCTATCGGAGTGCCGGGTCGTCCATGCCATGAAGTGGGTTTTTTTTTTAACATCTTCTAGGATAGTTCTTGCATTCAGATTCACGAACCCATAATTGTCTCAAAGCTAGTGGAGAAAATGCCTAATGCATGAAAAGTTAGTAGCTAACAGAAGGCTCTGAATTACTGAGCTGTCCTTTCAGCAAGCTGATTTTCTTGACAATTTTGGGTTGAGAAGTCCTATTCACGATCATGTAATCATGACGAGAAACATATCCACATTGAGCTTGAATCAATTGACTCAATGTCTTACACGTCGTTCAGTTAAAGCTACAGCACTTACCTAAAATGGAATCTACCGTAGTCAAAACCAAATGTAAAGAAACGTTCTGATCTGAATTGAAGCCACTGGAAACTAAAAAAGGTGCTTGATGAAGGGGTTTGACAAAAGCATCCCACATGGGAAGAAAAATGTGTCTTACGTTGACCTTCTTGAAAACTATCATCACAAGTATTCACTGTCCTAAAATATAAAACTGATGACATGACAAATACTACTCTCATCGCACCCATTGTTAACCTTTTGGAATTGGCTTAGTAATTAAAGAACGGACATGGCCTGTATCATGCACGAAACTTCAGTTCTCTGCTGCAACGACTACGAAGCGCATGAATTATTCGTGAAAGTTCTTACCCATGTCTTACCTGGTTAAATTAGGGTAAGAAATGCTTCTTAAACTCTAACTTTCCTCACTTAAGATGAAGCTCATCATCATAAACAAAGGAAGCATTATTGCACAAATCTTTTATGAATTACCATTTCACTTTCAACATGAACAACAAATGTAGAAGTTCGAACGTGATGCTCTGGGCTTAATGAAATTGCCTAGATAGCATTTCCTTTCTTTAAAAGGATTTCTAACACAACAATCTTTGTTTATGGTGTTCTTATCAAGAATCCTTTTTATGCAGATCGTCGCTGCAATAGCTTTGAATAAAAAACACTCGGTAGCATTTTTATACCTATTGATAAAAATCCAAATGTACATCTTTAACTTACCGATCAGCCATGCATCGGTATATTCAATTCTAAGTTGATAATGACAACTTACTAACACGTAACCGACCAATTTCATATTGCTATCAGATATTGAGATTTTTCCATTCACAGACAACCAGTCTGGGATTTGGACAACTTATTTCAATGACTTATCAAAATTTGCCCTAATTTTGCCTATCGCCCTGCCCTTACATCCTTAAAGCTGCCCATTCATCAGGCAACTGGAAGGTGATGGCAGATGAACAAGAAGCAAAATCTCATGGTTCTTTCATTTGTTGGGTGATCAGCAACTGCAACTACCTAAAGACCGCACTTCCATATAATAAAGGGGGAAAAGAATCATACAAGCTGGTCATCAGAGAAGAACTGATACCACTACAATTGTATCTATCCATGTATTTCCCCATAACCCGGACACCAAGATGCGAAAAAAAAAGCCAAGTGCACATATGGAACAAACTACCTTCAACAATTTCATTTTGAGCCAAGAGCGAATGACAACTTGGGCCGCAATTTGTTCTTGCCCAACACTTTCATCTGATTTAGCCGTTGCTCCTCCTCTTCCTGTTTCTTCCTCCGCAAAGCCTCCTCTTTCTGCCTCTGGAGCTTCTCCAGCTCCAAATACCGTTCCTCTTCCCTCCTCTGCTGCTCTAAAGCTTCCTTTCTCTGAGCTTCTTCTACTCTCCTCCTGTTCTCCTCCAGCATCCTTTCTAGTTCCTCTTTCTCTCTTCGCGCTTGCTCCTGCAGCCGGGAGATTGTTTTAAGCTCCAAGAAAAGTAATAAAATAATAAGATCAACACAGTTACTTTCAGACTGGGCCCTCCAAAGGAAATGAAGCAGAACAGCTTGGATTTCCGAATTATCCTTCTGGCCACAGTTCCTTTGCTATTTATGCAATAACTACAAATTTGGCTCAAAATCTATCAGAGGTTTCAGGAGATCATGTTAGCATATCTTGAAAATGTCGTCTATCAAAGCAAGAAGATTCTAAAAAACATAAGAGCAGACATAACTGCAAGAACAACAAAGCTAGTAAAAATGAATACAAATCTGATGAGTAATGATACGCTTCTGCATTTTGACTAGGTGATGGCAGTAATTCATCTTCAAATGATCCTAGAGATAGGCTCGGTGATATACAAAAGACAAGTCCAGTGAACTCTACCTCCTTTTGTCTGGCTTGAATAAGGCCAATTTCCTTTTCTTTTTCAAGCTGTGCTGCAACTTCATCATGAAGCCTTCTCCGGCCTTCCTCCAACCTTCTTTGTACCTCTAGTTGGATCTCAGCAGAGCTCAAGCTCTCTTCCACTTTCTTCTGGATAGCTTCCTCTACCCTCTTAGCAGTTTCCTCTTCGATTAATTTCAATTCTGCCTCACGCTGACGCCTATAAAGAAAGAGAAGAGTCAACCAGGAAAAAATGAACACCCACCAAGAGCAGAATGATGTGACGAAAAGCTCAAACGAGGAAAAAAATAACCAAATTGGTTTTCCCACATTCCACGCTTCTTTCCTCATTTTATTAACTCAACTATTTCCAATCTGCAATAAAAGTGCAAGCTCACCATTATGACGGCAAAGGCACAACAACACATGCTTATGTTTTAAAGCATACCTCTAATTGATTCCAGATCCAAATAAATGAGATTCAAAACTGGAACAGTAGATAAACGAAGCACCCATCAAATAATAAGAACTTGACTTAATAGCAGTATCTTCCTCCAGAAAATCCTGTGGAGAAGAATGTCAAGTAACATGCTGCAGTTTTAATCCTACTCAGTGAAATTCTTCAGAACCTGCACTAAAATACATTTTAGAGGAAAGATCTGCGGAGGCCTACATTGATGAATTCTTCTGCTTTGCCACAAAAGGCACCGATAGATAGATGGCTAGAATTCGTAACTCCATAGTGAAAAGAACCGTTAGGGACAATCCTAAGTTCCATCACAACACAGCAGAAACATGACAGGCGAGATGACTGAATTAGAAACCACCTACATTCTTAGTCTACACTTTTGCTATTTGCTTGTGGCTCCCACTGAGCATCCAATGCTCAATACACACAGCAATGGAGAACTATTTCAGACAGCTAAATTGCTTTAAAAAGATAAAAGCAATGACGATTGACAAGTCATCTCATTAAAGCAGTATGAAAACACAGTAAGACATCTAAATCAAGATCTTGTCAAATCACTGACTCAATAATTAACTGCAGGCTAAACAGAGCAGATAGCAGACTGCTGCTCAAATAATGTGATGACCACCACAAAGTGGAATAACTGAATGAAACTTTGTTTAACAATCATATGCACACAATCCATGTCAACTTAAACAAACAATAAATCCAGGAAACATGATGGGATAGAGTGACAAGAACAGATAGCAATTTAACAATCAAGCAACTGTGCCTTATTAACTACCCTTTTCTGATTAACAAACCCATTTGATGATTGTAATAGTGTAAACCTAGTGCATGAACTTCGTTTTCTATTTCCAGATCACAATTGATGTTAATGCCATTTGAAATCTCCCATATACCAGAAGAATATGAACCCCACTACTAAGAGCTTCACTAAAGCAAGCATCAGTGCCATATGCATTATGTGTGAACTGGCCGTTTCCTCATTTGCTTAAGCTGTCAGAAAATGCATCCACAATGTATTTACCATATATCGTAACATTGTATGTTGACACTTGTACATGAGAACAGGTAACTTGATGCATATACATCAATCATTAATCAAGGAACAAACAGGAGTAATAGATATAATCGCTCAAGAGAAAGTGCCGAGCATATCAAAACATATATTGCCTTGTGAATTAACCATTCATCCCGAAAATTCATATTAAAGTGTCTACAATGCATATCAAGCATACAATGCTTTGCGTATCAATTATAGAATCCCCCAGAAATAACCTCATAATTGTCACCAACTCATAGCCAATGCAGTGATCATGCTTTCAACTCCTTTCTTATGGAAGAACTCATGCCCTAAGGCCCGCTCATAGTACTGCTACATAACTAATTCAGGAGAGAAAAAATTTTGGTTGTTCTTTAATGTACATGATCTTTTGTCCCCAAAAAGAATGTCTTCTCGCAAATAATAATACATTAGAATGCACTTTCTTGATGTCTCTTGAATTTGAACACTGAAAAGTGACATTAGTCAAAATAAATTATCAACTCTTAAATTATGTAAAATTAGTCAAAATTGGATGAGCTGGCACTCAACAGCATTCCAATGAAAAGTTAAACTCAAGATACTTTCTTAGCAATGTACAAATGCAAATACCTCTAGTTCTTGTGCTTCTAGTTCTTCACAGACAAATCTTCCATAAAATTAAGTCCTCAAACAATTCCGTTAATAAAAATAAAGAAAAAAAGATGCATCAATGAGAAATAACCATAACAAATTCCCAACAAAATCAAAAAACACTTGTTCTAAACATGGCTCATATATATATGAAATAGAAAAATCCAAGTCCAAGCCATTCTTCCCCTACTGTATGATTAGGAAGTGATATATAAAGCTCTCCCAAGAAAGAGCATATTCTAACAAACAAATCCTTCAATTCCACTACACCAATCTCCCCCCCCCCCCCCTTTACAAAAAAAAAAAAAAAACAACTCATCCAGTTGGATAAAAAGATCAAAAGGGAAAGACCTAGCAAAATGAAAAGAAAGAAACAGAGGGGAAAATCAGAATTAGAACACAGCAGAGAAACATAACTTGACTCAGATCTACCTTTTCCTCTCTTCTTCTTCCTTTCTCAATTTCTCAATGGCACTTTTGCGCTCCACAGACCCAAGGCTTGGACTAGAAGAGCTATGAGTAGGAGCCAATGAGGGACTTCTACTCTTTTGCCTTCTGTAGCGCTTGGGGGTAGGGGAGCGGCTTTTGTGACGCCTCACTGTTGGAGAACGACTCTTGCGTCGCCGCGGAGATATAGAACGACTTTTCCTTCTGTATATTGCAATAGAAACTATTCAGCAGGTAATACAAGATTACACATTAAATATTCTCTTGCATATCAAGTCAGCATCAAGAGACAATAAGCAGGAAACGTTTACAGTTACCTCAGATACTGTTAAGAAGCTCCATCTTTTATCACATGAAGCTAAAGTCAGAATCGAGCAACAAAAGCACACTGACCAGCATTCATAACCTGCCGACCTCCCACAAGATAGGATCAAATTGAATTTCCTTAATATCACGAGGAATGCTATGCGTCATCTTGTTTTCATTACACTGTCTATTGAAGCCCTGATGTCTATCTAAGCTTCCTGTTGATTTTCAGTGTAGAAGCTCCCAAAACCAAATACCCACCAGCCAGATCATGAACATTCACCAAATTCTTTTGTACTCTTTAAAGACTCAGCTTGGTCATCAGGAAGTAGGTACAGACCAGGTAGAGTTTCGAAGCCCATACAGAGAGAAGTCGCAACTTAAACCCAAGCAGCCAAAATTTAATAGTCAAGCAAGACTTGAATATCAAGTTTGCGTCTGCTCAAAAACTATGCCCACCAAATTGCACAATCAAGTGGCATAAACTCACTCATGCAGTAAGTTACATGCCGAAAATTTCTAAGGACTGCATCTTCATATCAAACCTTTTTCATGTTTTCACTAGAACATCGAGTCATGTAACGACTCTTACCTGACAATATGCATCAAATTTTTCATACTGCAATGCCTCAGCTTACATCTGATAATAAAATGATACTCACATAACATCTACTTTAACATCTCGTAGCATCAAGCATCCTTCACATTCGGAGCTAAACCACATTCATCAGAAATATGGGTGAAACAGCAACATCCATAGAGGAAGGATGTGCCTCGCGCAGGACGTCGATTTGCATTTCATTTCAGCAAGAGTTACACGAAAGCCGCTTTCTTTCTTACAACTGTTAAAATTAAATTACGCCAAGATATAAACGGGATCACCTGCTATAGGAATAAGATGAATAGGGAGAGCGGCTTCTGTCTCTTCGACTCCTGCGGCTATACCTATGCCCCAAAGGAGAAGGTGAACGCCTTCGTCTATATGTAGGTGAACGAGACCTTGATATATCGCGAGGCATCTCCACCAATCTTAGCTTCACAAGAAATCAACCCAATATGAAGTTTCCTCTATTAAAGCTCAATAAAGAAACGGCTCTCTCCTGCAATGTCAAAGCAGTTGAAATTTACTTATCAAAGACGATAAATGTCAAAATAGTTCAATTCAGTAAGTGAACAGTTTGCTTCGTTGAGAAGTGAATCCACAAGACAAAGATACAGGTTCCAGCCTAGTTGCCCACATACCGAAGAAATTCATCAGCTGCAACCACAAAAGTGCAGGTGACTCGAAAACCTTTCCATTTTTAACTAGCGGGTGACAAAAACCCTCCAAAAGTTTCTCAATGGCACTCGAAAATCGATGCCAAGACATCATTTTGCGCACGAATTAGGGCATTGAAGGAGCTAATATAGCTCCAACCATACAGAACCATGTAGCAAACAACAGAGGCGAAAAAAACACCACCACAATCATTCTCTTCCAGAAAAAAAATCTCTTGGCTCACGGAAAAGCACAAAACAGCTCAAACATCTCCAATCACCATCTAATCAGCATCTTGCCTCAAAACCAACGCTACCCAAATCCATGCACGTCACTGCACTCCCGAAAGGGCGAGACTTTACCGAATTGGACAATCGAACAACAAAATCAACACCAACCCAGATCAATCCAGAACCGACAAAATCAAAGTTCAACGACAAAGAACGACGGGCACGATCATCGCACAAACACCGCCACCGAGGTCATCCCGCGAGATTGCAAGATAAGGTCACCAATTCGACCTAACAAAATTACCAGTCGCAACAACGAGGAAGATCCAGCGGCGGCCGATCCTCTCATGTAGAATCCCAGAGAGAGAGAGAGACAGAGAGAAGAGAGAGAAAGAAGAGAGAGAAGGAAGAGCTACAAGAGGAACGGATTGACCTACGAAGAATCAGAGCATGCAATGCAGAGAGAGAGAGAGAGAGAGAGAGAGAGTTTGGGGCTTTTTTGGAGGTCACAGGTTGAACCCCTGTAAGAATCTAGAGAGGGGCGGCTGAAATCCTTTGATCGAACCGGTTCGCGACTGAACCGGTTTAGTCATAGCTTTTCGAACTAGTCGGCTCGGTTTTGAGCACGATAGAATATGAAATTTATGAATTTTACTATATCTTCAACCATGTCTGGTGAATTGAGATAATAAGATCGGGATTTTTTTTGCATGTACAACATATTTAGAAACCGCATATCAATGTAAGTGATATTATTCTTGTTATCGGTGTCTCCCAATTCCAATAAAGATAAACATAAAAAAAAATGAAAATCCAACTAATTTTTAAATTTTCAACCACTGGGATTCGACAACTTGGAAGGGGGAGGTGAGGAATTCAAATCCCCACCTTTTCAGAGGAGGGATGAGTGGGGACACGTAAGTTTCAGGAGTGGGTTTCAACTCTCATGCTCTGCAAGAGGTAGGGCAAAAGAGTAGAACTGAAAAAAAAAAAAAAAAAAAAAAAAAAAAAAAACTAATTTTTAAATTTTCATGTTAATTGTTAAAAAAGAGTTATCAAAAGACAATCTTGTGCCCAGATTGTTAGGCCACGTCAAAAGCACGCCAGCCAAAAGAAGTGCAATCTAGATCTTTAAGAGAAGTTTGTACGAATAGAGTGACAACATCTCTTTAGGCCGCCATCGTCCTCTCAATCTCAAAAGTATATCAAAACCAGCATTACAATTCAATCGAAGAAATAGCACATGTTGTGACATAGAGTTTGCATGTGCACTAGAGATGGTCTATCTTTATTGAGACAAAATCATTCACAAAAACCACCTTTAACACGATAATGATATTTAAACACACAACCCTTCAATTAATAAGAGAGATAAGTGCACTAGAAACCTTAAAACTTATTGAAAAAGTACAATTTTGAAAGTTTTAAAATTCGATTATACTTTTGTGAAAAAATTTGAAAGTTTTAAGATTCGATTGCACTTTTGTAATATGTTTTAGAATTCGATTATACTTTTTTAAAATTTTTAAGAATCAATTGTACTTTTATGACAAAATTTTGAAACTTTCAAGGCACTTATCCCTTAAATAAGAAATACCACATCTATGTAGTTTGCGGCTTTAGAAAAAAAAAAAACATTATACGATGTCGTTCAACATCGTAAAACAATGAAGGGACTGTACAATAGACCTGATATTTACGGGCATCATTAACCAAGCTAAGAAACCATTATGCATTTCAACTCACATAATAAAGTTATGTACATCTATCCATCCTAAGTTTTTGCAAATCATTTAAGTCCTTGCTATTAATGAGGCTATTAAGATAATCTAAGCAAGCTTGGTTTATAACAAATGTGTGATACTTCAGTGTATGCTTATGGTAGTACCTTTCAGTAGCAGGGTACACCATAATCATACATGTCATGTAGTTTTATTCTCTTCTAACATCAAAATGCTATGAATTTCTTTTTTATTATCGTGATCCATATCTACAAGACAAAAAAAGGGGGACATTAGGCGAGTGTAGACTCCTAGATTTAGATGATGGCAAAATCATTCAAAGCCCCACTACATATCCTTCTCAAACCAACGAAGCTATTTGAAGAGATAATAATATGAGCCTAGAATTGAAATGGGAAAATTCTCACAAGTGCACGCTTAATTAATTAATTTTTATTGCTGGAAATGCACAAATGAAAAGTATTGCCAACCCTTTCTCACATTTTGCCACTAAAAAACCCGAAATTGCATAACGAAAATGGTAAAAATCTTTCTTGATTCACTGCTAAAGAACCTAGGAATGCACAAATAACTTCTAGCGATCAATCCATAATTATTGCCAAGTCTTTCTCACCTCTCTCAACCCAAAGAAAGAAAATGAACTCTCAATACCAACTAAGGTGTACAATCTAAACCTTAAAAGGCAAAGAGCTTATTGCAGCATCTCAAAACCACAAAATCGACCACAACAACAAAGGTAAACGGCCTACGGCGGCATCGACAAGATAGATTAGCTAAAAAATAACGAATCTAGTGAGAGAGAAAAAGCGCGATTGTTCACCTTTGTGCTCGAGCCTCTCGCCGCTTAGGTGAACCTTTGACATGAACTTTGTTGGGGTGGCGGACCAAAGGAATGGAGGAGAAAGTGAGAATAGGGTTTTTGAGAAAATAGCTTTTATACCATAGAAATAAGAAATCTTATCTACCTTTATTTCACTCTTACATACGATATTTTCATCCACCTTGGATTCCACTTTTGTTCAGCCTTATCCTACCTTGTGTCGCAACCAAACACGGGATTTTGCCTTAATTCTAGTCACCAAACATTGCCTTTAGTTCTAACTTTTTTTTTTTGCATGTATTTAAGTCCTAATACCTTCACACTTATGCATTTTAGGACTTCCTTAAAGTTCGTCAATTTTTTGTGAAAATCACATGCGGGTTTTTTTTTTTCTGATTTCACGTGGTTGTTAACACGATGATGGAGGCTATTCGAACATGAAACGACATTGTTCGAATGGTGCCAAGTATTTGACACAAAAAAGAACAGTGCCACGTCAAAAAAAAGAAAATTAAAATTCAAAATAAATTGAAGGCTAAAAAGGGAAAAAAAAACTTGCAAGTGTTTTTCTTTTTTCTTTGGGGAGCAACCTCTCTTCGAAATCACGACTAGAATCGCCCTTACTCCAATGATGGCGGCACCACCCCTCGCCACCACCGAGAAGGGGTTGGCCGTCCCTTGTGTGGGCTTGCCCTCTCCCTCCCTCCCTTTGCGCAAATAGTAAAGAATAGTGCCATGTCAACAAAAATTAAAAAAAGATTAAAATTCAAAATAAATTGAAGGCTAAAAAGGGAAAAAAAAACTTGTGAGTGTTTTTTTTTTTTTGAGAGCAACCTCTGTTTGACATCGCGACTAGAAGCACCCTCGCTCCAATAATGGCGGCACCACCCCTCGCCACCACCGAGAAGGGGTTGGCCGTCCCTTGTTTGGGCTTGCCCTCTCTCTCCCTCCCTTTGTGCAAATAGAGGGGGGTGGCATCGCCACCACGTAGATTTATTGAGGGGCTGTGGTTGTCAAAGTAGTGGCCTAGCGAGGCCGGTCATTCTTGTCTCGACTCAAATGAGAAATTATTGGCCCTCCTCAACACAAAGTGAGAAAATTATCAAAAAAAATTCTTAAATTTATTGTAATTATACCAATTCAATTCACCTGGCCAATTTTGATCGGCCGATGTTAATCAGGATAACTTTTAATAAAATTTCATTTTTTCAAAATTTTTATCAATTTTTTTCCTTTTCCTCTTTTTCTTTCCTCAAGAAGGAAGAAGGGGAAAAAGAATAAGAAACAAAAAAGGAACAATAAAAATTTTTGCAAAAAAATGAAATATTATTAAAAATTTCGTCATCATTTTCAATCAGTCAAAATTAGCTAGATGAACTTGACACAATTGCAAAATGTTTGGGATTTGGCAAAAAAATAAAGTTATGACTGAATTTACATAATTATAATAGATTTAAAACTTTTTTGGTAATTCTCCCGACACAAAGTGGTCGGTTGTCATAGCATTCCTCCAGCACAACCCCTCCCTCAAGACCCCTATCTCTTTCGTCTTTCTATGTTTTCCTTAATGTTTACAAAAAATTAAGAAACATTGATTAAAAAATGCCACGTAGATTTCTCGTCTACTTGGGAAATTAATATGGCTAAGTTAAAGGATTCAAATTTCAAACCTAAACAAATTTAGGTTTCGAGTGTTGGTTCGACATAAATTTAGAACTGCGATTGTCATTGTCCCTTTCTATTTTATATCTTAACCGGCAATTTTCATACTAGCGTTTGATAAACCTACTTGTGTGCAAAAAATAGAAGCGGATGGTTTGTGTAGTGGGTGAATGGTGGCAACTATCCTTACCCAATTAGCTAAAAATAATTTTAAGAAAGTAGAAGTTTTACATAAGATGCAACGCGTTGAAATCTTGTAATCAAAATTGTCTACAGATTACTGCCATAAATTGATAGCTTAGCTATATGAGGTCTTACCCTCAAAATTATTTCCTTTCATAGGTCAGAGGTGCAAATTCTGCTTATTTGGAATTTGAACTTTGAGCCAACCTACATTACTCTTATCCAATTGGTATTTTGGTAAAGGTCATGGTGATAGCCTAGTCCATGTTGTCCATATCGTTCATGGTTTGTTAGGATTGATGCAACATTGAACTTGAGAGATCCACAAGCTAGACATTCCGTGATGGGATGTGGAGACTCTATCATGATGCCCACATTAGTCAGAAATATCAGTCGCCTCATCTTACGATCGTATTTTCCATATCATGTTACTCTCTAGAACTTATTAAAAAAAAAAAAACGAGGTTAAAACTTTTGCAAATTGTGCAATGTGATTGTTGAAATTTTCTCACTTGAATACTCAACTTGCATGTTTTATTTTCTAATTGGCGTCCTTTTATGGATTTTGACAAATTATTTCATATCATTCCTAAACTTTTCTCAATTGGATCCTTAAACTACATATTTTCTTGCTAACTTAGCCAATGTTGCATCGGCATCCTACAGGCAGCTCTATCGCCCCGCGAGCCTGGCTGAACCCTAGCCGTGCTCAAGCGACGATGTGGCCCTCCTCTCTACGTCTCTTTCATTATCCATTTGTTGCAATGAGGAAGGGCCGTTGTCTCGTTTTCTCCCCCCGGCATCTCCATGGCTGCTTGATGTTCAGCACGACTTTCATCACATACATGCTGAAAATCTCTTAAACATTCTACACTTTGCTAAATTTCATCTGAAGTTAAGTACCGCAAACTTGATTACAAGCCCCGTATGAGCTAGGTCTCTGCTTTTGTCGCTATGTCGGGCCGAGAGAAAGTGCCTTGCATGCAGTGGCGACTGGCGAGGGGCGCAACCTCACATAGGCACAACAACGAAATGCAACCCTAGCCAATCTTTGCACACGTTTGTATGGATGTCTTTTTTCTTCCCCATGCTAATCTAATTTGTTAGACGTGATGGACACTTATTGGTCTAGGGTTTGAAGTCTATGCAGAGTTTATACTGCGTATGAAAGATAAAAGAGATCGACCATAAACAATGTAGTCTCACATCTTCTATAAGGAAAACACTTTGGATGGGAAAAAAGCGTAGAAATCTGCTTATGAAAGATACCTTTCATGAAATCGACCTTTTGGATTCTGCAAATAGTTTGTAGGCTAAAACACATTTCATTGGTAATTGTTATCCAATGGGAAAAGGAGATTTTTTTACCTAAACTGATCATCTTTGTCGTCATCAATTTGAACTTATACTGAACCCGATCTTCACGAAAAGTCGAAACCTTTGCTTTCGCTAAGATTATAGCAAAGATTGTATTGTAACTTGCACATAATTACTTATGGATTTTGCTTTGTCAAATCTTGATTGATTTTTTTAGATTCGAAAGCAGCTATTGCTTTGCCTTTCTCATGTTCTTAAGTTAATTGTTGTGTTGCAAATCATAAGATGAACGCAGTTCGATAGTATTCTACTTACGGGTGATTGGCAGGCGGAAATGAGTGTGTTCGGGCAATACTCTTATACGTAAAAGCTCAATTTGTCTATCTTTAGTTTGGCCCGGCCCAAAATTACTATCTAAATGACATGTGATGGGCAGTCTTGGACAACACATTAAGCCCAACCCGTGGATCCAATCCGGTCGAAGCACGCCCACTGATCACCTCTTCTGTCATTGAGACGAATACTTCAGCTTTTTCCATTATGCCAAAGCTTGAACTTTTTGTCGTAGAGAATCCTTCTGGACCAACCTGAGATGTCCGTCATCGACTCCCAGGATCGGATACTGTGAAATATTATAATTTGCGAACTTGACAATACATGTTTTGAAAGCTGCAGTGTGGAAAGTTGGGCGAGTGAGCTGTTACTGGTTTTGTCTTTTTATCATCGAACGGTCATCCATTCCAAGGATCGGATACCCGAAGATCCACAGAAGGGCCCCCCCACAATAATTTATTCTCCAAGATAAACTTTCCCAAAATGCTTTCACAAATCTTCCCAAAAGATAAACCTATCCTCTTGAACATGGTGAAGGTGCAAATTAACTTGCAAGATACCAGCAATTGATCCATATATTATTTCAAATTGGCCTTTAAGGCTTCAAGCAAAGTGGTAAAAGTACAATTGACACCAGAAGTAGACCCACCATGGACATTGAATCATCCTCCACCACCACATTCTCAGCACGACCAGATCTCCCTATCTCAAGAAGGATGAACCTTGTGAGATGAAATCCCCTTCCAAGCAGACTTCATGGAAGCAGTGGCCGAGTTGACCGCAGCCTCAATGTACTTCTTGGCGGCCGCCGTGGCCACCTTCTCCATCATGTTCCCCATCCGCCTGGCCTTCTCCGCCGTCTCCAGTAAGCTATCCATCTCCTTCTTCGCCATCTGGTCCATCTCCTCCTCGAACCGCCGCATCTCCTCCATCGCCTCCTCCATGGCCGAGTCAAGGTAGGCCTCAGCCCGGTCCACCTCAGCCTCAGCTGCCTCGGCCTCGGCCAGGAAGTCGAACTCCGCGGCCGCCCACGACTTGTAGGCCTCGACCTCGAAGAGCCTCATTAGTTCCTCAATTGTGGCCGGGTCGAAGTTCTTGTCGTGGAGGGATTGGTCGGAGAGGAAGGTGAAATGGTTGAAGAGATCATCCATGGCTGCGGTCTGCCTTGAGAGTGAATAGTGAGAGGAGGAATTTGCAGATCTAGAGAAGAAAAAGTTGGGTGCGATAGGACAAAGATGATCATATCAAAAGGGTGGGTGGTGGGGTTTGGCTTTTTGTGGAATAATAGAAGCCACTCGATGGCAACTTTTGAAACGTACATTTTTTTTTCTCATTTTTCTCTTTTTGCGTCATCCATGGACATGGCCATGGGAAAAGTCCTTAGGAAAATATATAGGATTTTAAGTTGAAATTTTTTTTCAAAATACAAATTCCATTTAGTAAATTATAATTTAAAAATCAATTACGAAATAACTTTGAGCAAAATAGTATTTAGATAAGTTATATTTACAAAAAATTTATTATTAAAAAAATTGATCAGTGAAGGACAGTAATTGTCGGCGATTATTGCCGCGTCGGTGTTGACGACCATCGTCTGAGGTTGCTAGACCTCAAACAGCCGCTAGAGACCACCGACGAGGGTGGCTTGAGGTGGGACAACTGGCGGTGACGAGGGTCTCTCTTGTGTATTGCGACCCCTGGCGAAGATTACACAACCATCGCCGAGGGTCATGCGACTTAAATACTGCCGAAGATCGCATGACCCACTGGCGATGGTCGCCTTGGTTGTTGTGACCATCACTGGCCTCTCTCTAGTTTGTTGCCCGCCCTCTGCAGTCCTGCACAATTTAGATGTTTGCCTCAACGAAGAAGATGAATAGTAACCACCGCGGGTGCACGACCTCGACGAGGGTCTCGCCTGTGTGTTGCGACCCTCGCCAGGGGTGACCCACCGGCGATGGTCGCCTTGGTCATCATGACCATCACCAGCCCTTTCTAGTCTATCGCCTACTCTCTGTAGCCTTGTGCAATTCGGACATCTGCCTCAACGGAGAAGACGAACAGTAGAAACAAAGGCAAAATCAAAGGCTGAAATCCCAAGGCATCCCAAGAGGTGCCTTTTCAGATTGCTAGCTTTCCTCTAATGGAGTTCCTAAAATCTTTCCCAAATACTTAATATTTGGCCAAAATGCCTTTAGGCGTCTAAAGCCCATTTCTAATGCAGGTTCCAAATGAACTCGAACTTGGCTGTCTATATGTCTATAGAATACCCGGCAAGTGCCATGAAGCGGTTAAGTCCGGCTTTTTGCTTGTACAGGTCGCCCCAGCCTCCACTTTTCGTAGGAAATTCTTGAATTCTCCGATAAACCACGTTGACAACAGTCGGGTTATTGCTCGGCATCCTCGTCCTTCCAACTTGAGGCATGGATTCAAATTACCAAATCCGTCCATGAGCTGTCTCCGATGTTCGCTCAATACGCACAGGATAGAAGGACTGTCACATCCGACGGGAATTGGCTAGATTCTGAGCCTCGGACACTCGATTGACATTAAAAAACAACAAGAACTTATGTGTTGCCCCACTTTGCGGTGCTTCGAAAAAGCAAAGGACGTGGAAAGAATGGTCTTCATATTGGGCTTGAGAGTAGAAATACATTCGTTTCTTAATCCCCAAAGCTTGAAAGGGCTCTAGGGATCGGATCGTTGGAATAAGATCTCATCGTTCAAACGAGGGATCGTCCTTTTTCTCTTTCGTGTATCGCATTAGGTGAGAAAGTTTATTGGATCCTTTGAACTTGACCAATATCTTCCATAAATTTTCATTTACTTATCAAAATCAATGTCCAATTACCGATTTTCATAGTATTAACACGTAAGAAATTCTTGAGAAAATAGATTCATCAGAAGTGAGTCGAAAGAGGATATCCAAATGCATTTGTATTGGAAGTAGATCAATTTATGTTACTCAATACAATATAGATGATTTATTTTGAATACTCATAACCTTGTAGATATAGGATTGCATGGGCAAATTCCCGATATGTGGCTGGGCTTAGCAATTAGCACAATGGATAAAAGGATCTTGCAGACCTTCTATGGCCCCGGTGAACGGCGACCTTCACAATAACGGTCCCGAGGTGAAGATTTTTTTTTTGTCGGGTAAGTCCCAACCTACACAAAAGGCATAACCCTAGAGGAACAATTTCTCTAGAATGGCAATGTGCCGTAACATCTTTTATATTGTAATTACCCAATACAAAATTGTTGTGACTTATTTAGGTGTCAATAGGCCGTGATCAACGACAAATTCTCACTCGTTGTTGGCGACCGAATTGAAATTACTCAATACGAGAATTGCTCTTTTTACAAGCTTTTACATTGTATGATACTCAGTATTGAAATTAAAACTATGGTAAAATGCTATGAGGCGATGATTCCTTGATGGATTATCTAGACTACTACAGCAGCTCCAGCTCTATTCACCTTTTTGAAAATGTCAAAGCTTGACATTTATACGGGAGGAAGAGGACTATAGATCCACATGGGCTAATTTAATGAAAATCATCCGTCGATTGTCACATCGAGTCACGACCTAACATGTAAATTTTAGATATTCATTGCGTACAACATTGAGAGCGAGAACCGAACAGTCCCTTTTAAATGGGAAATACAAGGAAAAAAAAAGCAAAAATGATAACGTTATTAATTTGGCATGTTGCGTCAATGTAATGAATATAAGGCTGTCGTGCCTTGGATTCTCTCAGGTTGTGAATTATGGTGGACCCTGGATTTTTAAGCTCAATCAAAGTATGTTGCGATGATTTTTAACTCTTCAGTTTTAAAATTTGTAAGCTTGGTTTTTTACTTTTTAACATTTTATTCTTAATAAATACTAAATATGTCAGATGCTGTAATGTAAGTAGGCATTTTTCAGTCAAGTAAAAAAATATCGTAATTAATTTTTTTTTTCAATTTTTACTAAAAAGTCATTAGTTACATAATTTCCAAACCCATCCAAATAAGTAGATCCTCCTTTCACATAGCCACATTAAACTCGTCGGCTACTGGTGATGCGTTTTCAGATTATGTGTACATGACGATTTGTGTGCATCCTTAAAAACTAGAAGAGTTATGTCAAAAATTATACTCATTAATTTCCTAAAATCCATTTTGTGAAGTCACCATTTATTGTCGCTTTCCGAATATTAGGTCAACTGGACCCTAAAGTCCAAGGTAATATAGGATGGCCACATGTCACTTAGGTAAATGAAAATTTAAAAGGCTTTTAATTTGGGAAATTCATTTATCACCATCTCAGTATCTGATAATGTGCAAGGAAGAAATGGTACGAAAGATATTTTTTTCCCCAATGATATATGAATCCTCTCTTTGATTAAGTGGTATGGCTATTTACCAACATGTGTTAAGCATTTAAAATATTTCCTAGTTTATTATTTGAAATGAACTTCGACACGAAATTTTAGAACATGGGGATTTTTATAATGGTTTTTGCGCATTGGAATTGAGCTTGAAAAAACCGATTTCATAATTTGCTTGTGTTTATTTGTCCCTGATTGTCGATTCATCTTCGTGTGTAAGGATTTCAGCAAGTCGGTTCAATTAATCCTCGGATCTTCTTGAAATGCAATGGCTTTAAATCGAGTCTCGGAAGATGGGATATGTTTGGGATTAGAAAATCCTATCAGGTCCCGGATGGATTTGGGATTCATATATTATATTGCATGCATTCGATAATGAATGTTTTGAGTGGGACGATGCACTTTGTTTGACTTAGTTATCTGCACTTTGTAGATGGTAATTGATATTTTAATATGTAATCAAGATGTCTTTTCGTCATTATGTTACAGAATTTACTCAGTAAATATTCATTTGGAGAAAACCATAATTGAGAATGTTTTAAGTGACTATTATATTTCCATGTATATAAATAAATACAGTACAAGGTTTTTTTTTTTGGTCGAAATAAGAACTTTCATTAAAACTTGGAAAGCTTACAACCGGACGCTAGAGCGTCGGCATATACCAGGTCTAGCAACAGGTAAGGTGGATATATGTTCCAATCCTGGGCCGAAAAATTGAAAAGCTGGGCCTTAGTGGCCCAGTCAGCCACAGCATTTCCTTCTCGCTTGCAGAACCGAACAACTAGGTTTGGGAAGATGGAAAGGGAATCGGTGGCTTCCGCTAGCAAAACGCGAGCCTCCCATGGCGGCAGTTCTTCTCCTGTAACAGCAGCTACAACTGTACTACAATCCGATTCAAGCATGATTGGAGCCTGATGAAGCCCTTGGTGCAGCAGATGGCGGAGCGCGAATGTGAGAGCCTGAAATTCCGCGATCAAGGCTGATGTTGCTGGAAATCGTGCTGTATAAACATCAGTAAGGCGACCATATTGATCTCTGCAGATCGAAGCCATCGATCCGTGTGTGCTCCTTGGCTAAAAAGAAGCGTCGACATTACATTTCAAAGTGCCTGGTGCCGGTGGATGCCAGATCTGACTGTGTTGCTTCTTTCCTGTAGATCGTGATGAAGAGGATGAGAGGGAAACCTCGTAAAGTTGCGTCTGTGAGAGTGCATTCTCCGCTGCTAAAGAAGGATCCGACCGATCACCCCTGAATATAAAACTATTCCTCATTCGCCAGATTTGCCAGAGGACATTAGCGATGAGCTCCAGAGTAGGTGAGTTATTAGGCGATTCAGCTTTTTCTGTCAACCAAACTTCTATACGAGTGACCGAACTAAGCTGAATATCTATATTAATCTGTGGATGAAGCCAGATGCCTGTTGTCCATGAGCAGAATAGAAATAAATGCTCTAATGTTTTTGGAACTTGCTTGTTACATACCTGACAGAAAGGTTCTGAACTAATATGCCTTGTGAATAAGTTGTCCTTAGAAGCAATCGCATTTTGGCAGACAGACCAGAGAAATATTCGTAGTTTTGGGACTGTACGGTACAAGGTTAAATGTTGTTATTATGGAAAAAGGGACAAGTTCCCCCCTGGCTTGAAGGCCTTGTCAAGTTCCCATTGATCATGATCATGAGCCTCGAGTCCTAGCTCATGCCCTGTGAGCTCAAAACCATCCAGCCATGCTCGTGCACTAAGCTGGCTCAGCGCAATTGATTTGTACCTCGAAACTCCGACGAATTTGATCTCGGTTCAATGGTTAACCTCCAATCTCTGTTCAATGGTTAATCTCCGATTTGATTTTCTACTCCAAATAGAAACCTTTGTGATTGATAATCCTTAAATTTTCCATTTAAATCTAGTTAGATCCTCTCAGATTAGGGAGGAAATTTGCTGGTAATTATTAGCAATTTTGTGGGGCAAATAATTTTTTAAAAAATATAATATCATGCCTTGAAGTCTGATTCCGTTATATCCATTTCGAATCGATATTTTCCAATAGTTAAAAATAAACAAGAACTCGAGATGTGTTGCCCCACTTGCGGTGCTTCAAAAAAGCAACGACGTGGAAAGAATGGTCTTCGACTCTTCATATTGGGCTTGAGGGTGGGATTACGTTCGTTTCTTAATCCTCGAAACTCGAAGAAGGCTTTAGGTATCGGATTGTCGGAATGAGATCTCATCATTCGAACGAGGGATCGTTCTTTTCTCTTTCGTGTCTCGCATTAAGTGAGAAAGTTTATTGAATTCTTTGAACTTGTTAGCTGACATACTCAAAAAAAAAAATGTGCAAATGTTTTTTTTTTTTCTATTTTTGGTCTAAAATTTCGATGGAAGTTCAATTTGATTAGATAATATTTGGGTCACTTGAAACACCGCACTAGAGACCAAAAGTGGGCAAATAACTTGAGTGCTAGAGGCATCTTTGGTCCAACATTCCTCAAATCTAAAAGGAGACAATGGGGCAAGGGATTATTCACCATAGGTATTGAGGAGGATTGATTTGTGATCCGAAGCAATTGTGATGAGGTGAGTGACGATGGCTTTCTAAAGCTCATGACACTAGTCTGGGTGACATTTCGACTGGTTCCATGGACCACTATACCTATCAACTGTTCAAAATACTCCGAAATGAATATGTTGGGGACATTTCGACTGGTTCCGTGGATCCACCTGGAAATTGTAGTTCTCGATTTCAATTTTTAAAAATCAGTCATTAGTGAGCGATTCTAAATTACGAGTTAATTGTCATCAAGAAACTTGATGCTTCCGCATCACTTTAATAATTCAATTTTACAGAATCTTTAAAGTAGATTATTTTCATTTGAAAATTGTGTTTGTAAGATGGTCACGCGGGGAACTTCGCATCTAGGAAACAAAAAAGAATGTAATGATAACGCAAATTATTATTGTTTTAAAAATATTGGTTATCATAAAATTGAAGTTGAATCGATATTTAAATAGAGTGTTTCTAAATTACGAGGGCCGATAATTTATATTGTAAAATCTGTGTAACAATTAAAGTATATCGCACCAGCATTTGCATTACTTTTTCATATTATGAAAAAAATTTCTTTATCAAGCTTAAGTAACTTAAGCATTTCACTCTCTTAGAGAGAATTGGATGGCTCTAAATATCATTTGCGTACAACATCTCTTCTAAAGTCTTGTATTAGTAAAGTTCAAAGGCTCTAATGGTGGGTGCCAAAATGCAATGCCAAACCAATTGAAAAGAACATTCAAGAAATCACAAAAATATTACAACAATAACAACAACAACAAAGTAATAATGGTGCATTTGTTTTGACAAAAATGAATCATTCGGAAAACATTTTTTTTTTATAAATAATTGTTTGTATCACTTACAAAAACGAATGAATAGAAAAAAACTTCACCATTCATGAAATTGTTTAAACATAAATTGTTATTGATAATAATAAAATTCTCATTAATTAATTATTTCAAACGATATATACGATTATTTTTAGGGAAATATTTTTTAAATCATTTATTTTTTTCTAAACAAAAGTAGTTTTGGTAATGTTATAAATGCTAGATATCATCAACTTGACTAACTTTTTTTTTTTTTGGTCGGTCCTACGCTACTCATACTCTAACTCTCACTTTTAGACTTTTGCCCTGCCTTCTTGCAGGGCGTGGGAGTCGAAACCCACTCCTGAAATGAAATCGTCCCCATCCCAAGCCCCCCCTGAGAAGGTGGGGATTTGAATCCCCCACCTCCCCCTTCCAAGTTGGAAGGGTGGCCACTGGGGCGAACCTCCGGTGGTTAACTTGACTAACTTACTATCTTCAGTTTGTTAAGTAATCACCCCTATTTAATGTGAAATATGGTTACTTTTTACAATAGGCATTCATGAGTCACTCATATTGCATATGAAGTCCAAATAGGATTCAAAGTACATGCTAGATGTCATCCAACCAGTGTGGTCTCGGTTTAAGTTTCTTCGGGAGCATTCTAAAAGTAAAATCTTAAATGTGGGTTTTGATTGTAGAATGCATTATGCCTCAATTTTTGACCAGGAAAATTACAATTGGCCAGATGGTTATTGACCCCCCCCCCCCCCCCCCCCCCCCCCCCCCCCCCCCCCCAAAAAAATCCAGTATCTTGATTTTGGCATAAATCCCACGATATTTTTTAAATTGACTTTCAATGTCCCTAGCACCGACTCCGACCACAAGTTCACCTTAAGGTCGATCACGTGACATCACGTGACCATGGGCGGTGAGGAGTTCAAGGGCAATATCGTAAATTGCCTCCTGATGTTTCAAATCTTTCAGCATTGTGCTCCCCATCTTTTGAATCAGTTGCGATCATTCCCTAAAATAATTGTGGAAAATGAGAGAATTAATTGTAATTAAGGAAAAATGATAGGGAGTGAAATCAACAAATAGTTCTAGGGATGAGAGATTATAGAAATCATTTTCAAAGGAATATTTACTCTAATTAAAATGCTCAAGTCAATCTTAGGTGAAAATTGATTGAAGACCTAAGCAAGGGATCAAGGACCTCCCCCCTCCCCCCCATATTTCTTTTTTAGTTTTGTTTCATTTTTTAAATTCTAATTAAAATCTTGTAATTTACCATTAGTATAAGGAGAAGACTGTAAAGAATTTTAAAAGATCATGAGGCATATTGCAAAATTTACATAGCAAATTTTGAGGCAAAATTAATTCTTGTCTTAAAAAGACGATGCTACCTTCAAGTTCTCTTGAAGATGGGTCATGTGACATCCCACGATTAAGTGAGAATGTCATTAGAGTCAATGCTGAAGACATTGAAATCAATTTGAAAACAACAATGATTGATGCCAAAGTCGAGATGTTATGAGGCAAGTTGTGACACTATCACAATTTGGAGGGCAAATAATAATATTCCATTAGTAACTTCATTTTAAAATAGTCTGACAAAAAGCACCCACGTGAACATATAAGTGGGAATAAAGGGTAAGAGTTTATGTTATTGGAAAAATAAACATAACATAAATATTCATTACATTTGGGAAAAAAAACAACCATGGGGGTTGAAATCATAGCGTACTTTCGATTACGGGGAGCATCAACTGGTCTAGGCGGTTTCCGGCTTAAAAAATATGTAATTGGTTATAAATGGATAGTTTGCAATTCCTTATGTTGAACCAGTACCCTTATTATTGACTAGAATTTGGACTCTTGCATTTGAGAATGCACCCTCTATTTACAAAGAGGAAAAGACATAAGAATCTTAAAACATAGAATTAGGAAACATTCAACTCTCAGAAACTCTATCTTGAACCCCTTTCCATTTGTTTGCACAAATATCAAATGTATTTAAATGATTGAGGAGGTTTAAGGGGGCCTTATGAGTCAGAGTGTGCAAAAGAACCGAAATCGCTTGGAACCGAATTGGATTGTTCCATTCGATTACTAGTTCTAGGTATGGACTCACCCATCTAGACCGAACCAATACACACACACACACACACACACACACACACACACACACACACACACATATATATATATATATATATATGTATTTTTTTTTTTTTAAATTTTTGTGTAGAGCATCTATGTTCTCTTGAGTTTGATGTATTTGAGCCCAGAGATGACCAAAGTGAGTTTGATTCTAGCTTTGGGGGCTCTTCTTCTTCTTCTTTTAAATTAGTGGGGGACTCCCTTAGCGAGTTCGATTCAAAATAGGAGAACCTCTTATGGGTGTTTTCCATGACTGGCAAATAACTTGAATGCTAGAGGTGTTTTTGGTTCAACATTCTTTAAACTTGAAATGAGATGATAGGCCAAGGGATTATTCTCCATAGGTGTTGAAGAGAATTGATTCGTCTTCTGAAGCAATTGCAATGAGGTGAATGATAGTGGCTTTCGAAAGCCAATGACGCCTGTCTGGGTTGGAGCTATGCCTATCAACTATTTAGATTACCCAAGAATGAATTTGTTGGAGATATTTTGACTAGTTCAATGGATCACTGGGAAGCTATAACTGTCAACTGTTCAAAATACCTTGGAATGAATTTATGGGGGACATTTCGACTGGTTCATGGCCCACCTGGGAACAATGGTTCCTAGTTCTAATTTTTTGAAATCAATTATTAATGGACGGTTCTTGGTTGCAAGTTGGAAACCACCCATCCTTGAACCGATTATCCCTACTCACATGTTAATTGTCATCAAGAAACTTGATGTTGGCCCATCACTTTAATAATTCAATTTTAGAGAATCTTTTCAGTAAATTATTTGACAAAACTATATTCATTTGAAAATAGTGTTTGTTGGATGGTCACGAGGGAAACCATGCATCTAGAAAACAAAAAATTGTAAAGATAAAGCAAAATTGTTCTTGCTTTTAAAATAGTGACTGTTAAAAAGTTGGAGTTGAATCGATATTCAAAGTGAGTGTTTCTAAAATACGAAGGCCAACTTATATATATTGTAAAATCTGTGTAACAATCAGAGTATATAGGACCAATACTTGCATTACTTTTTCATATTATGACAACAAATTCTTTATCAAACTTAATTAACTTAAGCATTTGGCTCTCAGAGAGAATTGGCTGGCTCTAGCACCATTTGAGCACAGCGCCTTTTTCAAAGTCTTGTATTAGTAAAGTTCAAAGACTCTAGTTGTTGGCGCCAAAATACAATGACAACCAATTGAAAAGAACATTCAAGAAATCGCAAAAATATTGCAACAACAACAACGTAATAATAGTGAATTTGTTTCAATAAAAATTAATGATTGAGAAAATATTTTTCTAAAAATAATTGCTTATATCGCTTATAAAAATAAATAAATGGAAAAAAATTTCACCATTCACAAAAATTTTAGACATAAATTGTTGTTGACAATAAAACATTTTTCACTGTTTAATTATTTTAGATGATAAATACGATCATTTTTAGGAAATATTTTCAAGTCATTTATTTTTTTTCTAAACAAATGAAGTCTTGGTAATATTTTAAATGCTAGATATCATCAACTCGACTCACTTACTATCTTTAGTTTGTAATTTAGTCACCTCGATTGAATGCGAAATCTGGTGTTATTTACTCAAATTTAATGGGTGAACTTACCTTCCACAATAGGCATTAATGGGTCACTCGACCACGTATGAAGCCCAAAAAGGTTTCAAAGTACATGCTAGATACTATCCAACCACTAAGATATTGGCTTAAATGGTAATGGAATTTGTTTCTCTTTTTGTGATCTTGGGGTAATTCTTTTTAGGAGCATTCCGAAAAGTAAAATCTTAAATTAACCAAACTAATGTAGGGGAAGCGCGCCTTTAAGATTATTCTGGAAAGTGGACCGAGACTTGCGAAAGCAGTCCGAACAGCACTCTCGGCATGGAAAACAAAACCAAACTAGTCAAATATCATCCTAACGATATTTTAAAAGATTGGCAAGATGTTACAGAACTTAGAATAGTAATATTCGGAAAGAGAGAAGTAGGGTTGATATTGTTCCGCCATTGATTTAGTAAATTTTCTTCTGCTCATCACATTATTTTTTAGCTTCATAATCCATAAATCCACCTTTTATCTGTATGAATCCTTAGCAAAATCATGTCATTTTCCCTCTCCCATTTTTTATTCCTTTTAATCGGCAAAATAATTTACTTTTACCCAATTTTCCAACAATTTTAACAGGAGGTAAAGCCACCAAGTCGTGGTAATTCAATCTCCCAAGCAAGAAAGTGACTAGATTGGAAGAACTTTTTGGAGGACGAGGACAAAATTGAACAAAAAAGGCAAAAATCTTGTGCTGCTTTTTCCTTTTACGTGAGTGATTTATAATCTTTTGCAGCGGCCCCTCCATTTCTTCATCTTTCAACTTTTCAACCCTAAAATTCTCTCTCTCTCTCTCTCTCTCTCTCTCTCTCTCTCTATTGGCTAGCGGCTCTGCTACAATGCGTGGCGTCTCTAGCGGTGGGCAAGAAGGGATGGCGGTTGGTGGGTTGTTGTGTGGTAGTCATGTGGCGATCGTGCGGCGGGTGATTGTTGTGTGGCGGTTGGGTGACGATCGTGCGGCGGTTGTCAGTCGGCAGGCGGCTGGTAGTTGAGCAGCCGGTGGTGGTGGTCATCAGCTAATGGGGGTGGCCGATGAGCTGTGGGTAGTGGCGATGATGGTCACCGGCGGTTAGGGGTTGCGGTGACAACGATTGGGTGGCGACGACGATGACGATCATCGGCGGTCAGCTGACGATGATTGGGCGGCACAACGATGACAATTGTCGGTGGCCAGCAGTCGGCCGACGATGGCCATGGGTGGCCGGCAGTTGGTAGGGAGCCAGTAGTGGCTGTAGCAAGGAAGAAGAACAAAAGAAAAATAGAAAAGAAAAAACTGACTTATTTCTAGAAATTGTTTTTAGGATCAAAAAGCTTTTTTTTTTTTTTTTTTTCTTATTTCTGTTTCAAATCTATTCCCTAGCTACTTTTCTATTTAGGGGAATAGAAAAATAAGTTGACGTTACAAAATGGATTTTCTATTTTTTTTTTTTGTTTCGGGGAACAAAAGAATAGAAATTGAGAGAAACGGAAACGTTGCCATGCATGCTCTTAGTGTTCCTATAACTAGTCCATTATGTATTGTGTAATTTATTCCAACGAACTCTTGTTTATGTATCGAAATCAATCTATGACTACTGATATTCATAATATTAACACGTAGGAAACTCTTTAGAAAAAGGTTCACTGAAGTGGGTCGAAAGAGGATGTCCAAACATAATTATTATCGGAAGTAGTTCGATTCATGTTACTCAATACACTATATTGGGGAGGTTCGGATACCTGGAGTGCTATAACTTGGCACGAAGGGACACTTAAGTGCCATAACTTTGAAATGGTATACTTAAGTGTCAATATCGAAGTAAAATGGAACACTTAAGTGCCAATTTGGCCAAAAATCGGCCAAAATGCAGACGTGGCATTTTCTGGCGACATGCTTAACCAACGTGGCAATTTATTAAGAAAAAAAAGCACACGTGGAGGAGGAAAACGATGTTGCCCCATCTACTGTGCATTTGGCCAAACAAAACGACGTTGTTTTTCCTTAGTGCTAAATGACGTCGTTTTGCTTATTTGGATTTTAACCGTTTGTCCATCGGTTCACACCAGATCTGACATCCTCTCCATCGCCGTTCACAGCTTGCCGTTCGCAGGTCGCTGTTGCGCAAGTCATCGCTCGCCGTCGTCGCATGCCGTCGTCACTCGCCGTCATCGATTTGCTCAGGTTTTTTTCTCTTCTTCCTCTCTCCTGTGGTGAAATTAGGACTCCGACTTGTTTATTAGGGCTTAGACTTGAAAATTGGGGGTCGGCTGGGAAAGCTCAAGCTTGGATGGTATTGATGTGAGATTTATGGCTCAGATGTGGTGCTACAATCCTATTAGGGGGTTCGAATTGACAATTTAGGATCGGCCTCGAAATGTAGGCTCAGTGTAGGGCTCGGTGTAGGGCTTGATGTCACCTCATCCACTGTGATGTGTGATTCATTCAAGATGTTGAATTGTGATGTGCGAAAGTAATTTGTAGTGGTCCGATGTGAAATGTGCGATGATGATTGGTGATTGTTAAGGTTCAGAGTATTGGATCTTGGACATGTTCGAATCGAACCTCTTGTTGTCGTGGGGATGGGGACTTATGGGTATTTTTTTAATAAATTGCATTGTTGAGGACCCATGCTGAGGGATCTCTCCATATTTTAAAGGAATGCGACGACATAATCAAAGTAGTCGTCGGGTCCCATCTCTATTTGTCCTTGACATGATGCCTCTTTTTAAGTTACAGCTGTCGTTTGACCTATGTGTCACGCCCCGATCCTCAGGCATGCACATCCTTCACTCTTGGTCGATTTTATAATGCGATATCCCAGGACAATGTATCACCGACCCTTTCATTTTTTTAAGCACATGCGGAAGCAGTTAAAATCCCCAGACAATAAAACGATGGGATAGAAAAGCAGGGCCACATTTTTCATATTGAAATTTATAACCAAACTTTTGTACATGACATCAACTAGAGCACTTCATAACTATTCACATCAATTGGAGTTCACAAAAGAAGATGGAATCTCAATCCCTTCAGGTCATACTCAAAATCTCTCTCGGTATTATCTTCTTCTTCCAAATATCATTCTACTCAGGTTTCACCTCCGAGTTCTCCTTCTTAGGCTCCTCCTCAGCTCCTCAGTGGGGTCCTGAAATGTTTTTCCCCAAACTGGGATGAGACTACGTCTCAGCGAGTTCTACCCCACTAAGCCCAATTAGTAAACCATTATACTAAAGGCTGCCTAAACACGCATAGGTCAGAAGACGTACCTTAGCATCAGATCCCACCTGCAAGTCAGTACAATTCACAATAGGCACTCAAGCAATCATATCACTGATCAAAGCATCAATCAAATCGACCTAGTCGATTACAAGCCAACAAGACCACTCACGGTCATTCCCATTCAGTCAATCAATTCACAACATCAAATCAAAACAATGATCAATCGACCTCGTCGATTACATGTCAACCTGACCATTTTCCAGTCATTCAAGCTATTGCTATTCAGAGTCCCACTCGACAACTTTCAATATTCAATGGCTTTACGGTCCCACTCGACCACTTTCGATATTCAATGGCTTTACGGTCCCACTCGACCACTTTCTAGATTCAATGGCTTTACGGTCCCACTCGACCACTTTCAAGAATCAATGGCTTTACGGTCCCACTCGACCACTTTCAAGAATCAATGGCTTTACGGTCCCACTCGACCACTTTCAAGAATCAATGGCTTTACGATCCCACTCGACCACTTTCAAGATTCAATGGCTTTACGGTCCCACTCAACCACTTTCAAAATTCAATGGCTTTACGGTCCCACTCGACCACTTTCAAGAATCAATGGCTTTACGGTCCCACTCGACCACTTTCAAGAATCAATGGCTTTACGGTCCCACTCGACCACTTTCAAGATTCAATTTGGCACAATTCAAAGCTCAAATAAATAAACGGACTGCGTCACGACAATCGGCACGAGATTTCGATCGTCAGCCATCTCAATCTTAATTTCCGAAAAATAATTAATTAATTAATTAATTTCGTAAATTAATTATTTAATATTAAAAATTCCATTTAGCTCAAAATAAGGCCCAATTAAATAAACGAACTTCACCACGATCATCAGCATAATTTTCCGGTCACGAGCCATCCCAGTTGAATTTTCAGAAAATAAATAATTATTTAATTAATTTCGAAAATTAATTAATATTAAAAATTCAATTTAGCTTAAATTAAATCCCGATTAAATAAACGGACTTCGCCACAATCATCAGCATAATATTCCGGTTCCGAACCATCTCCCTTGAATTTTCAGAAAATAAATAATTATTTAATTTAATTCCGAAAATTAATATTTAAATGCCCAAAAATCTCACTTAGGCCCGAATCGCCAAATTGAAGCCCAATTAGGGGTCGGAAAATTCCCGAGATACTTCCAATAAATAGTAGACCACGTCTACTTGCTAATTGCGCAATCAATTTATTTAAATCACATCACAATTGACTAATAATTGCTAATTAATTCTAATCTAACAACCTAAACATAATTAATTAAATCTAAACCAACCTTAAAGCATAATTAGTCAACTAATCCAAGATTAGTGAGATTACTCACCAAATCGCGCGCAAATCGGATCAATCCGACGGTGGCGACGCGAGGAACGATTCTTCCCAAAGCACGGCTCGGGTTCGGGGCCCGGAAACGGCCCAAAACGGCCTTGAACAGTGCTGGAAACCCATTTTTCCAGCTGCTGTTCATGGCCAAACGAGGCTGCTCCGGTGGCTAAGATGGCGGAGCAAGGCCGGCGGAGGGCGAGGGGAACGAGGGGGAGGTCCGGCGGAGCTAGGCGGTGGCCCACGGCGGCCGGAGGTGGCCAGATCGGTGCGAAACCAGGGCGAACAGCAACTGGTTCGCGCGGCCTGGGCGTGCGTGGACGGCGGAACGGCGGCGAGCGCGCGGGCGCGGAGTGGGGGGGGGTGCGGCGGCGGGACGAGCGGCTCCGTCGAGTTGCAGCCGTGTGGCTTCTTCTTCCTCGTTTCTGGTTTTCACGAGCGAGAAACGAAGGGAAGGGGAAGCCTTCGGTCACGTGGGGGAAAAAAGGTGGGAGAGAAGAGAGAGGAGAGAGAGAGAAGAGATAAGGGAGAGAAAAGTGAGTGGTGGGGGGGGAATCGTACGAAGGGGGAGGGAAAAAGGAGAGAGGAGAGAGAAAGAAAAGAGAGAAAAAGAGAAAAAGGAAAGGAAAAAGGGAGAGAAAGAAAAAAGGGGGAGAAAGAGAAAAAGGAAAAATAGAAATGCATAATGCCTTTATGCAATTTTCCTTTTCTCTTTTCCTTTTCCTTTCTATTTTATTTTGGTCTTCAATCTTTTTCTTCCGATAATTTCTTTCTTGAAATTTCGGACTCGTCAATAAATTGACGAGCGATGAGACGAGCATCCAAAAATAAGAATTATGACGCACTTAAAATTCGATTCCCGAAATCGAGTTCATTTCGTGGTTAAAAATCGGTCGGACGTGATATTAGTCCAATCAAACAAATAGAGTAGCTTTTAGGGATTTTACTTTTATCATAGATACATCCCTTAACGGCTTCACTCAATAGGTTAGTTAACTCGTGAGTGATCAGCTCAGAGAAAAAGGACCGTAAACATGTCGACGAAATGCCCATTTCACTTTATCGAAACGGGGTCGAATTTCAGGATGTCACACTATGCATCTTCCCTCTTTCTTTCTTTTTTTCTTTAATAGAGAGTGTAGGGACCTTCACTTGCAATTGTTTGTCCTTTGTGAATGTGGTCCCAAAAGTTAATTGTATATTTATCCTCTTTTGTTATAGAAATGGCTCATGATAAAGACTATGTTGTTGTCATCGTTTACTACGGTGGAGATTTTGTGATTAGGGAGGATAAGTGGGAGTATGATGGGGGAATGATGGTACTATTTTTGTAGATATAAAGAAGGCATCTTATATTGGATTTGTTAGGAATATAGTGACATTTTTGCCTTGTAGAGTACAAAAGTTACTGTACTGTGTTCCTGGGAGAGGCATAAGAGATGATTTGAGAGTTTTGGAAGATGATAATGGTTTTAGGGATGTCTTATATCATTATCTTCATGGTGAAGGGGCGAAAGTATTTGTTGAAAACAATAGTGATAGTGAGGACAAAGATGATGACAGAGATAGCACCCAAGTAGGAGAAAGAGAATATGGTATTCAAGCTAGTACTGAGGTTAGGGATAAAGCAGGGCATGATGGACAGGACGGGGAGGAGAGGGGCGCAGATGTTCTTCACCAAAGCGATTGTGACATAGGTGATGTCACCATCACTAAATTAGATTGGAAAGTAGCTGAATCCAGTGATGGTGATGATGACGATGGCGATGAAGGGTTGGCTGCTGAAGCTGAAAATTTATTAATCTTAAGTGATGACGACGATGAGGAGCTTACATAGTCAAGGAAAAAACAAATGGACTTTTTGTCAGATAGATTTGCAACTTTGCAGGTAGCTGATGAAATTCCAAATAGAGACGAAGGCTCTGCAGATGTTGGTGTTGCTGGCCAGGAGACAGATTATGAAGAAAGTATCGACACCGCTACTTCCCAGGATGAACTTGAAGAAAATCAACGAGCTGTACGTAGAAGGAAAAGTAAGTTTCCTTCCTATGATTCATTCGTTGCCTCTTCTATTTTGTCAGTAAGTATGAAATTTCATGATGCGATACAATTTAGGGAAGCTATACTGAAGAACTCCATTGCTGCACAAAGAAATATTGATTTCATTATAAACACTAAGAAATTTGTAAGAGCTAGGTGTTCGCAGCAAATTGTCTATGGAAGATTTACGGCGTGTTTGTTAAGAAGAGTGGGTCTTTCCAAATTAGAGCCTACCAAGAGGAACACACTTGTTCCATTAATTTTCAAAACAAAAGGGTAACAAGTGCATGGCTGTCCAAGCACTTCTTCGATCTGATCAAGCTGATGCCCGAGATAAAAATTACTAACTTTAGGATGCTGGTGAAGGAACGTGTAGGCATCAATGTATTTAGGAATCAGTGCAAAAAAGCAAAGAAAAATGTGATAAAGATACTTATTGGTTAGTATGCTAAGGAATATGAGCAGGTGTGGGAGAATGCTTGGGAGTGTAGGCTGCAAAATCCTACAAGTAGAGTGTATATAGAGGTGGTTGAGAGACCGCTTCCTGATCATGGGACCAAGTTCGATAAGTTCTATGTGTGCTTTGATACATGCAGATGAGGATTTTTAGCTAGTTGTAGACGGATTATAGGATTGGACGGTTGTTTCTTGAAGGGCTTGTGTAAGGGAGAATTGTTGGCGGCGATTGGAAGATATGTGAATAACCAAATGTTCCGACTAGCTTGGGCTATTGTAAAGATTGAGAATAAGGACAATTGGTCCTGGTTCTTGAAAAATCTGATGGCTGACTTGGAGATAACAAATGGGGAAGGGTGGGCATTCATGAGTGACCAACAAAAGGTAACGCTTGCTTTTTGAAACATTTAGTCAATAGTTTGCTTTGTAATATGAATATGTAATTTGCTCTAGTATTTCTTACTTTGAATTATTGTAGGGATTGGTTCCGACAGTAGCTGAATTATTGCCTTATGCTGAACATCGAATATGTGCGCAGCACATATATGGAAATTGGGCAAAGACCTACAAAGGGGATAAGTTGCAATTGCAATTTTGGCAATTAGCAAAGAGTGCAAACATGGCTGACTTTAGGATAGCCAAAGAATGACTGCTTCAGTTGACAAAGGAAGGTTGTGCTACCCTATTTCAACTAGCATCGAAGCATTGGTGCAGGGCATTCTTCAGTGAGGAGTTCAAGTGCGATAACATCGACAACAACATTTGTGAAGTATTTAATTCGAAGATAATAGATGCCAGATGCAAATCAGTCATCTCAATACTTGAAGATATACGAGTTGCGGTTATGACTCGACTGCAGAAACAAAGAGATGAGGCTGCAAAGTGACAAGACGATATGGTCCTAAGATTGCCAAGAAATTGGATGAGAACTTGGCTGCAAGTAGGCATTGTCATTCCATTTGGAATTGAGATGACAGATATGAGATAATGAAGGGTGCTGATAAGTATGTTGTCAATCTAGGAAGTAAGAAGTGTTCATGTAGAGCATGGCAAGTAAGTGGAATTTCATATGCACATGCCATATGTGCCATCCAATTGAAGGGCGACAATACAAATGATTATATCGATGATTGGTACCATAAATCAAAATACCTTGCTTCCTATCAGTTCATGATGCAGCCGATTAGAAGTAGCAAGTTTTGGGAGCCCACGAATCATGAAGCATCTCAACCTTTGTCACTGAAGAAGAAAATTGGAAGGACAAAACGAAGACGAAGAATGGCGGAGGGAGAGGTCTCGGGTCAGCAAAGAATGAGCAGGCATGGTGCAAAGATAACGTGCTCTTATTGTCGCCTAGTAGGCCACAATATTAAAGGTTGTCAATTGAAGAAGCAACAACAACCGTTGAGGCAAGGTGAAGGGCCTAGTGAAGAGACAGTTGGAGAAATGCAAACAGCAGGGTCAAATGAGTTGACTGTTCTTCAGTTAACAACTAGAACCCCCGTAAGTCATGAAATTTATTTTATGTTTATGTTGCTTTGTCGTTTATCATAAAAATGTACATAATATCCTATTTGGCCTTGTATGTAATGTGTTTATTAGGTCACAAGAAGAACCCCAGTAAGTCATGAAACTGAACAACCTGTTCGAAGAAGGCAGGGTAGAAGACGGTTAGCTAAAGGATTGGCCCAAGCAGCATCACGGCTAGCTGAAGGATTGACCCAAGCAGCATCACAGCCAGCTGAAGGATTAGCCCAAGCAACATCACGGTCAGTTCAATCGACTGTTCTTCAGCAGCGAAAGAAATACCCAGTGGTAAATTCAACCATTTGTATTCAGTTTTTCATTTTCTTTACATTATTATATGTCCCGATATTATATTTATGGTGTCTTTTGCCTTTTTCTCAGGTTCGAAGAAAGCAAGTTGGAACTCAACTGCCAATTGAAGAGCCATCACAAGAGCCACCTCAAGGGTCATCACAGGGGCCACCAAAATAATCACTATAAGGGACACTACAAGTACCACCGCCAGTACCACTAGAAGGCCCAACAGAAGGAGGTGTCACTGAAGTTGAAGGGCTACACAGAAGGACAATTAGAAGAAGGCCAAGTGAAGGGGCAGCAACACAAAAGCCATCTAGAAGACACCCAGCTGAAGAATTGGTCGAAGAAGCCCCGACTGTAGCTGAAGGGCCCAAGAAAGCAAGAAAAAAAGCTAACAAAGCACAAGTTCTTGAAAGTGACGCCCCTATTCAAACAAGAGGGGCACTTAGGAAGAGGTTAAGATAATATGGCTATGGTCTTTATACAGATGAGCGTACTAGAACAGTTATTCTCAATATAAGTTTTATTTGCTGCATTTAATTTAATTGATGCTGTAGACTTTTGCTGACAATTTTTTTTTTTTTTGTAGCCTGGGAGAAGTTCAGAGGTTCTTATCTCAGGCTTAACTCAAGAATTAATGGCTACACCAACAAAAAAAAAACATCAACTGTGCCGACAAGAAAGAAGAGAAAGAACCTAGTTGCAGCTCTAGCTCAAGCTCATTTTGAATCAATTTGGCCTGGGACATTTGCAGCTCCATCTGAGTCAGTGGATACTGAAAAAGTTGAAGAAGAAGTTGCACGTTCAGTTAGAAAGAGTGCAAGAATTATGAATCAAGTGAAAAGCCCATTGAAAGGAGCACGGATATGGGTTGTCGTGCATATTGATTGATGAGATGAGACATGATAGGATTTGTGGAGCTTATGAGTCAAAACAGTTATGTAAACGTTAACATTATAATAACACTTGCTATGGATGGTTGTATTTTTTTTTTCTTTAGTTTGTCATTCATTGATATTGTGAGACTTAATTTCAATATCAATGAAATGATCTTGCGCTGCTTGTCAATTTTTGTTGTTTGTCATGAATTTTGCTTTGACTTGTTGCTGCTGCTGTTGGTGTTCTGTGGTGGTAGCTGGAGTGTTGGTGTGGCTGGTGGTGGTGGATGTTGATGTTTAGTGGTAGTGAGTTTGTTGTTGGGGTGCTAATGTGGTGGCTAGGGTGCTAGTGTGGTTGGTGGTGATGCCCGGTGATTATGGGTTTGTGGTGGGGGTTATAGGCTTATGCTGCACCTACACCTGGTACAAGTGTGCAGTTTGCACATGCTACACCATGTGTACTGGTGTACTGGTGCAAGCTAGTGCAAGGCTCAGCTTGCACTAGTACCTTGTGCAGCACACCACCAGTACGGTGGTGGCTGGAGTGCCTAGTGTGTATTGTGGCTAGTTGTGATAGTTGGTGGTGCAGCCAGTGATGGTGGCTGGCGCAAATTTTAGAGAAAACCCATAAAAAAATTGGCACTTAATTGGTCATATTCTAAAAAACTTGGCACTTAACCATTCAATTTTAATTACAACTGACACTTAACTGATCACTTTAATAATAACTTGACACTTAAGTAACCATTTTTTCATCGCGACTAGCACTTAAGTGATTACTAAATACAACTTATGGCACTCGAGTAATCACTCATGTTTGTCTTGTGTATATGTTGGTCTGCATCAAAACAGAAAAGATGATGGTAATTTAACTTATGGCAACTCCATGTGAAAGCACAAACAACAACAAAGCCACAATGATCTTGTGGAACAACACAAACTTCTTCGCATCTTTCAAAAAGAAAAAAAAAAGCCTACGTTTAATCTAGAACAACACCATTTTTAACTATGGCAGTTGGAGAAACTTTTTCTCATTTTCACGTACTTTATATTTCATCATAAAGTACAATAGACAAAAAACAACACCATAATAAATGCTTTGTAACACTTTCGCTCAATTTTCATTATTGAACTTCGCATCGACCCATTTGAAGTATTTGCACTTGGACGCTTCTTTATATCGGGCGTATCCATAAAATCTTCTCCCAGGATTGATTTGAGTTCATGATGTTCTTCTTGGACTCGATAACCCACAAAAACAGAAACGCTGACCTTTTTCTTCGCTTCGGTGAGAGGAAATTGAGGTGCTGCTGCGAGTTCTACTCTCCATTTCCAAGATTCGACGAAGGAATTTTGGGCAAATGAAAATTAGGGTTCGAGACTTGGATTCGAGTACTTCAATAGGGATTTTGGCCAATTTAGGGTTTTAGATTTGGGGCATTTGGGGAGACGACGTCGTTTTTGAAAGATTTGGGGCTTTTATTATGCAGGCGACGTTGTTTCTAGTGAGTTAGAGCTGACTTAGCTCTCCGGCGAGCCACGTAGGCAATAAAAAATAATAAAATATTGACACATAGGATTTCCGGCAAGGGTCGCCGAAGGTGGCACTTAAGTGTCCCACTAGAAAAAGAAAGTGGCACTTAAGTGTACAATTTTGAAGTTATTGGCACTTATGTCCTCCCGTGCCAAGTTATGGCACTTGGGCTGTTCTTTTGCCCTATATTAGGGTATACTCTGAATACTTGCGGGTATAGGATTGTATGAGTAATTTTTCAATAAATGGCTGGGTTAAGCATCTAGCACAATGGATAGAAGAATTTTGGGGAGTTTTCACGGCCCCGGTGAACGAGGGCCTTCATCATAAGAGTCATGAGGTAGCAAAATGCCTAATTTGGTAAGTTCTGACCCGCACAAAAGGTATAGCCTCGTGGAGCTATTTCTTTAGGACGATAATGTGTCATGACATCTTATTACATTGTAATTACTGTGACATCCCGATTTTCGGGTTTTAATTTAACTGGATAAATAGGATCCTGTCTCATCGCTCGTCAATTTATTGACCGGTCCGAAATTTCAATAAAGAAATTATCGGAAGAAAATTTGAAGACCAAAAGAAAATAGAAAGGAAAAGGAAAAGAGAAAAGGAAAATTTGCATAAAGGAAATATGCATTTTATTTTTCTTTTTCTCTCTTTTTCCTCTCTCTCCCTCTCTTTTCTTTTCTTTCTTTTCTCTCTTTTCTTTCTCTCTCCTCTCTCCTCTCCCCTCCCCCTCGTGCGATTCCCCACCGCCCATTCCCTCTCTCTCTTTTTCCCTTTGACCAGTCAATGCTTATCTCCCCACCTCTCTCTCTTATCTCTTCTTCTCTCTCCTCTCTCTTCTCCCCCTCTCCCTCGGAATCGACTTCTTCTTCTTCCTTCTTGTTTGTGCGAGCTAGCGAACCAGGAAGAGGAAGACAGCGCAGCTCGCCGAAGCCGTTGCCGCCGCGCCGGAGCCGGACCGCCCGCACCCGCGACGCACGCCCGCGCATGCCGTGCGCTCCGCTTGCGTCCGTCGCTGCTGCCGCTCCTCCCTCCGCGCGATCCAGCTGCTGCCCATCCTCTGTCCAGCTCCGTTCGGCCACGATCCGGCCACCTCCGGCCACCGTGGGCCACCGCTCGGCCTCGCCAAGCCACCACCCGCTCTCCCGACCTCTTGCCGCCCCCAACCCTCTCTCTTTCCTGCTGTTTTGCGGCCGAACCAGCAAACCCACGGAGTGGGTATCCAGCTGTTCGTGGGCCGTTTTGGGCCGTTTCCCGTCCCCGAACCCGAGGCCCGCTTTGGGAACAATCGTTCCTCGCGTCGCCGCCGTCGGATTGATCCGATTTGCGCGCGATTTGGTGAGTAATCTCATTAATCCCGGATTAGTTGGCTAATTATGCTTTAGGTTGGTTTAGTTTTAATTAATTAGGTTTAGGTTGTTAGATTAGAATTAATTAGCAATTATTAGTCAATTGTGATGCGATTTAAATAAATTGATTGTGCAATTAACAAGTAGACGTGGTCTACTATTTATTGGGAGTGTCTCAGGAATTTTTCGACGCCTAATCGGGCTTCAATTTGATGATTCGGGCCTAAGTGGGATTTTTGGCATTTAAATATTATTTTACGAAATTAAATTAAATAATTATTTATTTTCTGAAAATTCAACCGAGATGGCCTGGAACCGGAAAATTATGCTGATGACCGTGATGAAGTCCGTTTGTTTAATTGAGTTTTAGTTTGTGCTAAATTGAATTTTTAATAATTATTAATTAATTTTCGAAATTAATTAATTAATTAATTATTTTTCGGAAATTAAGATTTTGATGGCCGACGACCGAAATCTCGTGCTGATCGTCGTGGCACAGTTCGTTTATTTATTTGAGCTCTACGTTGTATGGAATTAAATAAATTGTGATATTTTAGGGATTTACCCTAAATTGATTTGGAATTGATTGAGATTGAATGATTGATTGGTAGATGGCCGAGTATGTTTGTTTAGCATTTATAATGCTTTGATTGAGTTGTAAAGTGGATGGAGTTATGAGAGAATTGGAAATACTCGGGATTGAATCAATCAGACACATTGTATAGACCTACTTGGTTCGGTGATTGGGATATCACTGACGAAAACGGCGCCTTAAAGAACGCACGTATCGGTCTAGTACATACATTATTGTGGACCTACGTGGTTCGGTGATTGGGATCACTGGCGAAAACGGCGCCTTAAAGAACGCACGTATCGGTCTAGTACTCGTATTGTTATAGACATGTATGGTTCGGTGACTAAGGACATCACTGGCGAAAACGGCGCCTTAAAGAACGCATACACTTGTCTATTAAATACATTGTTATAGGCATGTGTGGTTCGGTGAGTTGGGATATCACTGGCGAAAACGGCGCCTTAAAGAACGCACACAATTGTCTATTGAGTACATTGTTGTAGGCATGTGTGGTTCGGTGATTGGGATATCACTGGCGAAAACGGCGCCTTAAAGAACGCACACAATTGTCTATTGAGTACATTGTTGTAGGCATGTGTGGTTCGGTGATTGGGATATCACTGGCGAAAACGGCGCCTTAAAGAACGCACACAATTGTCTATTGAGTACATTGTTGTAGGCATGTGTGGTTCGGTGATTGGGATATCACTGGCGAAAACGGCGCCTTAAAGAACGCACACAATTGTCTATTGAGTACATTGTTGTAGGCATGTGTGGTTCGGTGATTTGGGATATCACTGGCGAAAACGGCGCCTTAAAGAACGCACGCAATTGTCTAGTGAATATGTCACTTTGGCGAACTTGACGCCCGAGAGTATTGACCTAGAACGGTCCGTCTAACATGTAATCGACTAGTTCGATTGACCAATGAATTGATCTGATTGTTGTGAAATGATTGATTGAATAGAAATGACCGTGAGTGGTCTTGTTAACATGTAATCGACTAGGTCGATTTGATCGATGCTTCGATCGGTGATATGATTGCTTGAGTGCCTATTGTGAATTGTACTGACTTGCAGGTGGGATCTGATGCTAAGGTACGTCTTCTGACCTATGCGTGTTTAGGCAGCCTTTAGTATAATAGTTTACTAATTGGGCTTAGTGGGGTAGAACTCGCTGAGACGTAGTCTCATCCCAGTTTGGGGAAAAACATTTCAGGACCCCGTTGAGAAGCTGAGGAGGAATCTAAGAAGGAGAACTCGGAGGTGAAACCTGAGTAGAAGGATTTTTGGAAGAAGAAGATAATACAGAGAGAGATTTTGAGTATGACCTAAAGGGATTGAGATTCCATCTTCTTTTGTGAGCTTCAATTGATATGAATAGTTATGGAGTTCTCTAATTGATGTCATGTACAAAAGTTTGGTTATAAATTTCAATATGGAAAATATGGCCCTGCTTTTCTATCCCATTGTTTTATTGTCTGGGGATTTATAACTGCTTCCGCATGTGCTTAATAATTGAAAGGGTCGGCGATACTAGTCCTGGGATATCGCAGTATAAAATCGACCAGAGAGAAGGATGTGTGCGTGCCTGAGGATCGGGGCGTGACAATTACCAACACAAAAATGTCAAGACTTAAATTGGTGTCAATAGGGTGTGATCACCGACGATCTCCTGCTTATTATTTGCTGCAGAGTCGGAATTATTCACTACGAGAATCACTCTTTGTATGAGCTTTTACATTGCATGATACTTGGTATTGAAATTACAACTATGGTTAAATGCTATGCCGCGATGATTCCTTGATGGATCATCTAGCTACTATAAGTTTATAACAGCTCTATTCGCCTTTTTGAAAATGTCAAAGCATCGACTTTATTGTTAGCTTTGAAATTTATGGGAGGAAGAGGACTATGGTAGGTACCGGTTGGATTGCTAAGTTAATGAAAACCATACGTCAATCGTCACGTTGGTCACCACCTACCGTGTGATTTTTAGATATCCTTCATGTACGATATTGGGAGCGAGAACCAAACTATCCATTTTAAATGGAAAATACAAAGAAAACAGAAGACAATGATAAAGTTGTTGAGATTAAGGCTTTAAATTATAGATTTGGTCCACGGAGTTTCGATTCATATCTCAATTTGATCACTTAATTTGGCATGTTGCATCGACGTAATAGACGATAAGCTATCTTGCGTTAAATTTTCTTAGGTTGTCGATATGGTTGACATTGGATTTTAAATCCAATATGCTGAGGTGACTTTTCAGTTTTCAGTTTTGATATTTCTAAGTTTGATCTTCACTTTTAAAACATTTAATTCTTTATAAAATTCTAAATATCTCAAATGCTTAATGTAAGTACAATTATTTTTAGTCAAGTAAAAATAAATTCGTAAGTTTTGAAGTTTTTTTTTTCAACTTTCATTGAAAAGTCAAAAGTAACCCTAATTTTCAAGCCCATTCAAATGAAGTAGATCCTCATTTCACATGGTCACATGAAACCCATCTGCTTACCGATAACTCATTGTTAGGTTTACGTGTATATGATGGTTTGTGTGCATCCTTGAAAACTAGAAGAATGAAAAGTTTCGAGACGTCATGTCAAAATTACGTTAATTAATTTCCTAAAATTCATTTTGTGAAGTCACCATTTAATGTCGCTTTCCGAATATTAGGTCAACTGGACCTCAAAGTCCAAGGTAATGTAGGATGGTCACATGCCACTTAGGTAAGCGAAATTTATGAAGGCCATTAATTTGGGAAATTCATCTATCACCATCTCAGTATTTGATTATGTGCAAGGAAGGATCAGTACTAAAAGTTACTTTTTTGTTTCCCAATCATATATGGAATCTTTCTTTGATTAAGTAGCATGTGTATTTACCAACATATGCTAAGCATGGAAAATTTTTCTTAGTTCTTTTTATTTGAAATGAACTTTGAAACGAAATTTTAGTAAATGGGGATTTTAAAATGGCTTTTGTATTTTTGAATTGAGCTTGACCGATTGTCTATTCATCCTCATACGTAGGGATGTCAGCAGACCGGTTCAATTGATCCTCGGATCCTCTTGAAATGTAGTGGCTTTAAGTCAACTTTTAGATGTTTGGATTTCTTTAGGATTAGAAAATCCTATCAGGTTCCGGACGAGTTTGGGATGATGCACGTTGTTTGACCAAGTTATTTGCACTTTTTTAAATGGTAATTACAATTTATATTCGTTGAGTTATGGAATTCACTTATTAAATATTCATTAAGAGAAAATCATAATTGGGGATGTTCTAAGTGAACTTTAGATTTCTATATATGTAAATAAGTGCAGTACGAGATTAAATGCTGTTATTATGAATTAGGGATGAGTTCCCCCAACTCGATTGCCTTGTCAAGTTCGTTCAGACTCAATTATGATCATGACCATTTGGCCATGCTCATGTACTAAGCCAGTTCAAAGCAATTGATTCATACTTCGAAACTCCAATAAATTCAATTGTGAATTTAAACTTTCCTAGGATTCTTTACTTCAATCCACATCTTATGATTTATGATATTTGAAATTTTTATTTGAATTCCGTTGGTCTGCTTGGGTTAAGGATTCTTACTATAAACAAACTTCAGGCCAAAATTGCATCTTGAACATCAGACGCCAGATCAATGCAAAAGCGGTTTTATTTGTTTTTAAAAAAAATATTTTTACAAATAGTAGAGGCAAAGAGATTGAGAAAATTAAGGAAAATTGAATTTATGAAATGGGTGATCAATTCCCTATTCAGTCCAATAGAATCAATTACTATTTATTGTCATGTTTTCATCCAAATATCTTATTGTCCAAAATATGATCAAAAACAAATTTAGAGCGCCAACAAACCAACCGGGTGCTTTCATCTGAATATCTTATTCTCCAATTACAATTTCATATTTCCTCGAGAACCATAAATTAAATCTAGTAATTTATTTGAAGAAATAAAAAATAATGAAAAAAAATAGATACATACAGTTGGGAATTGGACTTATAGAGCCGGACCAATACCAGTCTGGGCGGTCCGTTGTGCACAACCCCGGGATGCTATGTCATGTTAATTTATTTAATTTTCCTCGAGCGAAGTAGTTGAGGAAGTAACAAATACTCAACGCTTGCCGAGAGATCACGGGACCAAAGGAGTTTGCCGAATTCTCAACCTAATCCTTCTTCTCTTTCTTCTTCTTCTTTTTCTTCTTCTTCTTCTTCGCAGATCCGAAGCCCGATCCGATCGGAGCCGACCCGGGTCCGCACCCGCTTTCTCCATCTTCTCCTTCTTCTTCGATGGCGGCGAAGAGGGCGTTGTCGCCGCTGTCGCTGCTGCCGCCGTTGATTCTGCTGTGGCTGGCCGCCCTCGACGGCGGGGATGCGGTATGGATGACCCTGCCGCCGACCGGCACCAAGTGCGTCTCCGAGGAAATCCAGGGCCACGTCGTCGTCCTCGCCGACTACGTCGTCGTCTCCGACGACCACTCCCACATCCCCACCATCTCCGTCAAGGTTCCCGCTTGAATCCTTCGCTCCTCTCCGTTCCCGTTTGAAATTCGTCTTTTCTGTTTTTTTTTTTTTGGGGGGGATCGCTCTTGGGGGTTTTGATGAGGAGAGAAAATCGAGAACAAACGCGGCCGAAAGATCGCCTTTTTTTTTTTTGTATCTTCCTTTTGAGATTCTGAGGGAATCGATTGAAGACGAGGATCTTGGATTTTTCGGCTGTCTGTTGTGGTGAGTGGAGCCCTTTTTGCGTTACTGATTGCACGCGTGTTTGCGCACCGAAGTTTCGTGTAGTCTAGCGGATGATAAGCGTTGCTGATGGGCGGATGAGCGGTTGGTGCTTTAGAAGCAGAGGAGAGCCGACTCGGAAGAGAGGGAATTTTGTCGAATTTGGTAATTCTTTAGAGCCGGTCCGTCGACTTTCTTGGGGTCTATGTGGAGGGAGGGGATGTGAATGTGCTGCATGATTTCAGGGTTGGAACACCGTCTCTTTTAAGTCGAATTTGCGCGAATTGAAGGTGAGGATCTTGGATTTTTGGCTGCTTGTGTAGTTATTGGAGGCTTTCTGCGTTATGGGTTGCATGCGCGGTGGAGTTTCGTGTTGGTTTTTCGTAGCGGATGATGAGTCTTTACAGATAGCAGGATGAGCAGTTGGTGCTTTAAGCAGGAGAGAACCGACTCAAGAAAGAGAGAATTTCTTGAATTTGTTACTTGTTTGGAGCTTTGTCCATCGACTTTTTCGGGGTCTATGTGGAGGGAGGGAGGGAGGGAGGGAGGGGGATGCGAATGTGTTGCATGATTTCCGGGTCGGAATTCGTTGTTGCTGGGAGAGGCGGAAGGGGGAGTGCTCTTGTAGGCTCGGATCTCGATGGTGATCGGCATTTTTCTCCGTTGTTGGTTAGCATAATTGCTATGTGAATGCTTAAGATAGATAAACCTGCTGTGAGTTCCCATCATCGCTGCCAATTCCCCATTCTTTGATGGGGATTTGATTTTGTTGAATTTCGAACTGATGGTTTGATACTATGAAGTTCAGCTCTAGACACTGCACCTCTCCTGTATTTTTCTTTCGGGTTTTCTGAAGGGGGAAGTAAAGGGGGGGGGGGGGGGGAGTTGGTGCTGATGAGCCTCGAGTTGAACTCCCTTTGGTACCACAAATAATGGAATCGCTTCATAAAGGTGTTGCCTCAGCAGCATCCTAGTAGTTCTACCTTACTGACTACTTTGGCAAGTCCAAGCTGAATAGCTGATTACTGGTTGAGAGATCTAAGGCATTCACTTATCTTTGAAGATATCTGTGGCGTTTTTCCCTACTTAATATTTCTTACTTGCATTAATGCTTATTTTGTGGCACATCATATGTTCAAAAGTAAACTTCCGGCATTTTCATGTGCTTGTTGGTATAAACAGCTTCCTTTTATAAGAAACTTTGCAACTAGCGAAAGTAAATATTATTGCTTCTTCCATGATACAGAGGATTGACTGATTCAAAAGTGGAACATCGGATGCTACTAAGTTGCATAATTGGTTTATCTATTCTAGTTAACCAGAGAGCCAATTAGAGAGATATCTTCTAGTGATTTTTGAAGTCATTTTCTTGAAGCAATCAGAATATTAACAATGATTTTCTTCCTCTTTCTTCCTCAGTTTCTGAGCCTTTAGCCTAAATTTAATTGCTTAATGCCAATTCCATCTGTTTTTGTAATCCCTGTACTATGCCTCCCTAAAAAGATGATGAATATCGGATAATAAAACTTTAGTTGTGAGTCTTGTGTTGTCATATTCACTGCTAAAGATGGCTTTGGAAACCCCATGGAATTAATAACATGACCTTTTTACTCTTCAGAAAAGTTGATTTTGTTAACCTAACCTATTTCCATGACAATTTGTTTTGCACCTATAATTACAGTGAAACCTAACCTATTTCCATGACAACCTTAAGACATTCTTTGAACTTTGTGTATTGTTCATAGCAAGCACGGCTGTCCTTTCTCTTGAACATAATCTACATTTAAGACTTGCATATGGAATCAAGGCATATTGACTCGTATCCAAGTTGTTAACAAGTGAGCAAATCCCTACGATCTAACCTATTTATCTCGTGGACAGGATTTGGCACCTCAATACAGAATTGAACCTATAGCACCATGTCTTCCTTGACAGTCAAATAGTTCCTCATTCTTTGTGCTTTTTATTTCTGTGCCCTCATTTTTGGGAGACCTCCATAAAACTATTTTGTTTTTTGTTTTTTTTTTTAAATCCCCATTGAATACATCATTCTCAAAAGAAAGAAAAGGTGTCTAATTTGCTCACAGTGTTGCTTATACTACTTTACACCTTGACAAACTGCAAATTCATTGAGCATTTGTTTAAAAATGGAGCATATAGATAAACCAAATTACCTTTTCTTTCACATGCATGACTAGTGCCAAGTGATGTTTACATATGTAGATTTAAGTCTCGGGACACAAAAAGATGATTGATTGCTATATATGCTCTCACTGGAAAATTTTCAAAACTAAATTGGATGGTGCAAATGATGTTTTACAGGCCTTGGCATTAGCTTTTCAGAAATTGCGAGATCCAGTTTACTCTGTTGTTTGAGGCTTAGAGATGTAGACTTATTTGTAGTGTGTATTGAAAGACTTCCTTTGCAGTTTCTTCATTTTCCCATTAGTCAACTATTGCTTTTACTTCAGTAAGTCCTTGTATATCTCCGTTAGGGCCATATGAATGACATAGAAAGTTTGGAATAGAAGGTTAAATAAAAGACTTACGGTTCTAAGTTACTGAAGTCATTGTTGTCATTTCAAAATCCATTGTAAAAGTTCAAGTTCTTGTTTCTGGATTTGAGGATTATGAGTGAATTGAATTACAAGATTTTCCTTACCAAAAAAAAAAAAAAGAATTACAAGATTTAGTTGGAAAAGTGTCAAGCAGAAGATTACATGCATTGCGCATGATCCTTTATTCAAAAATGATAAACCATATGAAAATAAAGAAGGTCCTTGGTATCTATGTTTTCATCAGTAAGATATTCGTTATAGTAATGAGACAACAGAGATTATGCTAGATTTCCAACATTTAGCTATTATGAAAGCTGAAATACCTTTTAGGTAGTGATATAATTTGAAGAATAGTCTGATAATACTCTGCTTTCTTCTGAGTATTGGCATGTTTGTTCTACAGTAGACAAAGCCGAAGAACCTGCAGTTACTTGATTTACCTTTCCCTCTGTGCTCTCTTTTGTTCTTTTAGGAGATTTGACCCAGTTGATTAAAGTAGACAACTTAAGCAACGATGAAATATGAGATGAGCAACTGTGCTTTGACAGATGGTGCAAGGAGACCCCCTTAATGCCTTAATCTTGACTTTCAAAACCAACTCAATGTATTTGAATTCTATATGTAGGCGTAAACTGTTTCGGCAAACTCAGTGTTGTTCTTGTCATGACCCATCTCGACCAACCCTATTCCTTTGAATTTCTCTGTATTTTTAAGGGAAATGTTTTATTTGTCTCACTTCTTGGATTTTTCAATATTACCCTTCCTACTCACTGAACTCATTTTATCAAGTAAACACCCACTTCATAATGATCGCTATATTTACTCCATTAAATAATCACCCAAATCCTCTTAAAATGTTTCCTTTTTTCTTCATATGCAGTCTCTCACCATTGCGTGCCTCAACACTAGTTGAATAAATACTAGAAGACTTATGCCGCCCAAGGCATGAGCTAAATAAGTGAATAATTAACTTTCTTCTCTACTAACAAATGAAAAAAGTAGCCTTTTTCTCACATAGATCTACTGATATTTGGAACTAGATGAATGTTTGATTGAAGGCCAGCTCAAGCTTGTCAAATTTTGGCTTCCATCTTTGTAGGTGACTTCACCATATGGCAACAATCTACACCACAAGGAGAATGTCACTCATGGTCAATTTGCATTCACAACTAGTGAAGCTGGCAACTACCTGGCCTGTTTCTGGGCTGATGGTCATAATCAAGGAAGTGGAGAAACGAGTGTCAGTATTGATTGGAAAACTGGAATTGCTGCGAAGGATTGGGAATCAGTTGCAAGGAAAGAGAAAATTGAGGTAAGGACTGTAGTTTCTTGTTTAAATGGCCTGCAGTATTTCCATCCTAAAGGTAAATATTAGGAGATGATGCCTCTATATAGGGACTAATTCTTACGTGCCTCAGGAAGAGAATCTCCAACAAACTGGATTGTCTCCTAGACTCCAGAATTTAAAATTTCATACATTTGTTATGTCGTTGTCTGTATGTTTCTAACATGTGGACAATTAAAATCACAAATTGACTTCTTTTGTATTAATTTTCATTGGAGATTCGTAACTTGATATAGTAGTGACTAACTCTTAAGTGACTGTTTCTGTTGTTTTTTTCTCAACATGAAGTAAAGTGGTGAATCTTGTTAGAAGGTGGACTATATCTCTATTTTGAAAGACGACAACTAAAATATTGTCCCTGAGCCCTTTCTTTGTCTATTTTTTCTGGGATATCCATTGAAACTCCAAAATCCCGTGGGATTTTCTTCCGACAGTGGCTTTCTCAATGTTTCCTCTTTAATGTTCTACAGGGCGTTGAGCTTGAGCTCAAGAAGCTTGAAGGAGCTGTGGAGGCCATACATGAAAATCTGTTGTACTTGAAGAGCAGGTAATTTTTGCATTTCTATTTGATATTGATATCCTCCTTTCACATTTCATATTATTGTCCCTTAATCATTGCCTGTAATAACAGAGAAGCAGAGATGAGAATGGTGAGCGAAAAAACCAATGGTAGAGTTGCCTGGTTCAGTATAATGTCCCTGGGTCTATGCATTGTTGTTTCAGCCTTGCAGATTTGGTACTTGAAGCGATTCTTTCAAAAGAAGAAGCTTATTTAAGCTGGGACTAGCTACGTCACTGGTTAAAAGTGGATTCCTGAGACTTTTTGATTATTTGTTGCTATTGTAGTGTAGGAGGAGAAAAATTTTGACACAGGAAAGGACTAGATTTCACTGTTATAACAAGTAAACATTATCCTCATATCCTGCAGCAATGCACTCGTTTGTGGAGGCCCAATTTTGCTCTTCTGATTGCATGGTAATCCGGTCTGCTGTTAAGTTGAATTGATGATATTGACATTTGAGAAACGGTCCAAAATGCGTGGAAAGTTGATGTGCTGGGTCCTGTTTCTTTCAAGATTGCCCATGATTTTACCTCAGAATGGTAGTCCAAAACTTTGAGGAGCAACTTTAGTAGGTCAAATGCTTAAAGAGTCACAAAAATGTGGCAACGGGCATGGTTTAGCTTGCCAAATTGATTTCAGTCTTGTTGGTGATTTGGAATAGGCAAGGATCGAGGGAACCGAGTGATATTGGCTAGTGCAAATGCCTGTCTTACCATGTCATTGAGAAACAAATGATCTTTGGTGCCGCAGTCACTTAAAACAATCTCATCGAACACCCACAAATTCCGCAAATTGGTGAAGTGATTGAGTCTGAGCTTGCAGTTTGTACAGGTGATTCTGATCCGGACCGGTTCACATGCGATTCATGAACTCGAAATTTTCTTTGGCGTCTTCACTAACGAAACCAACTTTGGGGGTTCTCTTCCTTTTTGACCTTTGGGGTCGAGTGTGTTTCTTTCCTTTTGATACCTTAAATTAAGGAGACCAAACAAACTCTCGCTCGAATCATGCAAACCTTGGGATGTTTTAGATGCAGAGTATTTCATGAGCTTCGATGGCGGCGAGCTTCGATGGCGGCAAACGGTTCATGGTCAATTCGTTAAACAACATTCATACAGAGAGAGCTGACTCTTCCGGTCCACCCTTACAAGAGCATTTCTTGTTTTTCCTTTGTTCTATCTCTCTCTCTCTCTCTCTTTTGGGCGTGTGGCACAAACCTATTTACTCTGTGAGTTTTGAAATTCAAGAATATAACGCTGAAATTGAGATAAACAACAGACTACAATGAGATGAGAATGCTTGCACTTTTTAGTCGGCTCAGCCCATCGAAATCCGGTATCTTGTTGCGGAAAACTTGCTGAACTCCTCTTCTGCTCTGTCTTGCCAGTTTGTCTACTTTGCTCAACAAAATCTGAGTCCACATAAGCCCAATAGAAGTCGTCTGTTGGCCCGCTATGCTGAATACTTTGGACTCTTGAATTACATCGTCCATGCTCACACCCTTTAGATGCCTAGATTCTCGAACTGCTTTCATGTTTGATTTGAGCAATATTCCTAGGAGATCATTTTCATCTACTCCTTCCTTCATTGCTTTCTCTCTTTTGGTCATTACTTCTTTCAGCAATCCTTTAACTTTTATGGTCGATTTCTTTCATCCTCTTGTGCAGTTTAATCGGCAAAAGGGTGCATCTTTTTTTTTTGGCAAGTCTACTTCAGGATGAAGACTTTATACGTTGCATACACTCAAATCATTTTTATCCATTCTGTTGAGTTGAGAAGTTGGAAAAAAGCAATCTCCCTATATACTATCTTGCAATCACAATCCAACCACTATCCATGATTTGCAAAATCATAAGAAAGTTGTCTTCATAAATTTTTCAAGTTCCTTGTGTGGCAAGATGCTTAAAGATCCGCACATGATTTGCTAAACAATTGCAAAATTTTGAAAGGTTGCAATTGACTGTAGGGTGAGGATTGAGGATGTCAAACTAAATTCTGCTACTCTGTTTTCTAGTTAAGTGCTTTTTAAACAGTTCCACTATATCAGGATAGACTATTGCCCTAATCATCTTGACTAACCTCCACCTGAGGGTACTATATAAAGGATAAGAAATATTGTATATATATATATAGAAAATTGTTAAGTGATTTGTGATTTAATCTAAACATCTACATTTGTTTGGATTGGTTAATATGTGAAATTTTTTTTATAGGTTCTATATCTCTTATGTAATCGTAAAAATCTGCTAGTCGTGTGAAATTATCTAATACGAAGTATAATAATTCAAGATAATGATAATAAATAAGAAACAAATCAGATGAAGAAATGAAATATAGATGAAGATTAAGCTAATTATGATTTCAATCATAAAATGATATGAAACGTAATTAAAATAACAATGTGATCTCATGTAGGGGTGGTAGTTCGCACTCGAGCAGAGATCCCATTGATATGCGTAAATAGTTATTAATATAACAATGTGATCTCACGAATGAGCAGTAGTCCGCACTCGAGTTGAGATCCCACTGGTATGTGTGAATAGTAATTAATATAATAATGTGATATCACACAGGGGCAACAATCCACACTTAAGTAGAGGTCCCATTGATATGCATGATAAAAGAAAATGTGACCTTCTACCAGGGTGGTAGTCCGTGTGCGAGTAAAAATCCTACAAAAGTAAAAGAAGGGTAATAATATGAAGTGATAATGCCAACCAAAATTTGATTGATTATATCATTGAGTGATAAGAAAACTTACAAATAGTTGATACGAGTGATTGGAGATGATTACAAGTGATCAAAGATGTCTTGAAGAAGTGATTATAAGTGATGAGGAGTGATTACAGGTGTTTGGGAAAAGATACAAGTGAAAGATATATGAAAATGAAAGGATGTGATCAAAGGAGGCTTTTAGGATGTAGGAAGGCAAGAGCACAATAGTGTAAGTGAGTTGAAGGCAAGCGGTGATCCCCTTTCTTCTTTTACTCCTTTTATAAGCAGAGCTTGGATGAAGTAAATTTTTTTTTTGGACGATCTACAGTAGCATCTTCAGTCCATCTTCAGTCCATCTATAACATATTGAGATTCTTCAAATGGAAAATGATGATGTGCTTTGAAAATTCCTTTTTTGTCTTCTTCAATTTTTGTCTATTTTGGTGATTGGTAATTTCCTCAACTCGTCTCCATCGTCATCTAACAAGTTGATGCCATAACAATCATCTTCATTAGTATTGCCACTGTGATGGGATTGATCATCATTAGAGGAACTTGGAGATTTTGGAGGTGGCTTGGTGATTGAGAATGTCAGCCAATGCATGGCCATATTCTTCTAGTGACTGCATGGTAGCCAAATGAGCTTGGGCCAGTAATTTTTGCTAAAAAATTTCAGTAATCTTGTGATTAGATGATTTTTGATTTCACTGATTTAGCCAATTCAGAACTACTTTCTCGAAAAGATTTTATGTGAATTTGAAATTATCCCACCACTTAATCCTCTCCTAAGTAGGTGGAGGGGGTGTGAAGGATAAGAAGACTGTCTATAGTTAAATTCTCAAGCTGTTACCTAGGAAACTCCGAAATTGATGAAAAAATGCATAAGATTTGAAAATTGTGATTCATGATTGGTTGGTTTGAAATGGGTGTAAAAATTTTTCAAGCTGGTTTTAAATTGGGAAGATAATATTTCAATGACAAGACCAAAGTGACTTTACCATTTTTGGAACCGGAAAAGTAATTGTTCAGTATTAAAATCTATTTTGAAATAAAAAAACCAAATGTGACAATCATCTTCATTTTGACGAAAAAAAATATTTCACCGGGTTTCTTGATAATCCCAATAAGTGAAGTTGGAAGATATGGTAATTTGGTAGTTAGTCTAACTTCGAAACATAATTAGGTACGACGATTGGGCTTTCACATCTCTGGGGGTATGAGTTAAATGATTGTGGTTGTTGAATGAGTGATATTATTTGGATTTTTAGATGATGCAAAATGTTTAAATGTGATAAATTTGGTTTCAACAAGAATTTGTTTATAATAAGCTTGCGATTTTGATAGATTTGTTGGTGGATAATGCTAGTTTTCTATGGAAACATGTTTTGCATAAACTTTAAGATTTTCGGGATGGAAATCTCTTTTGACGACCATGAGATCTTGATGTTGGCTTTTGGTGATGAATTATGATTTGGCTGAAGATTGTGATGTGGTTGCAGAAATAGTTGAGGTAGAGGGCTTTGCTATCATAGAGGAAGGAGATGGTTTTATGACAATTTCACTTTTTATCTTTTCAAGTGATTGTGATTCTCTTGGATCGTGAGAGGCTAATGGTGATGGATTTAAAGTGATCTTAATTTGTTTTGATGGATTTTCTTAAGCAACATTTGCCCAAATTTTGATCGGAGCGGATAATGACAATGATTTTTGGGTTTGTGATCTAGATTGAGCTTTGTATAATTGTGATGAAACAGTTTCTGATTTTGCTTGGGAGAGTAATTGAGACAAGTATGGAGTAAGATCATGAGATATCAATTGTGATAATGGTATTTATTGGGCTTTGATTGTATCTAACCATATCTATAACTACTGAGATGATTGTGATGATGGTGGTAATAGTGGTGGTGATTATTGGACTTTAGTTGATTGTTGAGCTTTCATTATATCTAACCAAGCTTGGAGCTGGTCTACTATTGGTGATTGGGGTTGTGATTTTGAGGTTCCAGCAATGGCTTTGCCTTTATCTTTTTTGGACTTCGGCATTGTTTTCCTTGCAAAAATTCTTTTGTTAGAAAATCAGGCAAAGAATTTGATGATCCATTAAGGAATTCAATAGCAAAATCAAAGACAGATAATATGGCTTCAAAAATTTGTTTTGAAGCAATATTTAAAACATTTTTTTTTTATAATACTTCTTTTGCTGATTTACAATCAATACATAATAAAAAATTTTGATTTAAGAGATCACCTTTGAATTTATATATTGCCAAAACAATGGCTAATATTTCTTTTTTGATGGTAGAGTAGTTTGTTGAGTTTGGTTTCAATGTTTAGAAACAAATTGTGCTATTTGTTCTTTATTATTTTTTACTTGTTTTAGAATACCTCCATAACTTATGTCAAGCATCTGTTTCTACTATTTTGAAAGCAGAAGGATCGGCAAGATACAGGCAAGGTATTTCTTTAACATAGGTTTTGATTTGTTTAATAATATTAGTGTGAGTTGAAGCCCATGGTGGAGGGGTTTTTTTTTTTTTTTGGTAATCTTTGATGTAATGGTTAACATAAAATATTAATATTTAGGAAAAATCTATAATATAATTAAGACTTCCTAAGAATCTTTGCAATTGGATTTTATCTTTAATTTCGTCAGGAAATTTTTCTGCAAAAAGGATTGATCTTTCAATTGGGATGATAGTTTCTTGAGAAATATAATGTCCTAAGAATCTAATTCTTGTTAGAAAAAGTGATATTTTGGTTGGGGAGACTATTAAGCCATTTTTTTTTTTAATAATACTTATGAATATTGAGATATGTTTAAAGTGTTGATCTATACTAGAAGAAAAAAAATTAAAACATCACCTATATAAACTAAAATATATTCAAAGTAAGGATTAAAAATATCATTCATTATTCTTTGAAATTCAGAAAGAGCATTTTTCAAATCAAAGAGCATTACATTTCATTCATATTATCCAAATGTTACTGTAAATATTGTTTTATATCTATCCGATTCATCTATTTGAATTTGCGAAAATCCAGATGTCATATCAAACTTTGAAAATATTTTTGAGTCATAAAGTCGGTTTAGTAAATCCTTTTTGTTTAGAATTGGATATCTAATCCATTTTAATGCTTTGTTCAAAGGTTTATAATTGATAACTAACATGGATACTCCTCTTTCTAATTCAACATTTTTATTGATATAGAAAGTAGAGCAATTCCAAGGTGATTAGTTGTTTTTAATTAATTTCTTATCTAATAAGTCTTGAATTTCCTTTTGATAAAATTGTAAAACTTTTTGATTCATTTGAGTTGGTCAAACCTTTGTTGGATTTTTTTTTTTTTTTTGAGAAATCTAGTTCATAAAGAAGACTAACAATATGTTTTTTCCTTTCCCAAAACACATTGGGTAAGGTAGAACATATATTTTGTTTGATATGTTTTTTGAGAGAATAAATTTTTTCTTTTATTTTTGGATCAAATAATTTATCTTCTATCTTTTTGAATTCCAAATCATCTTTTAAATATTGAAGTTGATCTTGTTTTTTATTTTTTATTTTTTTTATTTTTTATGAGACAATTTATTTCACTAATTGAATTTTCTTGTAATATATTTAAATTCTTGTCTGTGGTTTAGTAATGAATTCAAAAGTAATGTTTTTATTTAAAGCTCGTGTTTCAATTCCCTCTTTGGTAACAGTAAAAGGTTGGAATAATTGGATAAAGGGTGTTCTTAGTATCACATTATGTCTCATATCTTTAACTAAAAGAAAAGATGTTTTATATGACATTTGAAATTTTTATTTATTTATTTATTATTTTTTTATAGAAGCTCCAGGCAACTTGTAACTTATTCTAAGTTTGTCTCCTGAGGCTGACTTTAATGATTCTGTAGTTTTGTGAAAATATTTTGTTGGTATCAAGCCTTCTCTTATACAATTAAGATTAGCTCCTATATCAACAAGTGCCGTGATATCAATAGTGAATTTATCATTGATTTTTATTGTTATTTTTATTATCCATTTTCTCGATTATTTCTGATAAAGTAATTAAAAAATTAGGATAAGTGTTATCGGTTGGATTTTCTTCTTCTTTTTCTTTTCCCTTTTCTATTTTAGATTTTATTGCCAAAATTTCTTTTTGTATTTGGGCTTGGGTATCTTTGAGAGCTTTTATTTCTAATTTTTGCTGATTTATTTCATTATTAAGATCATTTATATTGATAGGTCTAGATTGAATTTTCTTATTTCTATTAAGAATATCTTTGAAATTATAAGTTGTATTAGAATTAGTTGGGATCTTCATAGAAGACTGGAGTCTATCTAATATTGTTTTTTGGCTTTTGAATCCAATATATTATTAGCTATTTCTAACAAGAATTGTTCTTCCTTTGTTAGAACATTGATTTCAAGTGTCGATTCTTTAGGAGGGGAATTATTTTCTTCAGATTCTAATGAAGTTTCTATCTCGTTGATTTGGAGGCCTGCTTCTTCAGGATAGTCTTTTGAAGAAGAATCATCATCTGAAGCAGCCATGATGTTATTAAGTTGATAGAGAGTCTCCTAATCTATGGAGAGTTCATTTCATCTTTTGTTTATTTGGCAATATTTAAAAATATGTCCTCTTTTCCCACAATTGTAACATTTAATGTCTCTATTAATTTTCATTTTTGGTTTTTGTTTGGGTTTATCATGTTTATTGGTTTGTGATTTATTTTTGTACTGATTTTTAGATTTTCTTTTTTTAGAAAGATAATTTCCTTTATACTTTGGTTTTGATGGAGTGTATTAAGGATCATATAGTGCATAGAAATGTCCTCAATCTTTTTTGCCTAATGTTCTTTCTTTCATTGCTTTTGTAATTTTATTGAATTATCCTTGTCTATGAACATAAGAAATTAGTTCTTCATATGATAATAAGTGATAAGGAATTTGGCCATCATATTCTTATCTTATTTTATTACGAACCTAATCTCCTATTAAACGAGGTAAACTAGCTAAATTTTTCTTTTCAAAATGGTTAGTTTAAGTCGGTCTAGCCAAAACCCTTTGTAGAAAAAGATCCTTATATTCTTGGAATCTCCCTAAAGATTTGCATTTCTTGTTCGAAAGAAGATCTTGATTTATGCTTTTTATATGGGAAGGATCTCCTATGAAATGCCGTGATATAGAATAGATGAGAGTATCGACAACATCTTGAATGGCTTGCCCATTGGCATCTTCAATATTTTGTCCATAAGAGTATTTATTTCAAGAATTAATTCACTTTTAGACTCTTCATTAGATTTTTCAAGGACATTTATTTGAGCCAAGGGGGAGATATATTGGTTAACTTGATATTTTCTTTTAATAGGGCTGTCACCCCCATTTTTGTCCAAAAAGACGTTGCAAATGAAACAATTTAATTATGTAAACTTTATCTAGTGAACTTGTGGACACCTAAATTTTGGTGACTTGTTTAATCATTTCCACTAAAAACGAGAAGTAGGTATCACTCTTTATCGGTTGACACCATCAATGATGCTGACGATCCTTATTTTATCTAGCTGATTTAGAAAAGAGAAGTAGATATCACTTCTTTTTTGTTGCTTCCGCAGCCGTTGACCCACTTCTGTTGTCGTTGCTTAAGCCACTGCTATGGCAGTTGGGGCCATAGGCAGCCTTGTGTTGCTCGAGCTCTGACTAGAGCTTGAAGACGGGACCGCAGCGCTCGCACTTCACTTTAGCTTTGCCCCGAAATTCCATGCCCCAAAACGGAGAGATCTCCAAGGACCTTGGGATGTGGCTTCTCAAACTCATTGATCCTTGTCATAACCATTTTTTAGAAACATCAAATGGTAGGGAAAAGAATACCTAGAGTGTCAAAACTTGATAAGGGGAGCACTTAAGTATTAAAATTTACGAAAGTGACATTTAAGTGCTATTTCTTTTTTTTGAAAAATGAGACACTTGAGTGCTAAGTTCGGCGAAGGTAGCCAGAAATCATTTGTGGTAATTTTTTAATAATATAACTCACCTACATGGCTTGTCAAATAGTTGAGTTAGTAATGAAGAACCAAAATGACGTCATTTTATCATTTTATTTTATTTTAATAATTTTTATATAAATATTAAGAAAATTAAAATATTATATTTATTTTATATTATAAAAAAATGAGGAGGCAAGAGGTGAGGACTTAGCCTTTGCCGCCACCTCCCCACCATCACCAAGAAAGGTCGGCAACGGTGGAGGGAGGGTTGGCTGGGGTGGCCAAATTCTGGCTAGAGGTCGGCTAGCTCGACTGATCAGTGGTGAGGGCTTACGAACGTTCACCTAGATCTGGGGCAATGGTTGCGGTCCTCTTCTAGATCCCGGGAGGGTTGCCGGCCCTTGCTTGATCGGGCGAAGGGTCATCGCTTGCTAGGGGGCTAGGGCCTAACAACCCCAATTGACCCTTCCCCCACTATTGTTGGCCCTTCTAGGCAACGGTGAGGAGGCGGTGAAGGAGGGCTAAGCCCTCGGCCGCCTACAATCTTCACCTTCTTCCTCCTTTTTATTTTAAATGAATAAAATTAGTTCTAAATTTCATTTAATTATTATTTATATTAATTATTTAGCCATGTTAGCAAAACAATGTCATTCTATAGTTGTCTTGTCGGAAAATTGCCACATTGGTATTTTGATCAAATTTTCTTGCCGTTGGCACTTAACTGATCAATTTTACTATAATTTTGGCGCTTAAGTGTCATTTTCGTAACTTTTGACATTTAAGTATCCCTCCATGTCAAGTTTTAGTACACCAAGTGTTCGACACTCTCAAATGGCAACCGGATTCCAAATATCACTCATACGTTTGTATATTGATACCTAAGTACACTCAAATCATTATCATCCATTCTATTGCTTTTAGATGCACCAGATATGCACCGGTGCATTTCATGTAAGTTGCATGAAAAATTCATGTGGGATGCACGTGATATGCACGAGCTTGTAGGCTGTTGAAGCTTTAGGTGACAGGTGAGCTTGAGGTATTATTTGAGATAAGGTTAGCCATTTCCGAGTCTTCTTTGGGTCAAAGGTCCACTTTGAGGAGGTCTCTCCTCAGGCCTATATTTGAAATTTTCCCAATTCTATATATTGCCCATTTGAGTACTTTAGGTGATTGACCTAGCGAATACATTGTTTATTGTTTTTCTATCACGAAATTAAGTTTGTTGAATCGATAATATCATACCATTGGCAAGAAAAAAATCAATTGTGTCTTGACTTTGACGGCATGCGTATTGTATTTGTTGATGAAGTGATGACATAAAGGGAGAACGCGAGGCAGGATGCCTTTAGAGAGAGGAGTAATGGATTGAGATTGAGTTTGCTTGGTCATGATGGGAGAACGGTAACAATTCGAACAATATCGAATTAACGCAGCGGAATAAAATAATCTCTCATCTTGTGTAAACCTAATAGGAATCGATATAATAGAGTAAAATAAATACCAAGCACGCGAACACAAGACGATTTTTTACGTGGAAAACCTCCTCGGTGTGAAGAGATCAAAAACCACAGGACCGGAGTTCACCCGAAAATCTTCACTATCAATAAAATTGTTCTTCTCTAGCAAATACTAGAGGTACATAGTAGCAAACACTAACATAATTCTTGGCAATACATATGAACTTTACAAGAGATCAATGATAAATCTGACCAAAAACGCAAGTTTTGATCAATCTACGAAAAACCTGATGTAGGGAGCTTCAAACGAAAAATCAAACTGTTCATATTCGAGAAAATTGCGCCACAAACATGCTGACAAAATTTTAGCTCAATCGGACCATGAATTGACATTCGACGCCAGCTTGATGTAAATCAGATATTGCCCAAAACCCCAGATTTTCTGCTTTCTCTTTTTCTCTTGTTATTGTTTCCTTTTTTGCGGCTATCACTTTATATAGACAGTGATAAATCCTATTTTCTCATATAACTTATCATATGAGCTCAAGCCCTTTTTGGGCTTACAACTCATTAGGCTTCCTCTATATAGGAGTGAACCTAGTTAACAAATCTCCCCCTCACGACAATGTGGAGGGATTCACCATCCTTTCTATCAATTGACAATGTTCAAGCTTCTTTTTTGGTAGAGTCTTCGTCATCATATCAGAGCCATTATGATCCGTATGAATTTTCTCAAGTTCCAACAACTTTTCATCTAAAATATCTCTTATCCAATGATATCTAACATCAATATATTTCGATCTAGAATGAAAAGATGAATTCTTACCAAGATGAATTGCACTTTGATTATCACAAAATAACACATACTTCGTTTGCTTGAACCCAAGTTCTTCTAAGAACTTCTTTATCCATAACATCTCTTTACTAGCTTCAGTCGCTGCAATAAATTCAGCTTCGGTTATAGAAAGTGCAACACACTTCTGCAATCTTGACTTCTATGATATAGCTCCACCTGCAAAAGAAATCAAATAATCAGAAGTAGATTTACGAGTATCAATATCTCCTGCCAAGTCGGAATCTGTATATCCAACTAATTCAAGTTTCTCGATCCTGAAACTGAGTTTCAAATTTGAAGTTCCTCGAAAATACCTCATAATCCACTTCACTTCATTCCAGTGCTCTCTGCCTAGATTTGACAAATAGTGACTAATAACGCCAATTGCATGCGCCAAGTCTGGGCATGTACATACCATTGCATACATTAACCTTCTTACAGCTGAGGCATATGGAACACTTTCCATATCTTTCTTTTCTTTATCAGTCGTAGGACTTTGCATCATATTTAACTTAAAGTAGGCAGTAAGAGGAGTACTAACCACTTTAGCCTTGTCAATGTAAAATTTATGAAGGATCTTCTCGATATATTTCTCTTGTGATAAAAGTAACTTCTTAGCATTTCTGTCTTGGGTAATTCTAATGCTAAGAATCTGCTTTGCCGAGCCCAAGTCTTTCATGGCAAAAGACTTGTTCAACTGCTTCTTCAATAACTCAATTTTTGAAGCATTCATGCCAATAATTAGCATATCATCAACATAAAGTAAGAGAATGATAAAGTTATCATTAGAAATTTTTTGGACAAACACACAATTATCCGAGGAAGTCTTCTTATAGCTCTGTTCTATCATAACTGATGCAAATTTCTTATACCATTGCCTCGGTGCTTGTTTTAGACCATAGAGACTTTTCTTCAATTTGCACACATAATCATCTTTCCCTTTCAATTTAAAACTCTCAGGTTGTTTCATGTATATTTCTTCCTCTAAGTCACCATGTAGGAAGACTATTTTAACATCCATTTGCTCAATTTCCAAATCTAGGCTAGCTACCAAGCCTAGTATCACACGGATAGAAGAAAGATTTTCACTACCGGAGAAAATATATCATCAAAATCAATACCCTTTCTCTGACCGAATCCCTTAACAACCAATTTAGCTTTGTATCGTGGTTGTAAAGTATGTTCATCTTGCTTCAACCTATATACCCACTTGCTCTTCAAAGCTCTTTTACCTCTAGGTAACTTCACCAACTCAAAAGTATGATTATCATAAAGTGACTGTATCTCATCTTGCATAGCATCGAACCAATTGCTTTTGTACACATCTTCTATTGCTTCTGCATAGCACTCTGGTTCACCTGCATCAATCAATAATACATACTCATCTTTAGAATACATGGTGGAAGGTCGTCGATCTCTAACAGATCTCTGGACTGGAACATCCAACGAAACATCTAATTGAGCATTTGGTTCAAGAATAGTATTATCTGTTTCAACATGTTTAGGAATATGTGTGTTATTTAGAACATTGACTTCCTGCTGCTCTTCATCAACCTATGTAGGAATATTTGTAAGAGGAACTAGATCCAAATCAACTAGATTATCACTAACCTATGGTGCTGAAATCATCTCTGCTTTCTCAATATCCTCTATTGTTTGATCTTCTATAAACACAACGTCTCTGTTTCTTACAATTTTCTTTTCAAGTGGATCATAAAATTTATAGCCAAGCATATCCTGTCCATAACTAATAAATATGCACTGTCGTGTTTCCACATCAAGTTTAGACCTCTCATCTTTGGGAATATGTACAAATGATTTTGCACCCAAAGACACGCAAATAATCATAAGAAATATTTTTGCCTATCCAAACTTTGTTAGGAACATCAAACTCTAAATGAACGATTGGAATAAGATTTAATACATGCACAATTGTACTTAAAGCCTCACCCCAAAAGGATCCAAGTAGCTTTGACTGTGAAAGTAAGTATCTTACCCTTTCAACTAGTGTTCTGTTCATTCTCTCAGCTGAGCCATTTAACTGAAGTGTCTTGTGAGATGTCTTTTGATGTCGAATACCCTGTTATTTGCAATATTAATCAAAATGTCTAATATACTCTCAATCGTTATCAGTTCTGATGCATTTCAATTTCTTTCCAGTTTGTCTCTCAACTGAAGTTTAAATTGCTTAAAAGCATCTAACACTTGATTTTTAGTTTTCAAGGTATAAATCCAAATTTTCCTTGAAAAATATCTATGAAGGTAACAAAATAAAGAGAGCCACCAAGTGATTTTGTTTTCATAGGACTACAAACATCAGAATGCACTAAATCCAATATACCTGACTTTTTTTGAAGGAGGAGAGCTTTTAAATGTAACTCTGTTTTGTTTTCCTGCTAAATAGTGAGCACACTTCTTTAGTGCTGAACTTTTCAATCCTGAAAGGAGCTTCTTCTTGGCCAATATTGACAAACCCTTCTCACTGATGTGACTGAGTCTCTTATGCCATAATTTAGTTGCATCTTCACTGTCTACTGCATTAATTTTGTCTGTGAACAACTTTGCTTACATAATGTACAACGAAAAATATTTTTCACCACATCACCATAAAAAATACTAACCTCGTGCCATTGCTGGTTTCTAGGCACACATCACCGATGTCTACAGCTTGAGCTAGTCCATTATTTTCCATCTTCACAGATCCGAAGTCACCTGACTTGTATAATGTAAAGAAATCCCTACGAGGCGTAGCATGAACGGATGTACCACTATCAATTATCCAACTGGTCTCATGAGATACAAAATTCACCACATCACCATAAAAAATAGTGAGAAAGTCTTCTTTAAGTGCAGCGACGTGATTGTCATCATTGTAATTATTACTTTTCTTCTCTTTACCTTTCTCCTTTGGTTTTTTCCTTTTTAACTAGCGACAAAACCTCTGAATATGTCAATTCTGATGACAATAATGGCACTCAATATTAGCAAATTTATTATACTTACCTCTACTTTTGTCTCGACTTTTATCTCTATTTCTTGGACCTCGAGATTCACTTCTCCCCATTTTCTTGACAACCAAGGCATCAGAATGTGAAGATGACGATCCTTGTGTCTTCCTTCTCATCTCTGCATTCAAAATACTACTCTTTGCCAAATCCATGGTAATCGTACTATGTGGGGCATAATTAGATAAATATGTTCATAACGTCTCCCATGAGTCTGGCAAAATACCAAGTAACCATAGTGCTTGTATCTCATCATGAAACTTGATTCCCATCGCAGCCAACCGATTTATAATTCCTTGAAAAGAATTTAAATGATCAGTCAAACGAGTACCATTATGATATCTCAGAGCCATCATATGTTTTTATCAAAAATAACTTATTATTCCTAGTCTTTCGAGCATATAACTGTTCGAGCTTATCCCATAAACTGCATGCATGTGTTTCCTCAATAATATGGTTCAAAACATTATCATCTACCCACTGCCTGATATAACCACACATTTGACGATGAAATATAGACTATTCAGCGTCAGTTTTATTCTCTGGTTTCTTCTAAGCAAATACAGGCAAATAAAAATCTTTCACATATAAAAGATCTTCCATCTTCCATTTCAAACCATTCAGTGTAACCATTCTACTCGTATTCGTTTCCATTGTATAACACAAGGCAAAAGAAAAAAAAAATCAAGCAATAACCTGATGCTCTGATACCACTTTGATGGGAGAACGGTAATAATTCGAATAATATCGAATGAATGCAGTAGAATAAAATAATCTCCCATCTTGTGTAAACCTAATAGGAATCGATATAGTAGAGTAAAATAAATACCAAGCACGCGAACACAATACGATTTTTTTACGTGGAAAACCTCCTCGATGTGAGGAGATAAAAAATCACGGGACCGGAGTCTATCCGAAAATCTTTGCTATTAATAAAATTGTTCTTCTCTAGCAATTACTAGAGGTACATAGCAGCAAATACCTTAAGAACATAATTCTTGGCAATATACATGAACTTCACAAGAAATCAAGGATAAATGTAACAAAAAACGCAGGTTTTGATCAATTCATGAAAAACCTGATGTAGGGAGTTTCAAACGAAAATCAAACCGTTCAAATTTGAGAAAATTGCGCCATAAATAGGTTAACAAAATTTCATCTCAATTGGACCACGAATTGACCTCCGATGCCAGCTTGATGTAAATCAAATATTGCCCAAAACCTCAGATTTTCTGCTTTTTCCTTTTCTTTTGTTACTGTTTCCTTTTTTTTTTTTGGGATATGTGTAGTAGAAGTCCTAAAACTTGTGCAGAAAGTGCAATTGAGTCCTAAAACTTACAAAGAGTTCAATTAAGTCCTAAAACTTGTCCAGAAAGTGCAATTGAGTCCTAAAGCTTACAAAGAGTTCAATCAAGTCCTAAAACTTGTCTAGAAAGTGCAATTGAGTCCTAAAGTTAACACCGTTAAGAAAGTTAATGGAAATTGCTGACGTGGCGCTGATGTAATATTTTAAATGATTTTTTTAATTTTTCAAATGGCTTTTTAAAATTATTTTTTTATTCAAAATCTTTAAAAATTAGATTAAAAAATAAAAAAGGAAAATCTAAATTTATTTAAAAAAGAAAAATATAAATTTATTTAAAAAAGAAAAATCTAAATTTATTAGAAAAATAAAATTGTTCAAAAAAAAAAAGGGCGGTGGACTTCCGCCGCTGCCCATCGCCGGCCCTGGGCGGGGTGGCCGGCCCTCGCCGGGGGCTGGCAACGGTCGCTTGGCCCCCGGCGAGGGACGGCGACCGTTGCCCTCCTGGGGCGCGGCCTCGTCGGCCCTCGCTCGGGGCCGGCGAGGGCCGACGAGGCGTCGCCTAGGGCGAGCGACGGTCGCTCGGCCCCGGGCGAGGGACGGCGACCGTCGCCCGCCCCGGGCGCAGCCTCGTCGGCCCCTCGCTCGGGGCCGGCGAGGCTCGCCGGATCCGGGGCGAGGCTCCCCGGATCCGGCGAGCCTCCCCGCCCCGAGCGAGGGCCGACGAGGCCGCGCCCGGGCGGGCGACGGTCGCCGTCCCTCGCCGGGGCCGAGCGACCGTCGCCGGCCCCCGGCGAGGGCCGACCACCCCGCCCGGGGCCGCGCGACGGTCGCCGGCGATGGGCGGCGCCGGAAGTCCACCGCCCTTTTTTTTTTTTTTTTTTTTTTTTTTTTTTTTTGTGTAAAATTTTTTTTTTAATATAAATTTATATTTTTATTTTTTAAATAAATTTATTTTTTAATTTTTTTTTTTTAAATATAATTTTTAAAGATTTTGAATAAAAAATAATTTAAAAAAGCCATTTGAAAAATAAAAAAATCATTTAAAATATTACGTCGCCATCGCCAAAGAATTTCCGTTAACTTTCTTAACGGTGTTAAATTTAGGACTCAATTGCACTTTCTGGACAAGTTTTAGGACTTGATTGAACTATTTGTAAGTTTTAGGACTCAATTGCACTTTCTGGACAAGTTTTAGGACTTAATTGAACTTTTTGTAAGTTTTAGGACTCAATTGCACTTTCTGCACAAGTTTTAGGACTTCTGCTGAACATATCCCTTTTTTTTTTTTTTTTGCGACTATCACTTTAAATAGATAGTGAGAAAACCCTATTTTCTCATTGTCGTGACCTAAATTTTCGGGGTGTGAACCAGCTAGGTTTTGGCTAATGGAATGTTAAGCTTAAACTTAACTCAGGCTCTTCTAAGCTCATACTAATTCGCGACTTAAGTTCAAGTTTTTTTTAACATGCAAATAGATTTTATCTAGGAGTTGCCACTAATTTATTTTTGGTGGGTTGATTAGAAACCCAAGTAAAGTAACAGGAGTTTTACTTTACTTATACGAACCAGAGATTATGGGTACATGGATTTGTTTACACTAGATTTCTCTAATGCCCTTATTGTACCATTCTTTTATTTTGAAAAATGTTTTTTGTAGGCAGCTTGAATTGATTTTAGATCTATCTCCCTAACATATAAGGTGATCATACGGGTGCACAATTCACCAATTTAACACCCAAATAAATAATAAATAAATTGCAAAAACTTACCTCAAAGTAATGAAAGCATTTGCAATGTTAAATTAAAATCCACATCAACAATCTAGATATGGTTTCTAATTAACACGCTATTTCTTTTTTTTTTTTTGTTTTCACTTAATTAATGAAAATCATGCAATATGCAATGCAATATTAACTAAATGACCTAATTCTAACGACACGTAATTTCTAATTAAATGGGCCTAGCAAAAATACTAAATGACATGCATCTCAGTGAACCTAGCCCTAAATGACATGCAATGACAATTTAAAAAAAAAAACGCAATCTATCTTAGGGATTAAAACTAATTTATCCTAAGTCATTTTTTGTATTTTTTCATGAAAATTTGGAGTTAGGAAAAATGTGAAAATTATTTAACTAGATTAAGATTCTATTTAATTTGCATTAGGAATTAGGTTAACCAAATCCTAATTTAAACTAAAATATTATCTTAACCCAGATAATCCTAAAATGTAGAATATCTAAACTCATAATAAATTAAGAAAAATATTATCTAGAATTAAATTAATTACAATTTTACTCTAATATGCAATGACGTGCAAAAAGATGCCTTAACTCTACATGACACATGCATGATTTTTTTTAATTAATTTCGAAATTTAAAAAAATCAAATAATTAAACATGCAATTCAAATTAATGAAATAGAAACCTAACATCCTAAATTCATGTTTTTGGTATATTTTTTTTAAATTCAAAATAATAAAGTTCCTACCCTAAACATGCAAGATAACCCTAAAGAATGCCATATTCTAGCTCAAACACATTTTAAGATAAATAAAGCAATCTAGACAAAATAGATTATCCAAAATCATCAAAAATATCACACATCGTTCAGATCAAGGAGTAATATTTTGCTGATAAAATTGATAAATTGATCTTAAGCCTTAAAAATCGAACTATCAATTTTATTCCCACTTGATTAATTATTTCATCTAAAGCCTTATAGATAAAATAAAAAACCCAGGCGCGGTTGTGAATCGGGTAATATGTTGGAATTTCCAATCATATATTAAGGACTAATTATACAAATAAAGTAAAATAAGAAAAATAAAGATAAAATAAGATAAATAAATAAAAGGAAAAACTACCTAAATTGATTCTTTTCTTTTGTGTGTTTTTTTTTAAAGCGAAGCAGCAACGTGGTCGTCCGCGTTGAGGGCAGGGGCGGTGACGGCATTGCAGAGGTTCGGCGCAACGACCAACGGGCTTCGGTGCGTAGCGGACTGCTGGACGGCGATGGTGTCGAGCTTTCGGCACAGGCTGAGGTGTGGCATCTGGGCTCCGGTGCAAATGTGGATGAGGCGAGCAGCAGCAGCGTGGGCATGGGGTTGGTTGTCGGGCACCGGGCGGAGGCGAACGGCGGCAGTGCGGGCTCCGGTGGCGTTGGGTTGTGGCAGGGACAGCGGCGCGGCGTTGCGGGAGGCACAGCGAGATCGGCGGGCGGAGCAGGGAGCGACGGCTCGACACGGGCTCGTGGGTGGAGGCTCGGAGCGGCAGTCTGGTGTCACGGGTGTGGCGTAGACAGAGGCGAGCATACCAGCAAGGTGGTGAGGCGCGATGGTATCCGACGTCGCGATGCTGGCGCAACGGCCGGTGTGGGCAGGGGAAGCGGCAGCGCAGACGGGCGGAGACACAACAGGCGAAACGTCAGCGGAGGATGAGTGGCAGCGGCGGGGGAGTAGAGAGGGCTTGTGGGTTGGTGGCGGAGCAGCGGTGGTCGGCGGCTCGGTTGCCGGCGTGGGTGGTGCTGGTGTAGTGCTCACGGACGGAGGCCGGTAGTGGGGCGAAGGATGCCTGCGCGAGGAAGAAGACCTCCTTGCTGCGTTTCTTTTTTTTTTTTATTATTTCTTTTCCTCTTTCCCACGTTGCTGTGGACTTTTTCCTTTTGCTGCACCCTTCTTTCTTCTCCTTCTGCAGCTTGTCAGAAGAAAAGAAAGATGGCTTTCTGTTGACTTGAAAATGAATGAAGGAGGTTTGTCTCTTTTTCTTCTCACGTTTTTTCGAATTCCCTCCCTCACGCTTTTCTCTGCACTTTTTTGCACGAATTCTTTTCACGGATTTTTTCAATTCTCCTCCCTTTGTCACAAAAAATGCAACTCTCTTTTATAGTGATTCTAGACGACCTCTTTGTATGGCATTTTTCGAGTTTCCATCTTTTTTGCAAATCAGAGCGTGATTTTATAATCAGTTTGATTTTACTCCGATTTATTCCGTTTTGTGAAAATTCTTGCCCCTTATTCACTTGATTTTTAAATTGCTTATGCATTTACAAAAATCTGCATAAGAATTCCAATTTTTCATGCATAATTAATCAAATCAATTTCCTCATTTTTTATTTTTATTTTTTTCCTTTATTTGTTCCAATGCAATTTTATTTTTCCAAAATCAGGTGTCAACACTCATAATTTATCATATGGGTTCAAGCCCTTTTTGGGCTTGTAACTTATTGGGCTTCCTCCACATAGGAGTGAATCTAGCTAACAGGTCATTCTCATGATGTCTCTTGAAACAAAAGTAGGTAAGTAGTTCCGTTTAGACCTTGCCATCTTTCTACCTTCTCTGGCCTCAATCATGATGAGACACTGAAATGATCTAAGAATAAGTTTTGGCATTAAAGCGAGTGTTATACAATTAGTATTATTTTCTCAATTATTGAAAGAGTGAAAAAATGTTCAATTCTTTCTAGAAAGGAATTTATGTAGTGGTAAACAAGATGATATTAGATAGTTTATTCTCCATTTAATTAAAGTTATAAATCAACTTATCTTTTGATAATGATGTGGCACAAGGGATGAAAGTAGTCACGCTTGCCTCTAGAGCATGCATGAAATGAGGTCTATATTATTAAGCTAGAACTTGCGCTCTTTTTGTCTCACTTATAAAATCCCACTATTACCCTTGTATTTGACGGTAAGATGATAAGATATATATATATTTTTTTAATCAAGAAGGCATCATATGTTTATATGACTAATTATTTATTCTCAGCAAACGGAATGAGCCGTTTTATGGACACAACGAAGCAAACAAGAGCACAGAATCTGATCAAACGCAATGAGGGATGGTCATAATAAGGGGACCAAAACCTGTTGCGTACCACTTGGTCCTTCCCCCTTTTCGATTTCTATTCAATACTGATACAGACTTAAGGTTTAGACAGTACTTATTCTCTGAGAAATCATTCTGATGGCTCGTGCATGAGGAGGTGAAGCTCTTGTGGAAGAGAAAAGCGTCAAGCTCTCGAGCTGCATGAGGTGTGATGAAAAATAATGCGAAAGATTTGTGCAAAATTTTGTACTTAAAACATAATCAAGTCAATCACATGGAAGAATTATATGCCCAGTCAATCACTATGGTGCTAAAACTTTTCAAACAATCATCTTAATGCCACAACTTTTTATAAGTGTTTCTGGCAACTTAGATTGTTGGAAAAATAGACTTAAATATTATTTTAATAATGTAGACTTGCTCGAGTTATTTAAATGGATGCTTTTCAAAGTTTGGGCACTAAAATGATTTCTCATAAAGTTTTGGCATCAAATTGATTGATTGTATGGTTTTGACACTAAACTCTATATTAAGTGTGACCTACTTCATTGTTCAAGGGGGCAATACATTTTTTGGATCAATCGTGTTAGACTTTTTTTCTGACTATCATGTTAAAAACATAAATTTTTCTGGAGTACACTTTGTCATATACATTGTCATATATTGGCCAAATGTCAAATAAAAGCACCAACTTATACCTCAGGACAAAAATAGTCTTAAATCACATGAAAAAAGCACGACGGAAAATGCCAACGGATATAAAGAAACGACTTTATACCCTCTGGAAAAAAATAACCCCATTTTCAAATGACCCATTAAAAGGCATGAAATTTTATTCGAGCGAAAAAAATATCCATCATTGGTTTTTTCGTAAAATTTATTTGGCATCTCATGTGACCAATGATCGTTCGTGCACAATAGACATGTCAACTAAGCCAAAACAACCCTGTCACTTAGACTATAATGGATTATTTGCTCAGTTCGCTTAAGTAGAGATCATTTGGAACCCTAATTTGCAAACTCAAGACTCTAACCAAACTTCACGATTTTCCAAAAATCTAAAAATTAGCTCAAAATGTATATTTAATAAAACCATACTTAGTGGACTCATCTTGTGGCGAAACCCTTCCCATCTAATCTACAAATTCGATTGGGGGCTAAACTCTTTTTTCTCTTTGTTATCTATAAAGAATGAACCAAATTACTACTGAAACAACGTCATCTTAGATGTCTACGTGGTTGATTTGGCTCAACTGATGTGTCCATGGTACACGTCAATCATCAGCCATTGTAGACGAAGAATAAGCTTTTTGGTCAGAAAAGCTATGCGATATTTTGGTCGCTCGAGCAAAACTTTGTGCTTTAATTTGGGATCATTTGAAAAATGGGTTTAGTTTTGTCCTAAGGATGAAAGCTCGTGCTTTTCTTTTATTCGGTGGATATTCGTCCTTTAAGCGAAAGTTTTTGCTTTCTTCGAATCTTTGAAAACTGGGGTTATGTTTGTGTTGAGAGTACAAATTCATGCTCTCTCTCTCTCTCTCTCTCTCTCTCTCTCGGCATTTTTGGCCGTCAGTTCACTAGCAAATTGTACTCTTGAAATTCGTGCAAGTTGACTGCATGAACAGGAGCAAATCTTACAGAGAATGATGCTATCATGAGAGGAAAAAATACAATGGGACGTGGTCTTCATTGTGTTTCTGTTGCTTCTTATTCAGTCAAGTGCAAGTACTTTCGTGCAGTGTTTTCTCTCTTTCTAATACAAGCGACTTTACAAAGAGTATTCGTGCATCCGATGCATCTTTTTTATTTATTTCTTTTTTGGGCTAATGATGCCTTAGAGTTTCGAAGGCACCAAAAAAGTAAGACACAGTTAACTAGGTCAATCCAAGAAGAGCATGCTGGTGAGTAGTGAAGAATTAAGAAAGAGGAGGTAAAACACATTTAACTAGCTTGAGAACCACTTTTCTAGTCAAGAAGGCATCATATGTTAGATGACTTCTGGTTTATTCTTTAACACACATAACAAACTGTTTTAGACACGCAACGAAGCAAGCAGAGCACAGAATCTGATTAAATACGGTCCAACGATCCGATTCTAGTCAAGATCAAGGGGACTCCATACTGGGGATGAGTAGTGAGCATAGGAATAGGGGCATGCTTGTAAGAAGGAGATAACTGCACAGAGAAATTCTGCAAAATCAAAGTCAGAGCAACTTTGGCTTCAGCGAAAGAAAAATTTTGGCCAATGCAATTTCTTGGACCCCAACCGAAAGGGAGAAAGCATAGCTTGTTCTTGGTTGCTTTTGAGATTCCCTCGGAGAATCTCTCTGGATTGAACTCTTTGGCATCATCACCCCAATTCTCTGGATCATGGTGGATCAGGATCGTCGGCACAAAAAATACAACTCCTGGAGGTACTTGTATATCTCCCAACTCGGTTGTCTTTTGAACTGTTCTCATCGTCATAAAACTAGGCGGATATAACCTGAGCACCTCATTCAGTATCATGCTTACCTGTACAAAAATCAAGTTGTGGTCAGCCTGTTTTTATTCAAAAAGACATTGAAAATGTAACAATTAAATTATCTAAACCTTGCATAGTGGACCAAATTTATCAAACTTAATATCATTTCTGTGATCTACGTTGTAACTTCGAATGGGAAGGCACAATCCATCTGTCTCCATTCTCCATCGCCTAAATATATATATTTTCTTTTGGTTTAGGGGAAGGAGTGGGGAAGAACAGCAATTAGATTTCAGGTCAGGTGGTTACAACATTTTCCTTCAATTGTTGGCCTTCCATTTTCATCTGTTCTTTCTTTTTCCTTTTTCTCTTTTTGCAAAAAACCATTTATTTGATGCGAGCTTTGAAATTCAGGAATATATGTCTTGAAATCTAGATAAACAGCAGACGACAACACGATGTGAATCCTTACAATTTTTAACCGGCTCAATGCATCAAAATCAGGTTTGTTGCCAAAAACTTGCTGGACTTCCTCTCTTGCTCTGTCTTGCCATTTCTGGTGCTTGCTCAACAAAATCAGAGTCCAAGTAATCAAAGCAGAAGTTGTCTCTTGACCTGCTAAGTTGAATGCTTTACACTCTGCAATCACATCCTCCATGCTCATGCCATTTTGATCCACGGACTCCTGAATTTCTTTCATGTTTGATTTTAGCAACAGTCCCAAGAGATCATCGTCATCTGCTCTTCCTTCCTTCATTGCCCTCTCTCTTTTGGTCACTATGTCTTCCAACAATCCTTCTACTTTGCGGTTGATTTCTTTCATCCTCTTTTGCAGTTTGGTAGGCAAGAGGCTGCATTTTTTATTATAAGAAAATTAGTTTCAAGATGAAAACTTCACTCAGTAATTTAGTTTTATAGGTGTCCCGGTTCATAAATGCACTCAACCAATTTCATCCATTCTATTGAGTTTAGAAGTTGGAAAGCAGCAATCTCAATGAGAGCTCGACAGAAGATTTGCCTTACTAAACATTGTTTTGACAGGAAAAAATTGCAGCGTGCTATGCTACCTTGCAATCACAATCCAACCACTATCCATGATTTGCAAAATCATAAGAACATTGACTTTAGAACTTTTTGAGTTCCTTGTGTGGCAAGATGCTTAAAGATCGATCAACACATGATTTGCCAAATCACGAGACAATTGTGGAAAGTTGCAACTGACTCCATGGATAAGGATTGAGGAAGTCAAAGTGAATTTTGTTACTCTTTTTTCTTGTCAAATGCTTTTGAAACAGTTAAAGATGTTTGGATAAATTATTGCTAAATTATTCTTGACTTACCTCCACCCGGGAATAAACACCAACTGAAGAATCTTGCTAGTGAGGGCAATTTGTTCTTGTTGAAGGGGGAGGATGCTCATGACTTGGTCGTAGGTTACACCGAAAGCAGCTCTACAGAGTACATCACCTGTCAAACGCTGAAGGTCAGGCCAAACATCCACTTCGCCCGCCAAACTTTGCTTCTCCCATCCCCTAATCATCTCCTTGCAACTTGACAATGTTGCAGTCGCTACATACTGTAATTATTCAACAATTAGAAAGCTAAATGAATTGAATGTACAAAGTTTTTAATTATCCATTAGTTCAAGTTCCGTTAGATGTTGCAGCTGGTCAAGAAACTATTAGCTGCAAGCAGTAATACCTTCAACTTTTCATAGTGAAAAGCCGGGTTGATGATCTTTCTATGTTTGACCCATTTCTCACCCTCAATCATGACGAGCCCTGATACTAAGAGATCTTCCATGGCCTTGGGATGTGGCTTTTCGAACTCATTGATCCGTGAAAATATTTGTTTCAACATGTCTGAGTCCATGATGGTCAATACAGGCGTTGGCCCAAACCATGTGAAGCAAAGCTTCCCTGCAACAAATATTTTTTACATAATTTATTGACCATCGGCCGCTTCATAGCTGTCATTCATTTTTCATGTTACTTTTCCTAAAATCGACACTAAATATTGTAATATTTACATTATTGCAGGATTTGTTCTACTTGCTTTTCATGAATATATCTCGATTGAAGTGCTGAAAAGAGACCAGAAAAATAAATATTCTTTAGCAGGTTTTTAGCTAAAAATAACAGCTTCCAATGAGTTGAAATTGTATACTGTTTCATACAGGAAATTGAGTTTGTCGAATCATTGATATTTTACCTTTGGCTAACAGTTCAACTGAATCTCAACTTTGACGCAACACGTACCGTATTTCTTGATGGAGTGATGAAAGAAAGGGAGCAAGCGAGGCGCGATGTCATTTGAGAAAGGAGTAATTGTTTGAGATTGAGCTTGCTTGCTCATTCTCATGTTGCCTCTCAGGTCTCGAAACGATAGCCTGTAAGAGGTTCCATTTAGACCTTGCAGTCTCAGACATCTTTCTAGCTTCCTCGGCTTCACCCAAAACAAACACAGTAATTTCCATGCACAAGTCAAGAAGGTGATCAGAACAAGGGAGAGAACGATTGAATATGCTGAGGACAGTTCCATAATCGACGCTAAACATTTGACACGCTCGTCTTGTTTCTGTGAGAGGACATAAATAGGACTCTTGGGGAGCAGAAAGACATCGTTGAAAAAAGAATGCGTTGACTTCCTTTTGGTAAGGGAGAACAACCACCCATAATGTTTCTTAGTTTTTTAGGCTCCGTTGGTTTCGCGAAAAATGTGATGTCTCTCGAAAATATTTTCCAGGAAGTCATTTTTCAAGAAACTATAATTATTTTCCGGTGATCGAATGAAACCTGAAAATGAAGTGGAAAATATTTTTTGCTGTTCTGTAAGGAAAATATTTTCCTTCATATACTCTTTTTCATTTATTTTATATTTTAAAATGGGTTTTTCATATTTTTTAAAAATTGATTTTTAATTGTTTTTAATTTTAAAAATATATTATTAATTTTTCTTTTCTTTTATTTTTTCTTTGTTTTCCATGTCCTTCTTTCTTGGTTGGTCGTCGGCCATGGCGATGGCCCGTGATCGGCCATCGGCGAGCCTTGAGCCAGCTGATGAGCACGAGGCTTGCCGCTAACCAAATTGGCGAGCATGAGCGTCGAGCTTGAGGCTTGCCCGATCGACGAGCGCGAGCTTCAGATCGACGAGCTTGAGGTTCATTTGGTGAAGGCTGACTACCTAAGAAAGAAGAAGATGAGAAACAAAGAAAAAAAAGAAAAAAAGAAAAGAAAAAAAAGAAAAAGGAAATTAAAAACAATTCGAATAAAAAACGAAAACAAGAAGAACAAAGGGGAGGAGGAAGTGAGGATTTGTATATGTGAACAAATCAAGTGAGGAAAATGTTTTCCTCTTTTCAAAAGTGAAAAATGTTTTTCCCTAATTTAGAAGATTTTTTTCCTTTCATGGAAAACATTTTCCCTAAGGAATTCATTTTTCGTGAAATGAATGCTGGAAAATCCGAAAAACGTTTTCTCGGAAATTATTTTCCGCGAAACGAACGAAGCCTTAGTATGACATCTATGCTCTGTTCGTTTCTCGGAAATTATTTTCTGAGAAAACTTTTTTCAGATTTTCTGGCGTGCATGGTTGGACAGGTAACATGTGAACGAATTCCTTACAATATCATGTAAAACAGATGTCATACTAAGGCTCCGTTCGTTTCGTAGAAAATAATTTTTGAGGAAACATTTTTCATATACTCCAGCGTGCATAGCTGGATGGATAACAAGTGAACAAATTCCTTACAATATCATGTAAAACAGATCTCATACTAGGGCTTTGTTCGTTTCTCGAAAATTATTTTCTGTGAAAACGTTTTTTGTTCACTTGTTACTTGTCTTGGAAAACGTTTTCTTGAAAATTATTTTTCGCGAGATGAACGGAGCCTTAGTATGACATTTGTTTTACATGATATTGTAAGGAATTCGTTCACTTGTTACTTGTCCAGCCATGCACGCTACAATGATAATAAAAAACTAAGCGGCATGACGTTTTTATTTCCAGTCTTCAACCCTTCATTTTAAATTATTTCAATGCACTGCGAAAACCATTGCTCAACCACATTCATCAGCCGAGAAAGGAATTCAAATGTGATCATTTTAGGGTGGGTGTTAACTTATAATTACTTAACAAGATTTCACTCGTCTGATGTGGGACTTCAAAATGTTGCATTCCAGGAGTCGTAAAATGTACAAGTTATTTGCGAGAGTTGTTCGAGAGTGGTAAGTTACTGAAATTGTTGGTAAATTTCAAACCTTGTCGGTAGAATAGAATTAGGTGACTCGCAACTGGCTTGGTAATTTACCAACTATGTACGGGGTGTATCAATGTCAAATCAATAGTAATACCAGACATGTTTCACGACGATTGAACTTCACTAGAAAAGTAGTTTCGGAGTAAGCAATGTCTAGGGAAGAATGATATGATTTTCCAAGGTTTGGCGTGGTCTTCGCAAGTAAAGTGAAGCCTATATTCAGATAGTTGTTACCGAAAAACTCTAAAATGTAATTTTTTTAGAAAGGAAACTCCGAGCTCAACACTAGGGTTCTTTTAAAACAAGTTCAAAAAGTTTCACCCAACCCAAATCAAAAAGTATTTTGCTTTATCAAGGAAACTCCGGGATTGATAGGAAGCCATAAAGGGAAGAATCGAGCTGAGCGGCACCACAAACAAAAAGGCATAGAGGACTGGTTAATGCTATGTTATTTCTGTCCTATTGAAAGGATTCGAGACTTGACGACTAGTCGAGAGGGAGTATTTTCTCTCGTGCGAGGGGCATGCTGTAGCTTTGCTAGTGTTCTAGCAGAGCAGGAATTGTTGCTGTCGTGAGGAACTTTGTAACCCACAACCTACATTATTAAATTAACATCTCGACTTTGAATTTAGATAACGATTTATTAAATTAAATCTTGTTGATAAAGATTTTCTAAATAGAAAAAAATCCGTTGAACTCAATGAAGGATTACAAAAGAAGAAATAAAGATAGAATAAAAAAAAAAAGGAAGTTTTTCTTTTCTCATCAGTTACGAATTTCCTTGAAAAAGGGAATCAGGCCGTGGGCCCAAGTGGGCACTACGGAAGCCGGCCGAAAAAAGCCAAAAGTGGGCCTAGGTCAAATACTTGAAAGGCACACGAATTTCCCGTTTGGCACGCGTGAGGTGGCTTAAAGGAACCCTACCAAAGAAAATGAGTTGGATGTAGAAGCTACACACGTCAAGCTGCAAAGAGCCGTGCACATTTTTGTTTCGAATTTGAACACCCGATAATTTTATGCCGTGAGTTTATGTCCAAGTGAATTGTTTATTTATAAACATTTTGAGTTTGGAGTTAAATTTAGGTGTGGAAAACACTTGAGCGTATGATTGATTGTAAACTCTGATTTTCCGATTATCGTGGATTATTTGCTGCCGGCTCTCCTCGTGGACATATGTATCGATATTCGGACCGAACTATGTAAATTTCTGGTGTCCTTATTATTTCTCATTTATTTCTCTGGCAATTTCGTATTGACGTAAATTGCAAGATCTTGTCGTTTCCGCGTATTATATTCTAATATACTTGATTTTATTTTTGGAGTTCAACAGAAAAAAAAAAAAATGATAGTAACACACCGAAATTGTTGTAAGGTACCTACTTCGGCATCATAATTTTTTCGAAGGATTATAAGAGTTCAAAAAACGATTGCTTAAGTAACTTCGACGACTTTTTATTTTGGTTGAAATTTTGACGACTTAGATTGCCAAAAACCTTGACATGTCATTACTTCAATGAAAAAAGCTTGCTAGCGTCGCTTAAATTGACGGTTTTATAAAGCTTTCACACTAAAGCGATCATTCAAAAAGTTTTGGCACTATCTCAATCGTTCGTAATGTTTTGGCCCTAGCGTTGCATATTAGTAATTTTAGAGAATGATATAGCACCTTGCAACACTTTATTATTTGATGCATAGCATCATTGGTACTCAAATTTTGGAAAGGCATAATTTTTTTTTCAACTCTTGGTTTACATAACTTGGATCTCAAGATCTAGCAATGCTAAAAGGGCAAGGCCAGCCAGGGCAGGGCACAGGCCGTTTATGTGACAGGCCAAGCGGCGTCGTGGTCAGGTGGTAAAATTCAAAAGCAGTTGATCCTTCTCAAGTGAAGAAGCGGCTAATTTCTACTCGAACTTGAAAGTAGTAAAACCATTATTTCAAGTTACTTAACAATAAAATCTTTTACTTGTCAAATTGAAGACACTTGATAATCTAGTAAGATCCCTTGTCAATTTTTTTTTTTTTGTCAAAAAGATACCTTGTCAAATTGAAGAACCATTATTTGTAGTGGCATTATCAGTTGTTCTAAAACTTAAACGGTTAAATGAATGAATTATTTATTGTTTAAATATTCTAATATCTATTATGAGATTCGAAAATAATAGTCATAATTTGAAGTTGCTGACCAGCCAACGATCATGGCGCTACCTTTCTGATGACGATTGTTTAGCAATATTTGGGGAAACTGAAAAGAAACGTCATTCTCTAAGTCATTCTCTAAAAGTCAGAGAATCATATAATGCAATCGGTATTCTTTGCGATATATGAGACGAGGCTTCTTTTTTAAAAGCGGTATTCTATTCTTTATTGTTTTACATCAACAGCTGCTACTTAATCGGGATCACTAAACCCATTTTGCGTGACTCAGGTTGCCAAAATAGTAGTTGATAATCTTTGGAATCATGGCTGATGGAGTCAGACGTTTTTAAAATTATGCAACGAAGTCCTTAACTCATAGTCGGTCCGGCGTGGCCTATGTTATTGTGAGGAAGTGTCAATCAATGTATTCGTTTAAGAACAATGATTGCACATTTTTTAAATACTCTAGAAGTCTACTGATTAAATATAAACATTTAGAACTCAATCGGCCTATCAATGCGACGTGTAAGACTTCCATTGTACTAAGCTCTTGGTTGGATAGGAAGTTTTTTGTGATTTTCATTTCTATCCGATTTTGTGGTAGTCATTGTCACGCCCCGATCCTCAAGTGCATGCCCATCCCTTGGTGGTCCATAAAATTTTGTGACTTCCTAGGACGAGTCGCCGACCCTTTCATTTTATTGCATATGCGAAAGCAAAAAACAAATTCTCTAACAGTACTCATCTTGGGATAGAAAAGTAGGACAATAGATTCTTAAACAAAACATACTTTTACATACACTGAGTTAGATACAAAAGTTTACAACCAAAAATACTTCAACAGACCAACTCTCAAAAGAAGCTGTCCTATTTGACCTACACTTCATTTCCCCTCAGCTCGACTTCAGGTTCTCCATTCTATGGTCCTGAAAAGTTAAAGTCCACGACGGGTAAGATATAAATCTTAGCTAGTTCACGCTCTAAACTCCGATTAGGAGGGTAATACGCCTAGAGCATCCTAATCACACAGCTACACAATCGTAGAGACTTACCTCATCTCAACTCCTCCCTACACGTCAGCACAATTTATATAACACATAAGTGCAGTAATAACACCCAATCAATTGGAGCGCCTTAAACCACATCTCCCTCAATCACCACCTCTCAATCAATCATGCACTCCAAATGATTACAATCACACAGATACGATCTAATTGTCACCCAACGGATCTAACTATCACATAGCAGGTTTATCTGTCACAAAGCAGATTTATCCGTCACATAGCGGATCTATCCATCACATAGCTAAGCGTCACCTCGCCCCATCGTGTCTGCCTCAAGACGGCTTTTCACATAAAAGCATCGTTCACTCAACACACGGCAGGAGACGAATTCTCTTAACCAGCACACGATTATCCAATCTTGGCCAAGGACATTGTGCTTTGCACTTAAATTCCTCAATTAAAATAATGTTTGGCCTAATTTCATTATGATAATAATATCCGATAAAATAATCGTGTGTGGGGTACATGGTTAGCCTGAGCCAAAATTTCAATATCTTTACTTTAGAAAATCCCACTATTTATCTAGTGTCTGAAAATTTTTTGGTGTTGTAGACTGACACCTTGGAAATTTTCTAATTAATTATTGAAATTACTTAATTTTAGGATAAATACCCAAAATTATAATTTCCACTCAATTGCACAATTCAACACTCAATTGCAAAAATTAACCACATTATTGCAATCATCATAAAATTCCGGTCACCGACTATTCCGGTCTAATTTCTAGAAAATAATTTAATAATAATTAATTAATTACCGAAATTAATTAAGTAAAATATACATTAATTCAATAAAATACAAACTTTAGCTTAAAATTGCTAATCTAACCATCTATTGAACTAATTAAATTATCATAACCATTTTAACTATAAGGCTACACAATAAACTAACTAATTACAATTTTTAACCACATAGATCACTAATCTAACTAACCTAAATTAATTTTAAAAACTAATAATTAAACTAATTACACTTAAATTAATCTAATTACCCCTTAAACGTCATTAGCCTATTAAGTAGAGTTTAGTGCATAAACTCACTGATTTAACGTGAAAACCGGTTTACTGTGACGGTGGCCGAAACTCAGGCCTACGGTGACGCTGAGGGGAGCTTGGGCTGGGCCAAACAAACCTTGCAAGCCCACAGCAACAGTTGGGCTTGACTGAGCTTAATCGATGGGCTGAGACGCACGAGCCGGGCTGATTTTTGCGGGCTGCAGCGGCTGAACTTGCGGGCTGAAAAAGGGCTGGGCCTGACTTCAAGTGGGCTGCTGACCTTGGCTTGACGGGCTGAACAAAATTGCGTGGGCTGCAGACAGTAACTTGCTGGGCTGAATTGGAGCTGGCCGCGGCAAAGAAACGGAAAGGGCCGCTGCTTGAGGAGACGTGGAGCGATGGGCGAAGGCAAGAGGCGATCGTGGCTGTTTCGGTGGAGTTGTGGCAGAGAAAGGCGAAGCAGCAAAAATCCACGTGGAGAGGATCGTGGGGTTGCCTCGCTGGGTTGACTCGGCAGCTGCAAGGGGATGAAGGAAGACGCGCGGCAGCAGCTGGCTTCGCTGGCTTCGGTCAAGGATGGAAGGAGACAGGCGCTGGCAGAAGTTGATGGTGGACCGAAGATGGCGGAGGCGTGTGTGAGCTGCAGTTGGGGTGGCAGGTGGCGTCGCGGCAAGGGAGAGGGGAAACGGACGTATGGCAGGGAGCAGCGAAAATGGAGGGGAAAGATGAAAGAAAAGCAGAACCGAAGGAGGGTCGGGGAATTGGACGCTTGAAGAAGAAGGGGGAGGCTGAGACGTGCTGAGGAAGTTTGAGAAAAAGAGGGGGTACAAAGTCTACAGCTTATCCCCTTAATTAAAGGCTTGTCTCCCCTAAAGCCCTCATACAAATCTCTAATGTCCCCCATTTCTTTCTTGAAAATTTATCCACATGCCAAATGTTGCACCCCCATGCCTAGCTCCGAATTTCTTTAAATTTAGACTTCAATCCCTCACTAATTCTTCAATTTGAGGTCCAATCGTGTTGAAGAACAAGCCCACAAAATTTCTACAAGCCCCTTGAACCAATTGGAAGCCAAAAATCCATTCATTTTGGTCAATCCGAATTTTTTTTCGTTATTTTCCGGATTGTCTGAATTGATTTTCCGTAAAAATTCCGAACTTGACAGAATTTCTCTGAAAGACGACAACGTCCTATAAATGAATCATGATATGCTCAAATGTTCGATTCTTGAAACCGAATTCAATTTCATGGTTAAAATCGACCGAATGCGATTTTAGTCCAATCCAACCTATTGGGTAGCTTTGAGGGATTTTACCGCGGTTATATCTCTTAACAGCTTCACCTAATAGATTGGTTAACTCATGAGTGATCAGCTCAGAGAAAAAGGACCATAGGCGCATCGACGAAAAACCCATTTCGTTTTATCAAGACGGGTCGAAAATTTAGGATGTCACAGTCATGGATGTGACTGATTTTTTTTTTTTTTTTCAAATCAATATGTTGAGTGGTGGGTTACATAGATAGATAGTGCATATATTTTGATCTAACTAAAGATGAATATAATTGATGTTCATCTAATCAAAAATGGCAATCGTAAGTCTGGTTAACATGACCCATAAATAAATAAATAAAAAAGCGAAAAAAAAGAGAGAGGAAGGGTAATTAATTTTAAGAAATGATTGAGTGACAGTCTTTAATTTATTATAAGAATAACAATTTGTTCTAAAATATAAAAAACTAAATATCAAATAATTATAAATTATTGCGGAGTCAATTTCTTTAGGAATTTGTGGCTCATAATAAAATGGTATTCTCACATTAACCTAAAGATTATTATACTAGCAAAGATTGTTAATTTTGAAAAATGAGAGTGTGACAAGGCCTTTACTCTCCTATAAGACACATTTTCCCTAAGAAAATCACCAATCTTATTTGATGGGTTTGCTAGCCCACCAAATAAGATTTCTCCAATTAGAAAAAACAATATATTAGCCAAAATAAAGATGAGCGAATAAAAAAGGAACTTATTAGCATTGTCTCATGTAAAATATTTTTACAGAAAAAGTAAAAAAGAATGATTTAAACATTTTTGTTTCAAGAGAATATAAATTTAGGATCACTAGCAACAACACCGGTACAAAATATTTTTCACATTTGTAGTCGTGGATGAAAAATATCCATGATTTAGTAAAATGAACATAGTTATCAAAGTTAAAATTAAACATTTTATACCGCCAACGTTAAAAATCCATGAGTATATAGAGGGATGACTACTATTACTGTACGTCAAGTAACACTTATTTTTGTGCAATCAAAGTCAAAATAGATCGACAACCTAGAAGTCAAATGTCTGGCTATCTAGAAGTCTATGGAACACTTGTAACTCCATGAAGCGGTAAAATGTTTCACTACACACCACCTTTAGCCTGTAAAGTAACTGCCTGATCCAAAGCACTTTGTACATAATTATTGAAATTTGAACATATTATTTTTGGTGTCCAAGCTGGACATTTCCCAGTGCATTGACTACTTTAGCGGCGGGGAAGAGAGACTAATTTGTTTTATAATATTTAAATGGAAGGATTTTTTATTTTATGGTTAATATCTTAAAAAATCCCGAACTGATACACTTATGACAAATTTGTTCCAAATTATTTTTTTTGACCACCAAATACCTCAAACCGGTATAACTTTGATATATTTATCTAACACCGGTACACTTGTGACAAATTTATTCTATGTTAGTTTTCGTTAAATTTTACTATCAAATTATTAAGTTAAATGACACATGACTAACTGGTATATCAATTTGGGATTTTATGCTCAATTTGTCATAATTTACAATTTTTGTAATTTTTTTGTGGTATTAATCCAATTTAATAGATGATATATTTGTCACAAATTTACTAGTTTGAGGTTTTTTGCGGTCAAATAAATTAGTTTTGGTAAATTTATCATAAATGTATCTTTATAGGGTTTTTTTTTATGGTCAATTGGGATAAATTTGTCACATGTGTACCGGTTTTGGGTTTTTTATGGTCAAAAAAAATAGTTTTGGGTAAATTTGTCATAGATATACTTGGTTTGGGGTTTTTTTTAGGGTATTAACCCTTAATTTTATGCATGTAAATACGTCACAAAACACTAATTGAAAGTCCACGGAATGTGTTATCCATGTGTAAGATATTTACAATTAATTTTTGTATTAATTGCTATATATCTATTTTTCTTATATTTGGAGCGATATTCACCCTTTAAATACAAATTAATGCTCTCTCTCAACATTTTATTTTCCTTTCTGTTGTTCAATTCCACGAACATGAAACATGAGATCCATATTGCACCATTACTAAAGAGAGGTAACGGTGCCGTAAGGCTCTAAGTATTCGATGCTAATATAAAATAGAATACATATTTATTTAAAATACTCGTTACTAAGTAGGGCCAGGCATCTCTAAATTTGTGTGTACTTTTAGTTTTTCCCAATATAATATAACTGGTTAACTTCATTAAAAAAATTAATCGAAAACCAGTTTCATGTAAAATATAACATGATACTCTATGTCAATTTTCCCAACTAATGCACGTTGATGTGAGAATTACCAAAAAAAAAGTTCTAAACCTATTGTAATTGTGCCAATTCAATGCTAAACTTTTTTTTTTTGTGGCTAATTTAATCCTAGACCTTTTACAATTGTGCCAGTTTAGTCCATTTAGCCAAAATTGGCTAGCTTGTGACATGGATAGAGGGCCCATTTGGTTCGGCTTTGGGGAAATGCCCTTGGGAGAATGCATTTACCTTTGAGGTAAATGAGTTTTCCAAAATGCTAGACTGTTTGGTAAACTATAACTGAAAAGTGCTTTAGGGAAATGCAAGACAATTTTGGTAAACATATATTTGAAAAGACCTTTAGTGTGACCAAATTTAGTTTTTTAGTTTTAATATTTTTAAAATTGCAAAATAGAAACAATGACTATATAATATTTTACATTTTCATGTTGAGAGTAATATAAAAGATATATATTAGTAAATTTATTTAAAAATTATATTAAAAGAATTTGATTATAAATTAGATGTAAAGCTCAACTTTTGGCCTAGGGTTCTTTTAGGTTTCTTTTCAACTTTGAATAAATTTTTTAAATTATTGTGGTATTAATCATCTTCGTTAATTAATGATCATTCTAGTGTATTAATAAAAAGTTGGGCTATTGATTGTCAAAAGATAAAAATGACAACAACAAAAAAAGGTGAACCCAACATTTGCAAAGGGTTTTTATTATTTTTTTAAAAAAATAAAAATAAAATTCAATGAAACTCCGTCGCCGATCAACGGCGGTTGGGGTGTGGGGAAGATGATCGGTTAAAAAAAAAAAAGAAGTCAACGGATGAATAGTAATTGGACTTGCATTTTCGAAATGTTGTCAAAGCGATTCCCCACCTATTTTGGGTTTTCGGCATTTTCAAGACATTTGACCAAGGACACCTCCAAATGCTGAACCAAATACTAAATTTTTCCCAAGGCGCTGAAAGCCCATTGGAAATCCTAAACCAAATAAAGCCGGAAACTAACATGGCAATTTTTAAATTTTTTTGAATTTTGAATTCTTTTTTTTCTTTTTTCTTTCCACCTTCTCCTTCGGCGTTGACCGAGAGGTGAGGGCGCGATGAGGTCGGCCTTGCTTGGTATTGGTGGGCACAAATCTGCTTAGAGTAGGCTGGCGAAGACGAGGTTGCCGTCTCTAGATCTAGCAGAGCTCGGGCTCGCCTAGCCAAGGTGACGGTCGACCTTGCCGGTCGTGCATCGTTGTCATCTCATCATTTTTGTGGCAGAAATCTATTTACTCTATAAAAGCTGAAATTGAGATAAACAACATACTACAATAAGATGAGAATCTTTACACTTTTTAGTCGGCTCATCCCATCGAGATCCGGTATCTTGTTGCGGAAAACTTGCTGAACTCCTCTTCACTGCTCTGTCTTGCCAGTTTGTCTACTATGCTCAACAAAATCAGAGTCCACATAAGCCAAATAGAGAGTCGTCTGTTGGCCCGCTATGTCGAGCACTTTGGACTCTTGAATTACATCCTCCATGCTCCACCCTTTTGATGCCTAGATTCTCGAACTGCTTTTCATGTTTGATTTGAGCAACATTCCCAAGATCATTTTCATCTACTCCTTCCTTCATTGCCTTCTCTACTTTTTTAGTCGTGACTTCTTCCAGCAATCCTTTAACTTTATGGTCGATTTCTTTCATCTTCTTGTGCAGTTTAATCGGCAAAAGGGTGCATCTTTTTTTTTTTTTTGGCAAGCCTACTTCAGGATGAAAACTTTATTCGTTACATACACTCAAATCATTTTTTATCCATTCTGTTGAGTTAGAGAAGTTGGAAAAAAGCAATCTCCCTATATACTATCTTGCAATCACAATCCAACCACTATCCATCATTTACAAAATCATAATAAAAGTTGTCTTCATAAATTTTTCAAGTTCCTTATGTGGCAAGATGGCAAAAGATCCGCACATGATTTGCAAAACAATTACAAAATTTTGAAAGGTCGCAATTGACCGTAAGGGTAAGAATTGAGGATGTCAAACTAAATTCTGCTACTCGTTTTCTAGTTACATGCTTTTTAAACAGTTCCACTATATCAGGATAGACTTTTGCCCTAATCATCTTGACTAAACTCCATCCGAGGGTACTATATAAAGGATAATAAATAATGTAGAGTGATTTCTATATATAATTGTTAAATGATTTGTGATTTAATCTAAACATCTACGTTTGCTTGGATTGGTTAGTATGTGAAACTTTTTTTTTTATAGGTTCTTTATCTTTAATGTAATTGTAAAAATCTGCTAGTTTTGTGGAATTGTCTAATATGAAATATAATAATTCAAGAGTTATAGTGATAATAAATAAGAAACGAACCAAGTGAAGAAATGAAGTATAGATGAAGATTAAGCTAATTTTGATTTAAATCATAAAATAATATGAAGACGTAATTAAAATAACAATGCGATCTCACTCGGGGCAATAATCTGCACTCGAGTAGGAATCCTATTGATATGCATAAGCAGTAATTAATAAAACAATGTGATCTTACGAAGGGGCGGTAGTCCGCACTCAAGTAGAGATCCCGGTGATATGCGTGAATAGTTATTAATATAATAATGTGATCTCACGCATGGGCAATAGTCCATGTGCGAGTAGAAATCCGACAAAAGTAAAAGAAGGCTAATAATATGAAGTGATAATGCTAACCAAAACTTGATTGGTTATATCATTGAGTGATAAGAAAACTTATAGATAGTTGATATAAGTGATTGGAGAATTTACAAGTGATCGGAGATATCTTAAAGAAGTGATTATAAGTGATAATGAGTGATTATAGGTGTTTGGGAAAAGATACAAGTGAAAGATATATGAGAGTGAAAAGATGTAATCAAGGAGGCTTTTAGGACGCGGGGAAGGTAAGAGCACAAGAGCGCAAGTGAGTTGAAGGCAGCGGTGATCCCCCTGCCTTCTACTCCCTCCTTTTATAAGTAAAGCTTGGATGGAGTAAAAATTTACAGCAGCATCTTCAGTCCATCTTCAATCCATTTATAGAATGTTGAGATTTTTCAAATGGATAATGTTGATGTGCTTTGAATATTCCTTTTTTGTCTTCTTCGATTTTTGTCCGTTTTGGTGATCAATCTCGTTTCCATCATCATCTAACAAGTTGATGCCATATCAATCATCTTCATTGGTGTAATGAGATTGATCATCATTAGAGGCACTTTGAGATTTTGAAGGTAGCATAGTGATTGAGAATTCGACATGAGTTTTGCCATTACACAGCCATATCCTTCGGTGAGCGCATGGCAGCCAAATGAGCTTGGGCTAGTGATTTTTGTTGAATTTTTTTTAGAATTTTTATGATTAGGTGATTTTTAATTTCGCCGATTTAGCCAGTTCAAAACTACTTCCTCATAAAAAATTTCTGTGAATTTGATATTGTCACACCATTTAGTATTGAATCTTTTAAGTAGGTGGAGGGTGCGAAGGATAAGA